>LR990627.1:26004564-26625944 GCA_905147815.2 Phalera bucephala | reverse complement strand
CCACGGAAATTAGCAAAACATTGGATTTCTAAAAATACACTTTACTCCTAACCTGTTTCATGAATTTTAATGTCATTTTGTGTAATTGTAGCCTGTACTAAATATCACAACTTTGCATACTTATATTTTCGTAAAATCTAACAGTTATTGAGGACAGAAAATGAAAGTCGATTTTGATAAATCATTCATTGTTTCTAAATCAACTTACTACATTGTCGCGGGATAAACCATAAAACTGTATTACTGTTTGTCCCGAAATGCAATGTTACGATGTAAAATATGTGATTTTGCCTATACATGAATTCGTCCATGAATTGATATTGGACTCAGGTTAGTCTCCTCACGAAAAACTTTCCCGTGGTTAAAAGCACTCACTCCAAATTGTTCATACATGTTTGATTTAAACACTTAAACATGGTTTTGTGCATGGACCGATGATGCATTCAGGATTGTTTCTTCTGGAGAGAACTCTAACGATGAATGTGCCGGATACGAAACTGTAATGACGATGAATATCTTACGAGAAGACTAACACAAAATATACTGACAGCACTTTGCTACATACTTAGCTGGCAATGTACTGTTAGATACTATTAAGCTAGATTATAATCTTTGACAGGATATGTAGAGAAGATTTAAATCAGAAATATTTTATCGATAATTTCAAAATAAATAGATGAACTGATAATCCTTCTTGAAAAGCAAGATGTTGTTAACGTTTTTTTATGAGACGGCGTTAGTGTTGTATATTGAATAGGATCGCGCTATAGTTTAGTTTATATTTTACAAAAACCACCTGTACGGGGTAAGCGGGCTAAGACTGAACCCAGTGATAGAGTTAGTCTATAGGGAAATAGTCTGGTGGAAGTTGACAAAGTATAAAATATATATTTACTACACGGTTCAACCGGAATAGTTAGTCTCCTGTTAGGTCTTCATATTAAAATCGCTAGACAAATTTAATTGAAATTTGATATGAAGGTGTCTTACATATTAAAATAAAACAAAACACTTTTTATCTCGAAACATACTTCTGTAGAATATCTATTATTTCTATCTATCTATATCATCACACCAGATCCCTTGCGGGGTAGACAAAGAGTACAGAGTTCCAACAGGTTCTTTCCTTACATAACTCTCCGGCTTCCTCCACTCTCATAGTTTGTCTCATACACGCTCGCCGTTATCTATTATTATTTCTTGATACTAAAACGGCTGAACAGATTATAAAGAAACTTAATATGAAAAAATCCACACAGGTATACAATGCGAAAGTGGAAGGACGTAGAACAACAACTATTTATAGTTTCACAAATTATATACAATATTTATAATTATATATAATAACAGCAAAGATTTATAAAAAAAAAACGGTAGCAAAAAAAAATATACATATTTACACGCCGCTTTCTGATGTTAGTGTACCTAGAACAGATCAAAGATATCGGGGACTAGACTATCTTATCATGAATAGACCATGTCTTATCCGAAGAGCAAGTCAAGAGTCTCCGTAACCAGCGAGCGTGTATAAGACGAACTATGAAAGTGGAAAGAGACAGAAAGGTCTGTACATAATGAACCTGTTGGAACTCTGCACCCCCTGCCTACCCCCGCAAGGGATCTGACATGATGATATAGATTGTTAGATAGTATTAAAGTATCTTAAGTCGTAAAATAATAATTGGAAATTGGTAACTTTATTTGCGCACTATATCATGCCGATATTATCCATCTAAGTGGTATATAAAATCACACCTATATGCATTTGGTGGGTTTTTACCGGCCTGCATGAAGATGCCCGAAGATATTAATCATCTCAATCATCTTTCGATTTCCCTCTTCCTCTTCACAGATGACTGGAAGCTTTGGCTCATGCTGAAATTGTTCTACAACGAAAATTTAGTAATATTTAAGTTGCTGTATAAATAATTTTTAAAACATAGAAGACTTGATTTAACCGAAAAAAGGTAGTCTGCTTAACTTACTTTGTCAAATAGTCGCAGGTACGATCCCCGCACAACGCACGAGAATATTAATTTGGGATTTGTGATTTTGAAATAAAGAATATATTTTATGCGCATATGGGCAAAATAAAAAAAAATTGTCCGTGTTAATTTCCAGAACGGCGGAACCGATTAAATACACTTTCACTGGAAAATGGAGGATTTCTCAGAGATTGTTTAGAACTACTTTTGAGCTCAGGAAATGCAGGATCCATGGGGGATAGTTGTTTTTATTTCTCCATATTAACACGGCTGAACGGATTTAAAAGAAACTTAATATGAAAGTCTCTCTTAAGTCTTGGAATAATGCTATCCCAAAAAGTCCTACCTAGCTATGTCAAATTACAAAATAAACGCGCGCGAAGCCGCGGGAAACAGCTAGTCTATACATATAATAAAACTGTAAGGAAGTCGTGTCTGTACATGGAATATTTTTAGGAAATAACAACCCATGGGTATTATACTATCGATGTAGAAGCCAATTCTCCAATTTTTCGCTTTCGTGACAGTTTGTCTGTCTGTCTGTCGGAGGGTATGAACGGGCATCACGCAAAAACTACCAAGCGGATTTTGATGAAACTTTGCATGCGGATACCTTAAAATATTGGCTAACGTATTGTATAGTATTTATCTCGGAAAATCTACAGGTTTTTCCAGATAAGACGAAAATAAGCAAAACATGGAATTACTAAAAAGACACTTTATTCATAACCTGTTTAATGGATTTCAATGAAATTTTGTCCAATTGTAACCTGTAAAAAAGGTCACAACTCTGTATACTTATATTTTCGAAAAACTTAACATTTTTTGAGTAAAGAGAACAAAGTGAATTTTGATTTATCATTCATTGTTCCAAAACTACTCTTCAGATGTCAGTGAAACTTAGCATGGAGATATTTCATATGACAGACAACATAGTTAATATTTATGATTTCATGTCCAAGGCTATGAACCATCATAACGCAAAAACTACCAGGTGGATTTGATGAAACTTTGCACGCGGATATCTCAAAATGTTGGATAACATATTAAATAGTATTTATACCACTGCCTCGTTGGTCTGGTGGCAAAGCGCATCGCTTTGTGATCACGAGGTCCTGGGTTCAAATCCTAGGTCGGACAAATGTAGTTTTTCTAACGAAAAATTCCCAGTATGAGTCTGGAGTCTGGAATTGTGCCCGGTATATGGCAATAGGCTCGCCCCCTATTACATGGGACCTTACATCGTCGGCGAAACGTGGGTGTACGCAGTACACCTCTGCCACCCCCTCTGGGGAATATAGGCGTGACGGTGTTTATTTTATTTTTTTATTTATACCGGAAAATCAAAAGTATTTTTTTCAGGAAATACAATTATAAACAAAACATTGAATTTCTAAAAAAAACACTACTCAAAACCTCCAAACCAAAAAAATTTGGATAATTGTAGCCTGTACTAAGGATCATAACTGTTTACTCATATTTTCTAAAAATTCAACAGTTTCTGAGGAAAGAAAAAAAAAGAGGCGATTTTGATAAATCATTCATTGTTTCAACACATGATTTGAACCCAGGATCTAGTGATCACAAAACGATGCGCTTTGCCACCAGACCAACGAGGCAGTCAAATTTAGAATAATGCTATCCAAAAAAGTCCTACCTACCTATGCCAGATTAAAAAAGAAACGCGTGCAAAGCCGCGGGTTACGCCTAGTAATTAATAAAATGATTCAAAGTCGTCAGTCCAAAGCCTAAAAAGTGTGATGGAAAGATAAGAATCCAAAATGCTTACTCTCATGTTCATTTCCATGCACAATGCCGCGCATTAAAATCTGGAATTACCGTGAAATACTTGCGAAACGAGTGTAAAGCAAAGTGTGCCATATGCGCATGTAATAAGGACAATATTACAAAAACAGAACTACTCAACCTATCGATAGTAGAGTGTATGACCCGGTGTTCGACTGTGTGCGTGCGTAGCAGCTGCGCTTGTAGTTGTTTATTTGTAGTGCGTCCATAGGTTTCGTAGTTAATTAGGATACAAAAGTAATAAGAAAAATGGTACTTAACTTTATAAAAGTCGAAGTTTTGTTTGCGTATATATTTTGTAAAGCAATTATCTAAGTGGGGTGTCTGAGGCCTTGCGTTATTTAAGTTACGCCTCGTATATAACGCAGAACTCAGAGATCGCAATCACAAACTGCAACACGAAAATCAAATTTCCAATTTTAAGAAGTTTTCTACCATTTTTAAGCTCCTCGGTACCCAAATTAACCACGAAGCCTGTACTATTTTTATTAGAAATGCATTTAAAACGGCCGCATCGCTCTGAATAATTATTAAATTTTGTTTAATACAGCGAACCGAAGGAAAATTTTTTGATAAATAAAAAAAAAGTAACATGCTCGAAAAGTAGTTGGGATCGATACAGTTGCCGATTTAGAACAAACTACCTTCAGGTGTTGCGGTATTTATGTTACACCTAGTATATGTTTTCGTGTGTAATTGTACAATATGTCCCCCCGCGCAGGCGGCGTCCATCCTGCTCTCGTGCGCGGTGTACGGGCACCGCGTGTCGGCGGGCGGCGCGCTGGGCGTGCTGCTGGTGTTCGCGGCGGTGCTGCTGCGCGCCTACTGCCGCCAGCGCCTGCGCCGGCGCAGCCGCGCGCCCCCGCAGTAGCGTCAGCTCCGACCCACGATACATAACAGATACAGCCCGATTATCAGCGAGTTTTGATGTGTCCGACACTGAACCGACGAACCTGAAGCGAGCGGACCCCGCCCGATACTACGTATAAAATACGAAGTGATTGCCGGCGTCTCGATGTGCGCGACGATATATATGCCGTCCGAGCCGATAATTGTGAAGTGAACGGATGTTACCCGACGGCGATTGACGGCCTATTTACACTTGTAACCCCAATTTCTCCGACAATTTACATAGTTACTAAAACCGGGTGAACTAACATTGTTACAACGCTACGACGGACATTATTCAAATTTATCGATGCCGCGATGATTACCTACAAAAGGAATGGGATTTTTTAGCGATTTTTGACTTTTCTAGTCCAATCTCAGTTGGTCCAATATATTTAAACCCTTCTAAGTGACTAGATCGATTGGCAACAAATAATGTTTGTATAAATTTTCCATTTCTTGCCACTGTAAATTGTTTTCAACTCAATAAAACTCAAAATGTCGCAAGAAGTTAGGCATTATCTCCTAAAAATGTCTTCCTGTAATTACAACGATTGAAATAGTGGCCCTTACTGTGCCACCATAAAACGTAAAGTGTATTTTTCTCAGGACTGGGCAAAGGTCTTCTCTCACAAAGCATACTTCACTACAAAGAATAGGTCATACTCCACTATGAGGATCCAGTGATACACATTGAATATATCTATATCATTGACCACAGGTCTTTAAAACCATATGGTTTTAATGGGTAAGGTAAGGTAAGGTTGTATGGATATCCATAGCGTCCAAAGTTATTGCATTTTTAAGTTATGGTGGATATCGTAAAAATTATATAAATATGTACGTATAAAAAGATCATTAAACATAATATTACTATTATGAGAATTATTTATATATCTTTATTCTTTTGATATAGCCGTGACGATATGAATGTTAAAAGACTAAGAAATTCGTTGAGGCATTAGATGCTATGATGATTCATGGCGTTTTCGATGTTGTAATATTAAATAAATCATATAATGTTGTAGAATGAGATGATGTAAATATAGGATAGGTATAAAAAGATCAGTTAATAATAATATAATTATATTTTATTTTCTAAACGCGATTTGAATCTACTAGCCAAAAATATTCTACAAGGAAAACTACAAAAATAGGGCTCTTCCTTATTGTAATTGATTGCACTATACTAGTTCATATACTCACACGTATTTAATACGGCATCGTAGTCCGGACACGGGACGAAGATGTCCTGAATAACGTCAGATAGATACCTACTGCGCTGCAACCAGCCAAGAGGCACTGCCTTATTTTTGCAGTTTGTGTGCTGTAGTGTGAAATCGAACATCTTTATTTTTTGTTTGTGTCTCCTTGTCCATTGTATCTTTATGGTTGCAATTGTTGCACTGCAAATTGTGATGTACTTAGTTTGTTGTCTCGAAATATTAATTTATATTTATACAATGACTCATGTGAATGTGATATTCAAATGAAATGAAGTCGATTATTTTATGGAACTTATTGGTTTTATTTATCCTGCAAAAGTCACACACATTTTAATACTTGCCCAATGTTTTTGCTTAGTCGTTCGTATAGTGGCAATAAGATTGAAGGAAAAAGCATTACCTGACAGTCGGGTACAAAGGAGACATGTTAACAACTTATTTTGAAAGCAAAGGGATGTTTGATCTAATTTGATGAGTGATATCACGGCACGGATTTATTATAAAATGATTCTTGTTCGTCACGGAAAGCTTTAGAAAATAAATAGCGTATGTTTTGGAAATCAGTAGACTCATACTTGACTTGAGGGACCGACGACCAGCTTTACAGAACAAAGTCAGTCATGGCGATCTTTAGGAAGGCTTTTGTCATGCAGTGAACGGCTCTCGTCTCATGTTGATGACCTGGCTTAAGGGCCTACCGCGATCGACCATTTATCGACCGGGAGAGTGACAGTGATGCAATTACAGAAGAATTATAAGGGATGGAAGATATATTGAGCGCGCGCTCGGAAATAAACGACGTACCTATGCGAAAATAAATTTTATCATGTTCTAGAAAACTACACTATGAAATAAAAAACTGCTTTACAAGAACTTTAAGTAAATTCTTTTGGTTAGTTCTTAAGCATTTCACGTTAGAATCAGAAAATGTAAAGCAATAGAAATGACTTTAGATTTTTCCAATCAATAAAATTTCGCTTAATCGTGTATATTTTAGAATCTGGTAAAAGGATTTACCAGATTCTATAATATACAGTCAAAAATAATATTTCGAAATATCAAGTCTCTAATCTGTATACGTTTTGAAGTACATGAAGTTAAAACGGATAGAAATAAAATGAAGCAGAGTTTCGTTCTACCCGTTTAATTGGTACTAGAATCCTTTACCAATGACTTAGCTAAGGCTTATATAGATACATCCCCACTTCTTTGGCAGTAGCATTTTGGCGGGGCGTCAAGGGATTTATCAACATGGCGGCAGCTATTGACAGTTACGAGAATCTACTATCGTGGCTTGGCTTTGGCGTGGCTTCGCTTCAGCGTGGCTTCGCTTGGCTTTGGCTTGGCTTGGCTTGGCTTTGGCTTACCTTGGCAGGCTGACGCGTTAGCCGACATAACGTCCGTTACATTCGACCATCCTGAAACAATTGCTCCCGCAATGGGAACAAGCAACATGTTTTAGGCTTCCAGTAAATTAATCAAATCTTCAGTATCAAGTTGTTTAACAGAACTACTGGCGCTATCAGACAGAGGCTGTGCTCCAATAGAGCCTAGATGAATCTGCCGACCCTTAACCTACGAAATTCTTATAACCACGCAAAGCTTTAATGCTCCTGCATATATAGGCCCCAATAAAAGTTGTCGAATTTAGTATTTACCTTGGCCGCACTACTCGTGGGAACTTGTTTCCAAAGAACAAGGTCTCCTTTCTTGTAAATATGAGCAGCTTTTTATCAAAGTTAAGTTTCATTTTCTAACTCGCCTTTTCTAACCTACAAGTGGCATTTGTGACTCGATGGGTTCAGACTCCAGCGTGGGCATCGGATCCCTGCAGGCTCGCCTACCAGTCTGTGCGAACATTAAATCGTAAGGTTTACCAATTAGTGGTATCGTTAAACGTATTATTTATTCCCCGAATTACATTAGGCAAGAAATGAGACCAATTGCTGGAAGCTTCACTGGGGTCTGAAGCCCACAAACCGTCAAAGATGGTTCGACTCGTACGCTCGATTTGTCTGTTAGCGCGCGGGCAAGCAATAGTATTTAGTGTGTGGTCGGAACTTTTTATCGATGATAAACATTATCAAGTACCTACTGGTTACCGCTTTTCCATAATCTGTTACTACCCGATCTGTATACCTGAATAAACTGAAATATCTTCTTCAATGCAGGAATACCATTGAATTAACGGATCGCGTTTGCTAGGCTACGGAAGCATCATGACTGATAACACAATGACTTACGAGCATTGATAACCTTTGCATCTTACAGAACGGACTTAATTGAAATGCACCTTCCTTCAAAAACTTCCCCAAGAGATACAAACACAGCCACCAACAACACTTACACACCAACACAAAACCCTACGTCACCTCTGCAGTCATTTGGGGCCCGTCTTTTGGGAATGGCGACTGCCATTCATGCAAAAGCATACATTTTCTTGGGAGAGGCGAACGTGGGAAGCCGGGTATTCAAATAAAATCAGTCGCCCTGTTTATAGACAATAATTCCGAGCGCATTGGCATCGGCTACTGCAACGAAAGCGGCCCCAAACGGGTAACAATCTCGCCCGGGCTTGCCTCCCTTCTTCATGGCAGCTCGTTTAAGAACACAATGAAGCGTAAGAAGTTCAACGAGCTGCAGAACGCCGGGATCGGAAACACAGCGTGCAGAATAGTGCAAACCAAGAACAAGACCGTGGCACTATTCCAAGCGGGCGAAAACACGTCCCAATTCGCCCAAGCATGCAGTTTTCTGATCAGCCTAGCGGGGAAGGGTGACAAGCCAACAAAAGTAAGCGTAGACGCTATGGTGGTGGAATTTGAGGAAGGTGAGGCCGCCGACCACATCGGGATAGTAGAAGCCTCAAAACACCACGAGGTAGTGGCCTATGAGGATAGAGGACAAAACCTCGACTTCCTACGGCCACGACAGCCAGAAAACCTCATCACAAAAACCCCAACTGACATCTGGGGACACCCCACAGCGACTCAAGACGGGCTCAGCGGGTCTGAACGCCTAAGGTCACTACAGGTGCCAAAAAACTCGCGTCTTTCACAATGGCGCTCGGGAAGGCGGTCCTCGGCATACCAAGTGTGCTGGGGAAAAAAATCAGGGGGAACCAACGGGCGGAGGGGGTGGCAGTCGCCGCCGAAGTGTTCTTGAGGGAGCCCCCTCCCAAAAGTCATAAGCAGCCGGAAAAGGCTCGAACAAGAGCCCAGATGGGGCTTGTCGATCCGCCGGAGCTCAGCGAGGCGACGGAGCCCCTGCAACACACAAAAAACGCGTTCCTCGAGTTCAAAGCAATCACCAAAGCAACAAGAAGGGTCAATAGTGAGACCTGTAGATCCATCCTGCAAACCTATCACCTGGGCAATGAAGGATTGCTAGAGGTGAAGCTCGAGGAGGCAGAAGCGGCGGTGTACGACAACGACAATTCCACCACGTTAAGAGGAGAAATGTCGGGGAGGTACATGGCGGCCTATAGTGGAACCAGCGGTTTCGTCGAATACGATGAGCCGGGGTCCCGGCGGACCGGCAAACACAAGTTCAGAACCCCCCCTAACGACCCAATAGTGATTGCGGCGAAGTGCACGAGGGTGGTGCTCGACGACCGGATACTTGTGATGGCAGAAACTGTCTCAAGTGGCCGGGGTCGGGGGCCTGCAATCGAGCACTGGACCGTACCCAAAATAACATGGGTCAACGGGGTTCCTGGATGCGGAAAAACAACATGGATAATCGCAAATTACAACATCGAAAGCGATATCCTTATAACATCTACAACCGAGGCAGCGAATGACTTAAGGGAGAGACTCGCGCAAAAAGTTAAAACAAACACCAAGAGGAGGGTCCGCACTATGGCTTCAATGCTGGTCAACGGATTGAAAGAAGGTGAAGAGTGCACACGTATTATCATCGACGAGGCACTCATGAACCACTTTGGAGCCGTAGTGATGGCCATCAAGATAACTGGCGCGAGAGAGGCTCTTCTCGTCGGCGACTGCAACCAACTGCCGTTCATTGATAGGGAGAACCTGTTTCGACTGCGTTACAACCGCCCAGACTCCGTGGCGCGTGTCAACAGGGAGCTGCTCTGCACTCACAGAAACCCAATGGACGTAGCGTATGCCCTCAACGAGATATATGGGGGCATATACTCGTCCAAATCCCTCGTGAGGTCCTTGAGCCTCAGTAAGTACACGGAAGCGCAAATTCCGAAACACCAGGAGAACACCCTGTTTCTGGTGCACACCCAGGCCGAGAAGGAAATCCTCCTCGGCCAGGGCTATGCGTCGGGAAACGGGTCGCGCATCCTCACCGTGCATGAGTCTCAGGGACTCGGAACGAGTGAAACTCGGAACGAGGGAACGAGTGAAAACGTGGTGATAGTGCGAGCGGTCCCCAAGAGACTGAAGCTCCACGGAAGCTATCCACACGCGGTCGTAGCTATATCTCGCCACACTGGAAGTTGCGTCTACTACACAGACAGCTGTGAAGGGGACGCAACGGCTACACTAATAAGCAGGGCGAGGGCAGCTGCGACCAAAAAAATAAAAGAATACAACATAAAGATGGCTATTTGCAGTCGAGACATGGTAGTTGTTAAAAAGCTGCTGGAGGCGGAGGCCTAAAGGAAACCCTCACAAGCAGTCAAACACCTACACAACTGAGGCATTCTCGCTCAAAGGCAAGCCAAAACAGAAAGCCTCATTCACTTACAAAATCATTAATATAAATTAAAAAAAAAAAAAAAAAAAACCTCTGTTGAAGTACCGCTACAAACAAATACCAAGCACTGTAACAATAAGCTAATAAGTAAAAATAAGCGGCTTGTACCATACAAGTGCATATAAAAGCAAATACTAACAACACATAAATTACACAAAAAAAAGGTGCGGGACAAACCGGGCCCGCAGTGTCTAATTATAAAAAAAAAAAAAAAAAAAAAAAATTGAAATGCACCAAGCGCGTCGACTGACGGTTACGGAATTAGATGCAGTTTCCCTTCCTTTCTACTGTAACTACCCTGCCATCTTCGCAATGAAGGTATACAGTCACATATTTCCTAATAAACCAAGTCATTTTAGGAAAATCGTATTCTTTAATTTTTTTTAACTCTTGACAACGACTAAACCCTATGCGACCAATGTGATTATGGTGCATTCGCCCAATTTTCCACCTAGCTAAGCTCGGCACAACTAATCGGCTACCATGCTGAGTTTTCCGACAAAGCCTATCCTACATAATTTAAATAATTGTTTTTTTTTATTATTTCGGACCCGCAGTGTTACTTTTTAATTGGTCAGTAATGGCACTAAGTTTGTCATCTTGACATTGCACAGTATAAAACCAATCAATAGCTTCTAGGCGGTTTATGTTTGTAGTATCTATCGGATGTCTACTAAGCGCGTCTACATGCTTCATACTCCATACTCACGCTTATGTCATAGTCCTGTATTAATAGCCACTATTTTGCTATAAGCGGTATGATGTATTCTATAGTGAGTGTAGCTCGGACCGTCCGTACAGTCAGCCACCGCCCTAACGTTTACCGATGACGTAAACCCAAAATTTTCGCAAAGATTCAACTACCTACTCTTGGAATCAATTGCAATCCCAAGCCGACGCGCACTCGAAACAGTTTTAATTTCAATCCGAAAGATACTCTGATTGGTACTCTGAACAAATCTTGATATTAATCAATTGTAATACACGATCGAAAATCAGCGTGACCATACACGACAAGACATGAATAATTCAAAC
This sequence comes from Phalera bucephala, assembly GCA_905147815.2. NCBI lineage: Eukaryota > Metazoa > Arthropoda > Insecta > Lepidoptera > Notodontidae > Phalera > Phalera bucephala. The sequence goes on along the minus strand of LR990627.1, from coordinate 26,614,273 downwards.
TTTCATAAATAATTTAACATATTTCCCTCTTTTACTAACTTAAAATATTTTCCATCATAAATTATTGCATTAATATTCTATGGATTCGTTAAAATAAGCTTACGTTTTTTTTTAAATGTTTTTAACTAATGTGACATCGGGCGGGACCACGTAACCATCATTGTCCTTAAATTTGTGTTTATCTTAATCCCAAATCATTAGTATTCAAGATATGCAACGCCTAATGACACACAAATACTTAAGAATTTGTGACTGTATTATTACGATCGCAAAGTAGACTTCCAACTTTATACGAAATGTCAAAATCATGTCAAGAGTGCCCGGAAAATAGGTAGGTACACAATCGCAAATTGTCGTTGTTATTTAGCTGCATAAAATTCCACCCTTATAGAGTTTAATCGTGCTCTAGTGTAGCCTTCAAGAGTAGCAATTGACAAGTTTTCGATCTCAATCCTAAATTTAGAGTGCAATCGAGTGTAATGTACCTGTCATCCGCCTGTTTCTTTGGATAGTAACGGGTCATTCAAGGCTAACACTTGCTTAGAACACAAACACTACCTCAATTCTTCGAACGTCTCGTTTTGTTTACGTCTCCATACCGGGTGCGCGAGTACAGCAATTCGGGAATAAATTTTCTAAAATACCTACATAATCACATAAATTGCCACAAGTCATAAACATTACGTTGAACTGAAAATTTCGACACAGCCGATAGCGTTGTCTCACTGGGCTGCATACAATATAAATACACAAAACTTTTTCGAAAATAAACCAGATTATACTTCAACCGAGTGTAGTAGTAAATAATCTAAGAACAATAATGTTTTGCTGGACCCACATAAATTATGTAGCTGATTTTTGTTAGTTCTACCTACAGATTCTACTATTTTATTGATTACTCGCATAAAAGGGGACTGTGCATTTGCTAAACCGAAGGGGAGTCTATAATGACCTTGCGGTGTAATAAAAATCGTTGTGTACTTATCTTCTGGACTTATGGTCAACTGATGGTAGCCGTGCGCTATATTTAAACTGGTACAATATTGTTTACCCACTAATTTAGAAACTTGGTCTTCTGTATTGGGTAATAAATATTTATCATTTACAGCGAGTGCATTTAGAAAGAGATAATGCATATTTAACCTACAACTAATATTACCGGTGAAGCTTAAACTGAATGGAACTCTTCACAATGTCTGCATCTAATAATTATTTTACTTCGGAATCTGAGGCTTGTTGTTCATTATAAGAAAGCCCGCATGGACTATAGAGTTTGATTTTCATTTGCACTAAAACTTGTATAACTTAAATCGGAATACCGGATGCAAAACTATGTCTATATTTAGTTAATAAAGTGAATAAAGTGATTAATTGCGAATGATGTTGGTTATTTAATGGTCCTACCTTAATATCTTTATTTTCAACACCTATGCTAGAATGAGTAGCTATGGCTGGCTTCGGCTATCTTAATGGAATATTGCTTATCAAAAGTATGGCTGGCAGAAAGGAAACATACCTGGCTGTCTTGCTGAGGCTCCTGACAGTACTTGGCCCTTGTGAGGACTTCTCCCAGCGGCCATATCATAGTTTGGGTCACATGTTGACAACTTTGATGTAGCCGGTTTCGCCTCCCTTGCAACAGGTGGACGGTAGAGTCACGCCATGAAGGTTGTAGCGCCGCGGAGGTCTTCTTTCTTAGCACGCTTACTTCAATGATAGATGTTCACGAGAGGTAGATGTTCCTTGGGCTTGACCAAAATGGGGCACGCTTCTTGGAGATCACATATTACTCGGCAGGTTTCCTTTTTGAGTAAATTCTTTAGCAATTTCCTTTCTCGTATAGAACTACCTTCTTCGTCTTCATCGGATTAGTTTTCATCTGGAGACCGATAATCTTGCGTCTGATCTTGAAGCACGGGGGTATGACGTACTCATTTTGTGGACTATGTGTATACCACTTCCGAGTAAAACGGATAGAAATAAAATGAAGCGGAGTTTCGTTCTACCCGTTTAATTGGTACTAGAATTCTTTACAAATGACTTAGCTAAGGCTTATATAGATACATCCCCACTTCTTTGGCAGTAGCATTTTGGCGGGGCGTCAAGGGATGTATCAACATGGCGGCAGCTATTGACAGTTACGAGAATCGACTATCGTGGCTTGGCTTTGGCATGGCTTAGATTTGGCGTGGCTTCGCTTCAGCGTGGCTTCGCTTCGGCGTAGCTTGGCTTGGCTTTGGCTTACCTTGGCAGGCTGACGCTTGGGCTGACATTACGTCCGTTACAAAGTACAAAAGTACGATTTTTTTCGCGGTAGCCCTTTAAGTACGCTGGGATCACTTATACGAGGTCTACAAGTCACCTTATCCCATAAAATTTCAGGATAATGATTGTGATCTTCTTTATTAGAATGATAAGCCACTTGTCAAATATCTTGGTTCTCGTTTTGATTTGATCAAGTTTTCGTTCGATTGCTTTAAACCACGCTTTAAACAAAATGGACTCACATAATAACATATTGTACCAGCCGACACTTTATCTATGTTTATCATCACGCCAGATCCCTTGCGGGGTAGGCTGGTGTGCCGATATATGCGATTGCGCCACCGTTAAGGTTAACAATTATATAATAGCCACTGAGAAGGCTTTGGCTGCAAACCAGCGCTGGAGGACACTTTGTTACCCTCCGGCACATGCTGAACCCAATACCTATCGGCACAGCTTACACCGAAGTAAATGTTGCCAATAGCAGTAGCGACTCATTATAGCTAATTCCTTGTCTGTTTTCGTAATTGTTTATATGTTTTCTGATGTGCTGTGCTGAATAAATATTTTTCATTTCATTTCCGACACTTTTCTCATACAAAATTCAAGACACTGGCCAAAAACATGAGACAGAAAGTAGAAGGAAAAAACGGATTGACACAAATCACTTTCCGTCAAATTATTTTCCATTTTCGCGTGTGTTTGGGACAGAGTGTAGACCGACCTTTATCAGCATGCAGTGGCTGGCCAACCCCATCAGCATCAACAACTATTATGAGTTCAAGCAGTTCGAGAGCACGCTGTTCGAGAAAGACGAATAGATAAGGTTTGTATTTACATACACGGGATCTTAAATGAATTACTTAGTCTAAGGACGGGATGTACATGCTTCAAAGGGTACAGAGGCAGGCTTTCAGTCAGGTGCTTGTAAGCGTATAAAGTTTGGTTCTTTTTTCTTATATAATTTTTTTTATATTGTCCTAAACTGCTGGGCAAAGACTTGCTCTCACAACTAGAGGTGAGCGAAAATGGGTCATAACTCGTGAGGCTATTGCGGACTGGTGGTGGCAGGTTTGTGGCCACTTGCTATTGGAATTTATTAAGCCGTCCTTTGATCCTTGATGATCGCTATAAACACCGTGATATAACAGCGTTACCAGCCGTGTATGCATGCCGTAGCCGTTTATCCGCCATGCATAATTGCTGTGTTTGGACGTATTCTTACTACTTAGGCCGTTTAGGTGGATTGTAGGCGCTTTTTGTACCATACCAATTGCATAAAAGAGCGACGCTCCCTTACTGATGCCCCATCAACACAATGCTCCTAGCGTGAATACAATATTGACGTAATTGCAAGTTGATTAAAAAATTCAATTTATCACTTCTACAGTCTACTGTTACCTCGTCTACTACAGTACAGTCTTTCTGGATCTTAGTTTATCAGCAGCATACATTTTGTGACCTCGTATTTTTGTAACCTGGGTATTTCTGACCCTGATGCTTCGTGCGCCGAAATCCTCGCAAGGCGTGTGTGTAAATAATCTACGCTATTGGTCGCGGGGCCTGTACAACTTCACCGGACAAGAGGGCAAGCGTGCAACCTCTGCGCTCGAACTGGAACAGCAAGGAGAGAACTAGCTCAAGTGCGCCTCAAGGAGGAACGGATTCAGCTTGGACAGTCGCTATTAGGGAGGGCATATAGTAGGTGTTTTTCGCCGTGGTGCTCTGCGCCGGCCGGCGGGTAAGGGATTCTTCGACCTCGCCGGTGAGGTCAGTGTCTGATCCTGTGGTGCGGTATCTGTATCCGAAAGTAGGGAGGTAAGGGCATCGGGAGAACATGCCGCGGACGGCGGTGGCGGCTGTAATGAGCGGAGTTAGGTTCGTAGTCGGCGGCTGCTACGATTAGCAGATTCCTATGATACCTCGCAAGGCCTGTGTGAACCTACATGAGAAGTTAAATGGTCGGTGTCGGCGGTGTTCCAGGCAGTGTGTGGGCATGCCGGACCCGCGTGCGCGCGATATGCTGGTGCAGCTGGCGCTGGCGGCGGCACTGGCGGCGGGGCTGGCGCCGTGCGTGCTGCAACGCGCGTGTCCCGCGCGCCCCGCGCGTCCCCCCTCCAGCGTCTGCTTGCATCGGATCGACTGCTCCTCCACAAATAGTACTTTCAGCTTTACTTAAACCTCGATACCACCTTAATTTTTACTTTTATTTCGATTTTGACTTGTACATTGAGCTACATTTTGACCTAGACTGTAAAGTCTAGGTCAAAATGTAGCTCAATGTACATACAAATCCTGGATTGCGACTTGCAGCATTAACTTTGATTTTTTGGCGACGTGGAATTCCATCTAGTCATTGATCTATAGTTTAATCTGGATTTTGAGTTTGATCTTAAATTTCACCTTGGCCGGAACTTACTATGAGAATATGGGGGGGGGAATTGGATTGACCTCTTATATACCTTACATTTATGTAGTATACAAGTGAAAATTTGAATTTCGATAGGTAGTATAGTATAGTTTATTTGCCTAGATTATTCGAGATCAAATTCAAACTGGATGGCGTCATTGATATTGACTTGACTTCTTGCAACTTGGAATGACTGGAATTGGCATGTGACGTAAATTTGGAATTTAAAGAACAGAATAGCAAGTCAATCAATATAACTGTCGCGTGGCATGTTATACTCTGTTTTTATCCTTGTTGTTTTGTTCTCAGGATGTGCAACACCAAAAGAAAAAAATGAAATCTCGAAACAAAATAACAAGATTTTATGATGAGCCAATCACATTTAAGAAAATTACGAAGTTTGTTTTCTAAAATTACAGTATAAGCAGGCAATTGAAGCACACTTAACTTAGTCGTATTACTTGAGTTAATTCAATATTAAAATAATATTATTTAGACATTAAATTTTCACGACCACGCGTACAGCGTAGCCACTAGAAAAGTGTTATTGCAGGTAAGTCTTTGCCGTGAATATCTCCTTATCTAAATCGCGTCAATCAACTATAAAAAGCTCTACATACCCACTTTAGTGTAAAGGTCTAATGTTTTTAAAATATGTTTTACTCTATGCCTACCCTGCAATGGATCTGGCGCGGTGATATATATAAAAAGAGAAAGAAAATATGTTTTTATATGTACCAGTACCACTTTGGTACTGGTAAGATCCAAACCCTCTCTAATATTCTAATATTGTGAGGCTGTTTTGTTATCATTATGCGGTCCCAATCACAGATACCTACCTACATATATCCAAGAATTAAATCAATAAGAATGCTCAACGTATGTAATATATCGCGTACCTTTTATATGTACATGTGCAATTTCGTTTAGACAATGGCAAGGGGAATATTCGGCGGGTGAGTTGTGTGTTGTGTGTTGTGAGACGTCCGTCAGTGTTGACCAAACATGCCGTGTGTTGTTCCATTTCATAATATTCACCCTCTACCACGACACCACTTCAGACGATTGTACTTTGCATACAATTGTACGTAAAGTTAGTTCCTATGAGATCATTTTTAAAGGAATTGTGGACCATGAAACCATTGTATCTCCTTTCTAATCTGGAAAGAAATCACTCTACAAAAATGTTAAACCAATTCTACTTCTGAGAGTTCAACTATGACTAATCTACTAAGTAGCTGTATACCTATTAATATATTTTGATATATATTTTGATTTATAACAGATCAAGAAGGTGCGATACGATCTGGGCCTTCTTTTAATTATAGGTTTTCAAAAGTAGTATTGTACAGAAAGTACTCAGAGCGGTGGCAAGGAAGCGAATAGGTATAATGTTGCTAATTGATAATGTAATATGCATTATTTACCAACTCTAAAAATTCTTCCACTAATCTATTAAATAAAAAAATTTTGAAGAAGGAGCAAGCGAAGAGGTCTGCGATATAAAAAAAAATACTATTTGGGCTCTACCTACCCTGCACGGGATCTGGCATGATATAGATAGATAGAAAGAAAAAATCTAAACTATAAAATATTTTCATCACACCAAACCTCGAATTAAGCGACACATACTATCGTTATCGGAATCTGGTAGCGGTCTGCGAAGATGCGTGCGCGCATAAATCACGGGGGCAAGGCGTGCGCGCGCGAGTTCCACTGGAGGCCGTGCTGCGGGTGTCGCTGGCTGCTGTGCTGCTGCTCGTGTCGCTGCGCCTGTACAAAGACCAGCTCCGACCATGGCCCGTGCCCACCCTACGACAGGGCCTATGTGGCTTGCACTGCTTTTCAGTCTCGTGGCTGTAAGCCAACAGGTAACTTTCCGTTATTACCAACTCGTTTTAAATGTATTTACTTGTTGTGCATTTAGAAGTATGTAGGTAACATGACTTTAGAGTACCTATTTCCTAATTTAACTAATTTGAGACTAGTCTGCTATTAAAATCGCGGCATGCAATGAGGATAGCTTTTAAAATTACGTCTACCATTTAGAGATCCTTTGTTCTGTTTGGAAATAAAACTTTTACATTCTGGTTCCTGTGAAGATGAACCATCAGTCTTTGCTATATATCGATTCTACTACATAACAATACTTAGGTACTACACCGATCCATAGGCTTTCGATAAAATAACAAATTTAGGAACTATTTGTTCTGTAGCTGTTTAGTAGACTAATATACAGTAACGGGAACGTGTTTGTTTCAGGCTGCAACAGGCTGTAAGAACTGCATCGTAAGTTTTGTGGCATTTATTTTATTGAAAATTTTCTGACTTTTTTTGGACCAGACTTTGCTGTCTTAATGCATAGATTACACTTATAATTTACTAGCAGTTTTCTCGGTTACGCACCCGCTCGATAACAGCACCACCTACCGAATAATGTAGCTTTGTAATAGTGCAAGAATTATTAAAATCGGTTCAGTAGTTTTAGACTTCAAAGATTAACTTTTAGATTACAAACAAATAAACAAATCTTTCCTCTTCATTATATTAGTATAGATGATTAACTACGATAACTATGATTTTTTTTTTACATTTTTACTAGGGATTCAGTAAATTGTTAGTTTTAGAGACTAGAACTGTAATGTGAAGTAATGTGTAATCACCGTAAAATAAAATCGTCATTTCATCAAATCAAAACGAATTACAAATATTTCCATGCCTACTGACTTTATACCTACATGGTAAATCACAGGTGCTAGGTAAAGAAGAGAAGGCGATGTTCCGCGCGCACTCGGACGCGTGCTTCGCGCAGTCCCAGGTGGAGCCCCGGCTGGTGGACGCCATGCTGGGCGGCGAGCTGGCCGACGAGCCCGCACTGCGCCGCCACGTGTACTGCGTGCTACTGAAGTGCAAGGTCATCAGCAAGGACGGCAAGCTGCAGAAGACCACCGTATTGGGGAAAATGTCTGCTAGGGCTGACGTTAAGAATGTCACTAAGGTAATAAATGTACATTAGGAGTAGTTTGACATCAATATTGACGGTTTACAACAACCTATCATGCACAAGCTAAATCTAATTGCCGATAATATTGATTTATTTTGTTGTTCTGTAGATGAATTTAAACGGGTCACACTGTACATATTATGTTACGGTAATGGGTAATCTTAAGTTTTAATTACACTATTGTATTGGGATAGTCCTGTAATAATAGTTGTAAGTCGGTATAAATAAATAAATAAAATAAATAAATAAATAAATAAACCTCTTTAGAATAACTATTTGATCTAATTTTAAAATAAACTGCGTATTTCAACATCTTGTTCTTTCTGAAAACTAAGATATACCGAGCATTGTTAATGAGACTGCGCCCCCTGGTCTTTCTAGCAAAGAGGTGGTTTATTAAGGGGAGACTTAAATTCCGTGCAGCTAGATACTAACGAATCCGACGCAGTGCTCGGTCGACATGACCCTACTACCGGATAAAATAGCAATAGTTGCAATGGTACTTGCATCCGCGACAGTTTCGTGTTTAATAAAAAAAATGTAATGTAAATTGTAAATGTTTTTGAAACTATCCTTTTGGGCGCCTAAAATCAACGATGTGACTTGACTGACTTTTTGTTTGTGAGCAAATGAGTCAGCAGACCTATAAATGGCTATTAATTGAACTAATGAGATATTAAAGTCTCACTAGTATTATCAATGGGACCGTTTATGATACTAATGAAAACAGAAGTGTGTTTATATCATAATGAGGCTAGAGATGTTTATGCTTTATGATGCCAGGTACTGGAGAGCTGCGCGGACCAAACAGGAGACACTCCTGAAGATATAGCCTGGAACCTGTTCCGATGTGGGTATGACAAGAAGGCCCTGCTCTTCGCGTACATGCCAACAAACAACGGTGGCGGAGATGCCGAGAGTAACAACTCTAAGTAGCTCAATATTCGTTCACAGATGGCGCTATTTACAGTTTAGTCATTTAGTTTATTCACATGCCCACAGGTGGCGGCTCATTATTATAGTACCAGTCTTGCCAAAATTTATCAGTGTTTATACCGGAACTTTGGATGTAAAATGCACACCATGTACATGTAAAGCTTTCCATAATTATACATTATTACAAATAAGCTTGTGTTTTATTAATCATGTAGTTGTACGTCCTCAAGTCGTTTATTTAGTTCGCCGCTTTTTCGGCTCACTAATGGCTAGTTTCAATATTCAACTCAAAGATAGATTTGCTTACTGTCGGTAGAATTTTGACAGATTTTCCATACAAAATATGTCAAAATTCTATCCATAGTAGGCAAATATATCCTTAGAGTTATTTATTGAAACCAGCCGTAAGTTCTCTCGAAAATCAAACTCTTTTCTTTTACAGATTAGGCTCATAGGCCTTTTTTAAATAATTTTTCACATTGCATTAATAAAATTTCGCAATTATGTCACTAATTTGAGGTAATTAATAAAATAAATCAAATCAAATTATTTATTTGCGAATATGGGTGTTACAAATGTTACTAATGTTATGACGCCCAATCTGCCGTTAGGCATGTCGATTTTATACGATTGTCGAAATTTATACGTCAATTTATAGAAAAGAAATTAATGAATGTCAATTTATGAATTGTGTTCCAAGTTATCTGCTAAATATTCGGGTACACTATAGTAAGGTTTTAAATAGCTCATAACTTGTGACTTGCAATATAAAAGTAGGTAGATGGTTATACAAATTATGTAATGTCAACTTCTATTCCCAAACAGCAAGTGACACAGTAATAATTTTAATTTAAAAATATCTTTTTAAAAACAAGCTTTTATGACAAAAACAACGAACATATCTTGCTTAGTTGAGGAGTTCCTATGGCTTCTGTCCGGCTCTATCATCAGACCCTGTACGCCATTCGGGTATAACGTACTATTCAAGAAAATTTCCAACGAGCCCAAACAAGGCGGGGTTAAAGTACTTCTGTGGTTCCATTGGCCACCCTTCGGTTTCATCATCAGACCCTGAACACTATCTAGTTGTATAGTACTTCTCAATACCAATCTAACAAGCCTAAACACCCCTCGTGGTTACGTTGAACTATAGTTCACATGTTCCTATGGCCACCTTCCGACACCATCATCAGACCAGCTCCCTGGTACCATATTATTGCATTGTCTCAATCGGATTCCCGCAAGTGCTTAAAAAATGAATCACAAGATTTGAACCGGAAAGACAGACAGACAGACATACGAACATTGCAAGTTAAAGAAAAGCTTGTAAAAGTTTACTAGTTATTGTATTTTTTAGTAGGTATGCATATGCTATATGAATGTTCTTGGTGTATTATACATTGTAAATAGCATGGTAGGAATACCAAATAAAGTAACATACTTAATAAAACTTCGAATGTGGTAATTTTGAGTCATTAACCATTTTTTGCGACAGCAAAAGTATGCGGAAATTCTTGCTACAGTATCGAAGTCTCCAAACCCATCTTTAAAAGCGTTCTCAGAAGGCCAACAGGATTACATCCATGAACGCATATGTGTCTATCCAACCGCAGAATACCTCCTGATCATAATTTAATACATGCCATTATTGGCTTTATAACCATAGATTTAAGGAACAGAATTGTACGGTTGTTTTGGTTGATAAATGCGTAGTTATGTGGTGGTGTGTCCGGTTAAGTGATTCGTCAGTTGAAATGGTTCTTGCCAGGTGAAGTCACCGAGAGTCGATTGTATCGTAGTTAAATATAAGGCTGGTTGAACATTTACAGCCAAATTACGTTAACAAGTAAAAATAAATCATCTTGACGCTTATATTTCCCAAGCACGATTGTTAAATGTGTGCTGTGTATATATTGCCGATTATGTTAGCTCCCAATCAAATAGAGGGCAAGCATATTTCTATTATACCAGGCACTGCGCGTTTTCGATTGTGTACACACCTCCGACCTAGGATTCGACCTCGGGACCTCGCGATCGCTATACCCACTTTGCGCCACTAGACCAACGAGGAACTCTTACAAGTTACATTCGATGATGGAAATCGCAATTAACGTAGATAAGGGACATGCACAGGGGACGCAAGTTACGCTTATGAGGCGGTTGGAAGATTTATTTGCGGACAGCATAACTCATGCGCATCGTTACTTAAAGTTGATGCAATGTATGACAACAACTGGTAGTAAACCCAAGGTTACGTATTGCATAATTCCGTGCGTTTATTTAGACATTATCTAATGAGCGAGGCATTCCGCTGCCTTATATTACGAATTAGCTTTTATTATGATTAAACTACAGTGGATGCGTTAGAAGAATCACAAAGGCGGTCGTAGTGGCGGTCTGGCAGTGGGCGACTTTCGGCTGAAGATGATGATCAAACTAGCGGCAACGTATGATGATACTTTTGACAACTTGCAAATAAACACCGTCACGTCCGTTAGTCCATATTCCCTAAGCGGGGACGGCAGAGTTGTATTGTGTACAACCACATAATGCCGAAGATGTTAGTTACAATTCCAGACTCTTTATCGAGAATTTGTAGATAGAAAAAGCACACTTTGTCCGATACTTGGATTTGAACCCAGGACCTCATGATCTCAACTCGCACTATGTCCCACTACATCAACGAACTAACCTACAAAACTATTAGAATAAGTCATTATGTAACTGGGTTGTGATAATAATATGAAAAATGGATGCCAAGTTTCCAGTGAATGCACACGGGCGGAAGCAAAAAAAACTGTAAATAGATACTATCTACTTATGTTTTCCTCGTGCATTACCTGGCATGTTTTCATGTCGTTAATTTTATAAAAGTTAAATGTGAAACGTTAAGAGAGTAATTCAAGGTCGGGGATGATTATCTTGTCTTATAAAATAACGTTGGTCAACGTGGATTTCGTTGGCTTTCATATTACAATGGTTGCATAGTTTTTTTCGTAATTAAGTATAGACTATTCATTTTCAAGATTGGTTTTAGTTTATTGTTTGTTAATTTTATTTGTATAATAATAAGTTTCTAATAACAACTTTAACAAATATCATCGTAAACTAAAGTTTCTAGTCTCTTTTTAAGTCCCAATGTATTTTTCAAGGAGTATACTCCGGAAGTACGGTCATACAAGGATATTATGGGCCGCGGCCAAAATCGGAACTAACGCTGTTATGAAGAGAAATGTCACTTCATGACATCACAGAGTGCTGTTTGCCCGTTTGCTATGAAATTTACTCAAGTTATTTTTTTAATTAGTAACCGTGCGGACCTACCTGTTGAAATATTTCACTTAAAGTTGGAAAATTTTAATAATTTCACACCAACGCCTGTCAACGTCATCCACGGGCTAAAATATCCTTGTAGACTTGTAGCACTATATGTAATTAAAATATTTGGAATATTACCAAGAGCAACGGACAAATCAAGAGTCTCTGTAACCGGCGAGCGTGGTGAGTGGAGAAGGCCAGAGAAGTGTGTAAGAAAAGATCCTGTTGGAACTCTGAACTCTACCTACCCCGTACGGGATCTGTCATGATGATATAGAAAGATAAACGTCCAACTGTGGAATTTCTTGCCTTTCTCCACAAGAATGACATTCTGACAACCACTTTGGAATTCACTTCAGATTTCAGAATAGTTAAAAACATTGTACCAGCAGATAGAGTGTTTGTTACTTTTCTTACAATTCATAAATACTATAATGGTTTAGATCACTAAAAAGTGTATGCTTGCAGTGGCTATTTGGTGTGGGTCACTTCCTTCCCTCTAATATGATTGAGGGAGGTGATGGCTGCTCAAGTAGTCGTACTCGTGAACGGGTGTTGTGGTTTTGGAGACCGGTCTACCCAGAATCCTCTAGAGTTTTACTCATAAATATTATTATTAGTCTTATATCTCAGTCGTAACGCATCACACTGAAGCTGGATCGCATAAATGTTTATGTATAATATAAAAATGTGTACAGAAAATTATAAAAAAGAAATAAAGGAGAATTATACAAAAAAGACAACCCGTTGAGTTTCTCGGCGATCTTCTCAATGGAGGCCGCGTTTCGAGCTCTATCAAGGTAGCAGCGTCAAATCAGCAAAATTCAATATAAAATTATGCAAAATTTGTAGCTTTTTTATTGCTATTTAGTTGCTAAAACCGCGATTTTGTTGCTTGAGCCGTTCGCGAAAAATCGCAATTACTGCTAAATTCATATAAAGCTAGCATAAAATTTTGATAAATCAATAAATATCAAATCAACTATTGAACCAGAATTTGTTGCTAATTTGTTGCCGCATACCCCGCAGGTTTATGCATAATAAACGGTTTGCGTTCGAACAAAAGATATTCTGATTGTGGTTCTGGATCACCTTGATCCAGAACCACACAGATCCTTCTTGTTTTACCCGACGAATTGTGATGCGACAAATCACTTATATAATTTTTTTCACACGTGGATTCCTATCTTCATCGACACAATAGTTTGTACTAACTTTTAAACACACCGATAATATTAAAACTTGATACAATATGATATAAATCTAAATCGTAAATTGTATACTGTTAATCTTAGAAATTTACAGTAATATCATAGTCAACAATAAAACAAAATGTATAATATTTCCACCTCTACGTACTTATTTGTAATAAAGGAAAAGTTGTTGATTATATAAATATGTTCGCCAAATTAGTAATGGTTTAGTGGAATCCTACTAGGTACTACAGGCGACTTATGCGGTAATGACTTAATCATCGTTTAAACCGCATGCTGAAATCATTGCAGTGGACTTAGCTGTCCGAGTGTTACAAAAGCCTCTGTTGCAAAAAAAAATCTTCAACAATTTTTCATGATTTATCTACACAGAGTAATAATACGGCCAGACCAACGCGTTGAGCCGCGTCTACGGCGGTGTCCGCGGCGGCGATCACAGTGGCGATCAGTATCAAAGATTACAATATATTACATCAGTATCTCTCTATGATTGCACGTGCAGACGCGGCCCCGGTAGCGCGTGCAGGACGTAGGACTTGTTAGTGTGATTTCCATACAAATATTACTGCAGAAGCTGATCGCCACCGTGCACGCCATCGCGGACGTGTCGGTTTGGACGTATCTTAAGAACTAATCTTATACTCTAAGTTTATCTATTTTGCTATTGACAAAGTGTTTTTTGTAATAGTATCTTGACCATGGATACTGTGCCCTTCAGTAGTAACATAGAATAATGTTTTCAACAATTTCTAAATTAATATAACTCTCCGATGAACCTGATACAAACGATGATAATGAAATTGATGAAGTGCCGAACGCTGAATGGATAGTAAAGCGATGGATAATTTACATACCAATTACGACGGCCGCTTTGAGGGAAATTGGAAAGGTTTTTTAGTACTTTGTTACAATTACCTTCACTCATGCACATATAAGAATACATAATAGTTAATAATCCACCAACATTTCGAATTATTATTCGAAATAAAAGACGTTTTGGAAATTAAAATAAATTGACGACATAACTCTTCGACTTCCCGTCAAAACAGCCTGTTGAAAAAATGTGTTGCCATATATATTTTGTAACCATCACAGCGTAACCCTGTGAGATTATCAAGGTTGAGTAATCTTGTGGATGCTCTTACAAGAAAACAATGTACTTAATAATTTATATTATTTGAGTAGGTAATTACCAACATGTAAGTATATAGATATCTAAAATGACCGAGAGACCTATACGCGAAGCTTATCGCCTTGTGCGGACGTATCAATAACTATCATTACAGTACCTATTTAGCAATACGCACTTCGATTAGCATACTGTTTCGCGAGGGAGTCGGTAAGTGTTAGTTGCACCGAGTTAAGTGTAAATGATATTCGAAACAGCTTTATGATCTCATTGCGGGCTGTGGGCGGTGACCCACAACCATAGCCGCGCAGCCTCCGCCGGCAGTCCGTGTGCGTGCCTTTGCCTGCTCCGTGCTATGCAGGCGGACATCTTTAATTTTCCAATTCTCGCGCCAATACTTGAATTAGTTTTTAAATTTCATTTCGTGGCGTTGATTGACAGTAGTTTTTTTTAACTTGTTGCGTGTGTGTTTTGGAGGCATTTTAGAAAGTGTGACAATTACATAATTAAGATACGTACATACTTGTTATTAAAAGATTAATTAAAACTGTGCTTGATGAGTGTTAAGCTGGTCAATTTCATTATCGTAATAATTAATTACCTACCTACAGACATTATATTTCATTTATGTTATGCGTGCGGTGTTTTATTCGACTCATTTTTTAAAAGTGTTTTATAATAGTGTGTTGGATGGAAGCAGCCGCATAGTTGGAAGCTAATGTGTGGACTTAAGGAGAGGACTCAAGAAGATCTATTGATACGTAAGTTTTCAAAACTATAAGTTCAATTAATAACTTTAAAAAATAGGTATTTGAAACTGATCTGATCTGATCGAAAATTGAAATCTATGTTTGAGTAACCAATCTTTGTATATGTATTTTTTTCATGAAGAGGTGCGCCAATGTATTATCTATCTTCACTAAGTTTTTACCTTTGAAATGGTCTTTCTTTTTACACAAAACTGTTTCGTAACGCGATTTCAGGGGTAGGTAAATCATTGGAGCGCGCGCGACTCTACCACTTACTAATAATGTTATTTCAACAAGCTCTATAGGGTTTATAGATTCATTTCTATTCCGGACCCAGACATTTTATCTACAGACACGTTATACTCGTTTAAGCATTTATAGAGTGCCTTATTAATGTTTAAACCAATTTTATTTAAATAGGTAGGTACAATAACAGACGCATGACATTAAATACAATTCTAAACGTATATTCCTAGGTACAGCACCTACATAACATGGAACTTGGTTGAAAACTATATCATTATAAAAAATACTACGAAACGCAAACATAATATAATTTTTTTTGGCTGTTGTAACACTCAAAAACATAAGACACTAAAATCTTTACCAAGTATATTGCAGGTTTCAGTTCGATTCGATTGGTAAATACAAAATGTAAACAAAAACATTTTTATATACATTTGGGCAATAGTTCTGTCTGGTCACTCGTAGTATTAATAAAGTATCCAGGTGTCAGATATTCAATAAAAACGGTAACATATCAGATATCTTCTATAAGTCTATTCTCGGCAAGAGAAAATTAAACCTTTTAACATTTTATTAACAATATTAGAGGAGACAATCTGTTGGAAGTCTCTACCCTCTGGCTACCCCGCAAGGGATCTGATATAATAATATAAATATACTAAAAACTTCTATATGTTAAAAAGAACATCAGTAACTTTGAAAAATATAGCGACATTAACCATGTCAATACACGAAACTAATATGAACTTATTATACATTCTACTCGTCTCCACAGAGTTAGTAATTCTTTCAGAGGGAAATGTATTCGATTCTACAACACATTACCCATAGATATCTGAAACATGTCTATCAATAAGTTTAAAAAGGCAAATAAAACTAGTTTGTGGAGAAAGGGTATTACAAAATTTCGGATTATCTTGTTGATAAAACAGATTGGATTTGAGCAGTCAGCAACATTCAACAATGCTGTAAATATAATTTCGAAAAAGAAAAAGTGGTTATCAGAAAGGCCAAACAAATTAAGTTAAAAGATTAGCCCGCTGAGTTTCTTGCCAGATCTTCTCAGTGTAGGCCGCCGGTAGATGTAAAAAATGTTATGATTTTGACGTTTGTAACAGCTGTTGTATTGGCCTATAAATAATTAATTATTGACTTTCATTGTGATATTATTTAAAAACACCATGAATCATCTTTGAAAGTTTCCTTAAGTAAGTCAAAGTAGGTTTATTTTAGCACACCTTATTGCATTGGAGGAAGCGAATATTCCGGTACTTGGTACCAGTTTGTAAGCCGTTTCATTTAGATATGATCGTAGTTATGCATCTACCTAGGAATTTCAATATCTACATAAATTATATCAGGCCTGGCTTCTGCCCACGGGTTTCTACTTAGAAACGAACTACTTAGTTACGAAACGAGTATATATATATAGGGTATATTATACTTGGCATTGCGACGCGATTATAGTAGCGCTGCGACAGCAAAGAATATCGTCACAGCTTTTACTGTGGAGTCGCGACGATCTTATAGTTGTCTTATCATTATTATTGCTACGTGGCGAAACTCTTAACCGTCATTCGCTGTCAACGCATTGTGCTAAAGCGCAAGAAGCGCTTAAAAAATGCGCTGTTAGCCGTTTGTTTCATTTCAGCGCTTGATTACCGCGCGTTAAAAAAGCGCTCAAAGTACAAATGTAGGGTGACATAGACGCCGAGATGCACTTGTAGTGGCGCCAAGGCAATTTCAGAGTGGAGGCGAAACTCTCTGCTAGTGCTGTCCCGACTCTCTTGTAACATCTTTCTTATAGAGACGTCGCGACGCTTTTATAGATGATTATTTACGCTGTTACTAGCTTACAAAACCGTGATAAGTCCACAAAACGCTTATCTGAAGCTATCTTTCTTTAATCAGACAGATCCCTTGCGCGGTAGGCAAAAAACACATGTCTGATAGGTCCTTATAGACACCTTACGTTTCCTCCATTCTCTACTTACTTACATAAACAGTCAACTCTTCTCATAATTCTAAAACAACATCTCAAGAATTCCATGAGTGAATATGAGAACAATAGCTAGTTCACATTCACGAAATACCTACAACATAAAGTATAAAATCATAAACACAGAAATCCGTGAAGTTAATGCAATAATCGAGATCGCAGCGCGATGGGAATGCATAGCGAAAACCGATTTGCATACTTGCGATCAACGAACAGGTCCCTTATTCGCTATGACCGATCAAACACGTAACGCGGGGCGTTACGATAACTCCGTGAAAAGATTGTTTAATAGTAACATACGGAATACCATTACACGATCATCTCACGAAGATTTTTTAACGCGCCCAGTTTATTCATAGCGAATAAGGGCCCAGTAGGCTATATTAACTTTATGGTAATACTTTATGCCATTCTTTTCATACCATAGACTTATTAAATAATGATGGACGTGACAGCAGATTTCTTGACAAATTTACTATATCGTCAAATGGTTTGGGCTTAGCTCTTAGCTCTACCATCGACCACAGAATTTATATCAATATCTCTATCTATTTTATTGGCATGCTAAATCTCTAGTAGGGTCGCTAGAGAATACAGAGCTCCAACAGGTATTTTTCTTTCTCTCTGGCTTCCTCTACTCTCATGGTCCGTCTCATACATGCTTGTCGGTTGCGGTTATATATAAATATTTTTTTCATTTATTTATTTTATAAAAAGCAATTGTTGCAAATAGCATTTTAAACCACTGAGGCTTGTACTCACAATGGTTGGTTGTCAACAATATACATACATAGGTTTATGACAACTGTATATCTAGAAGCAGTGTAGAAGCATGTCCGGGTAATATTCCAAACATCCACATTCCGCCAAAAGTATATCGAACAGGTCACCTATACCTACTCTTCTACACTCTTTTAGTGCCCTTCTACGATTCTACAAGAACTAATGACTCCTATACTACGTTTTTGGAAAGTTAGGTGTGTCTAAGCTCTATTATGACTGTTAGTCTACTGGTGCTTTGCTTTGCGTTTCTTAAGTGAGCACTGGCCTTGAATATTTTGCACTGACCTACGAAATCGTTCACGCAATGCCAAGTAACAGTAGTAAGTCTCCTCTATCGTGTACGAGCACCAAAGGGATAGCAACTCTTAAATTTCTCTGTATCTATCAATATTATCACGCCATATCCCTTACGGGGTAGGCAAAGAGTACAGAGTTAGAACAGGTTCATTCCTTACACACCTATCTGGCTTCCTCCACTCTCATAGCTCGTCTCATACACGCTCTCTCTTAAATTTCTCACCCATATTTCCCTACACTTTACGTTGACTGTCTTGCCGTGCGTGTTGCAAGCGAATACAAGGTTCTGGGATCAAATCTTACGTCATACAATGTGTATTGTTAAAATTGTGCCGTGTGGTGCCGGCAGAGCAGAATAGCGCCACCCCATATCTTCCCGTGGGTATCGTAGAAGGCGATTAAGGGAGTGTGAGAAAATACTGACTCCTTGTATCTTTCTCACCGTGATACTGCTCCGTCTGTCTGAGTCCTTCTCCGGTCGTAACGGTCTCCGTTCCACTGGGCCCAGAAGGATAAGGATGAGTATGTGCACCTGTGTCTCGCGCGTATACTTGTGCACCTTAATATTTCCTGCGCATCTGACCGCTTCCGTTACTGGACTCCGAGTACGCAAAAGTCCTGTGGCGATGGGTAGAAGTAGAGAGGTCTAGCCTGATGCAAACTAGGCTTTGTCTGATATCTGCACGCAGGCGGTCCCGGGGGCGTGAGAACACGCCGTGGTCGTTTCCGAGCTGCACATTTGGGACGACAGCACGGGCTCGGCAGCACTTGGGATGTCAAAGCAGCCCTGTTTAGGGAGGCACTGCTTTCCCCGCTCAGCTGGGGAGGGGGCTAGAAAAGGTGCCCTAAAAAATGCTCGTCCCGACATGGCAGATGGTAGTAACCGCGGCTATCATCGCATCATTTAAATCGTGGTCGACGCCGCAAAGGAAATTTAAAAAGAACACCTGTTATGACATTCGGCGCGTGGAACGTGAGAACGCTTCTTGATCGAGATGTCAACGCCTGCCCCGAACGTAAGACCGCCATAGTAGCTCGGGAACTTCATCGCTATAGCGTGGATGTGGCTGCTCTCAGCGAAACACATCTCCCCGATGAAGGAGAGCTGGTGGAAGCAGGTGGCGGCTACACTTTCTTCTGGAAAGGTACCGCTGCCTCCGAAACTCGACGATCAGGGGTAGGTTTTGCCATCAAGAATCACTTAGCAAAGCATTTAGAGGAGTACCCTGTACATATCTCAGACCGCGTAACCACACTGCGCCTTCACCTGGACAAAGACAACTACCTTAATGTCATCAGTGTCTATGCTCCAACGTTAGACAAGTCTGATGACATCAAGGAAAAGTTCTATGAGGAAGTGACACATTGCCTCGATAGCTTCAACGCCAGGGAGCAGGTTTTATTGCTGGGCGATTTCAATGCCAGGGTTGGACGGGACTATGAGGCTTGGCCTGGAGTTCTGGGTAGACATGGAGTTGGCAACATGAACAGCAATGGTCAGTTGCTGCTCAGTCTTTGTGCTCAATACGGTCTGGCAATTACGAACACTATGTTTAGACTTGCCGCCAAGTACAAGACAACATGGATGCACCCAAGATCTAAGCATTGGCATTTGATTGACTATGCTATCGTGAGACAAAAAGATTTCAGCCAAGTACAGGTCACCCGCGTGATGCGTGGTGCGCACTGCTGGTCTGACCACCGACTTATTGTCACTAAGCTACGAATCCGCCTCCGTCGCCCGCGTAGATCTCTTATAAAAAAGCTTGCTTCTTTGAACTTGGATAAGCTAGAAGATATCGCGGTCAGGGAGAAATACGCTGAAGCCCTGTCTGAAAAGCTGATGCCAGCTAATGAGGTAGGTGATGTTGATGCTGCCTGGGGAACTATGTCATCTCATATCATGGATACCGCTTCAACTGTACTGGGTAAAAAAATCCGTCGCAACGAAGACTGGTTTGATGGAAATGATGAAACCCTGCGGGCAGCATTCGACAAACACCGAGATCTCCTGCGACAGCACAAAAGGCAGAGAGGAAGCGTTGCGGTTGTTAAAGCTAGTGACCTCGAATTGCGCAAGCTGTCTCGACATATGAAAGACAAGTGGTGGCAGGACAAAGCTAGTCACATGCAATGGCTCATTGACACAAACCAGCTGGGTGAGTTCTACAGTGAGGTACGTAAGCTGATTGGTTCATCCTACCAAGCTCGGGTGCCTTTAAGGTCTCTAGACGGTAGTCACATGTTGACAAGCAAGGAGGATATACTAAACCGCTGGGCGGAGCACTTCAACATTCTGCTAAATGTGGATCGATCAGCTGATCTGCAAAGTATCGGTTTAATGCCTCAGCTCCCTATCGCCTTTGAGCTGGACGAGACTCTATTGCGTGACGAGGTTGTTACTGCCATCAGACAGCAACAAAACAAACGGGCGGCTGGCATTGACCTTATACCGGGAGAGCTGATAAGATACGGCGGAGAGGAGTTGCACACGTTAGTGTGGGAACTATTTGTTCGCATGTGGGAGGAGGAGCGCGTTCCGGATACCTTTAAAGTATCGCGCATAAGTGCTCTTTACAAGCACAAGGGTGACCGATCTGACTGCAACTCCTACCGCGGTATTTCGCTCCTTTCAGCCCCCGGAAAGGTCTTTGCTAGAGTTCTCTTAAACCGCCTAAAGAACTTGTCTGAAAAGATTCTGCCTGAAACCCAGTTTGGCTTCCGACCGGACCGAGGCACATGCGAAGCTATATTCTCTGTGCGTCAACTGCAAGAAAAGAGCAGGGAACAGGGCTGTCAGCTGTACCTTTGCTTTGTTGACCTGGAGAAGGCTTTCGATAGCGTGCCTCGGGAAGCTCTATGGTTGGTGCTAGGTAAGCTCGGGTGCACGGAAAGGTTTGTGAGACTTCTTAGACTCCTGCATGACGACATGCAATGCTGCGTTGCCGTAGACGGTGAACAGACAGACTTCTTCCCCGTTACCTGTGGGGTGAAGCAAGGATGTGTCTTAGCGCCTACTCTGTTCGCCTTATACTTTGCGGTGGTAGTTAGAGAGGTCTTACACACTGTTTCTCAGGGAGTCCGCATCCGTTTCCGCACAGACGGCAGCCTTTTCAACTTGGCTAGACTTAAGGCTCGCACTAAAGTCTCTTACGCACTGATCACTGAGATCATGTATGCTGATGACTTGTGCTTCCTATCAGAATCCCTAGACGGCCTGCAACAGCTGATGTCCGCATTCCACCAAGCCTGCCGTAAGTTTGGCTTAAAGATCAGTGTCAATAAGACGGAGGTGATGTCCCTGGACATGCACGGTCACGAGACACTGACCATAAAACTTGGTGAGGATGTGCTAAAGCAGGTGGATAGATTTCGCTATCTGGGGAACACTGTAACATCCAAGTGTGACCTTGATGCTGAGATCAATAGCAGGGTGGGTACCGCAGCTGCGGCATTCGGCAAGCTATGTACCAAGGTCTTCTGCTCGCATAACCTTAAGTTGCCCACTAAGATATCGGTGTATATGGCAATCGCGCTGCCAAACCTCCTATACTCCTCTGAGACGTGGTGTGTATACCGCCGCCACATTCGCACTCTGGATCGCTTCCACCTTAAATGCCTCCGTACCATCATGAGGATCAGATGGTCCGATAGAGTGCGAAATACCGAAGTTCTGCGACGAGCCAATGTTGGTGGCATTGAGGCCTATTTAATGCGTCGACAGCTTCGGTGGTGCGGTCACGTATCTCGTATGGCGGAGGAAAGAGTGGCGAAGCGCATCTTCTACTCTGAACTGGAGAAGGGCAAGCGGAATCATGGCGGTCCCCTCCTCCGGTACAAGGATGTCCAAAAGCGACACATGAAGAGATGCAACATAGAGCCCTCTCGTTGGGAACGTTTGGCAGCACAGCGGCCAGAATGGCGCAGGATGGTGAACAGCCAAGTACACGAGTTCGAGGCTCAGCGTAAAGCTGACCTTGACGCCAAACGCAATCAGTTAAAGGCCCGCCCACCTGCTGCCATATCATACAACTATGAGAACGGCGTACTTACGTGCCCTCAATGTGCACGGAGTTTCGCCGCGAAGATAGGCTACATAAGCCATCTTCGAGCGCATCAGCGGCATTACTCTGACTAGGGGTCTTTAAAGTGGTCGCCATGGCCGAAATCGGTCGGATCAATCATCATCATCATCATCATCATCATTGTTAAAAATTTCCTGTACCCGGTATATAGGCAATGGGCTCGCCCCCTATTGCATTGAGATTAACATCGTCTGCAAAAAGTGGTTGTACACTGTAAACATGGTAGAGATCTCCGCTTGGGGAATATAGGCGTGACGTTTATTTATTTATTTAATTTCTTAATGGGTGCGCGGGCGCAGCCAGAGTTCGCAATAAACCCGCGGCTCATTACTATAAAGCCTTGTGCGGAGACATTCCGTCAGGCAGCGGTTATCTTAATTAAACAAATTTTATCTTATGCATCTTTCGTATTGTCATCTTGTGAAGGAGATTTAAGATTGGTTTGATTTGCGTGCCGCAGGTTCCTTGTTATTATTTGTATACTTAAATATTGTTGTGTTGTTGTGCAAGCGCGTATTGTTTTCTTTCATTACAATTTTCTGGCACATTAGGAGATTTAAATAGGTTTGATGATGTAGACTTATATACGAACTGTGCAACGATCGAACCCGCTACTGCTCGATCCGGTAGTCCTACTGGCCTACTTTCGACTCAAAACACTAGAGTACTACAATAATTAGGTTCACGTTTACTTATGTTAGTCATGGGCGGGAATTCTTAAATCTATTTCAAATTTTGGCTAATACTACTAATATTATAAATGTCGAAGTTTGTATGTTTGGATGTTCGTTACTCAATGAAGCAAAAACCGATTTGGATGAAATTTGGGACACGGATAGTTTACTGGGTTAACATAAAAAATCCTTTTTATCCCAGAAATATGTTAGGTTCCTGTCTAAAGTCAACGCGGACGAAGCCGCGGGCAGAGGCTAGTAGTATAATAAATACTACTAGCTTCTATACTGTCTATAATATTCTAATTATACTGTCCCACTGCTAGGCTAAGGCTCTCTCTCAAATTGAGGAAAGAAAAATAGGTCATACTCCACCACGTGCATCCGGTGTAGATTGACTTCAAGTATATACTCCATATCTTTACATAGTTTTAACTACAATAAGTATTCCTTTTAATGATTGCCAGTGTTCTCATCAATTATACGAGCGAGTTAACAAAAACTATTAGCTGCTAATATTAAACAAAGCACATTGTGCAAGTACGGAGCCAGGTGTCGTGTAGGCGCGCCGGGCTAACGCCCTGGGGTTTACGAGCTGTGCCTCATAATGTGAATATGATGAGAACACCTGAAGGGGTACTGTAGGCTGTGGGCTGCCACGTGCAAATTAATAATAATTCTTTCCACTAATGTAACCTATATTACCTCTTTGTAACTACCTTTCTATAAAGGTAACTATAGACTTACTAAGGAAATGTAGACAAGAGATAGCTCATACCTCGCACAAGGTTACGCATTGCCATTCAAAGTGGCAATGCTGCCAGACTTCTGGGCGTACCGCCAAGCGGCAGCGGTTTGACACAAAACAATAATTGGTATAAAACAAATATACCAGGTATAAAACATATATTTTGACATGGTATTTAAGTTGTAAATAGTCATTTTTAAGTTTTTTTGTTGTGTAAACATTATTCAAACAATAAATTACTGAGTTATTGTAGTGAACACTTTCATAAGTCAGTAATTAATTACATAAATACGTCGCTAGGTAGAAAATTATAGTAGTAAATTTCCCCGGGCCCGATCGCCATCTCGATTTATATAATCCGTTGTCGTACCAACGCTGGCACACGTTCGCCGCTATACCGCTTAGTTCATAATTATAATACTTATTTTAATTCAATTGATATAGCGGCAACACGAGCTGGTGCTTTTAAAACTAATATTAAGGAACTTCTTCGATAAAAAAAAAAATGTGCAAAAGTGTTAATTATAAGTTGGTCTGCTGCTTTCTTTGCATTGTACCAATATTTAAAATATGTAGTAATCTGTGGTGAACGGTGTGGGTGCCACAATTATTAACGCATTGTCTTTTATTTTTTGTTTTGTGTTTGAACAAGTTATTATGTCTTGTGTCACTGTTCGTTTACCCATATAAATTAAAAAAAAAATCGTCTTGTATTAAAGGTAATTGATAGGAATACAAATTATATCCCCTGAAAATTATTAAAAGATATGATCAATTTCGTTAAAGTCTTTACCGACGGCTATGCAATAAGGAGATGTATAAATGTAGACCAGGTATAAGATGCATTATTCCCTCCTGTCACTTGGGATAAGGGTGGCATTTATTTGTTTATTTAAGTTCATGGAACAAGTTACAATCAAAGTTGATGTATATATGTATGTAAAAAAGTCACAACGTGCAATTATTATAATTCTTTCGCATTACAGGAAATGTACCTCGAAACAGGTGTACGATGAAAATCTACGCAGATTATAATAATATATTCGTCACGCATCGCAGCACCGCAGTTTTTCTCGTTTACCTCATAAGGCGGGTGGCGTGAAGGTGTGGGTTATGGACTGTGCGACGAATATGGCGATAGATATATCTAATTAAAATGAGCAATTCTATCGACACTAATACATCATACTCACTGGGTTTTGTCACTGATTTGAATACATTTGTCCAAAGTGCTAAAACTCGTGTAAAGCTCCGCTAGAACATAACTATAAATAACTTTCCAATCTGATTGTACAAACACATACACTCAGTCCCATAATCTACCCTATTTAAAGTGTAGCCATTTTTAGAACTTAACGTGTGAATAACAATGATGGAAATTATAGGATAACAAATAACTCTAGGCGCAGAAGAAAATAACTGTAATAGTTTGTGCATTAGCGATAAGCTGCTCTTTTTCTGGACTTTTTTCAATTAAAATAATGTTTCATTACACAATTAATTAAAAACATGTAAGCACTAAAATAGATTAATCCATTTAGAGTCTACTAAACAACACAAACTATACCAGATACTTTAAAAGTTATTACTCTTCTTTCTAGTTGGTAATTAAAATTTTTTTTTTTCCATGGTTACTTATTAATAAATCAGGGCTGTCCAAACCCGAAGCGATCCCGGGACAGCATAAATTTCTAAATAGATTAGAGGGCCGCAGAAACAAATACCTTATTTTTTAAATACAATAATGTTCTACCAAATAATTTACAGGAATATATTCGTATTTGTGGTAGATAAAATATGTCGCGGACCGCACGAACACAAGTCGCGGGGTGCATGCGGCCCGCGGGCCGTGCTTTAGTCAGCCCTGTAAATGTTAAGAGTTCCGATCCTTGCTCGGACGTCGATACTTTTTAAAACCTTTATATGCTGTGTGAGAATTACTCACGGGCGAGGAAGATATGAGAGAGATGAGAGATTTACTAATATCGTAAGGTCATGATCATAGTTGAACCGCCACAAGTACTGGCTTTGTGATGTATGAATCCAGCTTTTATCTAGTACCTTTACGAGGCCATCGGTCCAACTCAGCCCACTCCTGGACTTCCGGTACGTGGTCGCCACTCGAGAACCTTACTGCCTCATCGTCCGTTAGTTGTCAGTCGGGTTGTTCCCAGACTTCCGAAACCCATTGATTTCGAAAAATTCTTCTTCAAAATCTTTCATACATTAGTTCCTGCTACTTCCATGAATAAGTTTTTAAGTATTGTCAGCTAGAGAAATATTTTTATGAAGTAACAATCTTATAGGAGTCAATCTTCTTTTTTTAACAACCTAGTTTTGAGTATTTATTAAAAAAACAATAAAGGAAAACAAGCAATATAACTATATTTGGCAACCTCATGGCATAGTTGTTCTGGGGCACCCTCAAACTTCTTAATTATTTTTGTTGGTCCGATCCACGTATGTCCGGTGCAGCAAAGTACTTGAAACATCGGGAACTAAAACATCAAAAAAGCCGCGATAACATCCGAAAAATAATTTTATTTTATTTTACCCCTTTTATTTTATTGTGCCCCGACTAATAGGTAGGTATTTATGTATATCTTGGGGGCTTTCCTATTTCCTATTAGAAAAATAAATAAGGACTTGACGCACAGACAAACTCCAATTCCAACGATTCTAAACACTGAACAGTGTCGACGCGAGCTCATTACCCCGCATTAACACATTATATTACATTACATTATCGTCCAATCAATCTGTCTTGTTTTTGTGCGGTATTATTTATACGAGAGCGAACTGAGTCACGGTGTGGGTGCCTCCCACGCGCCGCAATAATTATTACATTAAACCTTATAAAAACACGCGTATTTGTCCATAATGTAATACTTAGGCCGCCCATAGATGTGCCACATTTTCGTAATTATTTGAGCAGACTTTTAGTATGAAAATTTCCTTGGTTATAATCATAATCCCACAGACCTACTGTGAAAATATGATTATAACATCGATATCCGTCCAACGCCTAATTTGATATCTTAAACAAATGTTATAATCACTAGTTATTTTCTAGAAGTCAAAAGTAGGGATGATTTACGGAACTCAAAAGGTTGCTCACAATGGGCCTTATAAGAAAAAAAAACATCGGTACGCCTATTTTCCCCAAACGGGGGTGGCAGTGGTGTACTGTGTACACCCACTTTTCGCCGATGATGTTAGGTTGGGACCTGTTATAGGGGGCCAGCCTATTGCCATATACCGGTTACAATCCAGACTTCGTAGTCTGGATCCGTAGTCTGGACTGATACTGGAAATTTTTCGATAGAAAAACTACATTTGTCTGACCCAGGATTTAAACCCCGGACCTCGTGATCGCAAAGCACGTTACTCGCCACTAGACCAACGAGGCTTCGTAAAAAGGTTTATTAAGGTCCCCTTAAGAAGAATGAAGAGGGTTGTGCTCGGAGTTTCCCAGCGAGATTGATTCAGAAACGAGGAAACACACAGGAAAACTAGTCACCGAGATAGCGCACAAAATTTCCAGACTTAATTTCAACGAAGTGCCAACGTTTTCAATTTCTCCCGTCTCAGGTGTATTTTCATCTTTTGAGGGATAGGCCGGCAGGGATATCCGACGGGACGGGCGGACGCGTGTTGTACGAGGCGAGTATATACTGAACTATGTCGCCGAGTTGTGTGGCATCTTCTGTATACGCTCCTTCAGCGTCGCGTTGCAGTTTCGCCTTGTCGCATATACTATAAATCCTGTAAAGTTGTAATAAAAATTAAATGTAAGCGTACTTTAGAAATAATTA
Source organism: Phalera bucephala (assembly GCA_905147815.2). Classification (NCBI taxonomy): domain Eukaryota; kingdom Metazoa; phylum Arthropoda; class Insecta; order Lepidoptera; family Notodontidae; genus Phalera; species Phalera bucephala. Next base: position 26,586,601 of record LR990627.1, on the reverse strand, counting down.
GGTATCCGATTTGTGACCAGCCTTATCCTGTGGTTAGTACCACATTATGTCTGTTTATAGCGAGCGATGCGAACACCGCCGCGGGCGCACAAATTGATTCTTTACTGTTATTGTTTAGGTTAATGTTGTGAGTGATCGCTGATTGATTGTAACTAATGGATATTTATGGGTGGTATAGGTATTAATGTGTTCGCGGGCCTGCTATTAAATGCGATCCTTAGATAGTAATTATAGGATTGTTTTAAATCGTTTTATTAACGCTTGTGTGGCCGGCGAGATCTGAGTTAGTATTTTTTATATAATGTGGCCCTCTCTACGAATTATACCTGTATCATAGGCGACACAAAGGCACGATTTTTGCGTGCATAACACTTAGGCCGACATAAATGTCTGTGGATCACACTAAAATTATTAGAGCTGCCCGAAAATAAGTTCTGCACACTTAATCCAGGAAGTCAAATGGCATACGTTCGAACCATTAAACCGTGAGTTTTAAAAAGAGGTGGGACCGATCTCCAGAAAGTGATTAAACATGAATTTTCTATGGTCATGAAATAAAACTATTTCTTGGATTTTATCACGGTTTGTTTTTTATTTTTAATTTGTCGACGTTTCGAGTGCATTACAGCACCCATGGTCACGGGAAGGACTGAGGTGTTAGACGTCCAAATGGCATAGTTGTTCCGGGGCACCCTTAAACTTCTTAATTATTTTTGTTGGTCCGATCCACGCAGGTCCGGTGCAGCAAAGCATTTGAAACATCGGGAACTTAAAAATCACAAAAGCCGCGATAACATCCGAAAAATAGTTTTATTTTATGTGCAATATACGCGTAAATCTAAGTACTCAGTATATTACCATGTTGGGTTTTAGATCCCTTTGCAAATGCAGAGAGAGCAAACATTTCATAAAAGAGTAAGGCATTGAACTAGCCACAGTAGACGAAGAAACTTGTGTTTGTCAAACAGACACAACAATCATATATCAGATAAAAATAATCTTGTGTTATGAGTATCAAAGCCTTGAATTAAGCTAACACGCCTCACACTATTACTAATAACGTAAATTATTGAAATAACCATCAACAGTCATAAAAATGTGTGCCATGCAAGAATATTACCATAAAAACTTTTTCACAACGCATTCTCATATCATATTTTAAAGCATTAACCATTAATAAAAAGGTCCTTAAATAAAATCCTTTTCCCACCCAAATTTTCTGCAACATGATACTATGGCGTTATTGCGCAGGTCAGTGCAGTCGTCGGCTGCGCGAACGCTGTAGCACAGATTAAACCAGATATTTCTATATTAACTGTACTAATGTATGAAGTGATACGTGGATTTGTACGTATCAACGCACCTATCTGGATTTGAATATTATTATGGCATTCGGCCCAGAGGATTATTACTATTATAGTAATTTTATTTTGCCGCGATAAAGAGTTGTAGATATTTACAGGTTATAGTACTAAAAAGGTTCACGTAGCCTCCAGGGTGTCATTGTTGATTAGTTCGCATGTAATTTCTCGCTGCGCAATACTATAGTTTTGCCGTGATCTATTATTGCAGTTCGAGGTGATGGAAAACAATGTTTAATTTCTGACTTCCGAGATTGGCTTAACTGAGCGCCGAAGCATTAAGAGAAAAGATTCTGGAAGTCATCTGCAATGTAAAAGGAGGCCTCCTGCAAGTGTTTTTTTATTATAGTGTGGTCAGAAGCCTACTATCACACTTAACCCTACTGTATAGGTACCTTTTATATAATCCCGGTTACATGCGCAGAGTGAAGGATCTGTTATAATATACGTCGGTAATAAGTAACCGCCACGGCGAGGATGGAGCGCACCTCTGCCATAAACCATAACCGGTAGGACAATGCTAAGTGAGTTGTGCAGGCCTGGCCTACGTTTAGTAACGCGTTAAGAAAGCCACTTAGCATATTTGTTTTGCAAAATAACTGGTAGAATCGATACCCATCACTAGGGCTGCGGTCTGAATCACGCTAATATCGTTATGAACGCTTATATTTTGTATATGAAAACAGCGTAAATGGGCCCTCAACTTGGCGCGCTTACGCCGTTTTGCATATATATAAGAGCTAGAGTAATTGGGACTGCAGCCTAGGTACAGTAGTTTGCACTAAATGTAGCTATAATATGTACAGTAGCACTCGGTGGCTGCCTCAGACAACGCAGTCAATGTGGTAGTATAGGCCGTTTTCATAATTTATATGAAGAACATTTGCAATAGCTTAATACTGAGCCATGATTTTAAAGCTATGGAATCTATCCACCTTAGTACAGGCAATTGTACCAGATTAAGTAAGCTAAAGACCATCTCTATTCCTTATTCCTATAGAGTGGATTATAAGCACTGCCTCGTTGGTCTAGTGGCAAAGCGCATCGCTTTGTGATGACGAGGTCCTGGGTTCAAATCCTAGGTCGGACAAGCAAATTTCCCGGTACGAGTCCGGAGTCTAGAATTGTGCCCGGTATATGGCAATAGGCCCGCCCCCTATTATATGGGACCTAACATCGTCAGCGAAACGTGGGTGTAGCCAGTACACCTCTGCCCCCCCCCCCCACTTGGGGAATATAGGCGTGACGGTGTGTGGCTTATAAGTATTTCCTTTAGATAGTAGTCAGATCGGTGGCATCGTCAGTGGATTCATAAGGACACAGGAAGTGCGCAAATAAGTGCGATATTGTTTTCTTAGGGACACCAAACTCGCATGGTACAAGCGACGGATTGTGTATGCCCCATGTTACTAAATTCTGTTTGATGCGATCTACCTGGAATCGGAGTCGATTCAGTTATATGTATAAAGACCACTGCACGGTCATCTATCTTTTATCGGTGTAAAAGAAAGAAAAATGATGAAGAAAACATAGTTGTCATGTAAAGGTCTTCGTCTCTTCACATCAAGGCGCTGAGGCAGGAGCGCGGGGCGAGTGGAACCAGCGCAGTGCCGAGTAACTCTGTACTCACCGCTCGCACGCGGGTAATATCCCTACGAACAAACGTATTGGTGGAAATGTTTTTTTCAAAATAATTCATTCTAAATTTCTAAATCTTCGCGGCTACTTAAAATAATTCCATTCCTTGTATGTATCCAAAATGGAACTGATAGAGAAATTACAGCTAAATATTCATTGACTTCATTCCTACCTCCTCGATTGTATGTTAATTACAATTAAACAAGTCTCGATCTACTCCATTCAATTCTAAATCGCTACGTAGCGGCCATATCCGATAATGTCATATTTCCCACTAAATGGTAAATGGACTTGGAGATCTGCGCCTGCGCACCCTACCGAGCGGTGTTTAAGGAAATATCGGCGAGGCCGTGGCCAATTCGGGCAACAACTAAAATGTATTTATATTTATTGGTTCCTGGTTTCGGTTGGCCGGTATAACTACATCAATACACAATAACGTATCAACAAACACGAATGTACTTTACCAAATTGAATCTTATATCTCTCAAGTTTATAGTTTAAATTTGAATGCCGGAGAAATTTTGGTTAAGACATTATTGCATTTATGTCCAAATACGGCCTATATGGCTAGTGGCCAATACGGCCTATATGGCCTTTTCGCCGCCGTGGACGGGTATGGCGCGTTGTTTAAATAAATTATTGAATATTAAGACAGTATCAGAATGTCTTTATGAAACCTGGGAATGGATTGTTTGGTTTCGACATATGTACTTATAATAATGTTGGGTTAGTTTGGTGTTGAATGTCAGTGAGTATTGTTGTTTTGTGTGGGAAAAGAGATCGGTCGCACATTGACTAAATTCAACTGTAGGAACGCAAGTTGGGTTTGCAGCTGTTTGAGACACGCTTGTATAAATGTCTATCGTAAGCACAGCTGTTCCTGACTCTTTAAGGTGCATAGGAGTCCCTTTACCCGCTTGTGGGAATGTCCCTATTAAACACCGTCACGCCTATATTTCCCAAGTGAGGGTGGCAGAGGTGTACTGGGCACACCCACTTTTCGCCGACGATGTTAGATCCCATCTAATAGGGGGAGAGCCTATTTCCATATACTGGACACAATTACAGACTTCTGAATGATACTGGGAATTTTTCGATAGAAAAACTACATTTGTCCGACCTAGGCTAGGATGCCATTTTAAGGTATAATAATTAGTTTAGAGGACCATATTTAGGTATTATAACATTGAGGTAAATAAATATATATCAATGTATTATAATTAGTTCAGTCTTTAATGCTCCGTTACACTAGTGGCGCTTGGTGCGGTTGGGAATACGAGATTAGGAGAGCATTTAGCCAACATGTAACCGCATATCTGGGACTACTATTTTATTTAATTTACTATATATTTTTCATGTAGAATGGGTACTGTGACTGTTGTAAGATTCAAGGATAGATTTGCTTAGTGTCAGTTGAATTTTGACAGATTTTCCATACAAAAGAAACCGGCCGTAAGAAGGTTTTATGTTTTACGCACCCATCATTTTTTTGACTCCATTTTATATAACTTGATAAAAAATAACTTATTATACGTCCCCTTAAAAAGAGAGACGTACTGTGTACACCCACATTTTACCGACGATCGCAGGCTCCAATACAAAAGGGGGTGACCCTTTTACCATTATACGGGGCGCAATTTCAGCCTCCTAGAGAATGTATCAATATAGGGACCGCAATAACACTTTGTCTAACCAAGAATTCAAACTTTTCTCGCTACAACGCCAACGAGGCAAAAAAATCTAAACGACACACAAATATGCTCTAAACAAATAATGTCTACAATAACACGGTCATCACGCCGTGTAACAAGCGGGATGGGCAGATTAGTGTTGTTATACCGGCGTATAAGGCGTACGGCGGTGCGTGGGCCCCGGTTTAGGCCACCGCCATCGCATCGCGGCGGGTAATGATGGACGGCTGCCTACATGCTATTCCTACACGTACACGGTAATAGAGCACTTTGTAAGGAGTTCTGATTGTGATATGATCCATCTTCTTAGTAACACGTACGGGTAAATGCGGTGACGCAGTTTTCTGGGCTTGTAGACAAGTTGAGTTTCTGCACTCGTAACGCAAGGCCACGTGACTTTTCGTTGTAAAATGTCATTTCCGTACATTTTTACCTTCTCTAACGTTAGCGATTGAAGAAAATCCATTTAGCCAAGCAAAGCTATTTTACCTATACATATCTAGGCCTCGGATAATTTAAACTTTATATTTATATATTCATAACAAATAAGCTTACAGTTGAAACCAAAGCGCTTATATGTCGTGTCATACAATATTACTCACAAGCATAATTTTACAATATTAAATTATAAGAATTCAATAAATCAATCAATCAGCCTATCGTAGTCCACTGCTGGACATAGGCCTCTCCTAACACGCGCCATTGCACACGGTCCTCCTTTTTGAGGTCGTCGGTCCATCTAGCTGGGGGCCGTCCTACCTTACGCTTACCAAGTCGCGATCTCCACTCTAGGACACGCTTGCTCCATCGGCCGTCGGTCCTTCTGCAGATGTGACCAGCCCATTGCCACCTTAGCTTACTGAGTCTGCGAGCTATGTCGGTAACTTTGGTTCTTTGTAGGATTACCTCGTTACGAATTTTATCCTTCAAAGAGACGCCGAGCATAGCTCGCTCCATAGCCCGCTGTGCGACTTTGAATTTGTGGACTAGTCCCACTGTGAGTGTCCACGTCTCGGCCCCGTAAGTCATAACAGGTAGAACGCATTAGTTAAATACTTTAGTCTTCAGGCATTGCGGTATAGGCGAAGCGAAAACGTGACGTAGTTTGCCAAATGCTGCCCAACCCAATTGGATCCTGCGGTTGATTTCTTTCTCGAAGTTGTTTCTACCAAATTGGACAACTTGTCCAAGGTAGACATACTCCCGAACAACTTCGAGCATCGAACCATCGACGTAGATCGGTCCCGGCGTGACATGCTTATTAAACATGATCTTGGTTTTATCCAAGTTCATGCCGAGACCGACACCTCGAGAGGCTCCATTTAGGCTATGCAGCATTCCGCTTAACTGTTCCAGTGACTCTGCCACGATGACGATATCATCGGCAAACCTTAGGTGTGAGATGTATTCGCCGTTGATGTTAATGCCCCGCCCAGTCCAGACCAGCGTCTTGAAGACGTCTTCGAGTGCATTGGTGAAGAGCTTGGGGGATATTACATTCCCCTGTCTTACCCCTCGATGCAGCTCGATCGGGTTGGTCTTTTGGTCCTGGAGCTGGACGGTCATTGTGGCGGTATCATACAGACATCTCAACACCTCGATATAGCGCCAATCGATGCCACATCGCTGCAGAGCATCAAAAACCACCCAGGTTTCGATGGAGTCGACGAAAGCCATACACAGCGGCTGATTGTACTCTTCGGTCTTCTGTACGATCTGCCGAACAGTATGGATGTGGTCTACGGTGCTGTAGCCTTTTCGAAACCCGGCTTGTTCCGGTGGCTGGAACTCGTCAAGTCTTCTGGCGAGGCGGTTTGTGAGTACTCTCGAGAACAACTTGTAGACGTGGCTCAGGAGTGAGATGGGTCTGTAGTTCCCTACGGTGGTCATTTAAACTATTCACTAAAAAAAATTGGATGGGATAATAGTATTCCCGGTGCATTAGCTCACTGACATGGTTCCAAGGAAATTTTGTTTTAAAGAGAAAACTCGCACCGAAGTGGGCGTCAACAAATTCCGGGCTTCACGCGATGCACGCACGAGTGTTGACTATTTTTATGAGACAATCTTATTTGGGCAGCCGAATTACTCATTGGATCTGTCGATAGGTAATTACGTGTTTGGACAAGCTTCGGAATGCTGCCAAAACTTTGAAGAGAGAGAGTTATTCGAATTCTGACATCGCACGTGTTTTCTGGCAATATGTAGCCTTAAACTGTAGTATTAAGGTTGATACTTTCTTAAAGCCGTAGATACTGAACAGTCGAAATAACACCTCTCTATCCTGTAAATGTTGAAAAAAGAATGATTGAAGGACTAGAAAGTATAGTATTTTTCACATAGGGTGGGGAGTGCCAGTTAAAGGTGCCAGTAGTGCCAGTGCAATAAGAGGCATGACCCGTTTCTATACTTATGGCTTTATGCCTTAACACCATTGAATTAAATATTAATTTTGTTTGGCAATTAGAACTGTCACTACCCATCCTATGTAAAAAATACTATATTTTATATCGATGAAGTAGACAACATGTTACAGGAGTGAGCATATGCTCACTCCTGTAACATGAGTTGGCGACCAATGTGCTGATATCTCGACATTGGCAATATTTTTATAGATGATGATATAAAGTATGATTTTCCCGTTTTAATTGCTTTAGAACGATACTAAATATTTTTATTGGTCTACTTCAGTTACTTTCATAGTGTCATGTCTTACGGTATATTATTGTGGGGTAGGGCAGCTGACATTGACTCTATTTTTATCTTACAAAAAAGGGCTATTAGGGCCATAGATGGCCCTAATAGCCCTTTTTTTTTTTTTTTTTTTTTCCTGGGGAAAATCCTGCATAGGACTTCCGCGAGCCTCGGGGGAAGCTCGCGGGGCGTGTCGGATTCCTACCGACTAAAAACCCCAGGGTGGCCGACATCAGCACTTTGGAAGGGCTCCGGGATCTCCGTATGGAACGCACCGGTGCCCCTTTTGTGCCTCGCTCCGAAGAGCCCGCCATCGGAGGGAGACTTGATGACATGCTCCCTCCCGCACCGACGCGGTGCTCACGGTGACGTGGGCCACACCACGCCACCGTCCTCCTCGGGGTTGCTCGTGAAGGACGCTCAGGGCCCCCGCCCCTTGCGTCCGCAAGCCCGAAGGCCCCCCTGCTGATGTTGATGCAGGGGGGGGGGCCCTAATAGCCCTTTTTTTTTTTTTTTTTTTTTTTTCCTGGGGAAAATCCTGCATAGGACTTCCGCGAGCCTCGGGGGAAGCTCGCGGGGCGTGTCGGATTCCTACCGACTAAAAACCCCAGGGTGGCCGACATCAGCACTTTGGAAGGGCTCCGGGATCTCCGTATGGAACGCACCGGTGCCCCTCTTGTGCCTCGCTCCGAAGAGCCCGCCATCGGAGGGAGACTTGATGACATGCTCCCTCCCGCACCGACGCGGTGCTCACGGTGACGTGGGCCACACCACAACACCGTCCTCCTCGGGGTTGCTCGTGAAGGACGCTCAGGGCCCCCGCCCCTTGCGTCCGCAACCCCGAAGGCCCCCCTGCTGATGTTGATGCAGGGGGGGGGCCCTAATAGCCCTAACCTAACCTAACCTAACTTAGGTAGTCGCGACTCTTTGAGAGAATTGTTTAAAGAAGCCAATATTATGACGGTCCCATGTCAGTATATTTATTAAAACATAATGTACACACGGAAAAATTTAGATCTATTTAATCAGCTAGGTGATAGGCATTGCTATATAACACGCGACATAGAAATAAATTGGATCAACCGCAATTTCGTCTGTCTAAAATTCACACGTCTTTCATGGGGTACTGTGTTAGATTTTATAATAAAATTCCACTTGACGTCACTCAACTTAGTGAAAATAAATTCAAATCCTGTATTAAACGTACGCTCTGCAAGCGAGCTTACTATACTCTTGATGAATATTTAAAAGATAAAAATGCTTGGATAGGTGATGTTCCAGCTCCACCAGAATGTGGATAACATGTTCAGCTATTATTATTTATTATTCCCTCTCTTCCTTCTAGTAGTTAAATAAAATTTATCATTTTTCTTCCTCATTTCTTTATCTGTAAATGAGAGAACCATGTAGCCATTCACATGAATAGTTTAACTTGGTTAATTTAATTTAGACTTATTAACAAAATGTAGATGGAAAGATTGTAAAAATATTATTTTAAAAGAGTAACCGTGGAGTCCGACGATCTTGTGAAAATCGCAGGAAGTCGTTGGATGCAGGTGGCATCGGACCGGTTACGCTGGAAAGCGATTGGGGAGGCGTATGTTCAGCAGTGGACAAGTATAGGCTGAGATGATGATGATGATGATGATGAACCGTGGAGTTTCTTGCCCTTCTTCTCCACAGGAATGACATTCCGAAGTGGTGGTAGAGTCTTTGTTACTATTTTGACGATTCATAAATACTGTAATGGTTTACATGAATAAAAAATTATCTGATTCTGATTCTATTTCTTTCCTTCAAAAGTCACAATCGGAAATATTTCTACCTCCACACAGACATATTACATATACACCAACACTCAGGCTGTACCGTGGGTCATACAATATTTAGCTCGTTGCTATAATCGGCGTCTACTCGATCTAATGAACCGAGCTCAGGCAAATTTATTATCTCAACATGCAGCTTATAAATAATAGACACCAATAAAATCCCCAGTAGGTATCCATTACACCGATTAATATAATCCGCTATCATCGAGCTGTCGGCTCTAATCGCCCGCCTCCATTCGTCACGGTTCACGGTACTCGAGACGTTTGGACTGGGGCTCTACCATCAGTTACTAAACCGATTCTCGATAGCGCGTTTTTTATATTTGCTCTAGCTAATATAAAAAAGGCGCTCGCTATCGTTCGCGGCTTTACCTGCGCGAATTATAGTGTAAAGGGCAAGGGCTTAAGATATAATAGGTATAAATGTAACCATGAGTTATCCCCTCATCTCTTGTGAAGCTTCTTTAGACACAAATCAAGGGGAGAGTAGCTAGGGAGATGTCTCATTTTTGGTGTGATTGCAGTGGAAGCGAGCCTTGATGTGAGCGCTGGGGGATTAAGAGAATTTTATACTGTACCCAGCACAAATCCACTTTAGCCAGAACATATCTTCCACCACCTTAGCGGGAGCAACCCACCCGCTACACCACCCTTCTCTTTTCTCTGTTTATCTCTGCTTTGGTGGAGAGCAAGACTTCGCTTAACTTTTGTCAAGCTGTATCTTAGTTTTTACTTAACCGATTTCCATACAACATACGCAACTTTTCAATTTAAACAACTATTGAATTATGCTTTTCAATTACAAAAATCGCGTCAAAATCCATTGGTTTTGTGTATGTTATCCGAACGAATTTAGGGAAGAAAATATTTTTGATAAACTTCTATAATTCTCATATTTAAAAAAATCTGTAATGTACATGCACATTCAGCCTGTACGATGCCCCTGGCCACCCAATACACCATATACCAAAGGAATAAGTTGTAAAACAAGTAACTAAGTTTCGTTAATTACAAAAGGTGCGTAAAAAAAAATAAAAAAATTCTCGTGGTAGAGTGGTTGTGGGTTCGAGGCCCTGCTGCGGCTGGCTAATGTACCCACCCGCAGCCGCTGTGGGCGGACTTCTGACACCACCGATCAATAAGAGCCTTCTCCATAATTGGTTATGTACCGAATTCAATGGACGCATTGTATGATTGCATGACACGTGATATTCAGATTGTGAATATCACGGCTTTTCTTGTGGCTTTGTCGGGGTGCTGAATTTTAAATGCGTTTTTTCCTTAACTACTGAGTTCATAAAAAATAAAATTTAAAAGTTATCTACACTAGTCACGTTAAGGGTAAGTCAAAAGTCTTCGTAACCGGCGAGCGTGTATGAGACGAACTATGAGAGTGGAGGAAGCTAGAGAGCTCTGGAAGGAAGGAACCTGTTGGAACTCTGTACTCTCTACATACCCGGCATGAGTTCTGGCGTAATGATATAAATAGATTTTAATATTACACACACCGTCACGCCTATATTCCCCAGAGAGGGTGGCATAGGTGTACTGAGTACACCCACCTTTCGCCGACGATGTTGGGACCCATGTAATAGGGGGCGAGCCTATTGCCATATACCGGGCACAATTCCAGACTCCGGACTCATACTGGGAATTTTTCGTTAGAAAAACTACATTTGTCCGACCTAGGATTTGAACCCAGGACCTTGTGATCACAAAGCGTTGCACTTTGCCACCAGACCAACGAGGCAGTGATTCTAATATTATCTACACTAAAATTTATATTAATACCAATCCAACCAAAAGCCGTTCATTAGTGTTAGAGTTAACTTTTTAATCATCAGAGAAAAGTTATTCATATATGATAAAATACAACATCATCATCATCACAGCCTATACTTGTCCACTGCTGATCATGGTCTTCCCAACCGCTTTCCAGCGCAACCGGAAATACAACGTAAACAAATTAAAAATTACAACTGTATGAATAAAATAGTCCAATTGTTTCACTGTTATATTCAGTCCAGTTATAGTTAATTTATCAAATGATAAATTAAAATACATTTCGAGTTGCTTACCCTTCGTAACTGAGTTTTGTAACTGGTTACTTTTTTCAGGTCGATTTTTATTCAGGCTTTTCGTAACTGATTACGAATCAAGAATTTAGTCCGGATTCATTACTAGCATACAAAAATACGGAAACTGAAACGTTTTGTTTGCTATTTACTTTTTTGAGCTACTTGTACTGTACTATGTAACTGTTAGTTAAAATAATTTGAATACCTACCTAATCTTAAACTCGTAACATTTTTTCAATTATAGTAGGCATACAAATATTTTTTTCTCGAGAGTGTTCGGTACAACATTTGCAATGTTCAAAATTAGTCCTTGTTTTAGTTTTAATAAAGGTTCATAAATGTCTGGTGTATTTTATTTTTAACATGTCATGCATTCGTACACGGAAATACGAGTATACGATCAAAATTTCCCAGAAAAATTGTTCATCACAAGGATACATAAATTGCGAACGCACCGATTATAATTTAAATTGGTTATGTTAACATATTTTATCACGTTTTTTTTCTGAGAATGACAATGGTCATGTTACTTTAACTCGACATTACACAATTATTTTAAAAGATATGATCATCATTAGCACCTGACAATGACGAAAATACGAATAGAATAGAAATAAAATAAAATGTATACATACGCTCATTGCATACACACAATGTATGGTCATGTCTTTAAGTCCCACGCGTATTAGATCGTTATTATCGTCGTATTAGGGTAATAATATCCTGTAAAAGTAGCTGTAAGAGTGTAAAATAAATAAAATGTCATATTTAACTTCAAACATTATAGTATTTCGAGTACTGATCAGATGGATTCTGTTTCAAGTTGAGATTTAATATTGAAATCAACTGTCTAAATAAAGTCATGTTAACTAATAATTTGGCTACTTCATGCTTCCATAGCTATGAATGCAGTTGCAATACCTACATTAATGATGAATTTTAAGCAGTAAGTATTCAGGAAATGTGTGTAGTGTACATGTAGATTTCACCGGCGATGTTAGCTTCTAATGTAGGTAATACGAGACAATATTGCTGTTATAAAACACGATTCCAGATGACGAACTGGTACTAAGATTTTTTCAACTCCAATAATAATTTGTCCAACCTTGGATACAAGGCCAGGGCTTAGCGATCGCCAGCTGATACCACCATATACCACTAAAACAGTAATGCACTCATCATCATCATCATCATCTCAGCCTATACTTGTCCACTGCTGAACATAGGCCTCCCCAATCGCTTTCCAGCGTAATCGGTCCGATGCCACCTGCATCCAACGACTTCCTACGATTTTCACAAGATCGTCGGTCCATCTGGCAGGCGGTCGTCCCACGCTGCGCTTGCCAATACGTGGTCTCCACTCTAGAATCTTTCTGCCCCAACGCCCGTCCGATCTACGCGCTATGTGGCCCGCCCATTGCCACTTCAGCTTGCTAATCTTAACGGCTATGTCGGTGACCTTGGTTCTTCTACGAATCTCCTCATTCCCAAATGCACTCAAATATCATTAATTTGAATCCTTTTTGAAATAATAAAATATATCTAAATTGCATCCCAACTGACAAACATAAATCACACGAATCTCTATTTCACGGCATACAAACAGAATCTTTCATCAAAGTCACTTGCATTCAACGAACAACAATATTAGTGAATGTATGAAATGATAGATAGTTAATAGTTTAGTTTTGTTCGTTATGAAACACAGCTATTTGTGTAAGTGAGTTGCACTAGTGTAGGACCCGAGTGGGTGATGCAAAAGAGCTACATTGGTACGGAAGAGCAAAAACAAATTCCACTCAATTGATTTCAATCAATACCATATCTTTTATATTTCCTGACCAGATGTATACAATTATATAAAATAAAAAACTGCCAGCAGTTGACTGCTGCAGGCTGACACAGCCCTGTCCAATTGCACGCTCCTGTACGATCTTCAGCTACTCTCAATCAATTGACAAACATAAATCACACGAATCTCTATTTCACGGCATACAAACAGAATCTTTCATCAAAGTCACTTGCATTCAACGAACAACAATATTAGTGAATGTATGAAATGATAGTTAATAGTTTAGTTTTGTTCGTTATTAAACACAGCTATTTGTGTAAGTGAGTTGCACTAGTGTAGGACCCGAGTGGGTGATGCAAAAGAGCTACATTGGTACGGAAGAGCAAAAACAAATTTCACTCAATTGATTTCAATCAATACCATATCTTTTATATTTCCTGACCAGATGTATACAATTATATAAAATAAAAAACGTCAAAAATAGACGATACGTCCATCATCACACCCGATTAGTTTCGGGGTAAGCAGAGCGTACAGAGCTTCAAAAGGTTATTTCCTTACTATATCATTTCTATTTAATTTTCATGTTTGGTTTTGCCTTTTGTTGGATTGTGTTTACGTATAAGATTTTGCAAATATAATATTAGGGTCATAATTCTTCATGATGATTTCGACGAATGCTACATAAGTAAAAAAATATAACTGAATACCCCAAAGGTATTGAAAAATGAATTAAAAGTATCCCCTTGGAATATAATAATAGATACTAACACTAATATGATCCTTCATAGATTGATACATAAGATATACATACATCAGTCAGCCAAAATGATATAATATCAAATTTAGATTTCAGTGATACACTTCTCAGCTCTATTAGACACGGAGTGAAACTTGGCGTGTCGCGGGGGTGTGCGCACTGCGCATGCGCCGACACGCCTATTGCATGCGCGTACGCAGTGAAAGGCCCGCGGTGTTACGTGTCTACAATATTTTTTATAGTGCAATCACCTGGTAATGAGATGATTTTGATGTAATATGTACTGGGAATATTTTGTTTATTTTGTAGTAAGTAGATGTTTTAAGAAATGTTTTAACCTGCGTTTACATTCAATGACTAATTGAATGTAAGTAAGTAAGTAAGTAAGTAAGTGTGCCCTATAGAAAGGTTCATTGAATAAAAACATATATATCATGTTAGGCCTATATTACACCTTCCAAAGTGGTATTTTGATCTCAATGATCACATCGTATAGGTATCGACTCGGCATCTTTATCGCTATTCTTTAAAAACTCATGATCCGAAACGTAGTTGTCCTCTTGGATACACAGATTATCTACGACTTGATGAAATAAAATAACTTCATGGAGTTTCTGTTGGTCTAGTGCCTTATGGTACGTCTTAGAATCTTCAATCAGACAGTGTTATTGCAGATTTTCTATCAAACATTCTTCAGTCAAGGTGCGGAGACTGGACTTGTGCCCGCTATAATGGCAATATCCCTATTACATTGGGACCTAACATGATAGACCATAGGTGCGTGTACATAATGGACCTTCGCCATCCTTGAGGCATGACTTTCCCCCAGCACTACAACAATTCATTATTCATACAGTTATTATTATGCATGTTTATGATTAAAATAATTAACGCCTAAATGGTGTTGAGTACCTCCTCCTACCTGCGAGTGCCGGGAATTGGGTCAGCGAGCGACGTGGGCGAGGGCAGCTGCGCCGGCGTCCGCGGCCGTAACTACTAATTTTAATATTCATTGTATATGGATTTGTTCAGAAAGCTATTGCTCGTACCGAGACGATAAGATCAATTGTCCTGTACAAATCGAAGGGCAAGGCGTAGTTTAAATAGATCCACTGGGGCAATCCCAGTGACCAAACGAAAAAAGAACTAATTGAAATCAAAAGGAATCAAACTCAACTCACATGTTTAGTGCAAAACTCATGGAGGCAGGAAACAGTTGTCAAGTTCTATTTTAACTACCTATTAATAGTTAATCTACCACCGGTTCGTGACGTGATCTTTACTGAAAAGATATATAGCGGGAAACTCAGCTGGTCTGTCTTTCTATTTTATTCTTCCTATATTTTTTATTCATACAAGTTTCTGTCCGCGACTTCGTCCGCGTGGCCTTGAGACCGGAACCTAAAATTTTTCCGATATAAAAGTATCCTATGTGTTAATTCAGGTGATGAACTATTTGTGTACCAAATCTGTTCCGCCGTTTTTGCGTGATTGAGTAATAAACATCCAAACATCTAAATATACAAACGTTCACATTTATAATATTAGTAGGATTGCGTATACTTAAGCATAATGTTGAGGTTACAAATAATAGTCTACGGTCTAGCTCCAGTGATGCCTGACGGCCGAGGATTCTGACTGGACTAGCCTCCACAAGCAGCACCCATTTACGAGAAGGAATACTAGAGGACCCAATACTATCACCTACTCCATCCATGCGAAGAGTTAGGTGTACTCTTGTCGGTGCAGCTGTTGTGTGCATCTTTCTACATTCGTTTCTTTTGAAAGCATTTCCTTTGAATTCCTTATAAGAAATGACAGAAACAGCTCTAATTTTACTCAACCACGTAAGTAAAATTAGTGTGAACTGACCTATAATTTCGATCTTCAAGAATTCTCCGGAGGCGCTGTACATTTTTTCATAAAAATAATTAACTTTGACTTCGAAAATTCGCTCTCTAACCTAATGGTAAAGTCAGTAAAAAAAATAATTGAAATTGGCAGTTTAGAATACTCGCTGTACGCTAACGTTTGTAGACTATGACATAACACGTGCCTAGCTAAATTCTCTAAAGCTCAGCCAAAATTTAAATGTGTACATTATTGTCAAAATTCCTGTAGACATTGCCACGACTCGTAAGTATGTTCTTAAAATTAGCAAGTTTATATCTACAACGTTGTATCTATACCACAACAAGGAAAATGTAATAGAAAAGATAATTAAACAAAATAGCCGGCCGAGTTTCTCGCCGGTTCTTCTCAGTGGAGGCCGCGTTCCGATCCGGTGGTAAATTTGTATGTTAAAAATAATGTAAACACGACAATTTGTAAGTGTCTCCGCAGAGTTTATACAAAATAAATGATTTGAGTTTGAGTTCCACTACTTTAGATTACGCTGAAATACTCATATTCTTTCCCTCCTTTATAATATTTTGTTTAACTCTTACTCTCCGTCTTATCTCAAAGAACGTTTCGAGTATTCCCAAAACTCTGGTACTCAACGTCTAAGGTCCTCTGAAAATCTAAGCCTAAAGATGCCCTTGCATAGTAGCAGTTTCTATGATAGGTCTTTTGCTGTCCAGGCAGTCAGACTCTGGAATGCTTTGCCTGTCAATATACGGCGCGCGACGACTTTAGAATGCTTTAAAGAACAAGTTAAGGAATTTTACTTTTTAGACCGCTTACCAGATCCGGTATTAGCACCTCCATTATAATCACGCACTTTTCAAATTCACTTGCTTATCCTACTATTATTAGTATTTTGATTAAGATTTTATTTTACTTGGCATCTTTTTGTTCTTATAGTATTAAAGTAATATTAATATTCTCGTTTCTATTCTTTTAATTTAGTGCACCCCCGTACATTCCTATCACTTGAAAATTCTGCATCCTAAGGTTGCCTGGAAGAGATCGCTCATTAGCGATAAGGCCGCCCTTTGTGTTACTTGTAATGTTGTTTATGACCAATCACTATTTGTTACATTATTGGTGCACAATAAAGAATTTATCGATCTATCTTTCTTTATGCGCGGTAAACAAAAATTAGGCTTCGTACAAATTCGACGAACCCAATAAGCTTCAGAGAATCTTAAGCGAATTATGCTGGCATAAAATAACATTATTAGAAGCATTTCGGGACGTCAATACCAATATTATGTTCTCTTGTGTTACTTTTTCAGCCAATAATAAAAAGCTGTAGGAACAAAATAAGACATCTTTATTCACAAGATTTCAAAGAGGATTAGATTAGAATTTATGTCTGTCTAATATAGCCCTGTATAAATGACCAAAGATACATCATATGATAGAGAAAAAAGCTTTGATCGTATTCTGACGGAATCCACGAATTTTATGCGACAAATAGCTTGAAACGTTGAAACGTTGCCAATTACCCGATTATACTGTGTCTTATTTTCTTGTGGTGACACACGTGATTTTTTAAATCCATATTGTTTTATTCCGATATCGATATCTGATTCGGATGACACCGAAAAAATCGAGCTCTGTACTCTCCGCCTACCTTGGAATTGATTAAGGTGACGATATAGATTTATCAAACTGAGTACAGACGTGTTACGATTTGTTTTTTTCTTTTTATTATTTTTTATTGGAGACTGTTCAGCGATTGACCTCTACTTCACTGATGGAAAGTGACGATGGGGTCGATGTAGCTCGCTGACTCAGTAATACCCTATTCCCTCTGAATTTAAAGATACCCAAGTTATACCTCTCCGGAAACAGACGGCGGGAGTGAATTATGAATGACGAAGGAAATCGTTTCGTGCGAATGTGTCGAATATCAACTGCAAAAGGATGAAATCGCTTCCCGTGCCTTGTAAGTGGTGTAAACGAGATGGTAGTTTTAACTCGTATAATGAGCACACTCACCAGAAAGAATCCGATAATATCCCGACAGACAAGCAACCCTTCGACGATGTTTAAAACAATACCCTTTATCGAATGGTTTGCTTGAACTAGGTACCTTTGTCTATCTATCTATCTGTATCATCACGCCACATCACTTGGGGGTACCCTTGTACTTTTGACAATTCATTATTTTGCGTAATTTGTGGATGACTCGACAAATATATACCAAATAATATATTCATTATTTTTCTGGAGTGCATTGTATATTATGAGTCAGAAATAAATAATAATTTATAATTGTTGGTATTCCAAATAAATTAAAAAGTGATGGTAAATTATATTTATTTTATTATTATAGCTATGTGCTTGATATACGATACTATACTTACATAAAATTTTGTTGTTTGACTTCAAATTTGGTTTGTTCGTATTCGTGGCCTTAGGACGAAAAATTCCAAATTAATATCACATTTTTTACTTAGAAAAACAGACGACGTACAGAGTAATAGGTATTTCTTTTTCCGTTAATGGATAAAATCTTTTCGTTTGTACGATTATATTTAAAGTACTCACAATGAGCTCTAGTAACAGTGCATCACGGTTACTTAAATGACGCAAGCAAACACACATGGAGTTCATTTCATCAGAAACATTAACTCTTAATGAATCAACTACTGACGTAATTATCGTTCTTACTTTATATCATTTTATACCTTTGTGTTGTATCAGAAGATATACAGAATTTTGTCAAATGACCGCTTAATCGGGACTAAGGACAAAAATAAGTATTAACAAAATGTAGTCTATTTCATCAAAAATATATCAGCTTTATACATTTATCATTCATCATTTATAACCCGTTGTTACTTAGGGCATATTTCTATACGTTTGTCAATCGTATAAATCGACTAGTATAAATCAACAATATTTCAGGAAAACAGTACTTCGATAAAATACATTTCTCTTCCTCTCAAATAAAATAGCTCTACATTTCTTAAGTGGTCGCATTAAACGGAATTTCAAATTACACACCTAAAAATTGCGGAAGTGATTAGTTTCTTTATAAATAGGTTCATTCTAAGGAAAGAATAATTGAACACATTAAAGACGAATGCCTATGTGCGTACAAAGACCGAAATAAATCTGTGTATCCATCTCCCGACGTAAGTTGAAAGTGACAACGACATAAATACATATTTCGGCACGCTGAAGATATTTCAGGATAGTGTACCGTTGAACTGACGCTTCTTGACGTAACCACGAGAAACATGCAAGAGAAACACAAATACTTTCAACGCACGTGGAATCAAAACAAATTGCTTTTTCCTTGAACAGTATTTTATAGTATCGATACGTGTTCTCGTCAGAAGTGTAAGTATTCGACGAATGTTTGCGGAATGTATCTCTCTGACGTTACTCATTCAAAACAGACAGATAGAACATGATACCCAATAAATTAGATCTGATTGTCGTGCCACAGACCCTATTAATGATAGATAGTAAAGTGAAAAAACAATTTTCAATTTCGTAGCGATCGATCTAGGATTGTTACGTGTAAGTCGGATGTTAGATCAGAACCTCATTAGAGTTGAAAACGAGGTTAGACAAAAATAACTGGCGCGCGCTAATAATCCAATTTATATTTTAAACACATTCCATAGTTAAACATTGATGGAAATGGACATGTGTTTAACGATTCATTTGAAAATGAGTAATGTTTTACTGCGCCAAGATGGCCCGAATCCGCTTTATTTCAGTGAATGTTCCTGTAAAAGAATACCATATATGGCATGCGAGTCGCCGGCAGGTAATGCATCCCAGATCAGTGAGCGATTGTAACGCAACGGAAGCGGCTGAAATTAGCGCGCGCATCGGTCGCCGGCGGCCGGGCCGCGCCGAAACTAAATACCCAAAAGCGTCTGTGATCGCGCGAGCGGTTGCCAAATATGGCACGAATCTCGGGTTTCGCGAGCGCGCGTGCCGCGCCGCTGGCAAACCACCAGCCGCTGCAAAAACGCTCGCCGTTCCCGTCTAAAAACACGTAAAAAACGTTTTTATTTCTGTTGCGAGCGGCCTCTAAATTTAGGCCGTATGGAAACCGAAAGTAATACGAGCGATTTTGGTTGCGGCCGCGTTGGCTGTATTTAGATTAGAGCGGCGCGGGCGCAGCGGCGCTGGGCTGCACTCGCGCCGCCGCGCCGCGCCGACCGCCTGCGCAGCCGCTCGCTGCACCACGCCGCCCGCCCGACGCGATGCGTGCACGCATGTGAACCCCAGTTTATCAATGAAAAGTTTCGTGTTTCAAGTGTCTCATTAAAAGGATTTGGATGTCACAAATGTTGCCCGAGGGCGGAGGTGATTACAATAATTTTTAATTTTTTTATTTACAATAATTTTTGATTAGTGATGGATTAATTGTTTGCGTCGGTGTTTCCCTTACTTAAAATCATGCTTTACATTTTAAATAACTGAAATAACTTTTGAAACAAATTCAGTGTTTTTCAAAATCTAAATATTAAATGATATACAAGGCCTTTTTGGATTTGATTAATTTTTAACAACAACAATATATTAATTATTATTTTTTGCTTCTTCCTATAAAGAAATGAAAGGACGCAAACAAGTAACTTCATTTATAAAGCATTTTGTAATTAATTAGCCCTTTAACAGAAGTCGTTATCTAAGTAGGGTAGTGCCATATCGTACGTGTGGTTATCGCCGCGGGTTTATCGCGCGGTGTGTTGTATTGATTCCGGCCGCGTGTGTTATCAGTCGGTGCACACGCGGTATGGTATAAATAACATTACGTAGGTACTTAATTATGGTATTATTAAAATTTAATTAATATGTTCCTTATTTGTAATTCGCTAAATATTTGTGTTTTGTTACAATTACTACAATTATACTTTTAATGGTTAATACTAAAGTTTATTGCTAGTGACCAATATTAAAAAAGAAATAGGTTCATTATAAATGTTAATGAAATGCTGAGAATTCTAGAATGAGTTATGTCGATGTTTATGTATTTTTATACATATTGTACCAGCTTTGGAGCTCGTTTTTGAAAGAGAAACCATAGTCCCATGGTGCATCATCGCAAGGAATGATAGTGCTGTCTCTGTTGTGTAATCAGTTGAACTCTAATAACCTAAAGCGTTGAACTATAAAAAAACAAGAGTGAATATAGTGATGTAACAATTGTGAAAATTAATCCTCCTTATTTAAAATAATTCGTTCTATGACATACCTTAATTTGATGTATCTTTAGTTTATTGGTTAGAAGTCAAGATGTTTGATTTAGAAATAGGCAAGAAAAATTTTCAGCAACGTTTGCAGCACCCTAAAAATATTGTAGCATGGCTTACTACTGATTCTCAAATATTCCATTTTAAATATTTTTTTTTGTGTTTGTGTTCTATTCACTTATTAATTTAAGTCTTCTAGACTCATCTTGAATTCATCACGAATCATAATTTCTTCTAGTAGTTTATAGTGTAGTGTTGTATTTAGATGTTGCCACAGGGACGTCATCATCCATCAATTTTTATCCGATTAACCCATAATTCAACTTCAATATTACTACATTATACGGTTGCGGTATAAGATTTATTTGTATAGATCTGGTTTCCTGAAATCTATTTTGTTTCATACTTATTTTTTTTATGTGACATATTGTGTGTCAGTCAATGGCGAACCAAATAAATAATCACACAAGTTGATCCACAGTTCTATGCTAGTATATATGAGAATGAGATCACATTTCTAAAACAAGCTCGACGTATTTCCCAACGATTCTTGGAATAACACTTCTGAAAAAGAATATTGTAAGAAGTGTCAATTTGCACACTTCAGTCATACGCCCCGTTCCGCAAACTGCCCCACTGAAGTTTCCTTTCTAATGTCCGGAATGTCCTTTTATAATGGCCGTGATTGGCACCGCGATGTGGGTCATGTGTGCTTCTCTAATCAACGTGTTTGTTCTCGCAGTTACTGCAAGAAAGCTTGGACGGCCGATTGGCCTTATACGGGTAGTGTCAAATTGTCTCTAGCACTGCCCAATAGCGAAATACCAGTGATTTAGCGTTAGTCACATACCGTTGTACAAATACTCTTTAAACGGCGTATCGAGGCGCTTTCTGTTATCACTTGCCCGGTTACGGCGGCCGCCGAGGTGATTCTGTGTTTAGACTACTATTGATGTTTGTTCTGTGACTATTTTTTGTCTTGTGATGTACTGGTATGGATTCTATAATTGTTGGCTTCGTTATCACGTTCTCAGTTGGATATTGTGTGTCAGGGCTTTTTGTGTTTAGGCGATACTTGGGTTTTTAATAGTTACCTCGAACGCTTATAATATTATGTACATAAATCTGTACATCTCTTGTGTAAAGATAAAATATTTCTGATGTATTTTCATGAGCTATGCTATGCCATGCCATGAGCTATTTTTATAAGCTTTTCTTTATTTACAAATATATATTTTTTAAGAAACGTATTTACATTACAAACCGAAGAATATGACTAGTCGTATCGTAGTTTATGTTCTCACTAAAACTTTTGATGATGTGTCATACACGAATGATAAATTTAATATTGGACCATACAAATACCATATAAAGGCTACTTACTACCTAATACGCTTTTAAATAGAAAATTGGATGAAACCAAAAATATTTTACTAGGTTCTACTATTTTACTGAATTACTATTAAATTAGCTAAAGCTAGTTGAAACTATTGAAACGAATATAGTGACGCTTTATTCAGGGTTTACCCTAAATTTTATAGCAATAAGGCGTTATGTACATAGATAATGGAAACTGACAGATAATATTCTATCACGATGATTTAGAGTTATATTTATTTGACGAAGGACCTTATACTATATAGTTATTCGTACTTTTTAATCATTAGCCGAAGGACGTCTACTGCAGGACATAGGCCTACCCAAAGTTCACCACGACGATTGGCTTCAGCTGTAAGTACCTACAACATTCAGATCTTATCTGCATTACTTAATAATAAATTATGATTAATCTCCTAAAGCCATAAAAGACAATAACACCCGAGCCTACATCGAACATGATCCGTCCCATAAAACGTCAGATACAGAATTATGTAAAACAATACTTCCATACGGAGATATGTGTTTTGGTCAATCGTTTCTTGACCAAAATCGCGGCAATTAACTCGACGATAACATCTCCTACGCCGTGTTATGATTCATTCTACGCTTCGCCGTAACATCGGATATTCCTAATTCGGGCGCTGTTAGCATTCCCTTTATGCCGATATCGAATAAATAGCTAGCTCTGCCTTGTGTGCCCGCCTTAACTTTTGGTGTTACTTTAATAAAACATTCCCAATTTGTTGTTATTTATAAGTGTAAGCTGCTGTGAGAACGGATTAGGTTAAATTCTTGTAATGGATGATGTAAGTTGTATTTTTATGAGTACTTATTAAGTTATTTGTACATAAACAATTTTGCTACGACTTCATTATTGTTTTAATTACCGTAGGTAAGTATTGATTATGTTCCTTTGTGTTATCATTATTTACATAGCAATATACAAAGTCAATCATTGCAAACTGATATTCAATGGATGACATCGAACCCTACATCTGTTTTGGGCGTTACTATTTTATATGACCACCTAATAACCAAATTAACCACATCATTGTTATACATAGGTATATACCTACAACATTGTTGTATTCAATTAAAAACGATTCCATTAAAATTTTAATATAATGTGTAGTAGGTTTAATTGAAAAGGTCTTAAAACGCAAATATCTAATTCTAAACCCAACTGGAAACGCCCAAATTAAATAAATGTGTGTCAACAATCTGACAAATATAAACAACAATACGATAGTAAATAAAAGACCTTTTTTCTCCAAACCAGACATATGCAGTTACAACTAACACAACATAGTTACTCATAATCGCTACAATGAATATCTTATAACTTATTTGCTATTTACTTCACGGGCTCTACGTTATTTATTACAGATCAGTACAGAATGAAGTATTTATTCATACTTTGGGGAATTGAACCATACATTTTACAACATCGAGTTAAAGATACGAGTAGTTACACTCATTGTGGTAGTTGCGAAGTGCCCACGAGAACATCGTTTGTGGTAATTTAATTTTCGAGTGTCTCCGTACTCCGGAAAGCACATTAAGCCGTTTGTCTCGGCTGATTTTAATGTGATAATTCACAAGCCACGATAGAAGCCTTATAGGTGGCTTAATAAGCACAGCAGGCCGAAGCCGCAGACCTGCCTCCACCAATTCGCACTAGGTTTGCGTAGTGGCGTATTCCCAAATTTGTCTCACCTCGATTAGTAAAAGAAGGCCTAGCAGTGGGATATCGATTTTAAACAAACGGAGCTGTTGTCGAAAGTGATGATATTTACGGGACAGCTTGCAGAAATTGGATGAGAGTATCCGAGGGGTACTCAGTGGCTTACAATTGAAGAGATCTATGTTCAGCAGTGGACTGCTATATGTGCTGATGATGAAGGACTGTCTATCAACCACATTCCTTCATCACCAGATGTCACAAGAGCCGCGAATCGTGCATTAACCCAGTTTGCGCAGTGGCAGTGACGCCGTGACGCATGCGCTGGCGCTGCGCCAATCGCCATGTAACTCCACGTAACACTGACGCGAAGAAATGCGGATTGCGGGTAAACATTGCACGGCGATGGTTAGGCATCGTAAGAGCGTGGTGAGGAGGGAACATAGTTAATGAGGGAGACCAGAGTCATACGACCCCTGGTATCCTCTGTATAGATACCTACGTATGAATACCCCCCAACACTTCTTCTAATCGCTTACAGTCGAAGTATGGAATGTGGAATAGCCGGCTTCTGAGCTAAGCTTTTAAAGATTAGGTTACTATATAATCTAACCTAATATCTTAATCAGTTTTTTGGCAATTACTCGTATCTTTCTAACTGAATAAAATCGCCGCATTAGAGTGAAAACTTCGGTTATACGATTTTGGCCACTTCAATTCTCTTTCAGATTTTTATGTTGATAGGTTAAATATATAAACTTTATGTCACTAATGAAAATTTGTCTCCTATTAATTTGAAAACACAAAATAATTGCATAAGCTGTACCTAGTACCTAGTCAAGGTTTTTAAGGGTGCCGGGCGCAGGTTTTTTTCTTTCTCCTATAAAATTAACTATTTCGAAAATGCAAAGTTTCCACTCTTAGGCGGCAAAACGTACTCCTGATGCCTGACTTCCCGAAGGAGTAGACCGAAGTGTACATAGTACACCCATATATCACCGAAGTTTTATTGTTTCTAATGTGATAGGGGGCGAGTTTATACCATATTCTTCATTTGACATCAAGACAGCTCAAGATGTAAATTCATTGGCAATGTACGTTGTAAATAATGTTTTCGTTAGCATGTACAGTATACACGTTAAACCCAGATCCAGAGTAAATCGGTCGGCGCAATGTGGGGCGGTGAATCATGCGCACTGCTATTTCGTACTTCTTAGACGGATTGTTCTAAAATATGCGAACAAGATGGATCAAAAAAATAAAAGTTTTCTAAATGGGGACGAAAAAGGTCTTATAATAGTCAATAAAAAAAGGATAGTGATTCAGACTCAACAACTGTTCCAAATGTCATTCCTGTGGAGAAGAAAGGCAAGAGCTCCTAGAAGACAATTCCTTTTTGAAAATTAGATATTTAAAATTCTTTCTGTATACAGTGTCATTCCTGGGGAACTAAATAGTCTTAAATACATAAAAATAACATATCTTTCTGTACTAACAAAACACAGGAGGCAGCCAAAGTGAATTCAATAATCATCTGTTGGGAGGAGTTCGTTAGTGATATTTCCACATTTTTAGCAGTTGATTTTGGCAGGCGGGCCTCTAAATTCTGGACCGATGTCCCCACGAAAATCTTCCAAATTTTCGGGTTAACGCCGTGCATGAGGAACAACAAATATTTACAGTAAAATGTGGTTAAGAAGCGTTTTGTTTTCCGGGGGTTCCTCTCTGTACCTAATGTCAGAGATTTTTAATATGGTAAACGTTTCAACAGTTGGCTAAATGCTGGAAGGACTGCTGAAATGACGCAGACTCTTATTTTTACGATAAACTTGTACCTACTTATTTGTTTTTCATCAATGAATGTTGAATACAATTCATATCCTCTGCCCACGCGGATCACTAGCGTGTTTCCCTTTTACGTCAAAGTACAGAATTAACAACAGTAAACCATAAACTAACAATGGGAGCAAATATTTATATAAGTACCTATTTAGTTGATACGCCTGTAAAGCACAGTTTTACATGAAACTGAACTGAAACAATCGACACGGGTTGTACAAATACAAACAATAAACGGGGACCAGTTGTACAACCGTATTATGTGTATATTAATTTATATTTATATTTATCTTAATATGTTTATATTCCTTTATACCGTAAAAAGTAGATACGTATGTACTAAAGATTTTAGACATGTATTACCTTTTATTACTTAATTGGGGTGCGATAATCAATTTATTTGTATAGCATATTTTGAACAGTAGCTTACTACAGCTTAAGGCATAACTATACTAGATGTAGATATTATTTAAATTTAAGTCGTCCGTCGCCGTCGTGTATACGCGCTGTCTCACAAAAGCTAATTTTCACGGATTTTCATTATGCTTTCACCAACCATTCACGGAGAAGGTAGCTTTATTTTATACGTTCATGCATATAATTTATAAATATTATTTGCAAATCGGCGGAATTGTTCTAATTTTTGTCCTTGTCTGTTCCTTTTATGCAAATGTGGTCTGAAGATTATTCCACTATTGGGCAGAATGGAACTGGATGAAGCATTTTTCCAATCAAATCTGGTTGGTCTCGTGCGAAGCTGAATGGGGCCACTAGTTACATTATAAAATATGTTCGCACTAATCTCGAAAACTATTATGGAGATTTTATCACAGTTTTGACTTACAAATAAATCATGTATTTAGGAAGGTTATTATATAATTAACATATCAAAACTATCATGCTAAGTTTATCTATACCTAAGCTAAGTAAATAACCCGATAATTATATGAGGCCCGGAAACCCCAACGGGAAATATGCGATAGGCTATAATTAGGCTATTTATTTATAATAAGTACATATTATGCAATCCAGTGGCCAGTGGTCGGTAAATCCTTACAACGAGCAAGTTTTACTATAAGTAAATAAATATTGATGCTCTAAGCAAACACTTATCTTTCCTTTTTAATAAAACGTAGCCTCACACTGGCAGTTATTCCTGTGTGGTGGGTGGTGCGAAACCGCGACTACTCGACTCCGAGGGGCGGAGTGGCTTACGCTCTTAACAACTCGCCCAAGCCGTTGTCAAAAGCTAATCCTGTTGCCTATAACTTTTCTATACTTAGTACTCCAAAGTTAGACATGTACGGGTACCGACCTACATATAAAATTGACATCAGTAGGTATTAAGCAAACTGCATCGCGGTATTATTTAAGGAAACCGCCGAATCGTCGTCGTGACTAATTACGGTCCGCCAAATACGGGCGCCGTTTGATCGCGGGTGCCGTCTTCCAAATCATTGCTATATTTACGCCAGTGATCTAGTTCATGAGAACATTGTATTTACTACGTAGCACCCGGGTAGATCCACACGGTATAGGCAAGGAGCAATTCCTTTTAAAGTTTGTAGATTCTTACACGCCCCTCGCAAAAGCTATTGTTTCTTCCCTCTTTGAACTCGATCATTTGGATTTTAGTATGCCAATGTTGTATCGTTGAGAAAGAAAGTTAGTTAACTCTAGGTCTCTCCCAAATATCGACCTGGCCGACGACCGGCTATGTGTTGTATGCAAGTCGTTTATCCCGCGTCTTTCAGCAGCACATCAATTCATGTTGCAGACGGTTTTGCCACTCAATGTTTTCTTGTAGGTACTCACGTGGTCGCTACTGGATAACGTTTATTTCCAGAGAAATATTCCTTGCAATTTATAAAGATGAAGAAAATTTTAAGACGCAGTGAGTTATATCCTATTTATAAGCATGCACAATCCTGAAAAATACATTCGATGGTCAATATCAATAAATTATAACAATCTGCCTAAATATAGCGTTTCGATCGATCGGTGCCTTAAAAGCGAAGGGGTTTCGATCGCAGTATCTTCCTTCGCGAGGCTGACTCACTAATATTGTTTGTTTTGACTGTACATCATGCGTTGGTAGGGATGTGACTTGTCCAATTTTCCGACAGCAACGGATTTTTCTGTACGGAAGAAAATCTAAAATGTGACGTGTCATATAACTAATTCAGTTATTTTTCACTCTCAAATTTGTTCTCTCTATATCATCAAATCAGATCGTTTGCGAGATAGGCAGAGAATACAGAGTTCCAAGAGGTTCTTCCCTTACAATCCTCTCTATCTTCCTCTACCCTCATAGTTGGGCTACACGCTCGCCGGTTACGGGGATTCTTGATTTGCCCTTTAGATGAGACACGGTCTATTTGTTTAAGCAAGAATATTAAAATATGGAACGATTGAATATGGTTATATTGTATTATTACCATAATGGTGCACTAACAAAGTGAGATAACTTAGAATATAAATAAATTATAATACCACCAATTACTAATTGCTACTTTCCTAATTCAGAACTAATAACATAAGAAAGATTGAGTGCCTGCGATAAAATTAATGAGTGGTATTAAATTAATAAATACTTAATTTGGGATATTTTAATTGATATCAATTCTGGTTCTGGTTGTCACCAGCCCATATTTTTATCTATTCTCTTCTGCACTTAATAGCGTCTTGTACCGGCCACGTGACTTCTTGACAATTAATGTAAAATATAAAATGCCAGTTCATTACATTTTACTGATTTGTATAAGCGTTAATGACTAAAGAAAGTCACCTTTGCTACACACGTAGCATTTCAATTTTTCTTTTCCCATCTGGCAACCCTGAATTCTTCAGATTAAAGATATATGTTCAGTAACAGTATAGTGAACGTACTTCATGCACGTCGGTTTGCAGACGTCAGGGATTACCGATAGTAATATTGTATATTTATAGTGATTTCGGCCGATGCGCGCGCTTCTTCAGACGTTGCGCAGGCGCAAGCGCTGGCGCGGCGCCACGTGCGCGTTGATTCATGTGTTGTCGTGGGATGAGGTTTTCTTGGAACTTGTGGAAAAAAGTATTATCTTTTAATTAGGTTTTTAGTTTGATTTTTTTGGTATTTTTGAATTTTCTGCTAATCCTATTTACGGTTTCGACTTATAATTTCGTAGCTTGGTTGAATAAGGAAGGTAATTAAAGTTAAGGCCACGACTTTATGAGATGCCTAAATAGTGTGATTAATATTTATAAATATGGCGTTTATAAAAGTGCCCCAGACTAAACATTATTTATGTGTGGTGGTTAGATGTACAGACATGAAATTCACACGCACAAACATACTGGAACATGTTTTAGATATTGTACACTTATCCTGTTTATTTACGTAGGTACTTATCATTAACACAAAATGTATTTTAATATTAACTGCGTCTTATATATTTATTCAACCTTATCAGTATATTTTAAAAGGCGACATATTGATAGTGGGCAAATAGTGTATGGGGAAATTTATGTGTGACTCTACTTTGTGGCGATTTTCAATAACCCTGAAAAACGGGCTCGCAATAATCTTCTGAAAAACTTTGATAGTCAATTTCTCGTGCGTGTCTCAATGTCTGTTTAGCTTAACCGACATGTTGTTTACACTTTCGCCGCTTGGCGGCGGCGGCGGCGTCTGCGTCGATCGGAATCTATCGATTATTCCAAATTGTTACTTCCTGTGCGTGCGTATGCCATTGGCTTTATCTTCTAGATAGGCCTTGGCGGCGTAGGTATTGTTATTTAGAAACATTTTCCATGATATTAAACTGTGAACAATCGCGCCTCGTTGTTAAAGGATTTTTTATTTTAAATCTATAATCTTTCAGATCAGATCAAGTAGGCAATGCAAGTGGGTTGGTTAATAATATTAAATCGTCATTTTTATTCTACCTATCTACAATATGTCCTTTACGGTATATAACTAAAGTTATACACTAAATGCTATTAAAATATAGTTAATAAACGCTTTTTTTTTCCAATAATAACATAAGATAACATTCACATCTCTTGATTAATGTGTTATCTCTTGATTTACTACCCGACTTCTCCATAAGAATAATATTCCGAAGTGGGAGTAGAGTTTGATACTTTTCTGACTATTCATAAATATGATTTACTTGAATAACAATATTACGATTCTGATTAGGTAGGCCCAAACTACTTTAAAACAACAGTCCTTACCTTATTTTTGATACCTACCTCAAAGGACAGACGAATGACACAGGACCGTACTTAAAAATATTGGGCTAATCTTCTTATTAATAAACCCCCACATTGATTCCTAATCGACCACCCAGTAAAATATGTACCTACATTGTAAGTTTATCTCCATAAGGCAGTCGTGTTCATTAATTGGCGACCACCAAATGAAAGTTATTCCGCGAATGTTAATTATCTTACTAATTCCGCCACTGATTGTGTGACATCGGAAAAACGGCGTGTGCGCTTCGAATGGCATTATTCCACTTGATGCTTTATTAATAGAGACGTATTTGACTGAAAGGTCGCTAGTTTAATAGTCAGATCGAAATAGTTTTCAGTATCAACGTAGTGATTTTTTAGACGAAAGACTTCCATTGCAAGACATAGGGTTTCCCCAAAGATTGCGTGATGGTCGGTTTTGTGCTGTAAGTTTTCCAGCTTTTACCCGCGACCAGCACGTAGTAATTAATTATGATAAATTAACTAATGAATCTACTATACCGTCACGCCAGATCCTTGCGGGGCTCTTAGAGAATACAAAATTCCTACAGGTTCTTTCTTAAAATAAATAAGTACGACATCGAGAAAGTTGTTTGTTTTTAATTCGTGCTAGAGTAATTGAGTCTACGAATTCTGGTAACGCACAGGAACGAACAGTTTATAAACCTCTACAATTAGCAAACTGGCTTATTTTTATCATAATATAAAGGAAGAATTATTAATGACACAGTGGAACGAATTGTATAGCGCCACCAACAAATATGTGACTACCAAAAAAATCTGTATTTTGATTGGCTGAGTGCCGAAAAGAAAACGAGGGTTAATACAGAAATAACACGGAAGATTACTCGCATATTATGATGTAAAGTCGTGTATCATTATGTACAGAATAAGACTGTCTCGCTGGTCTAGCGATGCACGATGCGTCTAGCGAGCACGAGGTCCTGGGTTTGAATCTTAGGCCGGATTTGGATTCTTCGTTGTAAAAATTCTAAATTGCAAACTGGAATTTGGAATTACCGATTTGATGGCAATTGGCTAATAAAAAAATAAACGTAAATAATCTTTATTAAGAACAAGCTCTTGTTCTGTAATATTGTAACTAAAAAGTAAACAATATATTAGTATCCATATGAAGTATTTATTATATCTATCGGATTTTAAAAAAGACCATCTCTGGTCATTACTTACACTAAATATTTTCTTTAGAGCTTTTTATGAGCTATACATATATACAAGTATTGCCACTTTTTGAGTGGTGTCTCATGTATTGAGGTCATCGTATTTATGATTGAGTGTCATTTCGGTGTGACGTTTTTCGTTCGGGTAAAGGTAGTTGAGGTCCAATATACACGACGTTAATTTGATTGAGGATGACTGCAATAATGGTGACCTCATTATGGAAGGCATTATGGCAGGGTGGAAATCTATTGATCACGGCAGATTTTTGGCAACTCACTTACTCATTTAAACTATTTATATTGTATAAAACCTACGGGGGTAACTCACAAATTGTCACTGTAACATTAAAATTATTAGTACAAGTAGTTCGCTTTGAAATTATGGACTGTGGATTACGATATAAATATTTGACGCACGTGGCTCCCAGAAGTGACAGCCGTTAGGGCAGAAGGATTTTCGAGTGACGACTGGTGACAATGTATCGAAAGATATCAGTTGGATCGGCCCCCATAACATCGCGAAGGTCGCGAGAAGCTGGTAGGTTTTATAGGTATACGTATTACTTGTTTCCATAGCGATCCTTCCACATAGTTCTATTTCATGCCCATCGTTGCGAAATTGGTGCCGTGTTTGATTTCAATGCGCACACGCAGCGCGCCTTTCGCGGCGGCGGGTATTTCGGGCGCGCCGCTCGGGTTTCAAACCTTACCCGCACCCGCTGACACGCACACACACACACAGTATTGTGTTTAGGGTTGCATGGTGCCCTATTTTGCAGTTTTTAATCGTTGTTTTGTATATCGGCCTATTTAGGAGGTCAATGTGTTACTTAAGTCTTGTGAAAATTAGATCTATTAAGAAATTAAAATACAGGTAAACATGCTGGATAGTTGCAGTGTAGTGTAGGGGGCCGTCGAATGAGATTTGTCGATGGTAAAAATCGTTTTAGCGAATAAATACTATTGTATTGTATGACTAATTATGTACGTTGCGCATTACGTATTTAGTCTAAGCTTACTTGTACAATCCACGTAATGAATATCCAAGACTGCGGACGCCCGTACTATTACTAAACTTGACCTCTGCTTATACCTATTGCACTGGGTAGCAACGTCACTGGCTTCCCAACCCGACTAAAAGTTATAAACCGCAAGGCATCATTCATTACTCATGTTGTTTGTTCCTTGTTCCAGAAGTGATGCGTCGCGTGGCGTGCGGCGACGTGTGTCCCGCGCCGCCGCCCGCGCAACCGCCGCAGCACAACCAAAACAGGTAAATATCATAAAAAAATACCTCCCGCAACATAATTAGGTGTACAGAAATGGTGGGGACGAATTAATAAAACTGAATGGGGATTTTAAATATAATACAGTATTGTGGTAAATATTATGGAGCTATATGTATAGGTTAAGCATTTAAAATGTATTCGTACCGGGGAAATACCTGAAAATATGGGAATACCTTAAGTAGGTGCCTGAAATTATTAAACTTGTAAAACTTGCTTAGGTACTTACTGTTGAACAGTGTGCTAAACTTTTAAGCTAAGCTGTTGGTTGTTAGGATATATGTTGTTGATCATCAGTAAATATTTGTTTTATAACAGTTACGTTTGTCTTATTTCAGGACTTCAGAAAATAAAGAGTTACTTCGTCAACAGCTGTTATCAGCGAGCAAGGAGCGTCTCGCGGAGAAATCCGAGCTGCCCAAGCAGAAACACGCGCGGAGCCGGCAGAAGAACAGATGGAAGCTCAAGTTCCACCACCAGGCGCTGCCCCAAGAGTACCTTGATCACTACGAACAGAGCCTGCAGAAAGCCAGCGCGAAGAGTACACAGAAGAAACCAGTGGAAAAGGCTAAGCAAGAAGCAAATTTCGACATCAACAATTTTACAAATGAAACTTTCAAAATCTGGGCACAAAGACTAGCGGGCATCCAGAATGAAACAGGAACGTTGACTGTACCACAAGTGTCCTCAGTACTTAACATGGCGGCCAAACCGCCGTGCAAGGCGGACGAGAAGAAAAAGAAACACCCCGCTATAGCGCCTAGCAAAATTATCACGTATGAAGACTTACCTTATATGGGCGAGATGACGCTTAACAACTCCAAGCCCAGAAGAGGAAGGAAACCGAAGAAAGCAGACATTTGCCACTTGATTTACGAGAACTACGGCACTGTGGTACCTGGCCAGCCGCCGCCCGCGCAAGAGCGATTAAACCAACTTAGCGTGGGTTCATTTAGGAACGGCGACAATCCCCCGTCGGGTAATCCAAAAACGGACTTGCAGAACAAAATAATCTCAAATTTATTAGAAAGAAAATTGACTCAGGAGAATAAGAAGAGATTAGAGTGTCTCTCACCTCCTAGATTTAACAGTCCAGACGAGCCCATGCCCGCGGCGCCAGTCACCATCGCTGGGCCTTTACATAGTGATGACGAGCCCCTGAATCTCTGCATCAGAGATCTCCACGACTTGAAGATACAAATTCAGAAGAAATTTGGCAATATTTACACGTCGCTACCAGAAGTTAAGACTGAAGTAGAGGCTGAGGCTTCGGAGGAGAGCCTTAAAAGTGAACAACCGCCAAATGCAATTTCAGTGATACAAAGGAATACAAATTTGTTGCCACAAACGGCGAGTAGTTCGCCAGACTTGTCGCGTCAGCCTAGAATCGTGTCTCCCGCTTTGTCGGAGCCGGCGCAATCGACGGCCAGTCCCGACGGAGACGGGAAGTTCCCCGGCTACGTGTACTGGCCAAATGCGGGGATCTACATGCACCCATTAGCGTTACAAACACAATTGCTGTACTACCAAAGGTTAGCAGCGAACGGACAGCTGCCTTTCTCAGCAGAAGACCAAAATCGTGGCCCCTCGACACCTAACAGCGTCAGCGAGGTCTCTGAAAACTCCTCAACATTAGACGACAATAAAAACAAATTAGTCCTCAAACAAATATCAGAATTATTAGACCCTAAAGTGATTAAACAAGTAGAGGAAGCGAAAAAGAGTCCAGATCAGACTAAAATGAAAAGGGCTTCTCCGAACCCTGCGCAAGGGCCTGTTAAAAGAAAAAGGTCCGCGATTTTCATTCCTCCAATGCCGACCAAGAGTAGCTCAACGACTCCCACGACTGAAGTGAGCATTTGCAAGTTTAAATTCACTGGAGGCTCTAAGCCTTCCCTGCAAGAGAAGAAGATGCTTTCGGTTGATTCTGGAGGAAACTTTAGGTATTACAGCGGTACTGGCAATAAAGGAAACAAAGGTTACGACTACCTTCAAAGAAATTCGAACGGGGAGATGAGAAACGTTGAGCCTGTTGTAATACCGTCAGCGTCTAGCCCCAAAGTGGAGGGCCAGAGTAACACCTTATCTAAAGAAGACCTAAATAAAAAGAAAAGAAAGTCCAGAAAAAGTTTACAACGAGAGAAATTGGAGCAGACATTCAAAGAGAAAGGGTTTTTAATACAAACGCAGCAATTACAGTCCGCTGAAGGAGCGACTTACTGCAAGTTTAGGCAGCTAAGGAAATTCACCAGGTACCTCTTCAGAAGCTGGAAGGATTACCTTCCAGGGGAGTTAGAAGAAAACGCTCCCAATAAAGAGAGTCCTGAACAGGGGACACCGCCGGCGACAGACGGGAATACAGCAGGAGAGTGGGGGTGATAGTGTATGTAGCAACCAAAGAAAAACTGTGCAGATTTGACTATGAAGCAGGCTGTTTTAGACTTAACAGCAGACCGGTGTCTTATTTGTGGGTGTTCCGTTGGAGATTAACACGATCGCATCGAGCGGTCGCATAATGCATTTAATATTCGTCTATAGTGAGATTTTAAAACTATTAATTTGTGTTTTCTTGATCGCCACTCCGTCCATAAACAGTAACTGCGTGTCTTCGCTTCGGTGTACGAGTTTAATTTTATCCGTACGGGAATATACTTCTGAATGTTTGGAAGCGTATTTCCGTGCCAAATGTTTTTTATAGGATTGTGCTACGTGCGGATATTACGCACTTCTTAATGCTTATCGTAGCGTGAATGGTTCGTCGAGAATACTAAATGTGTATTTAAAAAATATTGACAAGACATTTCTAAAGCCACAAATATTTCAATTATGATTAATAGGGATACTATTACCAGGAGACAGTGCACTAAGTGCATTTTACAGACTCATTAGTAAAGTTCTAGTGGTAAACCTGCCATATGTAATAAGGTGTAATTATCTTAATAATCTAATGATATGGCATTTTTCAATTCATATTTTACTGTTCGTAAAACTAATTTCTACAAAAATTTAAGTGCGTTTTTGAGAGGACGTTTTATTGAATGAAAAAAAAACTAAGACTATTTTGGAACAAAGATTACACTCAGACTTTACTTTAGAAAGCTTTTCTACTTTCAGAAATTGTATAAATGCATTCAGATTGTTTATTTATTATAATTGTCCTATAAATCAGTGACTGGATTGTTAATCGTGATAGCTTTACAAAGGTCGATATCGGTGCTAATTCAGTTGTATATCTGACTAAACGAAAACTAATCTGTGTCTTTCTATGCCAATAAAATATATATATATATAATTGTATTATATTTCTGTCAATTTGAACTACATAACTTAAAAACAATATTACACCTCAATAATTATATAGTTAACGTTATTTTTATAGTTAACGTTAGTACTGTTGTCGTTTTCTTATTGAAATAGATGAGACACACTTGGGTTTAGTTAATGTGTACCATTGTTAAATCCTAGTTAATACGTTACTAACAAAACTAGTCATGTGACACCTCTAACGTAGCCGTACGGGATAGTGAATTGGTAAATGTAAATATACGCAAACAAGAGGCATTCTAGTCATTATGTTAAGTTTTATACATTGTTGTTATTAACTTGTACAGAAATATCAGAGTGGAACACTGAGATAGACACTTCTATACTTAAATGACACAGGTGAGTTGCGCCTTGCCCTTTTTTAAATATGCTAAAAAGAAACGCAGCCTGAAGTTGTTGTTTTAGATAATAATAGATACAAAAAATACTAACAGGATATATTTGGTATTGGTAATTTTTGTTGGTGCACTTGCTGAGAAACTAGAATAGTCCTACTTGGTCCTACAAATATTATTTAGTTAGTACGGTGATTTATTATAGTTTGACAGTTTGAGGAGGCCCGTGCCCTGGGAATGATGGTAATCAACATTATTTTAATACCTATTCAGTTATATAGATGTAATAAATCCAACTGCGCTTCTGTGTCTATTTTATTGTTTCACTCTAAGACAAACATTTAATATAAAATAATAATTATAATTTTTTGGTAATTTTATAATAAAAACAAAGTTGATTTGTATACAATAAAATTTTATTGCAAAAAAAAAAAGTGATTCCGTGATTTATACAAGAAAACAAATGCAATCAACAGGAATGTAATATAAACGAATTAAACATTTTTAACCGGGACAAATGTGTATAATTTGATCTATAAAGGAAGCCTCACAACATAATTCTAAATAACTTACAAGAGAGAACTCACGGGGAACTTTTGATAACTCAAATCAAGCTTTTGGCGGTTTAAAAAAATGGGAATAACCAAGTTCTCTCTAAGATATAGGTGGTATCCATCACCTATGCAAGTATTCAATAATGCACTTTGATCAATCGTATACGCTAAAAATGGAACAAAAACAATATTAGCATTTAAAATGTATACTTAATACACTCAAGCCATTTTTAGCGACAAACCACCTCCCAACGGAAAACAATAATATAAATCTTCTAGACATTTCTCATGATGATAAAAAATAATCTTAAATATACTCTTACACGCTATCCCATCCAAAATCCATCAAAAATTCGTCGACAGCCTTGTTCCGCGTTGCGTGTGTCACAGTATAAAGGCACTGGTATAACAACATCATATAAAAAGTATAGAAAAAGATCTACTTTATAACAATAACTAAGTCACAACTAGGTACTAGTTGGTCTAATATTGAATGGCGTCCTCTTTTTATTTCGCTGGCACAAGAAACGTGATGCCTATGTGCAAGCGAGAGAATGTATACGGAATCCATCTTTTATTGGCGCGGCTTATAAAGTTAGAAACTGTGCGCTTAGGAACTAGATACATATATTCTATCATTGGACCGGAAACCATAGAGTTCGGACCGGAATGTTTTACACAGGAATGACAATTTTGAGCGGGTGACTCTATGGTTTTTACTTGGGTACTTTTAGTTTAGGAACATGGAGTCAAATTGTGAATATGAAGACTACCAATGTGGATAAAATTTGGCAATCTCAAGTCGAGCTCACGTAGAGATTAGTTATGGACCTTATAAAATAGTGGTGAGGCAAAAAGTTACTCGAAGTTTCACAGTGAGAACCTTTAAATGTACATATATAACAGTTAACGTCGCAAACATATTTAAATATTCGTGTCATCAGTAATCATGACGGAACAGAGCGCTGATCGTAAACGATTTAAATACTCGTGGCGGAGAGAGGAATATTTTCTAATAATATCCGGTGATCGATCGCCTGAAAAGATCAAGCGAGTCGAGATCTGCCACAAATTAGAGTCCAAACAGCAATTTGACTGATAAAGAGACAATCAAAAAGAGATTCTAACAGTATGGTCGTAAGTAACTATTTTGCCTGGGGGCCGCGTGCGAGTTATGCCTTGAGCAGCAGCTGCGCGGCGGCGGCCACGTGCGGCGCGGAGATGCCGTACTTGTCCAGCAGCGCCGCGGGCGGGCCCGAGCGGGGCACCTCCTGCACGCACACGTGCTTCAGCACCACGTCGCGCTCCAGCGCCAGGGCGGACAGGACCGCCTCGCCGATACCACCTGTGGAACGATTCGTTTCACATTCATTCATTTTATAATAATTCCTCTAATGACTGCCTCGTTGCTCTAGTGGTGAATGGTGCGCTTTGTGATCGCAAAGTTCAAGCCCTGGGTCCGCCGAGTTTGGTTTTTCTATCGAAAATTCCCAGTATCAGTCCGGAATCTACGAATGTGCCCAGTATATGGGCGATATGGCCTAACATTGTCGTAGAAACGTGGGTGAACGCAGAGTATCTCTGCTACCCCCGCGCCCCCTAATATAGGCGTGATGGTGTAGTTCTTTAATGAATATCTATTGGAGAAGAAAATAAAGTAGGATGACACAATCCCATGTCTAAAACCTATCTATTCCATCCAGTTTCAATGTATCCATCACACAGGCACACATAACACGTGTGTTTGTACACACATGCCTGTGAACGTGCGCATGTGTGTGTACGCGCATGCGCTTACACTTACAGATATGTATTTGGTTCCATTTTAATTATTTTATGTTTCTTTTATATTACAATATGTTTAACGTCCTATTTTAAGCGTACTCTTATTAAGCTATCAACACCAAATTTATAGTTCAATTCTAGATGCAAATTCACCGCACATACATTCATATTTAGAACCAAAGCAACTTGCTATTTCTAACATTGGCGTTAGGCGACTTAGTTTCTTTCCGGGAGCTCGATGCTACGTTCGAACGCTTCTATCTGCATACATATAACCTTCAGTCGCGGCGATCGTGCCACTTTTTGGACGCTCGATGAGGCGCCTGAACTCTGCTACCCTGATATTGTATCGTGATCGAATAAAAAGTCACCAAAACGCAATGTAACATTGATACATTCGCAATATTATCGATAGATAATAAAATATCGTATGTGCTACGGTTCATAATTACGAATTAACCGCGTACCATACTCAAGTTGTAACAATTTAATATTTGAATAGCAAAACAGTAGTAGCGTTGGGTATGGTGTGCCCACTGACCGGCCTGGTAGTGGTCCTCGACGACGACGACGCGGCCGCCCGCAGCTCGCGCGTGTAGTCTGACGGCGGCCTCGTCCAGCGGCTTGATCGTGAACGGGTCCAGCACGCGAGCCTCCACGCCTGCGGGAAACCAGCGTCGTGCGACTTAGCCAAACTGTATTTCATTTTATTATGACATATTAATTAAAAGAAACGTACCACTACACTAGGAATTATTCCTGTGTCGTGAGATTCAAACCACTACTACAGATGTAAGGGTGACTCAAACATTTGTTTTCCAGTGCAAAGTTCGAACTCACAATTATTCCGTCCAGTAACCAGTTGAGAAACGCGTACACGCGTACGACTGGTGATTATGAGATCCTAGGTTCAAACGATGACGGACGATTTACCGCAGCAGTTAAGAGCTTAAACCGCTCCGTCCACTATGTCTAATAGTCGCGGGTTCGATTCCCGCACGGGACAAATCTTTGTGTAATCCACAATTATTTATTCCGGTCTGGGTATTTGTGTATGTGAATTTTCATTTTTGTAAACGAACCCACGACACAGGAATAAATCCTAGTGTGGGGATACGTTTTAATAATAATAATTAAAAAAAATCCTAAAATGTACATTTCTGAAGATTATAAATTATATGCATAGGTACAGAAATGTATATATGTGTTCTATGATTCTCTGTTTACTATAAATAATAAAATTACAAATGGACATCATTCCAACAGAGCTAGCATAGGTGGCGGGACAAGACACGTCTCACGAATTTTGTCGCTCTAAGCGTGAGATAACCGCTTCGTCTCGTGCTAGGTGCCGTAACAAAAGTTTGACACGAAAAGAATCGTTTCATGACAAGTGTTGCCTCTCTGTTTCAAACATTGCATTGTATTGATGTGTAGACAAGACTATTTTGATATAATGTTATTCCGCACGAGAATAGTATTGCTGGGCGTGCTAACCTTACAGGTTAACTCCTAAGGAAAGTACAATATTTGTTTACCTTGAGCCTTGAGCAGGTCGGCGGCCGCCAGCGCCTCGTGCAGCGTGACGCCGGCTCCGATCAGCAGCACGCGGTCCTTCGCGGACTGGCGGACTACCTTCGCTTCTCCCACCTGCCACCAGAACATATCATCATCATACAATTCGTTTTGAGTAATGTAGTAAGCTCACATTTGGCTTATTTGTGCTACAGTGACCAGAGAAGTAGACACGGTACTAACCAACGTAAGTGTAAGCTATACCATTCTTGTTGTTCTATGTCCACTGTCTTTGTGTTGTCGCTTGCAACTCACTTCTAATGGAGTCCATTTACAATCAATGCTGACGCCTTTATACTATCATTAAGTATGATACCCTCATTTATAAATTACTTATTTCTGCCCGCGACTCGTGTCTGCGTTGACTTCAGACAGGAACCTTACATTTTGCCGGGATAAAAAGTGTCCTATGTATCAATCCAGGTTATAAACTAATCCGCATGCCAAATTTCTTCCAAATCTGTTCAACCGTTTTTGAGTGATTGAGTAACAAACATCCAATCATTTAAACATACAAATTTTCACATTTAAAATATTAGTAGGACAAGTTTCTGCCTGCGACTTCGTCCGCGTGGAACCTAAAATCTTCCAGTATAAAAAGTATTCTATGTGTAAATCCAGGTAATAAACTATCCGTGTGCCATATTTCATTCAAATTCGTTCAGTCTTATTGTGTGATTGAGTAACAAACATCTAAACATACAAACTTTCACATTTATAATATTAGTAGGATTAAACAATTCCGTGAGTTTCCAGAAGGCACACGTCCATATTTATTTTTTTTAACCTCTAAGTCTACATAATAATCGCATATCGAACCGTATACACTTTAAACACATGGCTTCTGTTATCTCCGACGAGCTATCAAAGAAGTAACAAAAAGGTTAATCTAGAAAATAATACCAGCATTTTTTATATAGAGCGACAAGGAGAAACAAAACATTAAGGCGACAAAAATGTAATGAATGTGTTAAATTCCGACCTTGAACACCTCGTCGTTGGGGTAGAGTATGGCGGTGTTGGGGCGCGACGTGCGCAGGTAGCAGATGCCGCGGGTGTTGGCGGCCAGCTCCACCGCGCGCTCCGTAGACACCGCGTCCCTGCGCACCCAATCAACTACTTTAATCACATTTTCACACCACACATTTTAATATTCACTCACACCTGTATTTTAAGAAGTCACCTCGAAAATTCCTCGACCTCGACTCAACCGAAGTTACCTTAAGAATCACCTCAAGAAATACTCGAAATCGGTATTCTTAGTTATAACTCGATCTTGCCTTGAGGTAATCTTGAGGATCCTCGAGTGAGGTTGAGTCGAGGTATTACGTCATTAAATATAAATAATTATTACTTAAACATAAAGAAATAATGGTTTTCTAAACGCCTTAAACAAAGTTTTACTCACTTGAAAGTTTCCAGTCGCATAAAATCTTAATGCAATCAACAACTGAAGTAAAGGGGGAATGGGGCTACCTCTGTTGGTGCATGTAGTTATGTTATTGAACAAAAGCGGCAGTAATATATTCAAAACAGTTTCTTTCTTGAAACGATTTGAAATTCTTCATTAACATAAAATTCCATTGGGTTTTCTGCATCGCGTAAATAACGCCGTTCAGGATAATCGTATGGATAATCCATACGATTATATCCGTAAAAATAATTTAAAAACGTTGGAAATCCATTCTTAATACAGACACAAACAATTACTGAAGAAAATACTCAAATATAAATCAGTTCTATTTACATGTATATGGGCACAAAAGTAAAGTAACAAGTAACAATGGCGTAAAACTTCCTCGAAAGTTCCTTAAGGTAGATCGCGACGTACCTTGACTTTGACAGTTGCTTCCTCACCTCGACTGAGGAAAAATGTTGAGTGGCGTCGAGTGGAGGAGATTCTTTACAACTAAGAATACAGATTTCCTTGAGTGAGGTTGAGTGGAGTCGAGGAATTTTCGAGTTAACGTCTTAGAATACGGGTGTCAGACAATGATCTGGTCTAGTCAAAGTATACATTGTACATGTATTGCGCAGGGTTGAGCCGTCAGCATTTCCCAGTCGGCGCATCGCTACACCTTAATTTTATATAATTTAAGTTTAGCACGCAATCTACCGTCTCGCGCTCTTTATCATTTCTCATAGTTCACGTGTAACCACGCGTGTGATCACCATTTCATTTAGTTTTGCAGTTATTTGAGTGTTAAAATGTGTTTGCGAATAAAAAAAGCAATTATAAAATAATGGTACGACTGCTCGCGAATTTCAGTACAGAACAAACCTTTGTGTGACCCAAAGATCTGACGCGGTGTGAGCGGGCTTACCGTAAACCTATACATCCAGCTTTCTTCTGCAACCTCTGCCAGATGATGACTCGATCATCTGGCAAAAGTCTCAGAAAAAGCTGGATGCATACACAAATTTCAACGTCGTGGTGATCCTTGGTGAGTATTTGTCTTGCAGCGGATGTTTGAACTGACATAATGAAACGAGCAGCCTGTTATGGTAAAATTTGGTGAAGTGCGAACGTTTTGCATAAACATTGCTCTTTTTTTCTAAATTTTCATTCGCAAGAATATTCTTTTAGTTCGCCGGCCGGCCGAATTCGTCGAGTTCGCTGGCTCGATGTCTGATCCCGTGCGCGGTATCTGTACCCGATTTGTAAGGGCATCGGGAGGGTCGGTAAATACGCGGGCTATGATAACGGCTGATAGGAGGGAAGGGGAGTGTGATATCTGTGTGCAGTGTACTCACGAGGGGTAGAAGACGGTGGCGGTGGGCACTGCGCGGAACAGCGCCAGGTCCTCGAGCCCCATCTGCGAGGGGCCGTCCTCGCCGATGCTGACGCCGCAGTGCGAGCCCACCAGGTTGATGTTCGACTGGCTGATGGCGCCCATGCGGATCTGACACAAATACGACACATTCGAAATCTAAACCCTTAAATTTCTTTGGCATATCATAATGCGCACATTTGCATTTGGAGTGTATCGGCTTACGCGTTGAAGTCAGCGATATGTAGGCTGGAAAGGGACTAGTGTTTGTGAACGCACGCACGCCCGAATAATAATAGTACGGTACGCGTAAAAAGCCGCACTCGTATACTCTAAGCGATCACCGAGCTTAACCCGCGTTAGGCTCGGAAGATGGATCACCGGTGATTGTCGAGGACCAAGACTGAGTAGCCATTCTTCGCTCTGAATA
This sequence comes from Phalera bucephala, assembly GCA_905147815.2. Taxonomy (NCBI): domain Eukaryota; kingdom Metazoa; phylum Arthropoda; class Insecta; order Lepidoptera; family Notodontidae; genus Phalera; species Phalera bucephala. Next base: position 26,543,263 of record LR990627.1, on the reverse strand, counting down.
AGTGAGATTAACAGCTTAACGAGCCTACTAAGGCTTGAAAACATTCGAATATTGAAATGGAACACCGCAGCTTCAACGCTTCGGAGCAATTTAACTCGAAACAGTGCTATGATCATTTTATTGTAAGAACGTAGTCAAATTGATGCTTTGAATTGTAGGATATCGTATGTGTGAATGCTACTGCCCACATCGGCCGACAGCGGTCGCGTGGGTACGACAAACGAGTTGCTCTTGCACTTGGCTATGAATAACGCGCTATGAAAACACATTATTTCATAAGTAGCAAATGCTAACAATTTTTATAAGTAAATAATCTATAAAACTCAACATAATTTTAAATACGTAAAGTAGGTATAGATGGCGAAATAAGTATTTGTGAACTGTATTTTATTTAATGAATAACTTGTATCAGGTGATTGAAAAATCAAATTAAATTCCAAATTTTACGAAGGTTGGTGTATATCAAATCCGATTATTAGTGATAAATAATACATAAAGAGTCAAGTGACCCATATATTTAGGTAAAATAGCTCAAGATCATAATAAAAAAAAAAAAAAAATTGCTGATGCCCGATGTGTGAAATATTAATTTTGATAAAGAAAGCATTACTGTGGAGGCAATTTGAAAAAGCTAAGAATGTTTATCGACTATGTCTGCGTCTGCATCAGTGAGGGCAAGTTTCGTGTCCATACCTGGTCGAAGGTGCGCGTGAAGAAGGCGGCGAAGGTGGAGGCGAAGGCAACAGTGCGGTCGCGGCAGGCGGCGCCCGTGGCCACGCCCACCAGGTTCTGCTCCGCGATGAAGCACTCGATGTACCTGCCACACACGATACTCTAGCTTTCCGCCTTCAGATATGCCCATACTTATTTATCTATATCATCACGCGGAAACCACAAGGACTGTATGGAATAAAACCTGTTGGAACTCTTAACTCTCAGTCTACCCTGCGAGGGATCAGGCCTGATGATGTAGTTAGCGGTTATATCATCACGCCAGATCCCTTGCGGGGTTGACAGAGAATACAGAGTTTCCTCAAGCTCTCCACCTACAGATCTCTCTGGCTTCCTCCTCTCTCATAGTTCTCATCGAGCAGCCTGTTATGGAGACTTAACTTGCCCTTCAGATAATACACTGTTTATTTGGTCTTGTTAAGAGAGTCTAGGTTTTTCTCGGTATCGGCGTGAGGGGCCGTATTCTTCTTCTGCGCGTCTGATGTCTCAGAAGGGGAAGGCGGGGCGGGATCAGGAGGGCCGATCCTGCTCGACGAAGGGAACGGCGTCGGGGCGGAGGCACAGCCCGCACAGGCCCCTCACCCAATACGGAATAACTCGTGCCCCCCCCCCCCACCCTCCGGTCCACCTGGCGGGGACCCTTCCCCCTTTACCAACCTCAGCAGGGAGGCCTTCGGCCTAAAGGGCGGGGATCCTCAGTTTTGTAAATAAATAAATTACCTGTCTGGGTAAGCGTTGCGGAGTTTGTCACTGAAGGTAGAGTTCTTGGTGTCACCGTCCAAAGCGATCACACTGTGGACAAAACATAATAATAAACAAACTAACCTTTAACGAAAGACATTTACGAGTATGCCAACCGACAAAGACCTGTCTGGTCTGTGTAATACTAAAAAATCCAATAAAATTTGGCAATTGCAATTAAATGTGGATGCAGCAATGAAAAAATAGATGAGGCATCAAAAGTGGATGCGGCAATAAACAAGTAGACTTATCATGTTCAACACATTATTAGATTATATTGCAAGTGCGACCATGAACTTAGAAGAATTTGTAAGAAATTTATAAAACTAAAGGGTGAATTTACTAAAATGGGAAGTGAATAATATCTATCTATCTATACCAGCACACCACATCCCTTGCGGGGTAGGTAGAGAGAGTTGGATTCTTTTAGTATTTACCTTTTTCTATATTTGCATTGCATCATTTTTACGACTGCATTGCAGGTTAAGTCACCAGAGTATATGCTCCCAAACTCATTGGAACTCATTTGCTGTTGATTGTGTTACGTGAAATGGCTTTTACTACATTTCGATGTTCAAAGAAAGGTTAATACATTCTATTACTCAGTAAGTACCCATGTACAAACATCCAACAGGTTGTTCAAAGGGAATATTACTAACCGCAGGTTGGTGTCAGCGATCTTCTTGAGAGCTGTTCCGTATGCTAAACGAGTGGCTACCAGCTCGCCCGCCTTGTACGCGGGCGGGGAGGACAGCGTGATGTCCCTGATGTGAACCTTGGGCGCTTCGGCTAGTGGAGGCTTCGGCTTCAGGCTCACAGTGTCGTTCTTGATCAAGGACTGCAGGTGCTGTGGGGAGATACAAACATGTAATGTGGTAAATCATTATAACTTAGGAGGCAGAGTGGGACATAATTTAATTGTGAAAAAAATTAATTGCAATTAAAACATTTCGGATCTTATTGCAGTTTATCTTTGGTTTTCAATTCCCGACGATACGAGTGCAGACAGCATCCATGGTCACAGGAGGGACTGAGGTGTTTGTTATCTAAAAAATATTGTATTCCGGAGTACTTTAGGAAATTAATTTAATTGCAATTTTAATTTCAATGGATTGATCCTACAATTAAAAAATTGATTTAATAATGTCTAACACTGCAAGGAAGCTTACCCCTGTGATAAGTGTAAATTATTTTCTTTTCATCATCATCAATTCACACCTGGACTGAGACCTCTCCAATTGTACGACACTAAATACGATCCTCGGCGGCTCTCATCCAATTCCAACTAGCTATTCTTTTGTCTGATATTATTTTGGTTAAGTTATAAGAAATTGTGCGAATGCTACTGCCCACATCGTCCGACGGCGGCCGCGTGGGTACGACAAACAACTTGCTGTTGCACTTAGTAGTGGATAATGTATTATGTTCAACACATTATTAACTTATCTTACAAGTGCTACACAAATCTTTGAAGAATTCATTTAAAAACTATTCTCGATACAACTGAGTCTCACACAGACAAAAACGTAGACAATATTTAGTCATGTTGATGATCTAATTTTTTTTTTGTTAATTTGATATGATATTAATGTAAGCTTCTCATAAGCTTTCTTCTTTTGTTTGCAAGTATATGGTGGAGGAGGACCTAAAGAATTTGTTTAGACTAAGAGTATTTGTGATTAGCAGTCGCCTGGACGAGAGTTAAACTACTACCTCACAGTAGAGTAGAATATGCACTGGATAGCAAAATACCATAGCCATTTTCTATACCTAACTGTTTCAAGTTTATTTTAGCTAAAACTGCCAACACAGGTAAACAACCTCGGTAAAACATTTAAAAATCATGGATATTTACAAAACCAGAATTTTTCGGAACCTCATATTAGCTAAAACTGCTAAATAACATTGGAAAAACATTTAAAAATTTTGTTTATTTTAAAAAACAGATTTTTTCGCAACAAACTAGTCTTTGAAAAATGGCTTTGCAAATCCGAAAGTAGAAGCGAATGGAAACAGTGGAAGGTGGCACTATAATGGCTGATTAAACAAGAAGGTGGATAGATGGCAGCTATAATTTCCGAACATTTAGACCATTCAGAGATACAATACAACCTGTAAGCGCTTACCTTGATAACCTTCTCTCCTTCAGCACCCAGGGCCTTTCCGTGCCAGTTTTCGAGATCCTCAATGCCGGGGAAATTCTTGCCCTTGAAGGTCTTGGCGATGATGGCGGTGGGCTTGCCGGAGACTGTCGAGGCCTCGTCGAAGGCCTTCACTAACTCGGACACGTCGTGCCCGTCTACGACTAGGGAGTGGAGTCCGAAGGCTTTTAGACGAGCGTCGTATACTTCCATCTGAAAGAGATTGTATTTATTGGTGGTGTTTGAAAGAAAGTTTGGGTTTCCTCTTATAAACTGTAATTTCATAAATATTGATGTGTGCTGATAGTTTTTTAGAAATTAAATAACAATCAAATTCTTATTACTTTTCTTAAAAAATCATTAACCAAACCAAAGAATTTAATATGACCAGTATAATGTAAATCTACAAAAACTAAAATTTAAAGTCAAATTTTAGATTAGGTTAGTTTGGCAAGATTTTGAATAAATTCATGCGAAAGCCATTTATCCAGGTTGTGGAGACGTCCATAGTCCATGGCGTTAAAGATCTAAAGAGCCTTGGTATAGGTGAGTTTGAGCCTAAGACTGGCTCGTAGAGGTGGTATAGTTGTGGCATAGTGGTGGCAGGTATTATTATCACAAAAAGTTAAGATACTATCTGTGATGAGTATCAAGGTATGACACCAATGATTAAAAAAAACATCGTTCACATACTTATATATTGCACTTGGAATTTATTTCTACAGGTTATAATTCTATTTCGAATGCCACGTTGAATGAGACTGACGTGTTTTTGCGTATTATATTTTAAGAAAGCCAGAGAGGTCTTTAAGGAAGGAACTTGTTCGAACTCTGTACTCTCTGCCTACCCCGCAAGCGCGTAATGATATAGATAATGTATTAAAGTAAAATAGTAAATTTAGTATAATTTACGATAATGATCAAATCTTAATCACGTCTGTTAGTAAGAACATCGATGTTCATGTAGCCAGCGCGTGTTCTCGACCGCCGAAGCCCCGGGGCCGCGCACGCGCCGCGCTTCAATGTGGCACCACTTCGACACCGCACTGCGCAGTACACGCAGCATGGCTCTAATCGTGTGCACTAGCCTTAACATAGATATTGTGTTTTTTTGTCCTAAGCTAACAAATATTGTTAATAATTATTGAGCACAGTAATTACGCAATCATTTTTAATTACATAATTGGGGTTTTCATGAAATTTTACTTCAAATATGTAAAGCTAAAACTATTTCGATTAGCCTCAATATTATTTAAAGATCATTGCATAATTCTTAACTAAAATCATCATCGTATGGCGGTGAACTTTTAACAATACGGCCTAGGATTAAAATTTATATCAGAGTGGAGGATCCATTGTTTAGTCTGGTGTCACCTGATGCAGTGCTCGAATCTGCTGAATTTCCAATCAGGCAGTCGCAATAGTGCGGCTAAAGTATTCCGACGTCTATGTGGCGCGCTGTACCTGTCCCTAGCGGATCTCTCAGCGAGCCTTCAATAATGAGGTCTACAAAATTGTTAACTATTATCTATCTTTATCATCACGGCAGATCCCTTGTGGGCAGAGAGTACAGAGTTCCAACAAGTTCTTTCCTTACATACCTCTCTGGCTTCCTCCACTCTCATAGTTCGTCTCATACACGCTCGCCGGTTACGGAGATTAACTCGTTAACTATTATCATTCACAATTATGGACTATTTCATTCTATTTAGTACACAAGCAATCCTATTCATAACAGCACTAGCAGCAGATAGTCATAACATCAAGCAGGTGATTTTACAGAATGCCTGAAATGTGAAGGTTGTAGTAGTTTGGCATTTCAGATGGATAATACTAAAAATTGACAATTTGAAATCAGTTCGGTAGCTTAGTGGTTAGAGCGGTGGCCACGGCGTGCCGGACGACGTGGTTGCGATTCCCACTCAAAGCGATATTTCTTTCTCTTTAGAGTAACTACTGTAAATTCATTAAAAAATTCTAATCAGCTTATAAGTGTAATGTGCGTATTTGAGTCACGTACTGATAAAGCACGTTAATTTATCGATACGGTATGATCTGACACAGACTGTCTACGACTCAACACACCTGTGATTCTTGTCGCTTTTTTGTCTGTGCCTTAACTACAGGGATTTACTACAGTCACAATAGTACAAAAAACGTAATAATTATCATAATCAATAAAAGTAAGGAGTAACCTTTGTTGATTATAATTAGGCTTCACAAGTTTGTCATCCATTACACTCTCTTCTTTTATCATCACGGCAGATCCCTTATGAGGTAGACTCAGTGAGTACAGGGTTCCAACAAGTTGTTTATTCCCCTAATAAAATAACACTTGGCTTAAATTTTTATTATAGTTTTTGAGTGAAAGAATAAAAATGGTCGAAAAAGAATGTAAAAATATTTGTGGACTGTATATGGAAGGCTGGTAGATGACCGTATCGGATGGAAAATAAAAAACCCGTTGCGTACACGACGGCGTCCCAGGCAGAGGAGAGCCAATGTTATTGACAGATTAAAAAAATGTACAAACTGTGTTGGGTTGCCAACACTGGTAACCAGTATATTGTTAGTCTACTATAAATTAAATTTTAAGAACCTGTTGAAACTCTGTACTCTCCGCCTTCCCCGCAAGGGATCTGGCGAGACTACAGAGATAGACAGAATTTATTAATCGTAGCATACATGGAATTTAGAATCAAAAAATATGTTGATACTAACCTTGTGTTGTAGGGAGGTTGGCTCGGACTGGCCGAGGCGGTTGACGTCGAAGATGACGACCAGGTTGTCCAGCTTGTAGTGGCTGGCGAAGTGCAGCGACTCCCAGATGCTACCCTCCGCAGCTTCACCGTCGCCGACCAGGCAGTACACCCTGAGTACAAGCAAATTGGACTTCTTGTTGTGCTGTTTATAAGTAGTTGGTGTTAGTTATAGAAACTATAACATTGAATTATTTACAACATATGAATTATTTATGTAAAGATTATATCTCTATATTCAGGATATGGTATATCCCATATACAGGTTCTTTCTTTACAGATCTCTCTTGATTCATCTATTCTAATATTCATCTCACCAGTCACGAAGACTCGACTTACCAATCAGATAAGACTATTCGGTCTTACTAGACTATTTGGTCATAGCAAGACTGTCTAGGCCAAGACTATATAAGTAATTTAAAATATAGAGGAGACCCTGTAGAAACAAAAGGTGATGATATAGTTAAAATATACCATACCTGTAAGGCGCCTGGTCGAAGTACTTGCCGACGTAGGCCATGCCGGCGGCCACGGCCAGCCCCTGGCCCAACGAGCCGGTGCCCACGTCCACGAAGTTGAGGCGCGGCGTGGGGTGCCCCTCCAGGTCCGAGTCCAGCTTGCGCAGGTTCTTCAGGTCCTCCACCGGGAACAGCCCAGCCTCGGCCCACGCCGCGTACAGGATGGGGGCGGCGTGACCCTGCGGAGATGATTTTAAGTTCAATGATTACCCATGTCACTTTATATTAATTACTAGGCTTTTGCCGTAAAACTGTGAACGGTTTAAAAACGGCTTTGAATTTGTTAGGTACTGGGACTTAATTACAGTTTTTTCAACTAGGGAATCGAAGTTTAATTAATTCATGAACCGATATTACTTCGATTCGATTCATTATTATATTGTACGTGTTGTCTACATCAATCCACACTGTGTCCATGTGGTATGACCTTATCTCTCTCACCTTGATTTGCGAAAGGACTATGCCTAGCATTTGACCAAATGCCTCTTTCGTTTAACTGTATAATGTTTAGCGAATGCAAGGACCTGAGTTCGAATTTAATTTAAATTTTGATTTAAAAAATCTCAGTAACAACTTGGAGTCTTGAATAACGCCCGGTATAATTGTAATAAACTCGTCCCCTTTTAGATTAAAACCTAAAATCGTCAGCCAAATTTGGGTAACGCACATATTATACTTTGCCACCCTGGTTTGGGAAATATATGCTAGCGGGTCTTTTTTATAATAACAAAGTGTTACCTTTGAGAGAATGAACCGGTCAGCGGACGCGTCCCTGGGCGCGGAGATCTTGTAGCGCATGGTGTGGAAGAACAGCACCGACATGATCTCCGCCATGGACGAGCATGATGTCGGGTGCCTGCAAAATTAACCATTTATTACAATACAACACGTAATTTACTTTCATCTTCATCAGCTTATAGCAGAGGACTGCTGCACGCCGCTGAGGTTGTATTCAGTAGCGTGCAGTTAGAGAAGCCTACATCTAGCAGAGTGGAGTGAACTGCTCGGATCGTCCCACGACTACTCTTGTTCAATATCTGCCACCCCTATAAAGAGGCGATTGTAGGCCAATTACACCGATTCAGAACTTGATTTAACATTTTTCTCCTCAGCCTATTTCAGAGCGAATAGCCTATTAGATCTTTACTGATATGATAGTGATATGAAACATAAACGAGAACTACACTATTCGAAAGAGACAAAAATGGCTCATTTGTATCTGAATCTCGATCTTACATTCACCGGTCTGTATACAAAGGCGATAATCTTACACAACAAACAAAATGCTCATATTTCATTCTAATCTGAAACTAGATTTCGATCTTAGATTCACTAAACTTGCCGTCTCACAGAAGGAACGAATACGCGACGCGATGTCGGTCGGTGGGCTGACTGTGTTTGAATTTAGCTGATTCAAATGTTCCAAATGAGACAGATATATTGGGATTCGAATCCATGCACTGTTTCAGATATGAACAGTGTGACACTTTTGTCATGACTATAGGGTATTATTGACTCACCGAGCCACACCGGCCCCATCGTCACTTCCCAATAAGTGAGATAGGAATCAATCGCTGATCAGTGTTTATAAAAAAACGATCATCAATAAAATCTAGTTTAGATTAACGAAATTCTAGAGAAATTTATAGGTGGTATCCTGGGTGTCGATCTAGTGGTAGCAATAAGGATACCATGTGCGTTTTTATTAGATTTTCTTTTATAACCATTTTTAATCATTATTTATTATCATACTACAGAATTGTTTTACGATAACTTTCTTTCGTCGGCGAAATCAGTTTGATAATGAACAGTTTGATAGCAAATATGATAACTTATCAGGATCCACGTAATTTTTATGATATTTTTGATATGCCTAACTACTTATATAACCGGCCGACTTTCTACATACATACATACTATAATTATCTTGTTCACAAAATTTAATACATGTATAGTAACATACTTAATATATAATATAACTTTTATATTACATAGTATAATTTTTTTTTTTTTTTTATTTTTTTTTTTTATTTTAGCCCCACACTAGGATTTATTCCTGTGTCGTGGGTGCGTTTACAAACATGAAAATTCACAAACAAATACCCAGACCGGAACAAATAATTGTGGATCACACAAAGATTTGTCCCGTGCGGGAATCGAACCCGCGACTATTCGACACAGTGGGCGGAGCAGCTCAAGCTCTTAACCACTGCGCTAAATCGTCCGTCATGAGCAGCGTTTGTACTTTTGTATCAAAGAACAGAGCTATGACTTCCCACTTTACGCTTATTCAAGGATTTTTGTCACCTATTCCTCCGCTAACTGAATATCCTATGTAGAATTAGCTATAATATGACAAAAAAATGTTTATCGAGTTGTTAGATTTATGCGAATATTATACATAAAATATAACTACTTCCAGTATAGTATACAAGGTGTAACATAATAAACGCAAGACCGGAAAGTAGTTCTAAATCGAAAACTATGTTTAACAATAATAATATTAGGCCTGTTAAGAAACTGTCCCACCGTTGGGCACTGGCCTCTTCTGAAACTGAGAGGGTTTAGGCCATAGTCTACCACGCTGACCCAGTGCGGGTTTGCGAACTTCAACACTTTCGAGAAACTCTTAGGCATGCAGGTTTCCTCACGATGATTTCCTTCGCCGTATTTATAATGTATACTAAATTTTTTAAATTTGCTAAAAGTTGTTACTCTCTAATAACCTAAATTTATTCTTGATTCAAAGCCATTGTTTTCAAAGCGGAGATTTCAAATGCATTTCTAAAACGTATTTCTAAATTCGCACACATACACGCAGAGACGGACGATTTAGCGCAGTGGTTAAGAGCTTAAGCCGCTCTGCCCACTGCGTCTAATAGTCGCGGGTTCGAGTCCCGCACGGGACAAATCTTTGTGTGATCCACAATTATTTGTTTCGGTCTGGGTATTTGTGTATGTGAATTTTCATGTTTGTAAACGCACCCACGACACAGGAATAAATCCTAGTGTGGGGCTACGTTTTTAAAAAAAAAAAGAAAAGAAAGAGATGGGCAAAATGTAATCAGATTACAATTGCATTTTGAAATATTCAAACATGATTCAAGTTTAAAAGTGTAATTTTAATCGTTATAGTTATTGTAATCGGTAATCATTAATACACCATCACGCCTGTATTCCCCAAGCGGGGTTGGTAATCATTAATCTGATAACATTTTGTTTATCTCTGCATACACGTAGAAGTTTCATTGTTAATTGGGGTACAAAAGTGCGTAAAAAAGGGGTTAAACATTTTAAATTACGAAAATTGGTTTTCGTATGGAATTTGTGAAGCAACTATCTAATCGGGCTGTCTGAGGTCTTGCGTTATTTATGATACACCTTGTATATTAATAACTTTATTTCATGAAAAAAAAAATGAATTATTTCTTTAGGAAAAAGAAGCCTCGTTTTTAAAGCTTCAATCAAAAGTGCGGAAGTACTCCCCTGTGAAGACACTCCTCGGTTAATATTACGTGTTAAGTATCCTTTGTTTTGCGTAAGTGCAGTAATAACTAAGTTGTCTGGTGGCTTAGTATTAAAAAGTTTAAAATAAGATGAATGAAATCATAAGGTGGGCGACATCTCCCGGAGCGATGCGGCAAAAAACAAGCCGCTAATAATAAGTACTGGAGATGTCATTAGTAGACCACCGCAACGCAGTAGGTATATTATAATGTCTTTTTTGTGTGTAAATGAGAACGCTTCAGCTATACAGCTTCACCGGACAAGCGTGTAACAATTATGCTTTAGATTGTGCACGGACATTGAACCACGTGGTGTGAGGAGCGAGTTTTACAGAGTACTTCATATAAAAGGGAGCTCATCAGGAAGATGGATCGAACAGCATCGACAGAGATGGTGGTCCAAAAAATTATATAATAATATCAGCCTATACCGCCCACTGCTGGGGCAAAGGCCTTCTCTCACAAATCGAGGTCAGAGAGATTAGGTCATACTCCACCACGCGGACCCCGTGCGGATTGGTGGAGGCACGTTTGTAGCCACCTGCTGTTGAATCTTATGAAGCCGCCTTTAAGGTTTCCACCTCGGCTTAAAAACTACCACATTAAGTGGTAGCCAGGACCGACGGCTTAAAGTGCCTTAAGAACCACGGAGACGCTCGAATATGAAAATGCCACAAGCAGTCAGCCATTTCAGGCCGACTGAGTCGAACGCTGCTTAACCTTGGTAATCGGTACGGACACCGCGGGCGCACGGCGCTGCGAGGGCCTGCCAACAAATTAAGGCTTCAATTCAATTCAATTAAGGCCCAAAGTTAAAAGTCCTAACTTAGGACCCATTGTTATAGGATTGCCTTTGCCATTATACAATGCACAATTTCACAAGTCGGACTGTTACCGCGATTTTTTTCGCCAATAATATTTTTTCGCCCTAGGACCTGGGATTGCCAGCCACACTATACGCCACTAGATAAGCACATCTCTGCCACCCGTGCTTGGTGAAAGTTAGCGTGACGGCGTTTGGTTTTTTTCCGACAGGGAAATAAAATACAATATACGAATACTTATATACTATATACGAAAAATGAAAAGGTGTAGTTTATCCTGATGTACAGGCACATGTAACACAATTGATGACATGTAATAATAATTTGCAATGATTAACACACAACTAGGTAAAGATTAACAGGCAAATATGGTTTCTAATTCTTTATCCTCCAATTGTTAGTTGGGTAATAAACAATAAATATATAGAATAACCCGTGAAATAAAGTTTTATTCTATAGTGACATACGCAATGTGACTAATGAGGTAAAAACTGTTTGTCATTAAATAATATTAGGTCGTATTATTGTATCTTACCAACTCACCTACATAAATCATATTACCTAAACTGTTTGAGGTATTTATCCATCACCATTCCATATTGCACCTTCAGAATAGTAGTGACTTATCTCAAAAAATAAAGTTATTGGGAAACTAATCGCGTCCCTTCAAAACCCAGCGGCGCGGGTAGAGGGGAGGAAAGTGAAAGAGACCGAAGTATCGTATGTCTTAATCCTACTACAAAAACGCCGCTGTTTTCATATTCATCAGATAGAGCGTACCTTTTAATGACCCTCTATTACCGTAACTCATTTCTTAGATTTTTGAGCCAAGTCTACCGTTCTGAAGGTGCATATAGACATAGGTGCAAAACAACTTTAATCTGTACTGGTAACACAGTCACGTGTTTATCTCTAGCAGGGTGGGGCGCAGTGTACTGGGTATTCCCACACCTTCCGATAATGTTAGGACGTATGTACCTCTACCTACTAAGGGGCTAGGCTATTGCAGAATTCCAGACCACCACTTAGTTTTTCTGTAGTAAAACCTCAATAACAATTCATTTGACATAGAAGTCTAACCTCGTGATTCGCTAGCCACACGATGCGCCACTGGACGCATAGCTTGATAGGTCAGTGTAGGTAATTAACGTGATGATACATGTTAAAGTATATGTTATATTAGCTTATTTATTCAGTTAGGTACTCAACATCATTCATAGTCGGCAGTATAGGTCACTGCAAAATTTTAATTTTTAGAATTGGTAATACTCATGCAATACTTTTTATTGTACAAATGTTAAAGAACTTGTTCAAAACTAAATATTAGTAACATATTTAAATAATATTCAGATCAGTATGGACGGCTTTGTCCAGTGGTTTAAAGCTTAAGCTGTTCCGTTCACTAAATCGAGTAGTTACGGGTTCGATCCCCATACGGGGCCAATTCTTTGCGAGACCTGCAAATATTTGCTCCGGGTGTTTATGTATGTGAATGCACCCAAGACACAGGATAATTACTAGTGTGGGGTATGTTTTTTTAAAGATCAAGAACAATATGTATAATACAAAACTTGTGCAAGCAATTTGAAAGAACCAAAAAGTGATGAACCAAAGAGTTCACCAACTTATGTCACTAACCATACATTAGTTTCACGAGTTCACCTACTTATGTTATACATTATATTCGTGAGGCAATGTGTGAATGCTACTGCCCACGAACGATATGACACCGCCGTGAGTACGACACACACGTGTCTTTCTCTCGCATGTTGACTGTACGCATTCCTATTACAGGAATTTGTAATTAGAGTCATCATGCTGAATAAAGTGTATTATTACTTGTGAGAATCATTACATTAATTTTTTTAGATCGAGTAATGGACATAAAAGGGAAAACAAGTCATACATTTAAAAATAAGTAATATGGTGGTGGTAAAAACAGATAGGTGTTAGGCTTCCAGTGGTTACCACAACCAGTTATGAAACCAACACTAATGATGATAAAAATTCAAGACAACAAGGGAGATTTGATGGGGTTTTTATCCTCTCCATTTCCTATTTCTATTTACCTATGTTACATATTGAAAAGGAATTTTGTATTATAGCTGGTTACAAAACTTATGGCTCACAATAACTAGATGCAAATACAGAAGCAATATTTTTCTATAGCAACTAGTAATAAATAAACAGAGTCTTGTCTGATGGAAAAGTCAAGAGTCTCCGTAACCGGCGAGCGTGTATGAGACGAACTATGAGAGTCGAGGAAGCCAGAGAGGTATGTAAGGAAAGAACCTGTTGGAACTCTGTACTCTCTGCCTACCCCGCAAGGGATCTGGCGTAAGGTTATAGATAGATAAATAGAACTAGTAATAAAAATATTTCTTCTATGGCAATTGGCACCATGGATGCAGTTAGTAGAGTAATCACAGAATAGTTCTAAAATGTACTAGAAGTGAAGAACATGTATTTTAAGGTTTATGTGCCTCTTTCTTCAAATGTAGTTATGCAGGAATATATAAGTTGACTATTTATTATTGATTCAGGTAATCGTTACTATGACAATCACTTCACACTATTTTAGAGAAATTGTTATGAGAATTTAATAACTTCTTTGAGAAGAATGCGAAGCAAAAGTGAAACATCTCTTTTCCATAACAACTCATACTCCATGTGTGTTAAAATCTAAAACGCATTACCTGAATCTATTAAAACCTTTCCTCTTCATACATTTATAAACAAATTAAAGCTATGGCTCCTCGATAAAAATTATTATAAATTAAATGACTTATTCGATTAATAAAATAATTGACCTGACATTATTTGTAATGAAGTATAAGTTTAAAATAAGTATGAAATTAATTGAACGATTGCTAATTGCTATTCTGTAATATATCATTTATATATTTTTTGTAACAATATGTATTATGATATAATATTTTTCTGCCTAAATTTCACATGTCTACTAAAGACAAAATAGGCTGACCGATGTATTAGATCCAGACCAACTATGTTATATCCTATTTTATGTGAAATAAATGAATTTGAATTTGAACAATAGGGGTCTATTATGAGATCCAAATAAGAATAACTCCACTGTTGTTGTAACATCTTTTTAAGCCCAATTAAAATTTTAATCCAACTAATATTATAAATGTGGAATTTTGTATGTTTGTTATTCAATCACGCAAAAACGGCCGAAAGGATTTGGACGAAATTTGGCACACAGATTGTTTATTACCTGGATTAACACATAGGATACTTTGTATTCTGCAAGAATGTTAGGTTCCTATCTAAAGTTAATGCGGACGAAGTCGCGGGCAGAAAGTAGTCAATTTATTATTTATAACTAGTTTCTACCCGCGACTTTGCCCGCATTGACTTTAGACTTCCGGATTAAAAAGTATCCTATGTGTTAATCCAGATAATAAACTATATATACGACAAATTTCATCGAAATCTGTCCAGCAGTTTTTGCCTGATTGAGTAACAAACTTCCAAACATACAAATTTTTAATTTATAATATTAGTAGGATTAGTTAAATAATGTAGTAAAAATCCTTGAGAGTTATCAACTTATTATGTTACAATTTACATGTAGAGTTATTCCTGTCTCATCTCCAAACATGATACCCTGCTGTTAATTTTTGTCTGATCCACTGAATATATTTTGCAATTCTGATCCGATTCCCCCAACATTTTTGGCAGGTGGATGAGATCGGAATAGAAAATAATTTAAAATTAAACCTTACTGAAATATACAAATCTCAGTATCTAAGTAATCTCAGTATTGGGAATCTATTAATTATTATTACAAGCCATTATCATCCCATTTCAATGCTTCCAGCTCATTCTATTTTCAGCTTAATCAATTAATATTGATACTTAATTATTATTCACAACCTCTACATGACTTACACACTATATTGCCTTGACATTACGTATCAGTTGACCCGACTTGCAACTATCCAGGCTCTAGCCTTATCAGTTTTTGGAAGAAAATTATCATGAAGTGAGCTCGCACAATTTTTTAAAGGATGCATTCAATGATAAGTGATTTATTACTTATGTTTATCTATTACAGTTTGAGAACAGGAGTGTTATGAAATGAATGTTGTAATGAGTCGTTGACTACATATTTATCAGACCATGATATGTTTTATTGCTTTAGTAATTTGCTTTCTAAATAGTTTTGTTATGGTAACACAGTTTAGTTGTTACAAAACTGTTGTTGTAATGACAAATTTTGTATTAATTTTATAGATGTTTTGTCAAATACCTACTGCTTTGTGTTGGGACAAGTGACAGTGTTTATTTTATTATTATTAGATTTTTTTCATAGCAAAGGTAACTTTAGATGTGACATTATTTCAATCATTCAATAGTTATCAATCTTAAGGTTATAAAACTATTTCAGTTTCAAAACAATAATTACTAGGTTTCAAATAATTAAAATTGGACTTTTACTAATCTCCAACACATTATCAGAGTTCTAACTAGAATGACAACTAAACATCAATATTCATACTAAATTCTAACTAAGTGTAAATAACTCAATAGGTAATTATCATGCTTATTCAGCATTTCAGGTATGTAAACATGACATAATGGAAATTTATCAAACCCACTCAGTATCATCCATGTCTAAGCTATTTCCTAAGACAGATTTTAGATATTGACATACCTAATTTCGTAGCCGATAACCTTGGAAGTATCGAGATAATTGGCCCCCGGTCACGTGGCCCGCCATAACCTCAAACAGGATTTAGCCGTAAATAGATAACAAATAACTAGGAAAACACATCACTTGGTACTGAAATACATGATAGGTGAATAATCTGGACTAAACATTCCACAGAAAGTTGGAAGAGTTTCAAAAACAAAAAAGAAGACGCCGGTTTTTTATTGCCTAATTGGGTAGATTAACAGCGTATCTTTTACCTATAGGACCTATAAGTATCGTTTACCTATAAGATTTGTAATAGTTTAATATTTGTCAGGTATTCATCATTCTAGATTCCGATAAGTCAAGGACTCGTAATTTAACCTTCATTAGTCCTCCAATGAGGCGGCAAAATGCTTAAAAAGGTTAAACACTTACCCAGACTTGGATGCGTTTGTAGCGACGATGCTGTCGATTCTTAGCTTGTTGGCAATGTCTTTCAGTGCCTCGATGTCGACGTTCTTGTCACCCTTCATTGTGGAAATGTTTTTAGCACTTATTTTCAAAAAACTACAACCACGTTAGTTGGCGACCGGTCGTTTGTCCGTCGCCGGATTCAATGACAAATTAAAATATGATAACCAGCGTGACCACTTTTTTTTCGTATATCTACTAAACTTTAATCTGAAATCTACTTAAATCTACCAAATCTATTTACAAAATCTACCAAAATTGTACCATATTATTTCACCAAAAATAACCATTGAAACAAACAATGGTTTTACATAAAACCAAAAACAAACAGACTAGAATTTTTTTAAATGTAACTTTATTCTAATTATTATACATTATCGTCACTGTCCGCATTTTGTTTAATGTTTTTGTATAATATTTTGTCCTGCTCCATCACCTTTGTCATATCTGTATCAGGTTGAAACTTTGAACAATTACCGGCTTCCTTCAATCCCTCTTTTGCGTGCAGAATTGCACACAGATTTTTGTTATGAAACCTATTTCGATCTACTGTTTTAATTCTATTAATTTGTAAAAAAATACGTTCACATTTTGCGTTCTAAACAGGTAAACATAGCATATGTTTGGCGAATTTGCTAATATTAGCAAATTTAGGTTGGTTGTCACAAGAATATAATTTGCTGATGGATTCCCAAAACTCTTCAACGTCTGTAATAGGTTCTTTGCTACTGATGGAGCACAATAAATTGTTGACGTCCCTGTCCAGTTTTAGTTCTCTGAATTCATTGTCAATTAATTGTACGTTACTTTCTTATACAATATTCGGGAATTTTGACGCAACATTGCTGAGACTTGTAAATTCAGCGTGTACAGCAGTTTGCGGCTTCAAAAAAGTCAGTTCTTCGAATATGTCGTCATCAACTGGCAATCTTTTCTTCAATTGCACACAAAGAGTTCTTCTTCTTCTTCTTCAAGTTATGGCTTCACACTAATTATAAGTGTATTTTGCCAGTGTCCAGTGAGATATATATTCGTGTTTGTTTTAATTAATCCCCGATGAATTTGATGATAACGATGATAATGAAATTAATGAAGGACCCCACCCTGGATAGTAAAGCGGTGGATACTTTACATACTAATTGCGACGGCCGTTTTGAGGGAAGTTGAAAAGGCACGTTTTATCACTTTGTTACAATAACCTTCACTCATGCACGTATAAGACCACATAATGGTTAATATTCCACCAACATTACACATTATTAGTCTAAATAACACAAGTTTTGGGTATTAAAACAAATTGACAACATCACTCTTCGACTTCCCGCCAAAACTCCCACAAAGAGTTATAAGAAAATCCTGACATCTTTTAAAAAAGTCTTGAATGTTTTTTTTTTAAACGTAGCCCCACACTAGGATTTATTCCTGTATCGTGGGTGCGTTTACAAATATTTAAATTCACATACACAAATACCCAGACCGGAACAAATAATTGTGGATCACACAAAGATTTGTCCCGTGCGGGAATCGAACCCGCGACTATTAGACACAGTGGGCGGAGCGGCTTAAGCTCTTAACCACTGCGCTAAATCGTCCGTCAGACGTGTGTTGCGTGTGTTGTTGGGGTTGTCTTCTTTTAGAATCCAAATGCTTCGCAAAGTTAACACCCAGATACAGATTGTTCAACGGTAAATAATTTACCGTCGAATTCGGATCAATATTTTGGATTGGCGTGTTTTTCACATATTGGGTTTTCATGTAACAGTTTAAAACAATTACAAAAATATCGCGAATATCATTGTAGAGCCTGTGTACCACAGGGTAGTCTTCTTGAAAAATTGTATTGAACTTGTTAGTATATGGTAAAATGTAATCAAGAAAATATAAACACAATTTACGGTTTCGTCATTGAAAGAAATAAAGGTCTTGTCGCCTAAATATTGTCCCTGAAAATATAATTTCAAAGCTGGCCATTGTTGTAGGATTCGCGCGATACAGCCATGGAGAGAAAGCCATCGAATGTCATAATGTCTCAGAAGCTTGTAATGTTCCGACTCTGTAAAATCCTGGAATTCCATCAATTCACGCTGACGTTTGCTACTCTGTGCGAAGTAGTTGTACACTTCTTTAACCAGTTGCTCTAATTTTCGTGGTAATAACTTGCAAGCATGACTTACTGCTAATGCCACTGAAAGACATACACATTTTACATAGACGCAGTGTGGATTTAGTTCTTTCATTTTTGCGACAATGCCAGCGTTCTCTCCAAACATAACATTGGTTGTGTCAGCTGCAAAACCTATCATGTTATCCCACTTAAGACCACGTTCATCAAAGACAGTTTTAAGTGCATTTAATAAATCTTGAGCTGTTTCACCTTGAATATCTACTATACTCAGCAATTTAGTATTGACGCGATGACTATTTTTCGAGTAATATTTTATTGCAATTGCGATTACCTTTGTAGTACTAATATCTGTACTTTCGTCTATTATGATGGAAAATGTAGCCAATCCAGATTTTAAATCTTGGTGCATCTGGTGGATTTTGTCCTTTTGCAAGAAAAAAATTTCGCTATTTCAGAGTCGTGAAACGCTTCATTGATAAATTCGCTTAAATGGTCTATAACTCGAAATGGTACGTTATGTTCAACAAGACATGCAACGACTTTCATTTCTGCCTTCCTAACTTCATTTTAAACCGTTGTCTTCTTAAAATATTGATCAATCTGTAAAACCGCAGTGTGATTATTAATAATTATACAGATAGGTACTACCTACCTATAACCACTTTTAGGAAAAAGTTGACATATCAAAATACTTGCTGCGCCCCGCGGTGTAACCCGCGGGAAATATTATAATTAATATTATAAAATATTTGGACAGACATATACCTATAACTTTTATTATGAATATTGGTTAAAGTTACCCCGATAATTATCATAATAAATCATACCTGAGACGATCCAGAAAAACCAATCACATTTTTTATGTGTTTTGCCGAATTACTGTGCTCTTTAATTGAAGCGATTCGGGGAAAAAATTTAATTTTGCAGGCTTTGCAGAATGCACTGTTGCCTTCACGACGTTTACTCAGCCTCGACGAAAACAATGGGTTTTTTTCCCACTCAACACGATAACTTTGTTCATATCTTCTTTTCATTTTACAAGGTGAACAATCCGCAACGAAACGAAAGATTGTTATGAACAGCGTTAGCAACTTGAAGTGGACTGACTATCGTACCAGGGGCGTAAAATTATCGTACATGGATCGAAATTATCGTATTTTTTAGGATAATGTCTTTTTGAATGTTTTTTTGAATAATTCCTTTTGTCAGAGCGAATACAGACATATAATCATAATAATATAACGAAATGACTGCCAACTTTTCTACACAAAATATACGATACATATGAAGTGTGGACATAATCGAAATATCGAACTTATATTCTCTTGTTCGCATTGGTAGATGCTATACTAACCAATAAGAAAGCGTGTACAGCAGGCGCTGGATAAAGTTACAGTTTCGGCAGTGGTGAAACTTAGCAGAGCGGATCGTAAGAACCAATAGGAATAGAGAACTTGTATTTCCCGGTCTTTCCCAAGATTTTATTGGACAAAATAAAATCATGCTACTGTGATTTAGACTATCAGCGCATGAGTGAAATAATATAAATTCTCAAATTTTGCATCATGATAGAAATTATCGTACAATCTGCGTATGATAATAATATGCTATCGTACATCGTACGTAGGCACAAAATTATCGTATGTGTACGATAATTATCGTACGGTTCCGAACGCTGGTTATGAAAAGAAAGTTCCTAAGTGAATAGACAATACCAATTCAAGTACTACGCAAGAACCACCTAAAGAAAACTAAACTTTATTGTGTAGGTCACAAAATTCATTTTGCTGCGTACGTAATGTTATTTGCTTAGAATAACGGGGAAATCCCTAATTCCCCATTAATGAATGACATATCTAAATCTGTCATGATGACAGTTGAAGTTGATAACTGTTAACTTAAATTTTTATTGCAGCACTAAATAATACCAAACTCTACCAAAGCAACCCTGTTAAATACTGGATTCTACCAACGCATATTGACCTACTAGGAAATTAAGATCCATGCTCCAAATCTACTAAAAAAGTAGAAAACTACTAAAAGTGGTCACGCTGATGATAACAACTGTCAGTGTAGTTGTCTATAGGCATTTCGTTTTGAAATCGTTTAATGGTAATATCGGTTCTTTTGAATCAAATATCGAATTTTGATCGATCTGAGGCACTGAATTGATTCGGTAAATTGATGCTGTAAGCCCTTGAATCGGATCGATTCATGTTACAATAATAAAAAAGTGGTAAACAACATGACTTATTCAAGTTTTGTAAATCAAGCATTTAAATTATCATAAAGTACGTTTGTTGTTTAAAATACTAGGTACTAAACATAACTTTTTTGAATGTTTGTTGTCTAATTGAAATGAATCCAGAAATGGTACCAACAAAAGGAATCAACCATTTTTTTCATTAATTCACCACATTCAATAAAAACAACTTCGAATCGATTAGTCAAGAATCAATCAATCGATGCTCAAATAAATCAGAATAGATTCTACATGCCTAGTTGTCTATTCGTGTTCCTCTGGAATTAAGTTTAACATATAATTTTTAACTAAATATAGTTTCTAGAATTCTTATCTTTAATTAGATACTACTTTTTGATTTTGTGAAATTGAATATTTAGCCCTTTGTATATAGCGCCATCTGTGGACATTAACTTAAGCATATATGTTTTAGTATCGACAAGAAAACATAGATGGCGACGGGTGATCTAATTGTAAAATTTTAAAAACTTGGGGTCTCGTTTTCCACCGTCGAGTAAAGTCTTGGTTAGTTACTTCTCAATTAGCGTAACAAGTCAATTAAAATTCAATAAAATTAAGTCAGAGATGGTGAGATTCGTATATAGTCTTACTACATGCAACTTTAAATTTTATTGTTGATATGTCTACTTCATACATTACTCGAGGGTAGTGAAAGAGGTCCTTAATCCAATAAAGCTCACAACATTTGATAAGAAGTGAAACACGACTACTTACTCTGTTGTACGCGCATACGAAGAATTTAAATTTCGTTTATGCATATTATCAACTTAGAAATTAAGACATCATTGTACCATAATGTTGCAAATCGGACATTTAAAATACCTACCAACTGATTAGGCAGGTACATACATTATCTTTTTTAAACTTAACAAAGTAAGTCAAATTTTAAGCCAATGTGTAGTGCCAATGTGTATAAAAAACATTTAGCAACATTAATTCTGCCATTAGTCGAGAGTCTCCGTAACCGGCAAGCAGTGTTGGGCAAAAATCAATTGATTGAACAATTGACAATTAACAATTGATCAACTGTAATTGCAGTGTTATGCAATTAACAATTGATCAATTGTAATTGCAATGTTTTGCAATTAACAATTGATCAATTGTAATTGCAAAACAACGCAATTACAATTGATCAATTGTTAATCGTTTTATGCACATTTACGATTAAACAATTAACAATTAATCATCAAAAAAAGCACATCTAATGTTGGCCCAATGTGGGAGTGTACAATGTAAACTTCTGTCTGGTGTTGTAAGGCTTGAATCGGGAGTACGAAGCTTGAGTGAATGTTTGCCTTCTAAAAAGACTCAAGACAAAAGAAGTCATCATTATCTATGAGATTTTAGGAGATGCTGATAACTAAAATGGCTTTTATTTTTGGATCAAAGATGGCGTCGCGACTTCTTATGAATGAAGGAAAGACAGACAGACATACGAACAGTGCAAGTTAAATAAAAGTAACACCGTAACACCGTCACGCCTATATTCCCCAGAGGGGGTGGCAGAGGTATACTGAGTACACCCACGTTTCGCCGACGATGTTAGGTCCCATGTAATAGGGGGGAGCCTATTGCCATATACCGGGCACAACTCCAGACTCCGGACTGCTACTGGGAATTTTTCGTTAGAAAAACTACATTTGTCCGACCACGGATTTGAACCCAGGACCTCGTGATCACATAGCGATGCGCTTTGCCACCAGACCAACGAGGCAGTAAGCAGTAGTAAGGCAGGGAGCAAATAAAAGCTTGTAAAAATTAAGTATTCTATTTTGTCCATATAAAAATGGAATATTTTACAAGTTCCAGTTCCATAAATCATTCGAAATTCGGCCAATACACTGCACCTCTCTGCCAACCTCCCGTGGTAACCAAATGTTTGTTTATAAAAAGGTACCTAAACTTTAAAGAAGCGCGCGCGCACTTGTCGTCTTTCGGCAGTGTCACGAGCCGACAAGTGCGCGTGCGTCACTAGTAGGGTTGCCACCTTTTATTTGAGCAAATTAAGTACATTGGTTTTTAAAGGTAGGCAAAAAATGTACATTGTATCAAAATAAAGTATTATTTATTTCACTTTATTATTTTGTTTAAAAACATATTTATTATTACTTTTAGAACTTTTCAGTCACTGTTATCATTGCTAAACACCTTCACAGCATGTTGACAGTCTATAATTAACTTGAATAGATTAGTAAGAATTAAGAAGTGCTGATAGTTTTTACTATTTTCTTTAAGTTAGAGAAGTTAGATGTAATAATGTTTTTTTTCTTAAATCTAGTACCATAAATTCAGATTTTAACACCAGACATCATCTACTTTACTTTTAATTGCGATCATTTTTTTTCTTTTTAATGATTTATTTAAAATAAATCTTAAAAGGTTGACTATTCGAAATAAAGTATTTTCGCATACTTTACAGTTCTCATAAAGTACAAGGTATACTTACCTTAAATAACGTACGATACGTACTTTATAATAAACTACAGGTAGCAACCCTAGTGACTCGTCGCCTTTCGGCACCGGCACGAGCCGACAAAGGGTACGTGCGTAGGTAGCTAGAGTCGGTCGGTAATGCCACAGTATCTATCTCTCCAGTAACTCATCTAAGCCGTTTTAGTGGTATAATAAACCAACACTCCCCGTCAGAACGTTGTTAAGGTTAGCACTTTTTTTTTCATTTATTAAAACTTATCTACTGCAGTGGTTATAAACCTGTAATTTTTCGTATGAGTGCAGCGTAATACAATTTACCATAGGGACTGTGTCATAACAGCATAATGAAAACGTTTATGATTTTAATGTTTATGCTTAAATATTATTTACCTTTATTGCAATTTTTTTTTAAAAACGATGCCCCACTTTAGTATTTATTCCTGTGTCGTGGGTGCGTTTACAAACATGAAAATTCACACACACAAATACCCAGACCGGAACAAATAATTGTGGATCACACAAAGGTTTGTCCCGTGCGGGAATCGAACCCGCAACTATTAGACACAGTGGGCGGAGCGGCTTAAGCTCTTAACCACTGCGCTTAATCGTCCGTCTTTCAAAAATTCATTTTACGAATAAGTATTCTCATTATATATAAGTATTCTCGAATCTCATTGTTATTGAGAGTGTATGATAGATTACTTGGAAATTGTATATAAGTATATTTGTTAAAAACCACATGAGTTACTAAATATCAACAAAAGTATCGAGAAGACGTGTAGAGCGCGCGTCTGTGTGCGTGAGTTTAATTCGGACCATAAGTACTAAGATGTTTTACTGTATTATATTACACTGTGGTAGGGCACACCACATACCCCGCGCACTGAGATCCCGCGTGTCTCTGTTCATTCGGCCTGAGGATTTAGGACGAAAATATTGTCATAATTTTTTTGCGGAGCGCAAAGTATCGCGTATATTTCGACATGATCTCACTTCAGAGTACTTTTGTGTGTGTACTTTTAGTAGCAGTTGTTTAAACTAAACTAATTTCCACAAACATAGAGAGTGTGAGTCTGAATCGTGCGCACACAGGAATATTGTAGGAACTTAAATTCATTTCTATTAAGTATATTCGCATATTTCAACGAATATTTCCACACTTTTTGGACATTATAGTCATTATGGATGAAGAGGAATATAGTTATATGTCAGTTAACACGTTAGATACGGACATCAATGAACAGTTAGATCGAGATGGGCAGTCTTCAGGGCCGAGCTCAATCACGTCGATATCTTCACCCCCGCGTCTTGCACTACTTGACGGTACATTTTTCAAATATTTACCAGAAGAATCAACAGCACATATAATTACAGCTCTGTGTACTAAATGCTCGCCTGTCACTACTAAAACTAGACGATTCGACAACTGTATATCCAATTTTCTGAGTCACCTCAAACGGAAACATGGACAAATTGTGTAAATGAATATAAAAGATACATAAAAACAAAGGAAAATGATAAAAAAGGTGCAAACATTCCAAAAAAAATACCGACTAGGGGCTTAAGAAAAGTTGAAGAGGTCCAGTCATATACACAAGAAAAATTTGCACAAAATATAATAAACTTCTTTATTGATTCTATGATCCCATTGAGGGCTATTGAAAACCCATATTTAGCAACTTGAAGATATCCGATAAGAATTTGAAAGTTGTAAGCCGTCGAAGTTTGAGTCGCCATATAAATACATATTATGAAGAAAAAATGTCTGCCATAAAATCTGAACTAAAGGCTGTTGATTTCGTGTGCACTACAACTGATATCTGGTCGGGAAAGAAGAGAAGCTTCTTAGGTATGACTGCACATTGGATCACAAAAGATTTGAAACGTGTTTCAGTAGCATTAGCATGTCAGCGGTTCAAAGGCATTCATAGTTACGATCGTATTACTAATTTAATTAAAGAAATTTATACAGAATTTGGCTTAAACGGTAATAAGGTAGTCGCAACCATTACTGACAACGGCAGTAATTTCGTAAAAGCATTTCGCGCTTTTGGCGTGGAACTTACAAACATCAGTTGTGACAAAACCAGTCAGCCGGAAGATTCTTTGTTTGAAGAAATGGATGTGGAATCTGACTCAAGTCTGGACGAAGAAGAATCCGAAGTTTTTTTTTTGCCTGCCCATCTAAGATGCTGTGCGCATACATTAAGCTTATGTGCTACCGTTGATGCCAATAAAGTTTTAAATGACATAGGTACTCCATTATCTCATCTACATACCACCACATTAAAAAAATTGCAACTCTTTATGGAATGCAGCTGGTCGTCCAAAAACGGCTGAAATTATACAAGATATATTACAACACACATTAAGTCGACCGGGTGAAACCAGATGGAATAGCCTATATGATCAACAATAATTATCAATTCAAGAAAAAAAAATTCAGGTTCATAGAGCTTTAAATATTAGTAATCCCATAAAAGATGTTGAATTTGATTACTTGAAAGAATATTTGACATGTGCTGCACCAGTAGCAGAAGCACTAGATATTATGCAAAGTGAAACCAATGCCTATTATGGCATTTCATTGCCAAGTCTGTTCGCATTGATAAGAAAAATACAAAAAATTGAAAGGAGAGGCAATTTGATGTACTGTGCACCTTTAATCAAGGCGTACAGAATAAGCGTTGAAACGAAATTTAAACAGTTTTTTAACTTTAACACTGCTGAGGCAGAACATGCAGCAACAGCTGCTGTATCTTATCCCCGTTTTAAAAATAAGTGGCTTTCTCGCTTAGATAATCAAGACCAAACTAAGGTACAGAATCTTTTTAAAACCCTTATTTCAAAAGAACTCAATGAAGAGCCTCAACAAATTATAGCAACTAAAAGTCGTATTGAAAATTTTTTTGAATCTGATTCTGACTCAGATAGTAATATTCATGTGTCACCTACAGCGGCTGCCGGTAGTAACATGCCTATAACAAAGGCTGAGCTATTAATGCTACACTTTTTTGCTGAAGAAAGTGAAGAACTAAGTCTGCTGAACAAATACCCAGAAATAAAAAGAGTCTTTATAAAATTTAATACGCCATTACCAGCTTCCGCAGCAGTTAAAAGATTGTTTTCTTTTGCTACTATGACCAATTCACTAAAAAGTCATAGATTATCAGATCAAATGTTTGAAAAGAGAGTCGTGTTGAAGTGCAACTTAACCTATTCAAAGAATATACAGAAAACATTTTAATTATGTGTCATTAGACACATAATTAAATCGGAACATTGATTTATTATTGAATAAAAATTTATTTTTAATATTTCTCGTTGTATATTTATTTAACACTATTGTTGCTCCTTGTTTGCTATTGTTTATCTTGAATTCTAATGACAAATTGAATTTGTGATAAGAAAACAAATTGACTTTGCGGGTCGAAAAAACTAGACCAACATGTCTTGGTCAGTTCGAGATTTAGAAACTCCGTCGTGTTTTAGATCGTTATATTTGTCTTGACCAGTACTTTAAACTCAGATGGCGGCCACGTCCTGATGATGGATCAGGAAGGTGGCCAACGGAACTCTTAGGATCTATAGTACTCGTCATAACCAATCAAACTGGGTAAGATGGTCTAGATATTTCCCGGTACCTACATCCTTCCATTTTCGCATTTGATATCTGTTTTGTCATTCTTTCTTCCGACATTCTTTATGCCCGAACCAACGAAGCATACCCTTTCGCATCTTTACACCAATACTAACATTCATACCTACAAGCTTTCTTACTATGCTATTGCGAATACGGTCAATCACGGCACATCTTCCGCAGTGCTCGCATTTCGACCGCATTTATCCTGCTTTCATTCTTCTTCTTACATAACCACCCCTCACTGCCATATAACAGCGTTAGGACAAGCACTCCTTAATGCATGGCTTGCTACGCCTTTTGGCTTAAGCCTGACGAATCACCTCGAGCCTTTCTTCTCCAATCGCACTAGTTCTTTCAAACATTTCTTTCACTAAAGTTTTGGTGGCACTCTTGCATTGCCGTATATTTATTTCTTCAGCTCTGTCATACTGTCATTTACATTCAAAGAAGAAACACAGTCCTGTCACGCCTTCTTCTTACTTTCTACGAAGCTTTGTAACTCTCCGTCCCACCTTCCGCTGTGCTTTGCTTGTTTGAACAACGACATACTTCTTTTGCGGATTCTAACAAACTCTCTTTCAGGCTATTTCAGCATTCATTTATATTCGAGTCCGAAGTACCTGCTGTTAAAAGCTTCTCCCGAACCAGAGTCTTTATGAACAGATCTTCATACATTCTTCTCACTCTTGCAACTTTTCAATTATAATTCTTTTATGGCCTCCGAAGGGTATATGCTCTCGCCAGTGCCTCTTCTTCTAAACAAACCACGTAACTATGAGATCGTGTTCCAATTCAAGAGTGGGACCTCTATATGCACAGATATCTTAAAGTTTGCTCTGGAGACGGTTATCTACTAGGATCAAATCTATCATGCTTTTCTGTTCATTCCTTCTCCACGTAATATAAATCGCTTTATGTTGGAATATCGTATTTGACACAAGAAGGCCTCTTTCCAAACATGCATCTACAATGAGCTTACCCGCATCATTTACTCTCTTATCACCATAAGGACCTAGAGCAACGTCGTAAGATTGCCAACTGGTTCCCACCCATTTATTCAGGTCGTCGCACAAAATCACCTTTTCATTTGCATCAGTCAGATTCAAAAGTTCCCTGACATTATCCTAAAACTTTTCAAGCTCCTGGTGTGTTGACAAGCTTACGGAAGCGTATGCTGCATCCAAAAATACTCTAGTGAGACTTAGGATTTAAACGGACTGAGAGAATCTTGCATCGTACAGGCCATAGTCTCACTCCAGAAGCCAGGCGATGGGACAGCCAGATACCCACCCCCTTGCTGGCACGACCGCTCAGTGGTACCCTAGAATACACGCGTCGCCTCGAGGAAACGACCCAGCCTAGATGGCTGGCAGGGGTCGCAACGAGCACGCTCTTGGACATAACCCCCGAAATGATACCCACATTGATGTTACTTCAAAAGTCATATCCGCCATCTTGGATTTCAAAATTAACGCTATATTCTTTATCAGCTTCCCCCAAACCCCAAAAATAACACCCATACTAGTTTTACTTCAAAAGTCGCATTGGCCATCTTGGATTCCAATATTAAGGTTATATTCGTTATCAGAATCTCCTAAAACCCTAAAAATGAAACTCATATCGAATTTTACAAAAAAGGTCACGACCGCCATCTTGGATCCAGAAACTAACGCCATATTCGTAATCAACATGCCCTAAAACCCCGATATCGATACCCATATCGATTTTCATAACAAGTCGCGCCCGCCATCTTGGATTTCAAAATTAACGTTATATTTGTTATCAGCATCCCCTAAAACCCCGAAAATAAAACCCATATCGATTTTACTTCAAAAGTCGCGTCCGCCATGTTGGATCTTTAAATTAACGTTATATTTGTACTCAGCATCCCTTAAAACCCTAAAAGTGACACCTATATTGATTTTACTTCAAAAGTCATGTCCGCCATCTTGCATCCAGAAACTAACGCCATATTCGTAATCAGCATCCCCCTAAAACCCTGAAATCGATACCCATATCGATTTTCATAAAAAGTCGCGCCCGCCATCTTGGATTTCAAAATTACGTTATATTTGTTATCAGCACCCCTTAAAACCCCAAAAATGAAACCCATATCGATTTAACTCCAAAAGTCTCGTCCGCCATCTTGGTTCCAAAAGTTAACGCCATATTCGTTATCAGCATCCCCTAAAACCCAGAAAGTGACACCCATATTGATTTTACATCAAATGTCGCGTCCGCTATCTTGGATTTTTAAATTAACGTTATATTTGTACTCAGCATTCCTTAAAACCCTAAAAGTGGCACCCATATTGATTTTACATCAAAAGTCGCGTCCGCCATCTTGTTTCCAGAAACTAACGCCATATTCGTAATAAGCATCGCCTGAAATCCCGAAATCTATACCCATATTGATTTTAATAAAAAGTTGCGCCCACCATCTTGATTTCAAAATTAACGTTATATTTGTTATCAGCATCCCTAAAACCCCAAAAATAAAACCCACATCGATTTTACTTCAATAGTCGCGTCCGCCATCTTGGATCTTTAAATTAACGTTATATTTTTACTCTGCATTCCTTAAAACCCTAAAAGTGACACCTATATTGATATTACTTCAAAAGTCATGTCCGCCATCTTGGACCTAGAAACTAACGCCATATTCGTAATCAGCATCCCCTAATACCCTGAAATTGTTACCCATATCGCTTTTCATAAAAAGTCGCGTCCGCCATCTTGGGTTTTAAAATTAACGTTATATTTGTTATCAACATTACCTAAACCTTGAAATCGATACCCATATCGATTTTCATAAAAAGTCGCGTCCGCCATTTTGGATCCAGAAACTAACGCCATATTCGTAATCAGCATCTCATAAAACCCCGAAATCAATACCCATATTGATTTTCATAAAAAGTCGCATCTGCCATCTTGGATTTTAAAATTAACATAATATTCGTTATCAACTTCTTTCAAAACCATAAAAGTGACATGCATATTAATTTTGTTACAAAAGTCACGTCCACCATCTTAGATCCAGAAATTAACGTCATATTCGTAATCAGCATCCCCTAATATCCCAAATGTGACTCCTATATTGATTTTACTTCAAAAGTCTTATCGTCGTATTTTACTTAGATCCAAAAATTCATGCCATATTTGCAATCAGTATTCCCTGAAACCCCAAAAATGACACCAATTTTACTTCAAAAGTCACGTCCGCCATCTTGGATGTGTTTAAAATATATTGTCGTGTGTTTAATTGTTAATTGTTTAATCGTAAACATGCAAAAAACGATTAACAATTGATCAATGGTAATTGCAACGTTTTACAATTACCATTGATCAATTGTTAATTGTGAACCCTACAATTAACAATTAATTTTTCAATCGTCAATTGCAATTGATTTTTTCTGCGATTGAAATTTCAATTGTTTGGTCCTACAATTGAACAATTAAACAATTAGTGCCCAACACTGCCGGCAAGCGTGTATGAGAGTAGAGGAAGCCAGAGAGTTATGTAAGGAAAGAACCTGTTGGAACTCTGTACTATTTGCCTGCCCCGCAAGGGATCTGGCGTGATGATATAGATAGAGATAGAATTCTGCCATGCAAATGATAAACGCAACAGATAACTATGTTCAAGTGTAGAAGATAATTAATGCGTTTATCATTTGGATGGCAGAATTATCCGGATATAAGTATAGTGCTCAGGCCATGTGAAGTACCTATACTAAGGCGCAAGAACTGAAATGACCGAAGTTGGTCAAGCAAAAACCGGTGAGCCAACGTATCGACTGAGCGGCAATCGTGCTTACATTAAACTACCTACCCAGAAACTTAATAAACTAGATGGATATTTATTAAATAGGGAGGCACTTATTTCAAAGGTTATAACCAATTTAAAAGTAGATAAAAATCAAGTACCTACTACACGTAATGGGTGATGTACTCTCTCTACTACTTACATGCTATTTTGGTAATGACGTTCTGTCCGATCCAAATTTCGTCAAAATTCTTTACGAGTTGATTGACTGATTTACATCATAGATCAACTAGGCAGTAGGCATTGAATGTAATAATACAACATCGAATCATTTTCATTAAAGGAGCTCCTCAAGATTCAAAAATAGGTCCATACTTTCATTTCTATAACAACATTAAATAAAATACATGTACCTACGTGATAAAATTCGGGTGCTATGCGTCAAAAAGCAAAGATATCGATAACAACATTCGTATTAGAAGGCACTTGGACGTTGTTTCAGCAATATCAACGGAACGACGCTATCAAATGCGTGTCATATTGAATTGATTCCGGAGAAGCGTTGGACATCATACAACAAAAACATTTACATTTACACTTTACGAACACCTTATTCCTGAAACTTAAGGTTAAAAATACATTGTAGGATTGGCACAAATTGATTCTAAGGATGCTAAAGCTACAAATGCAGTTGGGATGGTCCTTATCGTGTTGAAATAAGGCTTACTTACGCATAGTTTAATGGGAATGTGTGAGTTTGGGGAGGTATACGATAAAATGAGGGTGGCTATTCTAAATCGCGCTGACGTATCATAGTCGGACCTTTGTTCACCTGATACTGTTGGTAATACGAGGATAAGACATGATAATAGTTCATGTTTTATATTTGCTACTTGCCCTGGATTTCATTTAAGTGTTGGAAACTCATCGACAGTATAGCTATGTTTTTGGTGAAATATATATAACTATAAAGAATGTGTGGTCAGACTTCAAAATTACCTATTGCAAAAGGAACTGAATCAGCTTACTCGATTGTTGAAAAACAAGCAAAGATAGTGTTGTTTGCTAACGATACCTCTTTGATAATTCAAACAGGTAGACATGTTGATAATCTTAACGACGTAAATGACGCTATTCTTAAAGTGCATAACTGGTTCACTACTAATAATTTAGCATTAAATAGCAAGAAAACGAAATGTATCCGATTTTCTTTACTGAATGTTAAACGTAGTGACTGTGATATTTTATTGAACAATGAGAAACTTGAATTTATTAATGATACAGCTTTCTTAGGGATTACACTAGACTCTAAATTACAATGGGCCCACATATTAAAACTTTAGGAAAACGGCTTAGTTCTGCTGCCTGTGCCGTGAGAAGAA
Source organism: Phalera bucephala (assembly GCA_905147815.2). Classification (NCBI taxonomy): domain Eukaryota; kingdom Metazoa; phylum Arthropoda; class Insecta; order Lepidoptera; family Notodontidae; genus Phalera; species Phalera bucephala. The sequence goes on along the minus strand of LR990627.1, from coordinate 26,511,296 downwards.
TTAGACAACTAGCTAATGTAGCCACCGCAAGAATAATTTATTTTAGCTACTTCCATGGTATCATGTCTTATGGCATATTACTGTGGGGTAGGGCGGCTGCCCTTGAGTCCATTTTTTTCAAAAAAGGGCTATTAGGGCCATTTATAATTTAGGTAGTCGTGATTCTCTGTGAGAATTGTTTATGGAAACCAATATTTTGACGGTTCCATGTCAATATGTCTATGAAAATATAATGTATACCAGGAAAAATTTGAATCTGTATACTCAGCTAGGTAACATGCACTGCTATAAAACTAGAAATAGAAATAAGTTAGATCCACTACAGCTTTGATTATCCAAAATTCATACATCTTTTATGTGTTAAATCTTATAATAAACTTCCAATTGAGGTCACTAATCTTAGTGAAACTAAATTTAAAGCCTGCATTAAACGGACACTTTGTAAGCAGGCTTACAACTCATTATATGAATACTTTAACGACAAAAATGCTTGGATAGGTGCTGCTTCGGCTCCGCTGTAATACAGATGACTCGTTCAACCTTGGCTAAATATTGTTTTCATGTTCTCTTCCTTCTATTAAACTAGTACTATTAACAGTTAGTCCCTGCTAATGCAAATGAATTATGTAGTCATATTCTCAATCTGTATTATGATAATGTTTCATGTATTCTCATTTTTAGTCCTACCTAGTGTAGTGGACCTTGTCTCCCACACCCCACAATTGACAGTGTATACAAAACAGCTTTTGTTTTAAAGGAGTGGCTGTGGAGTTTCTTGCCCTTCGCCGCTCGAGTGTCTATTTATTTCATTAACGACTATTGTTCATGAAGCACGTCTTTAATGTAAATGAGCTCGAAGTACTGCTCATCTTGTAGACTTTTTCTGACTGCACTCTTGGGTCTGGGATTGGTCATGCTCACTAAAAAGTCTATGCTTGCAGTGTCTATTTGGTGCGGGTCACTACCTTCCCTCTAATATGGTCGAGGGAGGTGATGGCTGCTCAAATAGTCGTACTCGTGAACGGGTGCTGCTTATGGAGACTGGTCCACCCAGAATCCTCTAGCTTTCCATTATAGAATATATTTAAAAATAGTCTTATATCTCAGTCGTAAGGATTTTGTATAATATAAAAATGTATGTATCTATACCAAAAATGATTAAAAAAATAGATGGAGAATTAAACAAAAAATATAAGCCCGCTGAGTTTTTCGCTGGATCTTCTAAGTGGAGGCCGCGTTTCGATCCGGTGGTAGATTAGTAAGTTAAAAAAGAAAATGTAAATATGACACTTTGTAAACACCCCCGCAGGGTTTATGGAAAATAAACGGTTTGAGTATGAGTTCTATTTGTAGTACTGAGCTGCGGATCAATAATTTTGAATCATTTTTGTTGCTGTTAGATCAATAATTTTTAAATATTTCATCGTCTATTATGAAATCGTTTTTTTTTTCTGTTACCTAAAGCGTCCCACTGCTGGGAAAATATCTACCTCTTGTGTAACGATTTTTATCTCATGTTAAAAATGAGCATGAAAAGATTTTATGTTATACCTAATTGATTCGGAAAAATAATCCGAAATTTAAAAAAATACTTAGGTATCTAATTACTTACATTTTTCAAACAAAATTATTAGGTACCTAACTCAATAAAACTATACTTAATGAAGCTTCTTTTATTTAGAATCCGAATAATTTCAGTCAATAATTGAGTGTAACTACAATTATCTTATCATCAACATTCTTTCTTTCGTCTCCCCTCGCCCTTTAGCAGGTCACACACGAAACGCCAGTGCGCCAGTACGCCAATACGCAAGTACGCAAGGCACAATACGCCGCTGGATAAATAAATATAAAAACAATAAAACTGTTGTCTATCGCGTGCGGAATGGTCGCGCCGACCACTCGCCGTGTAGGAACCCCATTACAATGGGAGAGAAAGTAGGATTTATTTATTTCTTTCTCTTAGATACCAGAGGAATATCTTTCTATATACGTAAAATGTAACGTAATATTAACAGAAAGTAGGTCGTATGTTTTCTGTATACCTACTTACATAAGATATACCTATATCCTATAGAAAATATTGTAACGTTAACTTTTTTTTTATAAAACGTCTCCCCACACTAGGATTTATTATTCCTCTGTCGTGGGTGCGTTTACATACATGACAATTCACATACACAAATAACCAGACTGAAAAAAATAATTGTGGGTCACACAAGGATTTGTCTCGTGCGGGAATCGAACCCGCGATTATTAGACACAGTGGGCCGAGCGGCTTAAGCTCTCTATTACAATATCTTTTGCATAAAAGTAAGTAGACTATTAAGACTATATTTTAAGATTGAGAAATTTGTTATATAATATAAAAGGGTTTTCGCAGTGGTAAAAATGATTGGTGAATCCAGAAAATGCCTGAAAGTGAGGTCTATAGTACTGGCCATCTTCTTATGTTTAACCTTTAGTTAACCAGTTCTCTTAGGTGTTTCTTTCGCATATCGAAAAAACTCTAATAAAGTCAAAGTCAGCACCAGCCCATCACCATTCTAATAAGAAATTCATGCTAAGCGCTTGAAGGTGAATCTAATAATTTATTAATGTCGTAGCACAGCGTAACTAATAAATAACTAGAAAAAGAGTTGTTTAGACTGGTGGTATCTAACTTTTTCTTAGATTATGTCCACCCTAGCGCCGGGCATCACGGCCGCGGTGTGAGGGAGAGGGCTGCGGGCGAGGGCCGGGAGCGAGGGGGAGAGGCGATATTCTGTTTTCAAATTCAATTGGCCGGTGTCCCGGGGCGATCTTTCTGCGCGCGATTCCGAATTGAATATCAATATAACTGTCAGAGATATCAACTAGAGGATATTCCGGAGTTTTATTTTAGTTATTGAAATAGCAGAAAAATCCAAGCATCTTTGTTGTTTCGCCTTTATAGTATCTGTTTGTTATTAACGTAATTCATCAATTTGATAATTTAAAGAATAAGTTCAATAATGGAACTGGATTTTTGTAAGTCGCGTACCGAACGTTGAACGATCTTATGTGACTACCGACCTTTAAATTTAAAATCATTACCGAAATGGTGGTGGTAGAACAAGACAATATATTCCTTTAATGGGATAAGCTCGTAACGACTAAGTATTAGGAGGACTGAAAGAAAGATAATGGGTTAAGATATTGCAGATGATATAAAAAATGCAGTGATAGCCTAGTGGTTAGACCGTTGGACTGCAAAGTCAAAGGTTTCGGGTTCAAACCCAGGCACGCACCTCTGTCTTTTCGAAAGCATGTGCGTATTAAAAAATAATTATCACTTGCTTTAACGGTGAAGGAAAACATCGTGAGGAAACCTGCATGCCTAAGAGTTTCTCGAAGGTGTGTGAAGTTCGCCAACCCGCACTGGGCCAGCGTGGTGGACTATGGCCTAAACCCTCTCAGTTTGAGAGGAGGCCCGTGCCCAACAGTGGGGCAGTTTCTTAACAGGGCTTATATTATTATTATATTATTAAGATATTGACCTTCTTATTATCTAGGTTCGTTTACCCCCTGCCTAAAATTGCTACAATAACATGGTCAAGTAAAAATATTGACGTGTTGTTGCTATCATTGCAAGTTGCACATTGTTACAATAAATTGCGAAACAGAACTAGTAATTTGATATCTTCATAGGCATATCCACAATATTTGTCCATCAAGTGTCGGGTCAGCGTAAATAAACGTTTGGAAAATTGTAAAAGGGCGAACTTCAAGTACCTACGTATTTCTTGACGTCCGGGGAATGTATCGGCATGCGACCACTAGCGCCATTGTCATCGATCCACTGCGGCGCCGGAGGGAAACCACTTAAATTCAATCTCCCCTTTGAATCGGAATAATGCTTGTATAAAGGGCTTTGATGTTTTGTATTGTTTCAGTGCTTTTGGATTTAGACAAATATTTGTGGAAATACAATAGAGATTATTATAGGAGTAGTACTCCAAAGTATCATTGGTATAAATAAAATATTTGTGGCATGGAGAAAATAGCACAAATAAGCAGGTATTACAAATGATCAAAAGAAAGACATTTTGTTGTTTATATAAAATGGTAAAATTGGATGTATGTCAGTATTTTAACTCGTTTGCAAAGCTAAGCACACCGTATGGAGTTACAATAATAAACTGTGTGATTCCTTCTTCATGTAGATGTATGTAAGGGCTAACTGGTGCAGAAAAACTATTAACATTATATATTATTCCGCTGCTTAACCTTATTCCTGTACACTGTAGGTTTACTTCTTAGTAAATACTTCGTTCCATAGCACCCCTTATGCCTCGTGCCTTGGGCAGTACCCCAATGATAATACTTATTAGCACATTGAACTGTATTATCCAGTTCTTCCTATATAAATAACTAATCAATATAATGAACTGTGTCGGCAACACACAAACAGTTTTAGACCAGCAGCAAACACAACTAATAATAAATATGTTAACATCGATCACCCGCTTAATCCTGCTAACATAATTACAGATGTGTTTTCACGCCACGCAATTGCGTGCGGATCGCGTGACACGCGTGCCGCCGCGTGCGGCTCGCGTGCAGATCGCGAGACACGCGTCGGCGCGTGCGTCGGCGGCGAGTGAGTGAGCGTGAAGGGTTGAACCGTGTAAACACTGTTTGTGATATTAAACGGTCATGTCGGGGTGTATTTAACTGTTGTTTTGACGGAGCATGATAAGTGTGATCAGTTTTATATAGTAAATTACCTAATTACTTTTAAAAAGGCTTTTTATATAAAAAAATATCGTAGCCCGACACTAGGAATCATTCCTGTGTCGTTTGTAAAGACAAAAATGAAATTCATATGCGAAAACCTCCAGCCCGAAACAAATATTTGTGGGACACACAAAGGTTTGTCCTGTTCAGGAATTGAACCCGCGACTTCTCGATCCAGTGGGCGGAGCGGCTTAAGCTCTTAACCACTGGATCAAGCCGTCCGTCAGATTTTCATACAGTTGCCGCGTTAGCAGAAAAACGACACTAACTTTGGCACTTTTTTGTTTTTCTGCTAGTCATATATTATAAACTGCTACCTGGTACCGTGAATCGCAGCGAGGTACAAACTCAATAATAATTATTCTTGGCAGCCGAACCACATACCTAGCATTGAATTTTCTCAAAAGGCCCTACGTGTTACACAAGCTTTCCAGAGGACCGGGGAAACAGTGACTTTTTCCAAATATGCATCATGATAATAAAATCATTTACTTTTAACTAAAAACAGAAACGCAAGGTAATAACATTTTCCGTACAACACAATACTGGTGGTGGGTGAAAATACCTAATAATGTAATAAAAATCAGTGTACACAAATAAAAGCCGAATAACGTGCGAAGTACTTTATTAGGCGCTGTAGCTACGCACAAAACAGTTCGGCAAGCACTCGTACACGCAAGTACTGAACACACACTAGTACTTCTCTCGTTAGTACCCAATTACTGTTTCCAAGTCCCTGAGTCACTCGTAGTATCCGTATATCATTGCTAAGGTCGCCATGGTATTCCACTTAGATCGCATGCTCTCGATTTGATCGCTGTCGCTTCCGAAGAGAGAATGTGTCTGTCGCTTTTGTGTGTGTAAATAATCTTCGCTGTTGGCCGCAGGGCATTTACAGCCTCACCGGGTAAGAGAGCGAGCGCGCAAACACTACGCTCGACGCCAGAAGGGCAAGGAGGTGACTAGCTCAAGGGTGCCTCAAGGAGAAATGGCCCTGGCTTGGGTAGTCACTATGGGGAAGGGCGTATACTGGGTTTCTCTCCGTTGTGCTTTGCACCGGCCGGCGGGCAAGGGATTCTTCGAACTCACCGGCGAGGTCAGTGTCTGATCCTGTGTGTGGTATCTATATCCGAAGGAAGGGATGTAAGGGCATCGGTAGCGGCTGATAAGAGGAGAGTTAGGTTCGTAGGCGGCGGCGGCTACGATTAGCGGAATCCTATGATTGGGCACGTTCGCGAAATATCGGGTTGTCGCCTTTTTAATAAAGGCGCGAATAGGTTCGTGACCGAAATCGGAATGATGTGTCGTCACCGCGTTGAGTGTTCCTTTTATAACTCGTATGAAAGTTTTAGAACGGACCCGAACCCTCCAAGTACATCGATAGAAAAGCCCAGGTACATCGGACAAAAGCCGGCGCATTCCACAAAGCGGTATTACTATTAGTGTATATGCGGTAAACAGGTACCTGCAAGTAGGTACTTGATTACCGCGACTGCGCGTCAGCGATAATAAAATAGGGAGGAACCTTCTAGACGTCAAGTGTGGATTTTAGATCTTTCTTGACGGGTCGATACTACCCTACCTAAGGGTTAATAATGTGTTTTGAAATCCACATCCCTCGATAAAGGGTTTTCGAGATATCAGGGTATGTTCGGGTCGTAACAGTAGCCTTGGTGTTCGCCACAAACAGCGTAGTACCACAACGATACGATTCTCTCGATTCGATAGCAGTTTCTTGCGGCTTCGTGCCTGGTCGACGACAGCCCTATCTACCGGGTCTATGTTACTTCTGGACAATGTAGCTTTCTAATGGTGAAATAACTGTTAAACTATAAAGTCGGTTTATTAGTTTCAGTGTTAATCGATTACAAACAAACAAATATTTCTTCTTTATAATATTAGTGTAGAAGTATAGATAACTAAGCACCTACTGAATTCTTAACTTACTCGTAGCTTTAAAGACTCAACAACTCTAATGTTCTTAAGTTACTTCATTCCCCTGTAGGGTACTCGTAGGTACAAGTCGTGGTACATGTTACCGCTGTGTTGCGACACCCTCTATCCACCATCCCTCCCCTTTTGCCCCCACATGTCCGTCTCGCGGCCATCATTTCACTATCAATAACATCCGTTTCAGCGTACTATCGCGAGGATTGGTGTTAACGAAAAGATAATGTTGACCTGGGGAAAGTAGCGGGTAAAAGCTAGATGCGTATTATCTCTTCTTTGGGAGGCGGGGACCGCTGGGCTTTGTTTTAAAGAAGACATTATATGATGATTATGAAGGCAAGTTGAGAGTGGTGGTAAAAGACACTTAAACCGCTGTCAACGGACCATTAAAAATATAGTAAAACCTGAAAGTACCTATCGGAACTCTGTATTCTCTCGTACCAAACTAGGGATCTGTCGTGATGATATAGATATAGTATTTCTGAATTGTTAAGAATGTAACAAAGACTCTACCACCATTTGGGAATAGCATTTTTGTGAGTGGGATCCAATGACTATAGCGAAATGGGAAACAATAGTTACATCTGAAAAATGGGATAAAAAAGGTGAAGAGTAAGAAACTCTACGGTTACTCTGTTTTTATAAGAAAAGTTGTTTTTACATGTCTTTCCGGTTCAAAACTTGTCATCCATTTTTCAAGCAGTTGTGGATATCCGATTGAGCTGAAATTTGGCATACGTATGAAGGTTCTGATAATGGAGTCGGAAGGTGGCCATAGGATTATGTGAACTATAAAACCTTACCCCCTCGTGTTCAGGCTTGTTAGATTGGTATTGACAAGTATTATACAACCAGATAGTATTCAGAGTCTGACGAGGAAGCCATAAAGGTAGTCAATGGAACCACCCAACTACTCCACTACCAGTCGCGCTCGAGTCGCTAAGCGGAGTGTGTGCGCATCTTTTACAATTACTACCGCGCAATTTTCCGTATTCTCACAACTTCGCCTGCGATACTTAATTAATGATTAGGAATAGCAATGGAGTGTCAAAAATGTAAAAAAGTGCTATCAAAAAAAGGATCGCATTTCACCTGCAGAGGACAATGCCAAGGAACATTCCATAAAGCGTGCGTTAAAGGACTTGCAGAAGATATAAAAGCGGGTAGACCGCGCTTATTCTGTAATAATTGTGAAGAAGATACTGATGTTGATACTGGTGATGAAGAGGAGGTTACTCCTTCAAAAACACTACAAGAGATCAACCAAAAGATTAATATTATACACGAGATAAAAAAGCAATTGGATACCATTACGAAAAGCTGTGAGTTTTTATCAGAAAAATATGAACAACTGCGCGCTGATCATATCGAAACAAAAGACAAATTAAACAAAGTCGAGAAGAGTATAGCTCATTTGACTAATAAATGTATATATCTCGAAAAATATAACATGGCCTTGGAACAAAAAATTAACGACCTTGAACACAATGCGCGAAAGAATAACCTTCAAATTGTAGGTTTGGAGCAACTACCGAATGAAAACATTATGCAATTAGTGAAATGCCTGGGAGACAATATAAAGGCTAACACCAAAGAAATAGAATGGGCGAGAAGAATTCCATCTCACAAGCAAGGCAAATCCTCCGTCATTCTGGTGGGTTTCCATTCCTACGGGACCGCAGCAAGAGATTCCTGGCTGCAACAACGCCGCAAAGTATCACAGATTACCAGTGATACAATTACAGGCGGATCTTTACGTGACAAGGTCTACATAAATGAGGACCTCGCCAAAGATACGCGTGAGCTGTTGTGGAAGACCAAGACGGAGCTTCGTGGCATCTATAAATACATCTGGGTGTCAAATGGAAAAATACTAGTCAAAAAAGTGGATGGAGACAAACCGGTTCGAGTGAGAGTGTTAAGTGATATAAATGAACTCAAAAAGTGAAGTGCGTATTTCTAAGTGTCAAAGATAGTGCTTAAAATTTTTAATAAAATTCACGGATATCCAAGATGTCAGCATGATAACGGAATGTTGTAGTACCGTAAGCGTAAATAGTTTACAAACGTGGTTTTCGTTATTTAACGAGGTAAAAGATTTACACTTATTCCATGTAAATATCAGATCAATAAAGAAAAACTTCGACGAACTATTGGCAATACTCAGTAACCACTTAGATAAGTTAAATGTCATAGTATTAACGGAGCCTAATATACATTTTAATTTGTTAAGTATGTATCAAATTCCCGGTTTTGATCAACACAGCTACACTCGTGAAGGTAGACGGGGTGGCGGGGTTCTAGTGTACACTCATTGCAACCTACGAGCTTGTGTGTGTATACCTGCTATTCAAATGCAGGCCGCAGAATGTGTTATGATCAAGGTGTGTATAAATAATACTGATGTGTTTATCATTTCATTGTATAGACCGCCAAGATATAACAACCAAAATAAAATTAAAATGTTCTTAGAGGAGTTACATACATTACTTATAGGTTTGCCTATGCATTGTAATGTGATAATTTGTGGAGATATTAATATAAACCTTTTAGATAAACAAACAAATTATGTGCAAGATTATTTGAATCTTCTGGCTAGTAATGGCTTTCTGCAATGTATAAAAGGAGTCACTCGACGTGAAATTGTAAGGCTTAGCGTTAGCGAGTCATGTATAGACCATATTTTTGCACGAATGCCGTTCATGTCTATTGATTCCGCCATAATAGAACACAAAATATCTGATCACTACTGTATTGCGATTGCAATGACTAATACAAACGGGCGTTTGGCTATCTTTGCGCCAGACGACGGCGCAGCGCGACCACGACCGAGTGCGCCCGCACTCAGTCCCCACCGCCGACACAGCCGTCGAGTATTAGACAATAACATGATCCAATCAAAGCTGCAAATTACTGATTTTAGTTTTTTATTGCATATGAAATGTCCTTATGAATTATATACGAACTTGCAATTAATATTTCAAACAATTTATGAATCCAGTTATAAAGTAATAGAATATAAAGAAAGTATGAGAAACAATAAGGGGTGGGTTAACAATCACATCAAGAATATGATAGAGGAAAGGGATAGATTATTCATCATATGGTCAAACGATAGCACAAATATGATAAAGAGGCTGGCGTATACCCGGTACAGGAATAAATGTACAAAACTTATAGCTAAAACAAAAAGCAATTATGATAAAAAATGTATTAGTGATTGTAAGGGCAATATTAGAAAGATATGGGAAAGAATCAACAGTTTGATAGGAAATATTAAACCTTCTCCAGATGAAGTAATTTTAAAATATATGAATAACATGTCAATACCTGATCTAACAGCTAAGTTCGCCTCTGAATTTATTAATGAGATTATAAAAATTAGACATAATTGTAATGATAAGTGGTTAGACAGGAATGAATATGTGAGTCAAGCTAGCGTGTCTGTGAGATGGAAGCCTGCTACTGCTGAAGACATTACACAAATCCTAAAAAACATGAGTAGCCGAAAATCTGCCGGCTCCGATCTCATACGCATGCGTGACTTGGTTTTGCTTAGTAAAGAAATCAGCCCAGTTATTGCCAAGCTTATTAATTTGTCAGTCTCTAGTGGAAAGTTTCCGCCAAAACTTAAGGATGCTGTGGTGCGTCCAATATACAAGAGGGGGGATCATAAACAATATTCAAATTACAGACCTATTACAATCCTATCTAGTATAGAAAAGATTGTTGAAAAATATATAGTAAACTTAATGAACAATTTTTTAACCAAGAATAACATATTGAATGATTGTCAACATGGTTTTCAACAAGGCAAAAGTACTAATACTTTGTTGTCGAAATTCACTGATGAAATTAACGGACACCTTAATGATAAGAAATTTGTTATAGCAATATTCTTTGATTTTAAGAAAGCGTTCGACACCCTTCAGCACGAGACCCTACTACAAGCCATGAGCGAGTGCGGGGTGAGAGGACCTCTGCACCACTGGTTTCGAGACTATCTTGACGAGCGTACACTAAGAGTAAAAATATGTGATATATACAGTGCCCCTCCGACTGAGGTCCCTTGCGGTGTAGCCCAGGGATCTGGGTGCGGGCCAGTCTGCTACTTGATGCATGTAAATAGTCTTCGTAATGTCATTAAGAACTGCTCAGTGTACATGTATGCAGACGACCTATGTGTGTTGCGAGCTGGGCGAGACACTGCTGAAGTTAGTCGGCTCGTGCAGGAGGATGTCGATCGCATTGTTAAATGGGCCCATGATAATGGTATCATATTAAATAATAATAAAACACAGTTACTCATGATAAAATCCCCTTACGCTTGTATGCCAGATTCGCCATGCAACGTCATAACCCATTCTTTGGAATGTTTTCATGATAACAATGCTAATTGTAATTGTAATATAATCCAAAAAACAAGTGTAGTGACTTATTTGGGCATGAAAGTTGACGAAAAGTTTGGTTGGACTGAACACATAGAATATATAGTAAATAAATTACGAATACTTTTATCCAAGTTTTACCAACTTCAATATAAAGTGCCAAAAAATGTGTTAAAAAATTTGTACATGGCTTTGGTTGAAAGTATTGTGGGCTATGCTTTGGACTGCTACGGTCTTACATTTAAAACACATATAGATAAAATAGAATCACTTCAAATAAGATTTCTAAAACTACTCGTAGATAACAAAACCAAAAGTAAATACAAAAGCAACTATAAAGAACTATTCAAAGTTTGTAAAATACTACCGGTTCGATTAAAACATAAATATCTATTAGCTGTCAACAACCATGGCAATTTGGAGCATAGAACTCATATTCACCACAATATATGCACAAGAGGTGTAACACAAGGAAAATTCCAGACTACAAGTATTAATAATTATTTTGGGGGGAGAACGCTTAGCCGTAGACTTCCACTGTTGTATAACGAAATGCCTTCTGAACTACGATTAGAAAATAATAAAAAGAGATTTGCGAATATGTATAAAAAATATCTTTTTGAAACTTACGACACCAACACCTAACAAATGGGATTTATGTAATTAAGCTTTCTTAGATTTTAAATACCTGCAATTGTTTATTATGAATTTGTATTCATGTTCGAGTGTGACATCCTTCCACAGTCAAACCGATTAATCGGTTTTGTGGAACCTAGCAATTGTAAACGTTTGTTCTATGTAATAAAGTTTTTATTATTATTATTATAACCTTTTTCTCCCAGGTGATTGGGGTAATACCATTTTCTGCGGGCTTTTGGCCAAGCAAAAATGGGTGGGTTGAGCTGCGATGATGTAATTCATAGTAGGTAGTAGGGGTATTTTTATGGATCGGGTATGGCTAGGAACTTTCTAACAATTCTACAAGTATTCAATATAGTAGCCTTTTGAAGGAGATAGTAAGTATATTTATGTAGGCCAAGAAGTTGAAGACTGGTATGTAAAGTATGAGGTATGACACCTGTCGATGAAAGAATTATGGGTACTGTTTTTACATTTTGGACTTTCCATTGTTTTTGTAGTTCTATAGATAAATCAGTATATTTAGTAATTTTCTCGGTGTACGTGTGAGCAAGGTTGTGAGTGTTGGGTATAGCTATATCTATTAAATATATGGTATTGTTTCTTTTATCCTGGAGCAATATGTCTGGCCTATTGTAATGTATAGTTTTATCGGTAATTATTACTTAATATAACCCTGCCGTGTTTACGCAAATATGCCTTGATGAGTACTTTCGACCCGGATGGTGTCTAGGGTCTGATCATGTAGCCGAAAGGAAGTCATAGGAGCTCCTCAACTTAGCAAGATATTTCGTTGTGTTTTTGCTATAAAAGCTTGTTTTTAAAAGGTTTTGTAATTTTTTTTTAGAGTATATTGATAAAGTATGTCAGAAGAAATAATGACAAAACAGATAAACAATGCAAAAGTGGAAGAATGTAGGTACTGGGGAAGACCTAAACTTACCATGATCGTATAGACCGTGTCTTATCTGAAGGGCAAGTCAAGAGTCTCCGTAACCGGCGAGCGTGTATTAGACGAACTATGAGAGTTGTGGAAGCCAGAGACGTCAGTGAGAAAAGAACCTTTTGGAACTCTGTATGCTCTGTTTACCCTGCAAGGGATACAGATATATGTAAGCGAATGTATGAAAGTACTTTTATAAGCGACTGTCTTAACATATTATTCAAATAAGTAGTGAACTGGAAATAGTGACGGGGTGTTACACTTGTCAAGAGCCTCCCCCACGGCAGACGGAGCAAAAACTTGCCGGCAAGTTGGAACAAGTTGCGCCGGAGCAAACTTGCCAGCGCATTAACTGGACTTATGAGCACGTTTAATTTATTGCGTGTGCTCATTATTTATCTATTTTGTAAGTACATATAATATATAGCCGAAATCTTAAGTTTATTCTACATCACAATATCGTCATTTAATTTTAGAATAAATACCTCTTTGTGCATTTTAAGTATATGTTTATATTGTCTACACTTTCCTGAAATCGTCACCTTTCCATAAAACTTTACAATTAAATAATCTAAGAGATGTTAGAAATATTACGAACAGGAGCGTGAATTCCACTAGACCTTAGCAAAATACACTTGAAATAGTGTGAAGTCATAATTTAAAGCAAAAGAAAAAGAAATGAAGAAGAACGCTGGTTGAATGTAATAGTGGCATAAATCGCAATTTTGGTAAATTGAATTCGAATTATAATTATCAAAATTATAAAGCTTCATTTCTGATGTCATGATATTGTTGTTTTAATTGTGTATGTATTCCATTTGCCAACAATATATTTAATATCTTCACGACTATTTCCCTAGAAAGCATGGTCAGAGATATAATTTGAATCGTTGAAATTCTCGACGCAAAAAAGGGATTTTCTAGTTATTCAAAGGATGTGAGCAACTTCTACTAATCGATTTGAAATTTAGTAACCTGTGACTTCAATGATATTATTATTATAATGGATACATGGTCTACTTGATTTGCTGTTGTAGCATTACCTCAAATCAGCAGGGTTCCTAACTCCTCACCAACTTACAACAGAAGTATCGTGAATGGTCTCAATAAATAGGTTATAGATAAGTACATTGACGGTGATCAGGGTCTGATGATGACTCGGGGGGTTTTTAAATTAATCTCGTTATTTAATTATAAATGTAATAAATCATCTCACAAATTAATGTGAGACATAATGGGGCATATTTCACCATCACCATCCTGCTAGCTCAAGGGCTCAAAGAGGAACAGCCTCGGTAGGGGCTGTCGCTCTGGACGAGTCTCACCGATCTGTACTAGTCGGCGGGCAAGTGATTTTAGTCCTCGCTGATGAGCTTGGTGTTTTATGATGTATGCGGTATCTGTATCCGCCAGAAAGGGGGTAAAGGTATTGGGAAGGCCCCGTTTTAATTTACCTAATTTTATTTTTTTTAGTTCTAGTTAACAGTAATCATTGGATACATCACCTGGGTTTCCGCTCCAGTACACCAAACATAACATGTTCTGAATCTATCCATATTTATTTACACACCACTATTATTACAGACTTTTAGCCTAATATCTTGGGCCCTCCATGGTGGTGGTCGAGAGGCCACACAATCGGTTCAGATTGTTTGTCTCCCTCAGACGCATCAGGTGCGCGGGGTGTAAACTTTTTATATCTCAAATAGAAGCTTTTATGCCGCCATGCATATCTACGGGATCTCTTGAGATTATGATATAAAACTTTTGTACCTATGTACAGATAGCATATAGTGTGTACTTCTTCATCTTCTTTCATATCCTTAATTGCGATTAGGTTGCTTGCAGTGCTGAGGAACTTTTAGCTTATTTCACTTTAGTCACCTTGGTATTACACTAGGTGATCAATAGCTTAGTGTCCAGTGATCATCCATTAGTAAATTATTTGGGCGATTATAATCCACTCGTCTATTTTCTCTCGTTTCGATCGTTCTAGCGGTTTAAAAATTTTCCTATCCCTATAAGTACATCGTTGGACTCAGTTTGTATTGCTTTTCCTTATTTTTTGTACGTATTAAAATCTAGAGTAACTACTTACTTTATTATTATGCCAGATCCATTGCAGAATAGGCAGAGAGTACAGAGCTCCGACAGGATGTTGCTTTGCAGACCTCTTAGAATCTGTAAGACCATTGCATTTTAACTCTCCGGGCACCCGCTAGGGTTGCTTTACCATTGCTATATAAATAATTCTGAATGATACCCAGTTATTTTCGATAATTTTAAGTCTTACGCCTATGGGGATAAGAATGAACGATGGCTATTTTTTTCCGTACTGGAGAACTAAGGACTTAGCATGAACCGTTTGACGTTATCGTAATGTTGTTGAGAAAGTATACTGTCACGTTCATCTTCATTTAATAAATTTGCAGTGTGAAGAGGACGACATATCGACACGATAGCGTTGTGCTAACGTCGATCTTCTTATGCTAAGCTCTCTGAAGTTGTAAATCACTTTTCACTAAAGGTATCTAACTATGAATTTAATCACGCGCACCGAGTATTTAATTTTGTAACTTAAAGTTAAGCTGTAGATTGAATAGTAAGGCTGTGAGGCAACTAGTTGTATGTATAAGCGTTTATATGATGAAGCGCTAGGTTCGGCACAAATAAGTACAGGTGCGGAATTAACCTCGGCCGGTTGTTTCGGGTTACGAGCCGCCGTTACCCGCGTTATGGCTTGTATTATTATAACTTTTGCGTTGATATCGATGTTTAATACTGGAAGAGGCAATGTTAGCTGTTGAGTGGCTGCCTTGTGATCTCAAGATTTAAGGTTTTTACCACGGCTCGTACATCTAGCGTTTTGAAAGACGTCGAAAAATATTTGGCGTGGTGGGGCGGTCTTTGAGACCTTTTCCTTGAGAGGATTTTGTTCTGCAGCGGTAGCCGAGATTTTACTCGTAATTTTTACCAGGTCATTGGTCCCTTTCGTGGGACCTGCCTGTACCACGTAAGTGTGATTGTCACTTGCAGGTATACACCGTTAGCCGTTACAGCTTAACTGAGCAAGAGGGCGAGCGTGCAATAACTACGCTCCAGCCAGAAGAGCGAAGGGGGGTAAGGTTAAGGCTCCCTCATTGAGGAACGGCCTTGGTTAGGGCTGTTGCCCTCCCCCGTAGAGGGTTATGTAGGTGTCACGCGGTGGTACTCTGCACCGGCCGGAGATCGGTATGTGATACTTTGTGCAGTTCGCGACGAAGCGTGATTCTGTTAAGAAAATACATATATACTTGATATGACGGCTCAATCACATAAAACAGCTGCCATCGCCGCGGCCGTCGGCTGCGCCACCGCACCGGCTTAGTTGTTAGAGGTATGCATGCGAATCAACAAAATTTTTTGAAACACAAGAATTGGTGTGCCTAAAAACTGTAGACACGAATTTTAGTTCCATAAACACCGAGACCACAAATATTTATAGATAGATAGATAAAAAGTTTATTTTAACAAAAAGACACACAGACCTAAATAGTTTCCTAAAATATTAAAAAAAAACATGTAGTACAATTTAAATTATAATGTTATTGTAGTAAGCAAGACTAAAAGCTAAAGAAAAGGGTTATAGATTTGTCTGGATCAAAAATGGCAGAATATTTGTGAGGAGGGACGTAAATTCGGAACAAAAATTAATCAGGAGCAGGAGTTCACTGGATCAAATCAACTAATATTATACTACCTGCCTATAATCTGTCTTATATTGCAAATGTATAAGGTCATAATATTGATAAAATTCAATAATCTATCAGTTTACTATCAGAATGTCCGTGGTTTGAAGTCAAAAACGCACACTCTATATCGAAATGTGTGTGCCTCTAATTGTGATTTAATAGCGTTAACTGAAACGTGGTTAAATGACAATATTTCAGACCATGAATTATTTGAACATTCATATGTAGTACACAGAAGAGATCGAGTTCATTCGAATAAGAAGGGGGGTGGTGGTGTGTGACTTGCTGTATCTAACAAATTTAAGTCTAGTCGCTTGCTGGCGTATGAAAGCAATTGTGAAGATCTGTGGGTTATTATAGATATACCTGACAACAATATTACACGTCAGATTGCTGTGTGTGTGGTATATTTACCACCTCCTGTACTACGGACCTCTTTAGAAATGTTCATAGATAAAAGCAACTCCTTTTTTGAGAATTGGTCTGGATATACATGTATATTAGGGGATTTTAATCTAAGTGCTATTGACTGGTTACAGGCAAACAGTCATAATAGTAATGTAACACTACCATTAATTTGTCATACTTTGATGGATTTCACTTATATGAATCACTTAAAGCAACTTAACAACGTTGTTAACTACAAGGGGAGAATACTGGACCTAGTCTTAACTAATTTCTCATCGTGTTTGGTTCAGGAGTGCACAAGCGAATTATGTCCTGTGGATCCATACCATCCCCCCTTAGACATATTTATCCCATTGCTTGAGTCCGAAACCTTAAAAAATATACTTACACCGAGATACAATTTTTACAAAGCAAATTATGCAAATATATGTGAGCATTTGGAAAGTATTAACTGGAATATAGTACTGGGTAATAAGAACGTGAACGAAATGGTCAACGTTTTTTATGATATAATTAGAGAATCGATACAAAATTTTGTACCTAAGTGTATACCTAAAAGTAAAAAATATCCCATCTGGTTTTCTCGCTCACTGATTAGAATGTTGAAAAAAAACAAAAATTAAGGGAACGCTATAAGCTTTATAAAAATCCATTAGATGAAATTGAAATAAAATATCTGAAAGTAGATTGTAATAAAATGACTCAATGCTGTTATAATGACTACATTAAAAATATTGAAAACAGTATTGGTAGTAACGTTAAGAGCTTCTGGTCATTTATTAAAGCAAAAAGAGGAGGAAAAAGTTCTTATCCTGCTTCACTATCAAATGGTACTGTAGAGAGCTCCGATGGCAGCGAAGTTACCAATTTGTTTGCATCTCACTTTGCATCCGTTTATACACAGGATGATCACTTTACTTTTAGCACTTCTAGCAAATATACCAGTATAGTTAATGGTAGCCATTGTCTAGCTTCTCTGAATATACGACCAGAAGTCATTCTAGAAAAGATTAAGAACATAAATAAATCTAAGGGGGCAGGTCCCGATGATATTCCTCCATACTTCATTGGTTCATGTGCAGCTGCGTTGGTAACACCACTCTGCTTAATTTATAACCGTTCACTTTGCACTGGAATTTTTCCTGCTCAATGGAAGGTAGCCAGAGTGGTCCCTGTGTATAAATCAGGCGATGCAAAACTAATAAACAACTATAGGCCGATCTCTATTCTATCTACTTTTGCAAAGATATTTGAAGCGCTTATATATCCTAGTATTGAAAGTCACTTTAAACAATTTCTTACCGAGCACCAAAATGGCTTTGTCAGAGCTAGATCGACTGGTACTAATCTTGTGCCCTTTGTCGAAGCTTTGTCGGAGGCGGTTGATGATCACAAACAAGTAGATGTGATCTACACCGATTTTAGTAAGGCATTCGACAGAGTATCACACAAAGTACTGATTCAAAAGTTATCATTATATTATGGTTTTACGGGTAAAATGCTCGACTGGGTCAAATCTTATTTGAGTGACCGCATTTTCCATGTTGTGTTGAATGGATTCAAATCAACTTCTTATCGTGTTACTTCAGGCGTGCCCCAGGGATCGCACTTGGGTCCTATTCTGTTTGGCATGTTCATTAATGATATTCCTGAATGCGTTAATTATTCTTCACCCTTTATGTTTGCCGATGATCTCAAAATACTTAAAGTTATTGAGTCACCAGATGATACTAAACTGTTACAGAAGGACCTAGATCAACTCCATTTGTGGTGTAAAAATAACGGTATGCAGCTAAACCCGTCTAAATGCCAACACATTAAAATTACACGTAAAATCAAAATAATTCCATCAAATTACAGCGTAGAAGGCTTAAAATTACAAGAAGTGGATTGTATCAGAGATCTAGGCGTTATTATTGACAAGAAATTAACGTTTCTACCACATATAGAAAATATAACTAAACAAGCTTCGCGTATGCTTGGCTTTGTATTAAGAAATAGTAAACCCTTTAAACTACCAAGTACCAAAATTACCCTATTTAATAGTCTAGTAAGGAGCGTAGTAGAGTATTGTAGTGTGGTCTGGCGTCCTCACTATGCCGTACATGATTTAAGGATCGAGCGCATACAGAAAAGGTTTTTGTGGCATCTATCGTATTCGACGGGAATTGCGAAAACAAAGAGGTCCTATCGTGAAAGACTTGCGCATTTCAAAATCGAGTCTCTTTGTAAACGTAGAGATATTTTGGATCTCTTGTTTTTGTATAAGATCCTAAATCATACGATTGACTGCCCATTGCTTATTAAAAAAATAAACTTTAGAACGCCAGCCAGATATCCTCGTGCTCCAATTACTCTCCTTTACCCTCCTCTTAGGAGAACAGTCTTAGGTACTAATTCTCCCATCCCGCGCATGTGTAAGCTGGCCAATCACTGTAGTGACCAAATTGACTTCTTTGATAACACTTTCCTTCGTTTTAAATATAAAATAAAAAGTAGTCTCCTCATGTATACGTGATGTACACAAAGGTTGTTAACCCTAGTTAATGTTTATTTACTACATGGTTAGTTTCATTTTAATTTTTTGACTTCATTTATCTTTTTAAGTTTATATTTTTTTCCGCATTTTGCTTTTTTTTTTGTATAATTTTCCACATTTTCTTTTATATAACTGCTCATAGCGCATGTGGTGTTTGCTTATAATTGGTTATGCATTTAAAATAAAACTCCTAGAATGTCTATATATTAAGTATAAAATGTAATAGCTGTTAGCAAACCTGAACAAATAAATAAATAAATAAATAAAGTGTGTCACAGTGGTACAAAAGGGCCACAGCTCAGCGCGGCATTTGCTCGAGGAGCAAAACGCTGATTTTCAGCTGCAACCACGATATTACGCGAGCAACTCGTGCAGCGTTACAAACATGATACCAAAAATTGTTATTAAAATATATATACATAAAAAGAAGAAGAATACATATAATATTATTTACTCGTGGCAAAAAAAATATAGATTTTACAAAGGTGTCGTTTCCTGCCACTTGATCCAGTGAATTGAGTGAAGATGGTTTCTACTAATTACATTATCGTTTTTCCAAGTCCCTTCCAGTTCTAATATTAACATCTTCGTCCTAAAGGTTATAAGTTACAGAGGTCTGATATTTATTCGTACGGTTCGATTGTAGTTTTATGTCCGGCCATAAATGCCGTTATTGGCGCGCATTTGAATAATACGAGCGCCGCGTTACTTGTTACGCGCAAAAATATTTACTGGGACCGAGGGCTAATGCCAAAAAGCTACGGAGAATAAAAAGAAAATCTGGACCAGCTGAAAAGTAAATCTTTATGTATATAAATTAGTTTATTCCGTCCCAGTGCTGAGCAAGGACTTCCTCTCACAAATTTAGGTAAGAGAGATTAGGTTAACGCGGACCCAGTGCAGATTGGTGAAAGCAAGACTCATTGAAATCAGTCAGTCAGAATCGATCACTCATTACTGCTTCCCCGCTGGGCAAAAACTTTCTTTCTCAAATCAACGTAAGTGAAATTAGGTTATGACCTAATTACTCCACCACGTGGACCCAGTGCGGATTAGCGAAGGCAAGGCTCACTGAAAAGTAAGAAATTGTGAGAATCAAGTTTATAAAGCAACCTATAGTATTCCACCGCCAGGCAAAGACTTTCTCTCACGAATTGAGGTGAAAGAGACCATACTTTACTACGCGGACTCAGTGTGCATTAGTGAAGGTTAGACTCACAGAAAAGTATTAAATCGTTATACTATATGTATCGATCAGCCTATACTATCCCACTGCTGGGCAAAGATTACTCACATATCGAGGTGAGAGAGACCAGGGCGTGCAGTGGAGAGAGGTTTTTGGCTACCTGCTGTGGAACTTATCAAGCCGTCTAGGCTTTCAACTTGGCTCAACGACTACCACAGTAATTGGTAACCAGGACCAAAGACTTAACGTACCTTTTGAAGCACTAAAACGCTCGAATATAAAATTCCACAGACGGTTACTTATCTTAGGTTGGTCGAACCAAACGTCGCTTAACCTTGGTGAGCGCTACCAACACCACGGTACAATAACATTAGGAGCGCCTGACTTCTATGTATGATATGATAGGAGAATAACCTTATTTCAATATTTTTCAGGGGTATTGCTTATTAGGGTAACATTTACCTACAAAAAATATTTGAAAAACAATCCTGTAACAATAGCATTTTTTAAGCGTAGCCCCACACTAGGATTTATTCCTGTGTCGTGGTGCGTTTACAAACATGAAAACTACCAAACTACCAGACATTAATTAAATATCCAGACCAGATAAAATTACCAGACATTTAATACCCAGACCGACAAAAATAACAATAATATAATAGTATTGAAACACACTCATTACATATCTACTACTACGCCAACATTTATCCATTCCTTAGGGTAGAAGAAAAAAACTGAGTACAGTTACATTTCGACGAGACGAACTATGAGAGTGGAGGAAGCCAGACACGTATGTAAGGAAAGAACCTGTTGGAACTTTGTACTCTCTACCTACCCCGCAAGGGATTGGGCGTGATGATATAGATAAATAGTTTCATTCCGCTACCGATTGACATCGTTAGGGTCTGACGACCCTAATGTGATCGGACACAAAAACAGACACCAAACTGCTATTGAGATATTTTTTATAGAAAAGTCCCAAGAACACTTTGAGTGTTAGTGCACTCAAGTGCATTAGTACATTCAAACTGGTCAAAGGTCCTTGAGACTGCCAGCCTCGCTTGGCTCCACAAAAGCAACGGTGCAGCTAGTATTCATATTTTCTCATGATTTGACTATTATAAAAGTACCTTATTAACCACTGTACATTAAATTATATTCTTTTAGAAACACATCGATATACAAGAGTTTTACAGGATCAGACACCGACATCGCCGGCGAGGTCGTAGAATCCCTTGCCCGCCGGCCGGTGCAGAGCACCACGGCAAGACACCTAGTATATGAGATGCCCCTGAAGCTGTAAAGGCGGGCAACAGCGCAGATCACTCAAACAACATAAAAAAAACAAGAGTTAAAGTATTAAATTATTGGGGGGTCTGTCCAAGAGCGTGCTCGTCGCGACCCCTGCCAGTCATTATGGCTGCAGTCTTGGACCGAAGACGTACCGCAGTGCGGGCTAGGGCGTCCCCCCGAGGCGACGCGTACCGGCCCGCCCCCGTCGGTACGAATATAGGTGGAAGCGGCGATGGGGGCCGCCACCCATCACGCCGGGCCCGAACTGGCGAGTCGTGGGGTGCAGAGTGCCGAATAGGCACTTGGAATGTAAGAGGTGGTATGGAAGATAAGATGCATGAGGTGATTGATGTAATGAAAGAGAGACGCCTGGATGCTCTGTGTGTAACAGAGACTAAGCGGAGGGGCAGTGAAACCTGTGATCTGCCTGATGGAACGATGGCTCTGTGGTCTGGTGTACCGCAGAGCAGTTGTGCCAGCATGGGGGTGGGTATCTTGCTGTCCCGTCGCCTGGCCTCTGGAGTGAGAGATTATGGCCTGTGCGATGCGAGACTTCTCTGGGTCCGTTTAAAACTGGGTGTCACTAGAGTATTTTTGGTCGCAGCGTATGCTCCCGTAAGCTCGTCGACACCCCAGGACCTTGAGAAGTTTTGGGATAATGTCAGGGAAGTTCTGGATTTGGCTGAGGCTAACGAAAAGGTGATTCTGTGTGGCGATCTGAACGGATGGGTAGGAACCAGGCGGCAAACTTGCGACGCTGCTCTGGGTCCTTATGGTGATAAGAGAGTGAATGATGCAGGTAAGCTCATTGTAGATGTTTGTTTGGAAAGGGGTCTCCTTGTGTCTAATACGATATTCCAGCATAAGGACATACATATGTATACGTGGAGAAGGAATGAACAAAAAAGCATGATAGATCTGATCCTGGTTGATAACCGTCTCCGAAGCAAACTACAAGATACGCGTGCGTATAGAGGCCCCACTCTGGAATCAGACCACTATCTCGTAGTTGCGCGGTTTAGTGGTCTGTTCAGGAAGTGGAGGCACTGGCGAGAGCGTATCCCCTTCGGAGACCTTGAAAGATTAAAGGTTGAAAAGTTGCAAGATGAGAGCGTGAGGAGAATGTATGAAGACAGAGTCCGGGACAAGCTTTTGACAGCAGGCTCTTCGGACTCAAATGTAGATGAATGCTGGAATAGCCTGAAAGAGAGTTTGGTGGAATCCGCGAAAGAAGTATGTGGTTGCTCAAAGAAGCATATTACAGCAAAAGGTGATGCATGGTGGGATGCGGAGTTGCAAAGCTCCGTAGAAAGTAAGAAGAAAGCGTGGCAGGACTATGTATCTTCTTTGAACCTGAATGCCAGTATGACAGAGATGAAGAAAGAAATATACCGGCAATGCAAGAATGCCACTAAAACTTTAGTGAAAGAAAAGCGTGAAAGAGCCAGTATGATTGAGGAGGAGAGGCTGGCGAAGAACTTCGAGAACAACACCAAACTCTTTTGGAGCAAGGTGAGAAAGGCTCGAGGTGATTCGTCAGGCTCCAGAATGGAAAGGATAAAATCTAAAGATGGTGACATTCTTGCAGGCACACAAGCTGTGCTAAACCGGTGGAGTGAATATTTTGGAGAAATGTATGGAGATGACCCGGATGCTGATGCCGCAGACGTGCCTAAAGGCGAGATTGCGGCACCAGAATCAACGGAGGACATCACTATGGAAGAAGTTGAATGGGCGATAGGAAGTATGAAAAACGGTAAAGCTGCGGGAGTAGACATGATATCTGCCGAGATGATCAAATATGGTGGAACTTGCGTCCGGGACGCTTTCCGGGCCCTTGCAAACCTTTGCTGGAGGACCGGTAGAGTCCCTACAGATTGGCGCCGCGCAGTCATAGTACCCTTGTATAAAGGCAAGGGTTCACAATATGACTGCGCCAATTACAGAGCCATCAGTTTGATCAGCTTGGCAGCCAAGGTGTACGGTAAAATTATTGAACGGAGAATGCGCGTGAAGTCCGATGGAATGTTGTGCGAGGCACAAGGGGGTTTCAGGTCTGGAAGAGGATGTTCGGATCAAGTCTTCTCACTCCGCAACATCGTAGAGAAGCATCTGGCAGTGGGCCGGAAGGTTTTCTGCGGTTTTGTAGATCTGGAGAAGGCATTTGACAGAGTTGTGCGAAAGAGACTTTGGGACATTTTGCCAGAGTATGGTATAGATGGCACTCTGTTGCGAGCCGTCCAGTCCACTTATGTGGACTGCAAGGCATGCGTACGGGTGGGTGGTAACAGGTCACCCTGGTTTGACGTTAAAATCGGCGTCAAGCAGGGTTGCGTGTTGTCCGCTAGACTGTTTATAATATATCTGGACAAAAGTCTTCAAAGACTGAAAGCGATGAATGAAGGTGTACAAATGGGTGACTTAGTGGTAAACCATCTACTTTATGCAGATGACGCGGTTTTAATAGCGCCAACAGCCACTGATCTGCAAACACTAGTCACAGTTATGAAAGACGACTGCATGATCAATGGCTTACACTTGAATGTGAAGAAAACCAAGATTATGGTTTTTGAAAGGGAAGAAACCAGAACGAATGTAAGGATTGTGGTTGGTAACGATGTGCTGGAACAAGTGAATGAGTTTGTATATCTTGGATGCGCCTTCAGTAAGGATGGGAAATACACCGCTGACATAGAGAGAAGAGTGAGTGCAGGGAACAGAGTGAATGGTGCGATGGGAAAGCTACTCGGGAGCCGGCACTTAAGCCATAAGGCGCAGCTGGCCATACATAACGGAGTTCTTGTCCCAACGCTGTTATATGGTAGCGAGAGCTGGGTATGTAAGAAGGAGAATGAAAGTAGGATAAATGCGGTAGAAATGCGAGCTCTGCGGAAGATGTGCGGAGTGAAGCTGACCGACCGCATTAGCAACAGCATAGTAAGACAGCGAGTAGGTATGAAAGATAGTATCGGTGTAAAGATGAGAAAGGGCATGCTCCGTTGGTTCGGGCATATAGAAAGAATGCCAGAGGAAAGAATGACAAAACAGATATACAATGTGAAAGTGGAAGGATGCAGGTACCGGGGAAGACCTAGACTATCTTACCACGACCAAATAAACCGAGTCTTATCTGATGGAAAAGTCAAGAGTCTCCGTAACCGGCGAGCGTGTATGAGACGAACTATGAGAGTCGAGGAAGCCAGAGAGGTATGTAAGGAAAGAACCTGTTGGAACTCTGTACTCTCTGCCTACCCCGCAAGGGATCTGGCGTGAGGTTATAGATAGATAGATAAAGTATTAAAGTATTGCCTTGCTTCTTTCGAAATCCAACATAAACTACCAATAAAGCAATAACTTAACCAATATTCGGGATAATCCACAATAAAGTATATATTCCGCCATTAAACAAACACGAATAAGCTACCATTTTGCCGCCAGGTGAGCCAAACACCTAAACCATTTCTATATTTATATTTATTCCTCTTTATGTTATTTTGTTTTCTTTTATAGCGCAAGCGAGTGTTGCCATATTTAAATTTTATACGCCTTAATGTTGCCACACACGCTACTCCTTGCAATCTCATACCTATAACGCTGCAAATATAATTTTATACCTCCCATTTATGAAATTATACTCTATATCTACGTAAATAGGGTTGCTCTTTTGGTTTGGCGTAGGAAAATGTAAAGTGGTATTATATACAGATGCCGGGAAATAGAAGCGATTTGGGAGCAATGTTTTTATTTAGAACGAGGCCGTTTGAATGTGGAAGGTAGTGTGGCCAGTTACTGTGCTATTTTCCGGTTGATTTTTGAGTGAAAATAATTTATATATTTTTTAAAATTGATAATACTGAAAAGGGAATAGTATAAATAAATCATGTTAAATGTTGTCGTTTTGCTTTAATTTACAATTTAAAATTAAATATCTTGTCATTACCTAAACTCAGGAATGTGAATCTTGAATGAATAAAAAACATCTTAAATAATTATTTTGTTGCCGAATTGGGCTGTACTCGTGTAATCACGGCTAATGCTATTTATTCTATCACCTTTAGGAAACCACCTAAAATATGTAGTGCCTATTGAATAGTTTTTGCTCGGTAAACACGTGGTTTTAGCTATCTAATAATAACAACGAAATTGTGTCTTAAGGTTGCCGTACTTAAAAATATTTCTATGATACCTAACAGAAAGTGAGGTCAAACTAAACATTACTTTTCTAGCACAATCATTAATATATAATTCGTGCTAGATTACGAATCACGGACAAAATGACAGCCAATTATTTTTTTTTAAACCCAACGGAATCCTACAAGTGTTATGGTACTCGTCAAGATAAATTCAACGAGCCCAAAAACGGCGGGGTTATGTTGAGTAGTTAGGTTCCCTTGGCTACCTTTCCGCTTCATCATCAGACCCTGAATATCATCTTGTTGTATAGTACTTCTCAATTCCAATCTAACAAGCCTAAACCCGTTGGGGCTACGTTTTATAATTTACATGTTCTTATGGCCACCTTCCGACTCCATTATCAGACCAATTCCAAGGTACCATATTATTGCCAAATTTATGCCAAATTTCAGCTCAATTGGATAACCGCAAGTGCTCGAAAAATGGATCACAAGATTTGAACCGGAAACACAGACGGACGAACAGTGCAAGTTAAATAAAAGCTTGTAAAAGCGGCCGCGTTTGCATCTATACTTACGCATCTATACTACACGTAGCTAGCAAATATAGAAAATAGTTCTAGTAATATAATAATAATTTATTTAACCCAGACAATTTTAGTCCATCACACAAACAAGCCATGTTTGCTGCTAATAGTTTGCGAATTACAAAAACCATAAGTTTAAATAATTATTGTTAAAAATAATAATAATAAATATAGAAATAAGTTAATTAATAATAAAATTTAAGGTATAAATAATTAAATAAATTAGTTGAACTTAAACATATTATCTTAAAATTCCAAAATATCACAATTAAAATGTCACAATTAAAAATATTACAATTAAAAATGTCACAATTAAAAATATTACAATTAAAAATGTCACAATTAAAAATGACACATTATTATAAAATATTAAAAGTCATAGTCAGGTATTGGTGAATGCAGTGACGCCCAGTCCCGCATAAATGGCCAGTCCAGTCTATTTGCCACCACAGCCAGGAGGCTGTTGCAGCTTGCTCGTGCCCACCGAGCCATGTGAAAAATATTACAGTTTATATGTTTGGATGTTTATTACTCAATCACGCAAAAACGGCCGAACGGATTTTAATGAAATTTGGCACACAGATAGTTTATTACCTGGATTAATACATAAGATACTTTTTATCCCGGAAAAATGTAAGGCCCCTGTCTAAAGTCAACGCGGACGAAGTCGCGGATAGAAACTACTTTTAAATAAAACAATTACCTCAGATCTTTTTATTATGACGGTATTTAGTTGCGAAATATACCACTTTATTCGCAAACTATGGTTGGATCGGATTAATTAGAAATAAGACCACACCTATAAATGTGCTTTTAATTTTGTTTAACCTAGTATAACCTATAATAGTATTATAAAGAGAAGAGATTTGTTTGTTTGTTAGTAATGGTAAAACTCTAAAACAAATGAACCGATTTTAATAATTCTTTCATCATTAGAAAGCTATCTTATCCAGAAGTAACATAGACTATATAACATAGACCCGGTAGGTGGCGCTGTAGTCGACCGGGTACGAAGTCGCGGGTAACTGCTAGTAAATAATATGTCGAAGAGTACAATACATATCTATTGAATTCCTAAGAAGAAATATAAAAATCTTACTTCCTTTCGACGGAGATCATGGTGCCCCTACCATAAGGGGATGTTTGATATTTGTACCTGTATGTTTTGATTTCAGCACTAGTGGGCAGGGCGCCGCGGGCCGGCGACCAGGAAATCAAAGAGCACAGACACACAACACCGCGCATTATCATTTGTAACGTTCGACAACCCTGCCGGCTGTTGTTCATTGGAATTTTGTTAGTTTTGGGGCATTGGGTGGTTTTCTTTTGATGGATATCTACTTAAATATTGAATTATTTTATAAATATTTTTTTTTGTTTCCAGATTGACGCGAATTTGTCGCATGAAGACTTTGCGTATAAATTTACGCAGACTACCTCATTGGTCTAGAGGCGAATAATGTGCTTTGTGATTACGAAGTCCTGGCTTCAAAGCCTAGGTTTCACAAATGTAGTTTTTCTTTCGAAAAATTCTGTGTTTAAGCCGCTGTCACAAGCGACATAACATTTTCTAAACGATGCATCATGTGTCAAGTTGACATATGCCAAAAAGAAAATAGGCCAGAAACCGTTAACGACGCAATAACGGCGCTTCATATATTCAATTTGTTCTTCATAAAAATACTCTTACATATTTATATCAGATCACCTAATTGTATTTTTTCACGAAGTACTTATGCGGAAAACTAAAGAAAAGATCGGAGTTTTATTGAGCATCAGTATTTGAGTAGACACTCAGTATCAGTCCGGAAGTAAAAACTGTGCTCGATATTTGGCAATGAGCTTGCCCCCTATTTCATGAGACCTAACGTCGTCAGTGAAAAGTGGGTGTACACAGTACACCTCTGCCACCCCCGCTTGGGGAATATAGGCGTGACGCTGTGTTTGTTGTGCGTTTTATCTATATATCGATCTATATCGTCACGCCAGATCTCTTGCGGGATAGGCAGAGAGTTCAGAGTTCCAACAGGTTCTTTCCTTACATACCTCTCTGGCTTTCTTCACTCTCATACATCGCCGATTACGGAGACTCTTGACTTCAGATAAGACACGGTCTATTTGGTGTTTGGTTTGATAACACATGAAGTAAAACTATTTTTTTTTCGGATTTTATTGCAGTTTATTTTATAGAGTTTATGTTACTGATGACTATTCAGTATAGTCATACAGATTCTATACAGATAGTCGAGCATACGTTAGAAATTAAAAAAAAAATAGTTTTATTTCAATAGATATTCTCTCTGTTATAGAGATTTTAATTCTGTATTTACTATGTTTGTAATAGGTATTCCTTATGGTACGAGGCATGCCTTTTAAGTTCTGTCGTTTCCATATTTCCCGGCAATTTTGAATTTGGAACTGTTCTATATTCAAATGTGTTTAAATTCAATTTTGAGATTCAAATCTCAAAACAGTTGAAAGTATTAGGATTAATGCTATTGTTTAGTCACAGTGTCGATTGGAAGCTGTCAGGTTACGTACGAAAATGACTCTTTCTAAGGAAATTGTTCGTGCAATAATTTTCTACCACTTTAGAAGAGGCCTGATACGGCTTTAGTGTTCTGAAGAGCTAACATCTGTGTTCAGTGATGAAGCCCCATGTCTGCGGACTGTCAAACGCTGGTATTTAGAATTCCAGCGTGGACATACTAGTGTTAGTGACAAATCTCGCGAAGGACGCCCAAAATCCGCCTTCACTGAAGATAACATCATTGCTGTGAGACAACTAATTCTCGAAGATCGTCATGTGACGTATCGAAAGATAGAGGCTTTATTAGGCATCTCAGGGACAACCATTCAGAAGATCTTGCATGAAGCGCTTGGTGTGAGAAAGCTAGTTTGCCGTTGGATACCGCATCTGCTTTCCGACGATCACAAGGCGGCCCGCGTCAGATGGTGTAAGAAAACTTTGCAAAGGTTCAACCGAGGAGAGTCAAATCACGACTACGACATCATCAGTGGTGACGAATCTTAGATCTATGCCTACGATCCTGATTAAAAAACAACAATCTACAATCTGGGTCTTTCAAGACGAGCCAAAGCCGACTAAAGTTGTTCGTTCTCGAAGCACTTCAAAGAAGATGGTGGCCACGTTCGTTGGAAAAGCCGGCCATGTTGCGACTATTGCACTTGAAAATCGTAGAACGGTTAACGCAGAGTGGTATACCACAGTTTGTTTACCACAAGTCATCGCCGAACTTCGAAAATCTAACTCAAAGCGACGCATCATCCTGCACCACTACAACGCAAGCTCACACAGCGCTCGTCAAACGATTGAGTATTTGAA
This sequence comes from Phalera bucephala, assembly GCA_905147815.2. Lineage (NCBI taxonomy): Eukaryota > Metazoa > Arthropoda > Insecta > Lepidoptera > Notodontidae > Phalera > Phalera bucephala. Next base: position 26,481,395 of record LR990627.1, on the reverse strand, counting down.
GCAGGAAAAAGTAGAAATTCTTGACCATCCTCCATACAGTCCTGACCTAAGCCATAACAATTTCTTTACATTTTCTAAAATTAAGAAAAGTCTTCGTGGTCAAAGGTTCCAATCCGGTGAAGAAGCAGTCGACGCTTTCAAGTCAGCCATTTTGAACACCCCCACTTTAGAGTGGAATAAATGTTATAATAACTGGTTTGAGCGAATGGAAAAGTGTATTAAGCTACGTGGTGAATACTTTGAAAAACAATAAAAAGTACTATAAGGTTCTAGTTGTGTTTTTTTCTTCAAACGACAAAACTTAAAAGGCATGCCTCGTATAATCAATCCTGTTTATTATTCAAACTTCGTCGTCCACTGCCTACATATTGTAAGTGGTTGACAACTTTACCTCTACACTTTGTTTAATTATAGTTCTCTGTGGTTTTTGCTACTTCATGACAGTCCTATCGACTTACGTATAATTACGTTATTAAAATTTCATAAGTCAGCTTAGGTATATTCCCCTCTTCAAGAACATTAAAAACCTAATACCCACCGCCTATAATTCACATTCATTTCGCGCCTGCTTATCGACATAAAAATTTATTACACCTGGCAACACAGAGAAAAAAGTCAAATTTCGAATGGCAACCGCCATTTTTAAAAACGCCATAAATCCAACAATCCAATATTTAATGCGCGAAGAAAATCATTCGCAGTCGCGGCCTTAGGTTTTATATTAAAAAGCATTACTTTTCCAATAACAAATCTATACAGGAACATACACGATAATTTCTTTGATACTTAATAATAGAAAATTCAACTTTGTCGGCCGAAATTTAGAGTGTATTTTACTTTGTTGTAGAAATAAGGAGGTGGAATCTTAAAGAGGTTCGATTCGTTGAGAATTCTTTTAATAAGTCGGGATGATTTACGCGACGCCAAGAGCACACGGCGCCTCCCCCTAATTAGAGTGGGGAAAAAATTCACGTCGCACACCTCACGACTGACGATTGTCACGGTCGGATAAAGGCAGTAATTAGCGTTGGACGAGAGAGGGAGATTTTCACGTAATTCCGCGCATATTTTAATACGTTTAAAACGACTGTAAGATGTATAGGTTTTAAATGGATTTTGATTATTGTGATAATAATTGTAATCAACGGAACGCACCTAGTCTGCCTAATTAATAAGTTATTAAGATGTTAGACTCCCGTGTCGTTAAACAATGAATCTTATACATACGTTTGACTAATAAATACTGCTTCCTTACATGTTTCTTCTTCTTCTTCAAGTTATGGCTTGACACTAATTATAAGTGTATTTTGCCAGTGTCCAGTGAGATATATAATCGTGTTTGTTTAAATTAATTCGACTCCCCGATGAATTTGATGACAACGATGATAATGAAATTAATGAAATACCCCACCCTGGATAGTAAAGCGGTGGATACTTTACTTACAATTGCAACGGCCGTTTTGATGGAAGTCGAAAAGGCACGTTTGATCACTTTGTTACAATTACCTTCACTCATGCACATATAAGAACAGATAATGGTTAATATTCCACCAACATTACACATTATTAGTCGAAAAAACACAAGTTTTGGAAATTAAAACATATTGTCAACATCACACTTCGACTTCCCGCCAAAAAAAAAACAAAGCAAAAAAAACTACATGTTTTATAAGTATCTAAAATTGGCCACACTAACTAGCTTCCACTACAACATCAAACATTAAAGAGTTACCTGAATTTTGAAGGGAAATCGAAGAGTGATGTTGTTAATTTGTTTTATCTATCTATCTATAACTTCACGCCAGATCCCTTGCGGGGTAGGCAGAGAGTACAGAGTTCCAACAGGTTCTTTCCTTACATATCTCTCTGGCTTCCTCGACTCTCATAGTTCGTCTCATACACGCTCGCCGGTTACGGAGACTCTTGACTTTTCCATCAGATAAGACTCGGTTTATTTGGTCGTGGTAAGATAGTCTAGGTATTCCCCGGTACCTGCATCCTTCCACTTTCACATTGTATATCTGTTTTGTCATTCTTTCCTCTGGCATTCTTTCTATATGCCCGAACCAACGGAGCATGCCCTTTCTCATCTTTACACCGATACTATCTTTCATACCTACTCGCTGTCTTACTATGCTGTTGCTAATTTGTTTTAATTTCCAAATATTGTGTTATTTTGAATAATAATGTGTTATGTTGGTAGAATTTTAACTATTATTATTCTTAATCAGTCAAGCAGTGAAAACCTAGTAGTTAGACCGTTGGACTGGAAAGCCAGAGGTCTCGGGTTCAAACTCAGGCACGCACCTCTGTCTTTTCGAAAGCATGAGCGTATTATAAATTAACTATCACTTGCTATAACGGTAAAGGAAAACATTGTGAGGAAACCGGCATGCCTGAGATTTTCGTAAAGGTGTGTGAAGTTTGCCAACCCGCACTGGACCAGCGTGGTGGACAGCGTGGTACTCTCTCAGTTTGAGAGGAGACCCGTGCCCAAAGGTCGCATGGGTGAAGGTAATTGTAACAATTTGTAAAACCATAACTTAAAGAAGAAGAGAGTTACATTTTGTTGAATGCTAAAAAAGTAACACCGTATATAAAAAAACTAAAACCTTTTAACTAAACTTAAATTTGCTATAAGTTAATTGCTATTAGTTTTGTATCTTATATAAAAAGGTTTATATTTAATGCGCATTTTATTTGGGGAATATCGAATATATTTTTTTTATTTCTTAGAGTGAGTGTAAATAATGTTAAAAGACGTTCGTAATACTACCGTGTTGTTCTTACCGATCAGAAAGGTTAAATTGAGATGCGTCTTCGTGTTTTGTTCGTCGCTTACGCGACTTCATATGGTAATCGTCCCAGCAGCGTGTGGCCACAAACCTGCACCCCACCATCCGCAATGGGACTACGTAGCGAAGTTCTCATATATTGATTTGTAAGAGAAGATCTTTGCTCAACAGCTAGGCTGTCAAAGCTGTTAATGTCTTTAATGTCAATTTCTTGCAAATAAAATTTTACTCTGAACAGACGTCTTTCCATTGGAATATACACGGGTTGCTTATTCGAAACTTTAATACATACACATACAGAACATAGTGACCTGCAGTAAGCCGGATCGATAAAACGAACAAAATAATTTTGAGGCAACCAGTGATAAATATGAAATAAATATAAAAAAGATGGATCAAGTAATTATTTAATTAAAAGATATATTTGAACGTATGGACTATGAACTTACAGGCTGATATCAAAAAATGCCCTAAGGTCAGATTAACGCAGGGCTATTTGGTAACAAAATTACAATACGTTGAAGAATATTGGTATCTTTAGAAAGAGGGGTACATGAAGTTAATTACAATGGTGACTCGCGACCAACGAAAACAGCTAGATTATTTTGAAAATGACGTCTATGGCGCTTGCGAAGAAAAGTTTACGGAGACAAAAGCTGGAATTATTGATTTGCTACCAACAAAAAAGGCACAAGTCAAAGCAATCCAATGTTGTCAAGGTCCAATGGAAGGTCGAATCCAAATCACAAGAATCTCGATCAAGACGTGTCACCACAGGTAAAACTGCCGCGTTTGCAATTACCTATATTCTCAGGCGATTACGCGAGTGGCCAACATTCAAAGATCTATTTATATCGCTGGTACATGATAATGCATCAAATAATGAGGTTCAAAAGCTTCATTACTTAAAATTAAGCGTTATTGGCGAAGCGGGATCATTGCTGAAAACTATACAAATTACTCAAGCGAATTATCATCAGGCTTGGACGGCGCTCTTGCACAGGTACGATAATAAACGATTGATAGTAACATCTATCCTAAAACGTTTGTTTAACCAAAGAAGGATGCAGATACAAACACGAAATCATATAAAATTATTATTGGATACTACTATGGAATGTTTAAATAATTTAAAGAATTTGAATATCAACGTGGAGTCATCGGATCCCATGATTATTTTCGTACTGATTCAAAAATTAGATCTTGAATCTCACAAGGCATGGGAAGAGTATGTAAGTACGACCCATGCCAATGAATTGCCTACGTTTTTAACTCTGCAGGAGTTTCTGTAAACAAAGTTTCGTACCTTAGAATTAGTTACGCCGTCTTCATCTAGAGAGAGAACTGCCATTCGCTCGTATCATGTTACCTCAGCGGAACGAATTTTCCCCATGTGTAAAAACAATCATGGGTTGTGTCCCTGCAAGGAATTTGGAAATATGGAAACATCCGAGCGCAGTATCTACGTCAAAGACAATTCTATCTGCTACAATTGTTTAGTTCCAGGTCATGCAGTCAGATCGTGTAGATTACCAACATCATGTAGACTCTGCTACAAACGACATCACACTCTTCTTCATGAACAAAGTTCAAGCAACGGCGGCGGCCCCTCTGCAGATATTTCACAGCCCCGCATATTACATTCCAATGTTGAAGAGGCCGAGGACATTCAAGTTAACACAGTTATGATGTCACATAATTTCGCAACCACATACCATACAAACAGAACAGCCTTGTTAGTTACTGCAGTAGTCATTGTCAAGACTGACGAAGGTTACACTACTGCACTTAGAGCATTAATTGATCCTGGGTCATAAGGTTGTTTGATAACTGAGAGAGCCGTTCAATTACTGAAATATAAGAGACATCCTGTTAAGGGAACAATACTAGGTATGGGTTCATCGTCATCTAAAGTAAGTCATGTAGTTGAAGTAGAGGTTTTGTCCCAATGGCAGTCAGAATTTAAACTCACAATTAAAGCGTGCGTCGTTTCTAAGCGCTTAACTACACAGATCCCTACAAATACAATTTCTTCACATTGGTCGCATCTTAAAGGACTCACCCTGGCTGATTCGGAGTACAGTACACCAGGGTCTGTCGATTTGCTCCTGGGATTTGATGAATATGCCCAAATTCTTCAAAACGATATCGTCAAGGTACCGGCTGGCTCACCGTGCTCTCAAAAAACTACGCTAGGTTTGATTCTATTTGGTAAAGTTTTTGATAATACCAATACAGATCCGTTAATTATAGTCATGCACCAGCAAATAGATATAGATGACATGTTGAAAGTTTTATGGGAACAAGATATTGATACTAAAAGGAAATTTACAAAAGAAGAAGAAGCTTGTGAAAACAAATATAAAGAAAATTACACCAGAAATGAAGAGGGAAGGTACGTAGTTTACTTACCATTTAAGGTTGAACCACCCCGTTCGGCAGGAGGAAATACGAGAAGCATAGCACTGAAAAGATTAATGCAATTAAAAGAAAGATTAGACAGAAATGAAAAATTAAATAAGACTTATACAGAAGTAATTAAAGAATACCAGCTGATGGGACATATGGAAAAAGTACCACGTGAAGAGTGTGAGAATTGCTCAGTCTACTTACCTCATCAGGCGGTAGTACTTGAGAACAGAGACGACTAAAGTTCGTGTTGTTTTTGATGCGTCAAGTAAAGGTTTAAATAATGTCTGCTTGAATGATGATCTACTGACCGGTCCTGTAATTCAAGGGGACTTAAGAAGCATAATAATGAGATGGCGTATGCATAGGATTTGTTTTACTGCCGATATTTAAAAAATGTACCAAATGATTTTTAGTTAATAAGAATACTAAGCAAAACATACTGAATTTCAAAGAATCCTTTGGTATGAGAATAATGATATTACGGCCTATCGCCTATTATCAGTTACATTTGGGACCTCAGCAGCACCTTATTTGGCCATCAAAACACTTGCACAATTCGCAGAAGACGAAGTTAAAGATTACCCAACTGCAGCGAGAATAATAAAGGAAGATTTTTATGTGGACTATGTTATATCAGGATTTGATACAGTAGAAAAAGCTATCAGTGCTAGTAAGATTTTACAAATGTTACTGAATAAAGGTAGCATGAAGCTTCAAAAACGGTCATCTAACAGTTGGCAATTCTTGAATTCTATTGATCCTGACTTAGTATCTACGAAGGCAATGTGGCAAATGGAGTTAAACAAAGAGGGCATTATAAGGGTTCTAGGTTTGTCATGGAATTTAAGTGATGACAATTTTCAACATTCTTTGAATTTTCAATCTATTGAAGAAAACGTCACCAAAAGAAGTATTCTTGCTGATCAACAACGACTTTTTGACCCGTTGGGATGGAATGCTCCCGTGATTGTTGTGGCGAAGATATTTATTCAATGATTGTAATTAGCAGGAATTGACTGGGATGATAAAATTGATGAAGGTCTAGAAAAAAAATGGATTACTATCAGAAATGATTTAAAGAACGTTGACAAGATCAGAATTAACCGATGGTTGAATTCTTATGAAACTCAAAAAAATAAAATCTTTTTGCACGGTTTTTGTGACGCGTCAATGCACGCTATGGCAGCTGTTGTATACACCAGAACTGAAAATTCAGATGGTTCGATAAATGTTAATATCGTGGCTGCACGTACGAAAGTAGCTCCAGTGTGGACAGTATCATTACCGCGATTGGAGCTATGTGGTGCTGTTTTACTTGCCCAACTCCTCCATCACGTAGCCCAAGCTATAAGAATACCTCCAACACAAATTTACGCCTGGACAGATTCGTCGGTAGTACTATCTTGACTATTCGGAGAACCTGGGAGATGGAAACCATTCGTCGCTAATGGGGTGATAGAAATTCTCAATCACATAATGGCAAGGGCCAACGTGGCTTTTGTTAAAAAATATAGAATTCATAAGACCACACATTATTCGAACAGACCTAGAGAAAGGACTTAAAATGAAGATTTGCTTAAATATTACGGAAGAAAGAAGATCAGAAAAACCGGGTATTGACTTAGAAAAGTTTGATTCACTTACTAAATTAAAAAATGTTGTTGCCAACCGTAGAAGCAATATCTATGGAATTACTACATGTCGCATAAAATATATATATATATATATATATAAAGCGAGCACAGATAGAAGCTTTTGAGGAAGATATAGAAATAAAAAAAGGAATACAGTTCGACAAAGAAGTAGTCTCAAGTCATTAAACCCTATAATATTAAGCAAAAAAAATTCACTTACTCTACTGATTGCCGCTGATGCTCACCGGAAGACGATGCACGGCGGATTACAATTAATGTTGTCTTACTTAAGATCGAGATATTGGATTATAAAAGCGAAGAGCGTAGTAACATCATACATTCATCAATGTTTGGTGTGTGCTAAAATGCGAGCAGAGTCTAGAACTCAGATTATGGGCGATCTACCGAAAATTCGAGTGACACCTGCCCGACCTTTTTTACATAGTGGTGTAGACTTTGCTGGTCCATAATATAATGTTCTTATGACACGAGGACGAGGGGGGAGAACTACCAAGTCATACATTGCTAGCTTCGTATGCATGTGTATTAAAGCTATACATACCGAATTAGTTGGAGATCTCACATCACAATCATTTGTTGGTGCGTTTAGACGGTTTGTGGCACGTAGAGGTCACTGTGCACACCTTTGGAGTGATCAAGGCCGAAATTTCATCGGAGCCAACAAAGAATTAATCGACGCGTGGTCAACAGCTCGTCTGGACTTTAAGGATGATATTGCAAATTTGTTGGCGCAAGACGGCACCCAGTCACATTTTATTCCAGCGTATAGTCCAAATTTCGGCGTATTAAGGGAAGCGGGAGTAAAGTCCGTCAAATTTCACCTGAAATGAATAATTAATACAAATTTGACATACGAAGAGCTTTCGACACTTCTGTGCCATGTCGAGTCATGTATCAACTCACGACCGCTGTGCCCAATCGATGACACAGACGTGGATAACATAAATCCTTTAACACCCGGACATTTTTTAATTGGCGAGACACCAATCGTCATTCCCGGACCAGACTGACGGGCCATAAATATAAGACATTTAGCTAGATAGCAATACGTACACAAATTGATTAATGATTTTTGGCATAGGTGGAAAAATGAGTATCTTACAAGATTACAACAGCGGCCAAAATGGATGACCCAAAAGGTTGAATTCAATGTGGGTGACATTGTATTAGTAAAACATGATAATATACCTCCCGGAAAACGGTTTATGGGACGTATTGTAGCAAAGCACACTGATCTTGACAATTGCACTCGTATCTATAGTGTGAAAAGTGGTGGCACTACGACTAAAAGACGTGTTAGTAAGCTTTGTCCTTTGCCTGTCAATACTGAATCTTAATATGTGTGTACTAGGCATTCACGTGTGATTAAATACTTTATTGTATTTCTCATCTTTTTAAGTTCATACACTTATTTTTACAGTCATCAATCAAAGATTTTGCTGTAACACGAAGTAGGATAAGTTTTTTTTTATTGTATTCATCATCATCATCCATAGCCCTCGTTGAGATATTATTACGTTAGTGAGCTATCGAAGTGAGTTAGTGATTGTTTTTTTCATACATTTAATTTTATGTTAGATACTGAGCTATCGAAGGGAGCTTGTTTATTTATTTCACACATCTAGTTTATAAAAGGCTCATACCCTTTTTGGTGGGCGGTATGTCAAAGCTGTCTTTAATGTCAATTTGTTGCAAATAAAATTTTACTCTGAACAGACGTCTTTCCATTGGAATATACACGGGTTGCTTATTCGGAACTTTAATACATACACATAAGGAACATAGGCTATATAGGCTGATTGATCAAATGTAATTAAATCCTCTAGAAACACACCTGAATTCAAAAACTATGCTAAAGTTTTGACAAGAGTTATACATAGTCATAAGCTTCTTCATCAAGCCGTATCTATTCTATTTGTCTGCACATTTGGTTGAAGGCTTTAATATGGTGCATTAGGTATTCCCTGTAGGATAACGCAATTTGATGCACAATTTATGAAACAGTCCTAAAAAGTGTAGATATATCAGAGAGAGACTGCGAAAACGTGCTTTTTAGCACGGCTAAAGATTGTCTTTAGTAAAGTAAGCAAAAATATATTATTTCTATATTTCGTCTCATACAGATTTCCTAAAACAGGATTTCTTTACGATTCTTCTTAGGATAATATTGTTTAGACAATATAATTATACCTAGCTAAGTTAAGCACCCTGTGCAACCCTCTTCGATTCGAGCATATTTTCATAAATGCAAACACTCAAAAAGAATTTTCTTCGAAAGCTCATAAATATTTGCCACTTTGCCTGCCCTCACTCTACTATTTAGCTAACGGAAACCAACTTTAAAACTAACACATTAAGTTGAAGTTTCTTTGCGAGATATAGTCATAAGCGCTTTTTAAAACTGATCACAAAGCGACAGATTAAAGATTAATCCGAATATCCAATAAATATCCGAATGGATTCGTTCTGGAATTGGAATCGTAGATGGAAGTTGGTTTTTTTACTCTGTGATGAGTTATAGTGGTGTTTTGATTTAGAGTCCTCTAGTCATAGAGTAAGGGTTGTTTTTTAATTGTTTTCGCGCTAATGAAAAAGGATTACATTTTTTTTGTTTGTTTTAATATTGCTAATGGGTTTCTTTAGTTAAGTTGTCATTTTTGATTAATTAAATGTTGTGATCTTTGGGGTGCTAAATATATTGGTACTTTTGTGGTAAATAATCTACTTGTATTTGTCTGTATGGTTGTCAGTTTCAGATTTTCTATTTTTATAATCATCTGGACTCAACTTCCTTTTAGGTACATCAGTAAAATAAGAGTTAGGTTTTATCTATCAAACAGTCAACTTAGTAGAAACAATTCTAGATCTATCTATCTATCTATAACCTCACGCCAGATCGCTTGCGGGGTAGGCAGAGAGTACAGAGTTCCAACAGGTTCATTTCTTACATACCTCTCTGGCTTCCTGGACTCTCATAGTTCGTCTCATACACGCTCGCCGGTTACGGAGACTCTTGACTTTTCCATCAGATAAGACTCGGTTTATTTGGTCGTGGTAAGATAGTCTAGGTCTTCCCCGGTACCTGCATCCTTCCACTTTCACATTGTATATCTGTTTTGTCATTCTTTCCTCAGGCATTCTTTCTATATGCCCGAACCAACGGAGCATGTCCTTTCTCATCTTTACACCGATACTATCTTTCATACCTACTCGCTGTCTTACTATGCTGTTGCTAATGCGGTCGGCCAGCTTCACTCCGCACATCTTCCGCAGAGTTCGCATTTCTACCGCATTTATCCTACTTTCATTCTCCTTCTTACATACCCAGCTCTCGCTACCATATAACAGCGTTGGGACAAGAACTCCGTTATGTATGGCCAGCTGCGCCTTATGGCTTAAGTGCCGGCTCCCGAGTAGCTTTCCCATCGCACCATTCACTCTGTTCCCTGCTCTCACTCTTCTCTCTATGTCAGCGGTGTATTTCCCATCCTTACTGAAGGCGCATCCAAGATATAAAAACTCATTCACTTGCTCCAGCACATCGTTACCAATCACAATCCTTACATTCGTTCTGGTTTCTTCCCTTTCAAAAACCATAATCTTGGTTTTCTTCAAATTCAAGTGTAAGCCATTGATCATGCAGTCGTCTTTCATAACTGTGACTAGTGTTTGCAGATCAGTGGCTGTTGGCGCTATTAAAACCGCGTTATCTGCATAAAGTAGATGGTTTACCACTAAGTCACCCATTTGTACACCTTCATTCATCGCTTTCAGTCTTTGAAGACTTTTGTCCAGATATATTATAAACAGTCTAGCGGACAACACGCAACCCTGCTTGACGCCGATTTTAACGTCAAACCAGGGTGACCTGTTACCACCCACCCGTACGCATGCCTTGCAGTCCACATAAGTTGACTGGACGGCTCGCAACAGAGTGCCATCTATACCATACTCTGGCAAAATGTCCCAAAATCTCTTTCGCACAACTCTGTCAAATGCCTTCTCCAGATCTACAAAACCGCAGAAAACCTTCCGCCCCACTGCCAGATGCTTCTCTACGATGTTGCGGAGTGAGAAGACTTGATCCGAACATCCTCTTCCAGACGACCTGAAACCCCCTTGTGCCTTGTGCAATTCTAGATGTTAAGTATTTATTTATTTTTAAAAAAATTTGCTTCATGCTTTGAATTATTTGTGTATAATGGGTGTGTTTACATACATGAAAGACATATACCCAATCACATATACCAAAACAAACTTTTGTGGGTCATGCAAAGATTTGTGCCGTGTAGGGATCGAACCCGCAACTCGATCCAGTGGGCATAGCGACTTAAGCTTAAGCCATCGTGTTCTATCTTTCATGTCAAAGAAAAATAAGAAGATTCAATCGAAAGTAAAGGAGCCACTAATGACCATTTTGAAACTTTTTATACTACCCCCAATATAATGAATTAGTAACTTAACAAGAACTAGAGAGTCCACAGCACGGCATTAACTCAGTGTGAAGTGGGAAAGTTGAGCGCCAGCTAATGACTGCCAGTTGCCGGCGCTAGCTGCTGCCCGGCTGTTACGCGCATTAACTGGGCACAGTACTGAGGAAATTGACTAAAGATGCATTTTGACAAGGTTGGGACCTAGTTGTTAGACGGCCCAAGTTGGTTAAATAAAGATTCGTACTTTCGGAGGCTACACATAAATCACCTAATTGAAGAAAAAAATTCCAATTTAATATTTCTCTAAGAATGAAAGAACAGTACTTCTCGCAAAGAGGTTCGGACTGAAAAAATACAGCTTGTCCAACCGAAGCTTTGAAGTCAGGACCTCGTGATCGCTACGCATTTCACTACCAGACCAACGAGGCTGTATATTGAATTAGTAACTTAGCTAGAACTGGAAAGTTAACCGCCCTCAGTGTGAAGTGGTAAAGGTGAGCGCAAGCTACTAGGGCCAGCAGCTGCCTGGCTACAGTAATAAGAAGGTTTTCTAAGGATGCCTTGTGAGAAGGTTAAGACCTAGTTGCTAGTACTAGTTAGTGGAATAACTACACTCCTAATTTCGTTGGATGCGCGTAAAAATATTAGTATCACTCGAGCAAGAAAAACAGATATTCCCATGACCAATGATGTTTTAAACTACTCGAAATGTTGTATGGTCTTATGTTTGTATCTTTCACGCCTATTCTATTCTTAAAGGCAGAGGTGTTCACTGCCCACCCACATTATATACCGTCACGTCTATATTTCCCAAGTGACAGTGTCTATAGCTTACCTTGTACACCTACATTTTGCGGACGACGTTAGGTCCCATTGTAATAGGGAATCATTTTATTGCCATTACACCGGGCACTATTCGTGGCTCTGGGCTATTGAGAATTTATCGATAGAAAAACACAGTTTATTCGACCTAGGATACAAACCTACGACCTCGTCACTCATACTATACGCCAAGTAGACCAACGAGGCACCCACGTTTGTCCAAAAATTATATATAGTTTTTTATCTACCACTTTTCATAACGACATTATAAATGTATTTTATTTGATATCTTTAAACGTTTGACCCTAGTCATTAGGGTACAAAGTGAGACAATTGTTGTGAGTAACTCGGCACATTACCCCGTCCACTCGCTCTGCTAATGTCCTTTGATATCATTTGAACTAACCCTCCGACTAAACGGAGCTATTGTTTTAGAATTAGGTATAGTTAAGTTAATGTTCTCTTAGAAGTTTCTAGAAGCACTAGTTATATTATCGTTAGAGATAGTTAAGTTGGTTGAATACACACACAGTCACGCCTATATTCCCCAAACGTTGGTGGGAGGTTGAATACTTGTCTTAAATCAATTAATATCTATTTATTGTTATTATTATTAACTATTATATATATATATATATATTATATATATATATATATATTATATATTATATATATATATATATATATATGAAAATCGCAGGAAATCGTTGGATGCAGGTGGCATCGGACCGGTTACGCTGGAAAGCGATTGGGGAGGCCTATGTTCAGCAGTGGACAAGTATAGGCTGAAATGATGATGATGATGATATATATATATATATATATATATATATATATATATATATATATATATATATATATCTTTATTATTATTGTATTAATGTAGTAAAACAATAAAATAACTACCTACTTAAGGGTAGATTTTTCAATCATCAGATAAAAATTATTTATATGATAAATTAGGTACAACATACATAAATGAAAAATATAATTACCTATATGATAATCAAATTGTTTCACTTTTATTTTTAGCAAGTCAGCTTATAATTTTGTTGGATAGCTTTTATCCGGCCAAACCGCCTCAATCTGATGACATTGGGAGTCCAAACTAAAATTTCTGTGATAGACGCACAGTATGGAGCAGAAGTTACTGGTAAATTTGTTTTGTATATTTTTTTTTAATTAAATATGTGTCATTCACATAACACCAAAAAACAAAAAACCAAACTACAAGAAATTAGAATTAATTTTAACGAAGTCCATTTATAAATTGTTACACCCTTTTACAGATCCTCGGTAGTATAGTGGTCAGTATCCCCGCCTGTCACGCGGGAGACCGGGGTTCGATTCCCCGCCGGGGAGGTCCTTTTTTGCTGCTCTCTAGGTACCTATTAAGATTAGCGTTCCTATATGCTTTAACTATATGTGAATTAAACTGCTTTTGAAAACTGATTTATAGTTTTACAAAAATGGTGATAATTCATAAAATGTTAAAATTTTATTACGATACAATGATACTTCACAATAGTATTATTTATAACCAAAAGGACTAAGTTACTTACAGTTTTTTGGGCTGTGTGAAATAGACCTTTTTCTTTCTTTCTTTTCGTTATTTTACTATACTATAAAAAATAGTTTATAGAAAATGAGGCTATGAAAGGCAGATAGACTAAACGACTTAGAAGTTTCTGTCTTAACCTGATGTGAGGCTTTGGCGTGATGACCGGACTCGTTCCAAAAGGACTGATCACAGGTAGCTGATTTGTAGAAATGTACGAAAGGCAGTGGGGGAGACCTTTATCCAACAGTGAGAAGCATAATCTGTAATGAAACATCAAAGCCAGACTGATAAAGAAAGATACCTTCAGCTCGGCCAATAGGCTATTTGACTAATTTTGGAAAACCCTTTTAGGTTATTCTTTAATATGTAATAAGCACACTACATTAATATTTCCGAGAAATCTACTTTAATATCAATAAAAATTTAATCATTAAGTTTCTTTTTTTAAATACGCGCCAAAAACGCTGTTTCTGTAATAGCGCCGGTCCCATAACATGTGTGACGTCACACGCTCGCAAAACAAAATAAATAACTTAAAACAGTGTAGCTGAAGTGAATTTCATAATTTTTCTTCAAATTCATTGTATAAAATGGCGTTTAATGCCACAATGTACAAATAAGTCTATTAATATTTCACACAAACTGTTTGTTCCAACGAATCCCAAAAAGCGAAAAATGTGATTACAATTAGTTCGAAGCGACCCAATGAGCATTTTATCGCATTCAAATATTTTTACGTGTAAAGATCATTTTGATATAAGTAGTATTTAACTTTTATATATACTAAATAGTAGCTAAAAGCCTAGCCTCTAAATATAGCTTAATTGAAAAGGAAGGATCCTTCCACTGCTATTTTTACATCTTTAAATTCCGCAGCATAGTAGACAGCAAGAAAAGAGCGTCAATCTGTGGGAAGTTGTTGTTAACGGCTTGCACAAAATATGACTCCATTTTTAATTTCACATTCATTTCTAATTCACAACGAATATTAATGCTAATAGTTATAACATTTATCAAAAATTATCAGAAAGCTGTTTCAGAAAGAGCTCAAAGACCGATAACACCCAGAAAACCAAAAATGCGAACTACTATCAGTCGAGGTAGCCATGTTTACAATCGTGTGACGTCACCAGAGTTACCACCAATCACAGAGCTTTCTTGTAACAGATAGAATTTCATAAATAATAATAATAATTTATTCATTTAAGATCAGTACATGTTACAATCTTATTCGAACTTATATTTAAGTAGGTATATTTACCGGTTGGCCTGAACTAGTTTTATTAGTGCTAAAGCATCGTAAATCTAATAATTTTAATAACAATAATATAACTTATTTGATTAGAAAGTGGCTTAACTAATATCATATGTTTTGTTCTACTTTTATAATAAAATTAAAGTTGTGATATGCTATGAGAAAATATGTTATCTACAAATTGCTAGTAATTGTTCCGTCTGTTCGTAGGACATTCTTTGTAAATAGTTATATAGCATTTGTTTACAGCTAAAATAATTTAATTTCTATATATTTAGTGCTTTATTTATTCTATTTTACAGAAAAGGTCCTAGAAAAGTAAAAAATCTATTAGTATATATATATGATTTAAAGATGAATTTGAAAGGCAGACTATATCTTTCCGTCTCTTATTAATAGTAACGTCAGCTGTATAAGCGAGCGTTTTGTGTTGTTTTAATAGTAAGTGCATTATGAAAAGTTATGTATTATGTTTTTATTTCATGTTATTTGCAAAAAATACACATAATTTTATTTAAAATGAAGTGAAATTGTATACCATATATGATAGGATGACCACAATTTATAGTTTATTTTCAATGTTGTCAAATAGCCTCCTGAATCAGTGTCTTATTTCACACGTTTGTTTAATAATTTTGTTGGAGTACAATAAAAAAATGATTCTATTCTATGTATTACATACATTTCCCTCCTAGGTAAAAAATCTGGGTTGATGTAAAATAACCAAATAAGCTACTTCTCATTCTTCCTTACAAATAATCCGAACTAAAACATATTTCTCTTTTAAGGAAACTATACATCCATAAATACACATAAATGTCTGTACATTAGTGTCGGGTGTCAGCCGACCGCAGCGCTAAATCTCGCGCCATTAAGCGACACTTAGAGCGGGTCTCGACATCGCGAATAAATTCAATTTGCTAACAACCCTAATGGTGTTTTCGAGAGCGTATAGAGACAGTTTCGCGTTGATTAGCTCAACTTTGACGGAGGCAACCAACTAGTTAAAAGTATTATCATTAAGTTTATG
This sequence comes from Phalera bucephala, assembly GCA_905147815.2. NCBI lineage: Eukaryota > Metazoa > Arthropoda > Insecta > Lepidoptera > Notodontidae > Phalera > Phalera bucephala. Next base: position 26,465,432 of record LR990627.1, on the reverse strand, counting down.
ATAATGGCTTGGTCTATAGGCTTAGCTTACGGGAACGGATAATCGCGGGTCCGATTCCGAGACGAATCTTTGTGTGTCAAAATTTTCTCGGTTAGGACTTAGGGTGTTTTTATAAATATGTGAATTTCATTTCTGTAAGCGCACCCACGACACAGGCATAATTCCTAGTTAAGGAGTCCATTTTTAAGCAAAAGAAAAAGGAGACTGTCAGTCAGTCGTATGTTTGTGCACTCTATTATTTTGTCACAGTAATGTAATAATTTTCTAAAGACTTGTGTTTTTAATACAGACGTATACAACATAGTCCTGACGATATGATACGATTTTTCTCGCAGAAGGGGTGTTTAGAGGCACCCAAAACAGTGTCCCTATCTTAAACAAAAAATACCTGAAAAAAACCGTTCAATTTTTTTTTTAATATAATTGCATTTGTGTGTGTGAATTTTGCCCAGCAGTGGAACAACAGTGGCTCTTAATAATAAGTGCAAAATGTGATCTCCCCGGCGGGGAATCGAACCCTGGTCTCCGGCGTGACAGGCGGGGGTACTAACCACTATACAACCGAGATGAATACATGATAACGTAATCCATACATGGTACTATAACAACCAGCACGATGAAATCATGGTGGGGCAACTCCTCTAGATATTTATATGACCACGCCAGATCTCTTGCAAGTAGTAACGTTGGACAACTTGATGGGGCAAAGTGGAACCAAATGACCGTCTTAGAGTACAGTCTTAGATTTACGCGAATGTTTTACATGAAATAAAGCAAATTTTTCGGATTTTATCGCGGTTTATTTTGCCGTGATGCCGGGATGCTGCAAAGCACTAGAAATGTATTTGTTTTTGTATAAACCTCATGATTATCATGTTTCCTGCCTTTCTAAGCCACAATATTGACATTCCAAAATAATAGTAAAAAATCTCTACCAGCGTATACCGGTTATGAAGATTCTTGATTGCTTGATCGACATTATAATTGTACGTCTTAAATTCACCCCCAGAAAAATGGCGATATTCAACGTTTTACTAGTAACACGGGTGCAGAAATTAATCGGAGAAAATACTGTAACAGCATAAATAAATACCATTTTCAAATTGCTCCAAAGGGTTAGTTAAACAAGAAATGTTATTCAAATCCCATTACACTACGGTCGGGCGTGCCAAAAATACACTTATGCTATTTGCTCTATATCTCACGTGATACATATGGGGAGGGTGGTGCTGGGGGTAGGAGAGGGGGGGGGATGGTAAATTAGCAAATATTGTAACGCTCGGAGACAACGGAAGTGTTCGCTGTTAAAAGCCAATTGTGTAGAGTTACGAATAAGATATACTCGAATTTTTAAATTGGACCAAATTTCCATGATATATATATATATATATATATATATATATATATATATATATATATATATATATATATATATATATATATATATATATATATATATCCTTTCAGTAATCTAAAGATTCACAAAACTACCATAATTTAAGTATGTCGATTATCGGCCTCAAACGTGTAAAATAATTAACGTAAGTCCTAAAAGTAGTAATTAGTTCCAATTGATAAATAGTTATGTATATCGGTTACTTTATTTTTTACTATTCTAGTTTATTCATTTTCTGAATACTCAAATTACCTAAAATTGCTATCAATAATTCCACGCGTTCCTCAGTTCGCTGTGTTAACTTTTAATAAGGCAATTTAAATCTCCATTTCTAAAATAATCTTAATACGCAAACATACACACCGGTTCCTAGTTAATTTGGATGGGCTCCATATTTTTAAGTAAATAGTAATGAACTCTTTAAATTTGTTTTTCGTATTGAATTGTAAACTAATAATGTAATCGAGGTGTTTGTAGGTGTTGCGTTATTTACGTTACACGTTCTATATACGGATGCAATTTAGTGATAACCGTATCCGAATGCGTTGATGTTCTTCATGTCCGTAAGAGCTTAAGCAAATATTGTGTAGTCCATACCTTAGTAAAATACAGGTGCACTTATGGTGTACTGTTTTGTCTGCCCTAGTCTGCTCCTTTGACGAAAACGAACGTGAAACATATTAATTTATTTATTATTTTTGCCGACTTTACCCTATTCCTACGTCTGTCGCTGATCTTCGACGTCGTGCGTTTCCGACAAATTGCGATTTACGTGCGTTGAGACCGCGCGGCGTGCTGGCGCTGGCGCCGCAGTTAAACACTCGTTATTTATGTTCTACGGACACACGCCACACGGCTTGGATAACATACATGGTCACCACGTGGACTTGAACCTACATAAATGAGGCATTTGTTCGTTACACTGACTGTTTCGTCTTATGGCGCATGATGCAAGTGGTTATCATAAGGTCGACTCCTAATATCAGGTCGGGTATAATATCAGAAAATAATGCCAGCCAAGCGTTTTTTAAATGTCTAATTTATGACTGGTATAATTGCAATAGGCTCGCCCCTGTTACATTGGGGCCTAATATCGGCATAAGTGTCTGGATATTGTTGGTCACCTCTTAGGGGACGTCCGATCGGTACGTGGATAATTTATCGTTAATAACATATCTAAATCTAGAAATATTCACGACTGGCATGCCCCCGCTGTCCCGCCCTTCAGGCGCACCCCCAGCCTTCGACGACGATGAAAAGGCCGAGCTTCTCGCCGACTCCCTCGAGAGCCAGTGCACGCCCAGCTCTCAGTCCGTCGACTAGTCCCACGTCGACGCGGTCGACAGGGAAGTCGAGCGCAGGGCATCCCTCCCCCCCCGCCAATTCCTTACCTCCTACTCGTATCACCCAAACGGAGGTCGAAGATCTCATTATGGATCTCAAAACCAAAAAAGCCCCCGGCTCTGACGGCATTTCGAATCGCGGCCATATTGAACGCCGCCATGACGAACTGCACCTTCCCCGCTAAGTGGAAGGAAGCAGACGTCATAGGCATTCCCAAGTCCGGCAAACCTCGTAATCTCCCCGCGAGCTACCGCCCTATCAGTCTTCTCAACTCCATGGGTAAGGTCTACGAGCGCCTACTTCTGGCGCGGCTCAAAGACTTTGTAGTGTCCAGGGGTATCCTTATCGACGAGCAGTTCGGCTTTCGAGCCAAACACTCCTGCGTCCACCAAGTGCACCGCATCACGGAAGACATCCTCTCCGGTCTTAACAGACCCAAACCCGTCTACACGGGCGCCCTCTTCTTCGACGTCGCGAAGGCATTCGACAAAGTCTGGCACAACGGCTTGATCTACAAGCTCTATCAAATGGGTGTGCCGGACAGACTCGTGCTCATCATACGAGACTTCTTGTCAAATCGCGCCTTCCGATATCGCGTCGAAATGACGCGCTCCACTCCCCACTCCACCCGAGCTGGAGTCCCGCAGGGCTCAGCTCACTCGCCTCTACTGTTTAGCCTTTACACGAACGACATTCCTCGTTCGAGTAAGGCGCATCTAGCCCTATTCGCGGATGATACCGCTCTCTACGTCTCGCATAGGAATAAGGGTTTCATTACCAGGAACCTTCAGGCAACCGCCAATTCCCTAGGGAATTGGTTCAGGAAGTGGCGTATTGAGTGCTGCGGTGTTCTTCTTCAGAGGTGCCACCCCACGCCACTCCCTGCGCCACCCTAGAAGTAATCTCGGCCAAGTGACCATGTTCGACCGACCCATCCCCTGGGTCAAAGAGGTCAAATATCTAGGGGTCACCCTAAACAGTACCATGTCCTTCGGCCCGCACATCAAGCGGGTCCGTCACCGAGCATCCTTTGTGCTCGGTCGTCTCCATTCGTTAATCTGCAAGCGGAGCAAAATGTCCCTTAGAAATAAGGTGACGCTTTACAAAACTTGCGTTCGACCCATCATGACTTATGCGTGTGTTGTGTTCGGGCATTCGGCCCCCTCTCACATCGATAAACTCCAACTTCTTATCATCTACCCATGCGAATCCGTTAATCGTAGCCGCCGCCGACTACGATCCCCCCCCCCATGTTCTCTCCGATCCCCCCGATGCTTTGTCATCCATTCTTTCCGCTCAGAATACGGGCGACGACGATGTAGTCGTAGATCCCCTCCCATAGCCGGCGGTTGACCGGTGCACTTAGTAGTGCACCCCGTCCCCCCACAGCGACTGTCCCAACCGAGGGCGTCGCTTCAAGGCGCCCTCGAGTATGTCGCCCCTTGCCCTTCTGGCTCGAGCGTAGTGGTTGCACGCTCGCCCTTAAGTCCGGTGAAGCTGTAAATGCCTGGCGGCCAACAGCCTACATCACTCACACACACACACTCTAGAAATATTAAAATGACGAATTGCGTTATTTTCGAGGTTTGAAGATGGTGTTTTTGTGGGATTATCGCTAATTGGCTGATTGAAATAAATCGCTCGAGAAGTTTTGGCAAAGAAGGTTATTTCTGAGCCGGTGTAAATTTATGGTGTGTTTAGTTTTTTATAGCATAATAATTCCGTCAATATGTTATTCCGAGATTGTCATTTCTTGCAGCGTATATTCATTGTAGCAAAAATTAAAGCGAGAGAGTTCTGTAAGGAAATAATTTATTGGAACTCGTACTCGTGGGTACGAGTACGAGTTCCAATAAATTATTATTATAATACAAGAGATCTGGCATGATGATAGAAAAAAATATTTGTAGTATTACGAAATTATGTGAAGAAAAGACACAACCTACAAGATGCACGTGTCCCCGGAGAAGGCACTAGTGTACAGCACAACGCCGGCAATCGCGGCTTACTTTGGGGAAACCTTTGTCTTGCAATGGACACGTTTTAGCTTAGTGGTTAAGAGCTTAAGCCGCTCCGCCCACTGTGTCTAATAGTCGCGGGTTCGATTCCCGCACGGGACAAATCTTTGTGCGATTCACAATTATTTGTGTATGTGAATTTTCATGTTTGTCAACCCACCTACGATACAGGAATAAATCCTAGTTTGGGCTACATTTTAAATAAAAAGAAATATGTTAATACTAATAGAATGAAATACTATAAAAAAATATATAGCCAAATCCGGTATAGCCGGAAATTCATATCATACGAAGGGCTACATCATAGTGTTACAAAATCAGGACGTACTGCACAAGAAATGTACTGCACAGGAACTGAAACTGCTTTGAAACTGATCTAGGCCGCTTAACTTTACGTACGTACGTGACGTAAAGTTAAGCAAGCAAACTAATCAGTTCTACATGACTCTCAATTAAATACGTAATGTACCTATCTATAGTCAGCTGCAGTAAGATGTAGACACTTTGCAGAGTTCAAATGTGTTTTTAAGGCTAATAGTGGTTCATATCTTTTAAGTTTACAAATCAAGTGTTTTTATATAACGATATAGATGCTTTATGTGCATTATTTACATATTTGTTCACAACTACTTACCCTCAAATTACATTTATTCTTGTTGACCAAAAAGTCCTTAAGAATAGTTCAGAAAGTAAAAGTTAGGTACCACCACTTCGGAATGTCATTTCTATGGAGAAGAACGGCAAGAAACTCCACGGTTATTCTTTTAAAAATGAGAGTTTGTTGAGAGAGAGCGAGAGAAAGAAGTTCCTCTACCACCTTTTCTATGTATGTAGACGTTAATCTTAGAAACTACTACTCGGATTTGCACCAATAGTAAATTAGGAATACCCAGACCGGAACAAATAATTGTGGATCACACAAAGATTTGTCCCGTGCGGGAATCGAACCCGCGACTATTCGACACAGTGGGCGGAGCAGCTCAAGCTCTTAACCACTGCGCTAAATCGTCCGTCAAAATCACACGTCAGGTTTCACACTAATTCACGAGGTATGGGTGGAGGATGTAAATACACAATTTTTCATAATTTTTCATAAACACCGTCACGCCTATATTCCCCAGAGGGGGTGGCAGAGGTGTACTGAGTACACCCACGTTTCGCCTACGATTTTAGGTCCCATGTTATAGGGGGCGAGCCTATTGCCATACACCGGGCACAATTCCAGTACTGGGAATTTTTCGTTAGAAAAACTACATTTGTCCGACCTAGGATTTGAACCCAGGACCTCGTGATCACAAAGCGATGTGCTTTGCCACCAGACCAACGAGGCAGAGTAATTTATGAATATTTTTTACAAATTGGCTAAACTGTTTTGAAAGAAATAGTAAATAATATAACATACTGAGTTCTTAGGTTTACGCGAATATTGCACATGATATAAAACTATTTTTCGGATTTTATCGCGGTTTATTTTTTATTTTGAAAGTTCCCGACGTTTTGTTTGCTTTGCAGCACCCATGGTCACACGAAGAACTGATAATATTACATTTCAGTAATATATATAACATAATGAATTATTAAGGAAATGTAGAACCATTACCAACCAACTTCCAAGAAAACAGTAATACAGGTAACAATTTACATTTTATCGATAACTTATAAACAATTGTTTTTCGCAAACTTTTTTAATCGTGAACTGGGGGTGTTTACTATTTGTGTGAGGGGTAAATGGCACTGGGTGGGGTGTGGCAAATTTATCGTTTTTAATTCAGGTGGTGGCGATACAGTGGCGCGGCAATCACTCGATACGCCATCAAATAAATGTTTAGCTATGGTGACTAGTGAACGTACAATACGTTAAGCAATTTATCGACAATAAATTTAAACTTTTGTTGATATCTAGTAGTATGACCTCTCAACTGCCATTAGTTGGCCGTGGAATATATTAAATAAAATACGACATCCACGTAATTAGATCTGGAACACCCGGTAACAATTAAATTACTTTTATAAAGTACTGTACTGCATCCTTGAAAATAGATAATTGTGATATTGTTCTGTTTTGCCTAATATCATTGGATATACATTGAACCCCGCACTAGGCGAAACTGTATTACGGTTACCTAGGTAGTTAACAATTTGAGTTAAAATGTTTTGAGTAATTCCTACAAGTATTATGAACGAGAAAGTTTGTATGTTTGAATGTTTGTTACTCAATCACGCATAACGCTGAACAGGTTTGGATAAAATTGGGCACACAGATAGTGGATTAACACATAGAATACTTTTTATCCTGAAAACATGTTGGGTGTATAATAAAATCAACGCCGACGAAGTCGCGGGCAGAAATTAGTTATGCATAAATTAGTAAAATTGCCAGAATTTAGGAATTATGAAAAAAGTAAGCTAATATTCTGTTCAGCTTAAAAATAGTTTTTAATTTTATTCTTAGCCACATACAACACAGAAAGTCTTTTATATTAATATAGACCAAGTTAATTTCAGCATAATAATGACGATTTTTATAAAAAGCAAGAACCATGGCATCTATGAACTATTTAGCAAGCCTTGAGCTTTTATTTAGATGATTATACAGTTAGTACGGTTAGTAATAATACTATTAGTAGTGCAATAATATTTAAATTATTGTTACATTTACCGTTATCCAAACATCATTTTTATCGATATATTTCAAGCCGTATGTTCCCCGCCCTACATTGCCAGCTACCGTTCGTGAACTGAGCAAGTTTTCCAATAGATGGCGACACCTGCGCCAACATGTTTATTGTGTTCGCGACTCAGAACCGAACCCACGCCCGCTACCTGTAATATCGGATTATGCTATTAATTAACAACCGAAATTGGCTAAAGACCAATGCTAACAACGAACATAAATACGTGATATTTGAAATACTTTATTTGGTTAGTTATTTGAACATTAATTAGTGGTAAAAGTTAGTAGTAAAATTGTGAAATAATATTAATTTAAAAAGTTTTTTTTTAAAACAAGCTTTTATAACAAATAAACAACGAATATATTTTCTTTAGTTGAGGAATTCCTATGGCCAATTTCCGGCTCCATCATCAGACGCTGGACACCATCTGGTTGTATAGTATTTGTCAATATCAGTCTAATGAGGCTAAACTTTCACAAAGTTGGATATTTTAAGAAGTGATGAGGTATGGACTACCGCCAGTGATATCTAATGCAGGTGGTGATTACGAGGTCCTGGGTTCGAAACATAGGTCCGACAAAGCGTAATTTATTTATAGAAAAGTCCTTAATAGCAGTCCGATGTTCAGAAAAGTTCAAATTGTAATAATGACAACAGGCTCGCTCCCTATTTCGATTGAACCTAACATAGTTATCGTTATGTGGGTGTACACGGTACACCTCCACTCGGTACACCCATATAATCGCAGACGATGTTAGATCTCAATGTAACTAATATAACTTTGAAGCCATCAAAAGCGAGGTGCAACTTTGGAGGGATGGAGTGCCCCTTTCATATCCTTTTGTGACCTGCTGAGAGTCTCCCACCTGGACATAAATGACCACGGCCGGTCTGGAAGTCTTTAAATAGACTTCGGACTCGGGTCGGCCGGAGCAAGGAAAACATGTTCAGGTGTAGACTCACAGACAATACCAATCTGAAATGTTTGTGCTGTGTTACCAAACGATGGCCCACCTCACATCGTGCTCTGCATGGCCCAACACCTGCACGCGACAGGATTGATGAATGTCACCGACAATGCGGTCGAAGTGGCCGCGTTCTGGGCCACTTTCATATAGACTCGAGTGTGTGTGTGTGTGTGAGTGATGTACGCTGTTGGCCGCGAGGCCTTTACAGCTTCACCGAACTTAAGGGCGAGCGTGCAACCACTATGCTCGAGCCAGTAGGGCAAGGGGCGACATACTCGAGGGCGCCTTGAAGAGGCGCCCTCGGTTGGGAAAGTCGCTGTGGTGGGACGGGGTGCACAACTAAGTGCACCGGTCAACCGCCGGCTATGGGAGGGGATCTACGACTATGTCGTCGTCGCCCGTATTCTGAGCGGAAAGAATGGATGACAAAGCATCGGGGGGATCGGAGAGAACATGTTGCGGCTGGCGGTGGCGGCAGGGGTCGGGGGGGGGGGGATCGTAGTCGGCGGCGGCTACGTTAAACGGATTCGCATGGGTAGATGCATTCGCGAAGTGTCGTGTTGTCGCCTTTTTAATATAGGCGCGAATAGGTTCGAGACCTAGATCGGAGTGGAGATCGACATTCCGTACGAACCAGGGGGCTCCTACTCGATGTGTGAGGGGGCCGAATGCCCGAACACAACACACGCATAAGTCATGATGTCTGCCGTCGAAACGATAAGAAGAATGTAATAAGTAAGGTGATAAGCCTATTACTATTATATTGATCGAAACTTCCTAGTTTTCAGATTTCTGATGATTTCAGGACCTGTTTTCAGATTTCTGATCAATGCCAGTACTATGAGTGATTAGATAAACAAAACAGTAATATGTAGATGCTTATAAAATTGTACCGATTTTACAGTATATCTAAATATCTGTATTATCACGCTCGACCCTATGCAGGGCAGGTAGAGAGGACATAGTTCCAACAGGTTCTTTCCTACAGACCTCTTTGGCTTCCTCCAAGTAAATTTTTTGTTTACCTATATTGTCCCACTGCTGTAAAAGTCTCCCCCATTAGATAATGTGAAATTAATAAAAGTTGCCATCTCTGCCAGTCTGGCAAATCAAAATTAACTAATATTAAAAGTAGCAACACATCAATGATACAGCATCACTAAATAATCGAATTATCCTTTTCATTAGTCGGATGTTTACAAAACTAAAACTAAATCGTGTGTTATAATTACATTTACTACAATGGTGTCCCTCGGAATCCCTCCCCAAGGTCTCTAAATAATAGAATTAAGGGCCCTCGGGTAGGGTGCGCAGGGTGATTTAATTTAAGTTTGTTTAGTGTTTGTAAATATGATTGATTCCGTTTGAAGCATTTTTGTTGATTAAAAGCGGTAGGGTCGGTTTTAAAGTCGATTTATTGGAAATAATTACGTTTAGTTAAATTGAGCGAATGGGTTATGGAGGATTGTGTATTATTATGATGACGGTTATGTCGCGGGGTAGACAGTGTATAGAGTTATACTAATACTACTTACTACTAATATTATAAATGTGAAAGTTTCTATATTTATCTATCTATCTATATCATCACGCCAGATCCCTTGCGTGGTAGGCAGAGAGTACAGAGTTCCAACAGGTTCTTTCTTTTGTATGTTTAGATGTTTGTTAATTAGTCACGCAAAAACGGGTGAACGGATTTGGATAAAATTTGACACACAGGTAGTTTATTACCCGGATTAACACATTGGACTTTATATTTAGGAAAAATATTAAGTTCCTGTTTAGAGTCAACGCGGACGAAGTCGCGGGCAGAAACGAGTAAAATATAAATAGTGGTTAGTATTTGATTTACTTACTTATGAAAACTGCCTCGTTGGTCTAGTGGCAAAGCGCATCGCTTTGTGATCACGAGGTCTTTAGTTCAAATCCTAGGTCGGACATGTGTAGTTTTTCTAACGAAAAACTTTCCAGTACGAGTCCGGAGTCTGTAATTGTGCCCGGTATATGGCAATAGGTTCGCCCCCTAATACATGGGACCTAACATCGTCGGCGAAACGTTGGTGTACTCAGTACACCTCTGCCACTCCGCTTGGGGAATATAGGCGTGACGGTGTATACTTATGAAAACAAACCACCTATTTATTCAAATGTATAGTTACACATATTCCTTCAGTAGTTGCCATAAAACATTTTAATTTAACAATATTGCCATTATTATGTTTTTTTCTTTCAGTGTTAGGCTCACTTTGTAATAAATCAAAATATCCTTTACGCATGGGTTCGTGAGATCTAAAACTATTCAATATTTTTTTACTAAAGTGTTCTAAATTTTTCTATATACCTCTTCCAGTATTGATGTAGTCGTGATAGCATGGACATATTTAAGACCACAAGATCATCTCGACCTGGACGGCTACTTTCCTCATATAGGATACAAGATTGTAAAGAACCACGGCTAAATTCTAGCGGGGACGACAGAGGTGTACTGTGTACACCCACATTTAGCTGATAAATTTAGGTAATTTAGGTCTCAATATAATACGGGCTGCCTATTGCCAATACACCACGCACAAATATTACGGACCACTGCAGATATTTTTGTAACAGAAATGTTTCAATAACAAATTGCCCGACCTGCAATTCTAACCCTTATGATTGCCAGTCATATGATTTATTAGATTAACAAGAGCGTCCAATATTATAATTTGAGTGCTGTACATGCCTGTTACATGTATACATATAAAATCTGTACTATTATGTTATACCTACCTCATACAATGTACACTGTTGGCGTGTTTCTGAATAAATAAATAAACTTTCCTATATCTGTAATTTATATACGAAAATCAGTACTCCGAAACTATATTCAATCAAACCCAATAAGTATCGTACCACACAACATTACTAACATAGTTAACATAATAAGCCAGTTCCGAATAAAATAAAATGCACCTGTGCATACAAAATACATATTATCAACGTAAATTCCTAAAAGTTTCAGCGGAGCATCGACACGTCCGCTTCATGTCGCTTTTGAAAATCGTCTGAACGCAACAAAAACACGTGGGTCGTTTCTATAGAGGCTGGGCGGAGCTTTGGGACGGGGGCAACCAATCGACATACAGTGTTCATCATCTATCTCGCTTTCGCAGTGTTCTTTCTCCCTCCAATAAGTAGATTACCGTAGTCGATGTTTCATATCTCAAGTAGGATTTTTTATGGCTATTTTAAAGTTGGCGAATATGGTGTAGTTCGCATTCGGGCTAAATGTTGCCAAAGTGAATGTAAGCGAGTGCGTACGTAATGGTATTTAAGAGATTTTTATTGTAGGAGTTTTTTAATAATCGGGGTCTATCAACTGGTTGTTGGTTTGAGAAATAAGCTGAATAAACAAATGGAAATTGGAGTTTTAATACGTAAAAGATATCTGAAGTGATGATATAGATCGATAGAGTAAAAATACACATTACACAAATCTGAATTGTATGGTATTCAGTGTCTAGATTGTATATCTCAGCAATGAATATCTTTAGGTAATGATATGTACAATATAATCGTAGCAAAATAACAGTTTTTACAAGTTGTGTCTTGAAAGAGAAACGAATGCGTAGCCCAGTTTTCTGAGTTGTGTTTGTGGCACAAGAATAGTGCAAACAGGACGTTAAATGGAATTTTTTTTTTTTTTTTTTAATAACGTAATATGTGTGCTTAGCCTACTAGGCAAATACTTCCCCTCTTTCTTGAATTATTAAGAAATTAAAATCCAGCTGATCTGGCGTATTAACTTGTGTAATAGCAATTTCGAATAGGTATAGTTATTATTATTATTAACTTTTGACACACCTACGACTAAACTAATGAATAGAAATGCAATAGCTACCTAAATTTAAATACCCTGCCATCTAATTTTTTTTTTTTTTTTTTTTCTTTTTTTTTTTTTTTTATAAAACGTAGCCCCACACTAGGATTAATTCCTGTGTCGTGGGTGCGCTTACAAACATGAAAATTCACATACACAAATACCCAAATTATAAAGATTAAGCCACCAAAATTAATCATAAGAATTATCACTGAACCAAAATGGCGTATTTGTAACACTGCCATAAATATTTAACCTAATAAATATCGAATTAATTTATATTCCACTATCAATAAAACTTAATACAATATAACGTAGGGAAAACTAACTTTATCACGGTGGTGTAGAGTATACAATGGCATGTTATTATTGGGTCGGGGTAACATAATAAGCGGATGATAAAAGGCCGCCAAAGCAAAGGCAGGCAGTGAATAGGCGCGCCGGGATTTAAGGGAATTGGGGTGGGGTGTCACTTGCAGCGGCGCAGAAAGAACGGTTAATTTTATCTGATTTAGATTGATTTATTCATTTTACTTATGTCAGTATGGAAGATAGTGTTACAATGAGAGTTGATTTTAATGAAACAGTAGGTTATCTTATAAATTTACCAACTTATTGTTTGGAATATCATTTAAATGATAAAGATTGGTTAACTATTTTCACCTACTTTACATGTAGAGTTTTAAAAACTGGCTATAGGTAGCCTTATTGAGTATATACCATGCATGCGCTATAGCGTGTATACTCTGTATAAGCTTATTACCGTATATGTTCTAAATTAATTGGAATGAAACATGTCTCTCGCTCGCAAATAATAGGTATTTCACCTTTAGTTACCTTCTAAGCCTTCTATGAGAAGAAAAAATATCACTATTATGTTTCCCGGTAATAAAAGAAACCATAAAATTCTCGGTACCGTACGGTATAATTTGAATCCATTCTGAAAAAATGTGGTAATTTTATTTTAGTCCATTTCGTTGGCCTAGTAGTGTATGGTGGGACTGGTAACCCGAGGTCTTAGGTTTGAATTCTAGGTCAGATAAATTATTATTGAGGTACATCTATAAAAAATGTACATATCAGTCTGAAGTCTGTACCCTTCTACCTGGAGTGTATTTGTTACACACTCGCCCCTTTGCCTGATGAAGCTGTAATAACCTCTTGGCTAACAGCCTAGATCATTTACGTGACCCACAGAAGTCTCAAATTGCGCCCATTATGATAGCACTAATTGGGTTTGCCTACTATTACATTACGACCTAACATCGTCCACAAAATGTTGGTGTACTGTATACACCTCAGTCACTCTTGCTCGTGAATATAGACGTGGCAGTTTTATATTAATAATGATATGATGATGATTTATGGGATATTGATCTTGTTACTTTCGTCTTGAAGATCCGGTCTTAGATTAAGGTACGCATATAGCAGTTGATCAATATCAAATAAACCCTGTGTTAGACACACAGCGAGCCGCTGCTGGAACGATCCGCTGACCACACTGCGTACCCAAGAAATAGTTGCAGACAAATATAATCTCATTGTGCATTAAAAGGATAAAAGGTACATGCATTGTCTAGTTTATACCTACCCTGGGATTGCACAACACCACCCAAACCAGCGTCGTGGTCCTGGAGATGGTATTGCGCGTTGTATTGGTCAAAATTATGCATTTTGCCACAACATAAAGCAACATTTTGTAACTGCCACGTATACGCCACGTACTCAGTGGTTGAGGTTAGGAAAATTGAATATTGTGAATGTCACTATCACTACGCTGTCACTTGTTTTTTTTTTATTTTATTTTTTCTCTTTTTATGGCAAGGGATTTGAAGTGTTACTCTGTAAGATTTCGTTTTATGATTTTTCATATACCTTATTTAATTTCAGTTACTTGTTTTACTTTTTTGTTATCTTCTCTCACTTTTTGTTAACGTCCATGACGTGATCAAACGGCTCAACGGAAGACCCGCAGTGGTCGCATAAGCAGCCAGCATTATGCTGAGTTGAGTCCGTCTTTGTAGCGAGGTCCTGTAGCGTATTTAAAATTACCAACGTCTGTATTGTATCTACTCGTTGCAGAAGAAATTTTATTTTCTTTCTTCTTTTCTTTTTTAATTTCATAACTTCATTTTACAAGCCCACGGTCCTATCGAAAATATAGAGAGACGAGTTTACAACTCCAGTTATACAATAGCTTTCTAGGTAGCCCACCGCTCGCACTGGCACCACGCCTCGCCTGTCCTGTTCTGTTGTTACGTCACATCCGGTCCGGCACAAAGCGCGGTTCCTACGACTCAGCGGGCGCGCCATTATGTCCACCGACTTTTGACGCTACACATCTCGGATGTTCCTCCGATTGTGTCTCGACTTGTTGATTGTTATCACATATTAAATGATTTTATCTGGATACTGTTGCGGTTTTCATCCATGTTCTTATGTTTGTGTAGTTGCTGTTACATTTAAAGGTGACGGTTGGTGGGTTTGATTAATAATAATTGAAAATCTTTAGTATTCCTAACAATAGTAAATATTGGATCTGAGTATTGGATGTTTTTAAATATACCCAATACAAGCACATGAATTGTAGACACGTGAAAATGGAAAAAAGGACCAACCTTCTGCCATTATATCGGACAGAACACCAAACTCGGGACTGATACTGAGAAATTTTCGATCGAAAATCAAGTTTTCCGATCTAGGATTCGATCCTATGACTTCGTGATCGCCTCATGACTTAATATTATTGGCGGTTAGTGGGTGTACACAATACACCTCTGCCATCCTTATTTAGGGAATAAGTTTTGACGATCCTGAGTAATAAAATAATTCATACTTTTTCACAGTAACATCCAAATGGACTGCCACATAATTTCTACGCCTTCTTTTTCGCATGCATCTTCAATTAATGAAGGTTGGCTGTCAGCTTGGAACTTTGGCTTTTACACCATAATACCCAACAATACCTTTGTGTGTCCGATAAAATCAACCCAATTTGATTCAAGTCAGGTTATTACAAAGGTTTATTTAAAAAATAGTTTATAGTAATAGTAGTGCCTCATTGGTTTAGTGCCGTATAGTGTGGCCGGCGATTACGAGGTCTTGGAAAAAGTCTAGCTTTTCCTAAAATACTTAGTTTCAGTTCGGAGTCTAGAATTATGCCCGGTATAATGATAATAAGCTCACCTCCTATTACATAGGACCTAACATTATCGGCGATAAGTGGGTAGACATGGTATACCTGGGTCGCTCTCGTTTAGGGAATAAGTATTTAACTTTTGTGAAAATAAGAATAATCTAACTATCTATATCGTCACGCCAGATTCCGTGCGGGGTAGGTAGACAGTACAGAGTTCCAACAGGTTCTTTGTTTACATACCATTCTAGCTTCCTCCACTCTCATAGAATAGTTCGTATAATAAATACTTTACTCACAATAACATCTAAATCGACAACCAAATAATTTTAACATTCTAATCCTTAACAAAAGGAATCCAATTTGATCCAAGCCAACTTATTATAAAATTTTATTTATAATTTAATAGTTTATATTAGATTTAAAGCTGTTTATTGTCAGGACACTATTATCCGCCATTTTGCTGGGGAGAACGTGGCCACAGTTTTAATACCCCATTTTTATTTCCAACGGAACGCTTAGTTAATGCTGTGTTGGGGATTTAGAAAACGGCTTTTAAAAATGGCTGTGTTTTTTGTTTGTTTCGATCCTGTACTTGTGAATGTATTTAAGTGTACAAAATAAATAAAAGAAAATACACTTTGCAGCAAGCTTTTTGCCATTATAGCGGGAACAGTTTCAGACTTCGGCAGATTTCGAAATTTTGGAAAGAATGTATATGTATCTTTATTATCGCGCCCGATTCCTTATGGAGTAGAAGAGAGTACGGAGTTTTAACAGGTTCTTTCCTAATATACCTTCCGCTTCCGCTACTTTCATAGTTAGTCTCATACACGCTCGCCGGTTACGAAGACTCTCGACTTGACTTTTAAATAGAAAAATCTAATGCTTTGGCCAACGTAGGGCTCAAACTTAGAACTTATTTCATTTATTTCAAACTTAGATCTTTATGATTGCAAACAAAATGGCAAATAGGTGTAGATAATAATTTTACCAAGAGGTATAAATATTTCGATACCATTATGACCTCATAGCGTTTGTCTTATTGTGGTGTTTATAGTCATTACCAAGGTTAAGCAGCGTTCGGCTGAGATAGTGAAGAATGAGCGGATGAAATTCCCTTAAAGCTTGTTTATATAACCACTTAATTCGACATTAGTATAACTTAGTGATCATTGCTTAACTAACCCTTGTGGTATACAAAAAATAGTGTAGTCATAATCCACTACGCTAGTTCAGTTGAGACTGACGCAATTGTATTAGGTATGTTACTGTCTCGTTTTTATTTATTTAGGAAAACATGCATTCATACTCGACACTAAACATATAAACGTACGAGGCATGCCTTTTAAGTTCTGTCGTTTCCATATTTCCCGGCAATTTTGAATTTGGAACTGTTCTATATTCGAATGTGTTTAAATTTTGAATCTCAAAACAGTTAAAAGTATTAGGATTAATGCTATTGTTTAGTCACAGCGTCGATTGGAATCGGTCAGGTTACGTACGATAATGAATCTTTCTAAGGAAAATGTTCGTGCAATAATTTTCTACAACTTTAGAAGAGCCCTGACACGGCTTCAGTGTTTTGAAGAGCTAACATCTGTGTTCAGTAATGAAGCCCCATGTCTGCGGACTGTCGAACGCTGGTATTTAGAATTCCAGCGTGGACATACTAGTGTTAGTGACAAATCTCGCGAAAGACGCCCAAAATCCGCCTTCACTGAAGATAACGTCATTGCTGTGCTGTGAGACAACTAATTCTCGAAGATCGTCATGTGACGTATAGAGAGATAGAGGCTCTATTAGGCATCTCAGGGACAACCATTCAGAAGATCTTGCATGAAGCGTGTGGTGTGAGAAAGCTAGTTTGCCGTTAGATACCGCATCTGCTTTCCAACGATCACAAGGCGGCCCGCGTCAGATGGCGTAAGAAAACTCTGCAAAGGTTCAACCGAGGAGAGTCAAATCACGTCTACGACATCATCAGTGGTGACGAATCTTGGATCTATGCCTACGATCCTGATTCCAAACAACAATCTACAATCTGGGTCTTTCAAGGCGAGCCAAAGCCGACTAAAGTTGTTCGTTCTCGAAGCACTTCAAAGAAGATGGTGGCCACGTTCGTTGGAAAAACCGGCCATGTTGCGACTATTGCACTTGAAGATCGTAGAACGATTAACGCAGAGTGGTATACCACAGTTTGTTTACCACAAGTCATCGCCGAACTTCGAAAATCTAATTCAAAGCGACGCATCATCCTGCACCACGACAACGCAAGCTCACACAGCGCTCGTCAAACGATTGAGTATTTAAAGCAGAAAAAGTAGAAATTCTTGACCATCCTCCATACAGTCCTGACCTAAGCCCTAACGATTTCTTTACATTTCCTAAAATTAAGAAAAGTCTTCGTGGTCAAAGGTTCCAGTCCGGTGAAGAAGCAGTCGACGCTTTCAAGACAGCCATTTTGAACACCCCCACTTTAGAGTGGAATAAATGTTATAATAACTGGTTTGAGCGAATGGAAAAGTGTATTAAGCTACGTGGTGAATACTTTGAAAAACAATAAAAAGTACTATAAGGTTCTAGTTGTGTTTTTTTCTTCAAACGACAAAACTTAAAAGGCATGCCTCGTAAAACATAAACTGACTAAAATTATTTCACATATAGAATACGAAAATATCTGTCTATCTATGTACATCATCATACCAGGTCCCTTGCGGGGTAGGCGGAGAGTTGACTTGTCCTTCAGATAAGACTCAGTATATTTGGTCACGGTAAGATAGTCTAGGTCTTCTCCGGTACGTACATCCTTCCACTTTCGCATTGTATATCTGTTTTGTTATTCTTTTTTCTGACATTCTTTCTATAAGCCCGAACCAACGGAGCATACCCCAATACGAAAATAGATTTTTAAAAACTAAAACCGTACGGTACTGGCCCTGTGTGTGAAGTATGACCTAATCGCTCTTACTTCAAATTCTGAGAGAAGACCTTAGCCAAGCAGTGGGACAGTATTGGCTGACTTCCTATTATTATATACAAGGGACCTCCGAAGTACTATAAATTGGCAAAAATTGCTATGTAAAGTATACAATTCTAAAACAAAAAAGGTGTGCAGGTTCTGATACTGCAGACGTAGGCTCATCTAGTGTGGATATTACTGGGAATAACTAAAATTGGTGGATGTTAAAAACCATTAGTGTATGTCGAGAATCATCAGTTTCAATGGTGAAAGTATAGTATGGAAAGTATACTAATGGGTAGGCCCATTAAACAATTGAGACTCACCTCTTCACCAAAATATTGTTATCTAGAAGGGAATTATAGGGCCATTAACGATAGCATAAATAATATTGACTGGGATCTTCTAAATGATTTACCGGTACAGTCGGCAACAAACATATTTTATGAAAAGATCTATGAAATTATAAATAATCATGTCCCGTTACGCCCAATTAAGTCTAACAACTTTCCGATCTGGTTCTCTTGCCCTTTAATTCACATATTTAAAAATAAGGAAAAAGCGTGTGTTAAATGGAAAAAATAAAGGATATTTCATATAATGAAGAATTTCGTGTGCTTCGTACTAGATTTAAATCACTTTGTAAACAGTGTTTCGATAAATATAAAGATATTATAGAAGATGGAATAAATAGTAAGAAAGCGAGTAGGTATGAAAGATAGTATCGGTGTAAAGATTAGAAAGGGCATGTTCCGTTGGTTCGGGCATATAGATCATCTACACGTGACTCAATCGCAGTTCCACTACACATACTATATAATAAAAGTTTACAAGAAGGTATCGATCCCGGAAATATGGAAGTCAGCTAATGTTACACCTATCTATAAAATTGGCAATAGATGTGACATTACTAACTATCGTCCCATATCGATACGATCTACCTTATCGAAAGTCCTTGAACGGTTAGTACACAAAACAAATTATCCTTATTTACAAATAATAATAATAGAAGAACAACATGGATTTGTTCAAAAGAGGTCGACAATCAGTAATCTTGTAGTATACACAAATTTTTTGTTTGAATCACTGGACAAACGTGTACAGGTAGACTCTGTCTAAACTGATTTTTCAAAGGCTTTCGATAAGGTTGATCACGATATTCTACTTCAAAAATTGGCATGCAATGGTATTCGTGGAAATTTATTAAGATGGTTCTCCTCGTATGTTAAAAATATAACCCAACGAGTCATCATCAATGTTTTAACATCTGACCTAATAAAAGTACCCTCCGGCGTGGCACAAGGCTCTATTTTAGGTCCTTTGCTGTTCGTTGTATTTATCAATGATATTGATAGCTGTTTTAAACATTCTAAATTTTTACTTGATGCTGATGACCTAAAAATGTATCGTGATCTTCATCACTATTGATGACTGTTTTAAATTACAAGAAGACTTGAACCCTTTATCAGTTCACTGCACTAAAAATAAAATGCACTCATGCTTAACTAAATGTAAATCAATAATTTAAATAAAAGCTAAATAATATTAACTTTGCATATAGTCTGTGTGATGTTCAATTAGAAAAGGTTCCAGTAATAAGAGATCTAGGTGTGTTTATGGATAGCAAACTTCACTTTGATATCCACGTTTATCATATTATTAACAAAGCCTTTCAGATGTATAGTTTGGTGATGCGGATTTGCACGCCGTTCAAAAAGCCGTCCTCCTATCTTGCTTTATACAAATCCTTGATTAGATCACATTTAGAGTAGGTCGCCTCTGTCTGGAACCCGTTCTACGCTAAGTACACTAATCAGATAGAATTCGTTCAACGAAAGTTTTTGCGTTGCTTTGACTCGAAGTCTTCTTACAATGCTCTTTTGGTAAAATATTCCTTGCCCAAACTCGAGGCTTGAAGAATGCTGTTTGATCTAATGCTACTATATACCATTTCCCATAATAAGTTTAATTGTGTTCAACTTGTTAATCAAATATACAAACACATACCTCATCGATCAAATTTAATGAGTAATACGCGCAAGAGATATTTATTTTCCCCAGGAAGCTGTAAAACGAATGCAGGTGAACGCAGCCCCCTTCGTAGATTAATGAAATTTTCCAATAGTCACTTCACTGATGTCGATATTTTTGCTTGTTCACCTGCGTCGTTCACGAAAAATGTTACTGAAATTATTCAACGATTATCGTGACACCTACAATCGATACCTTTGTTTCGCTACATTATTTCATTTTTGATTTTATATATCCATATATCTATCTATCTTCTATACATACATATAATACAACTGTAACCGAGCCGAATCTGTACATTGAATATTTTTCGAAAATTTTAATTGGGGTACATTTCCTTATCGATATAGAGGCAGAAACAATTTTTTTTGGAATTATTGTCTGTCTGTCTGTCTGTCTCTTTGTGTTTCAATCACGCAAAAACTACTAAACGGATTTCAATGAAACTTGGTATGGTAATAACTTATACCCTAACTGTAATCTAAAATACTTTTCATCCCGGAAAAATCAAGCGATCCCGTATTATCGCGGGATAAACCGTAAAACTTATTATTTTATTTATGGTAAGTCGCGAGCTGCAATGTTCCGTTAAATGTATGATTTCGCCTACAGATATTGCACTCGGGTTCGTCTCCTTACGAATAAACTCTTCACCTTCTATCTATCTTCTATATCTATCTATCTATATCTATTCTATCTATATCTATTCCTCTATCTTCTATACATATAATAAAACTGTAACCGAGCCGAATCTGTACATTGAATATTTTTCGAAAATTTTAATTGGGGTACATTTCCTTATCGATATAGAGGCAGAAACAATTTTTTTTGGATTTATTGTCTGTCTGTCTGTCTTTCTGTCTGTCTGTCTCTTTGTGTTTCAACAATGTTCCGTTAAAATGTGTGATTTCGCCTACAGATATTGCACTCGGGTTTGTCTCCTTACGAAGAAACACTTCATCTTCTATCTATCTATCTATCTGTACCTATATTAAAACTGTAACCAAACCGAATCTGTACATTAAAGATTTTTTGAAAATTTTAATTGAGGTACATTTCCATAGGGATATTGAAGCCGGAACATTTTTTGTCGGAATTATTGTCTGTTCTTTCTGCCTGTCTATCTGTCTGTCTCTTTGTGTTTTAATCACGGTAAAAGTACCTATCCGATTTCAATGAAACTTGGTATGGTAATAACCTATATTTTTACATAAAATCTAGGATTTTTTCATTCCGGAAAAATCAAGTAATCCCGGATTATCCCGGGATAAAGCATAAAACTTATTATTTTGTTATGATTATAATCGCGAGCTGCATTGTTACTTTAAAATGTGTGATTTTGCCTACAGATATTGCACTCGGGTTCATCTCCTTACGAATAAACTTATGATCTGACATGTGTCGATCTGATATTTTTTTTAAGCTGATATGTAAAATATGCCAATAAGCTAATAAAACCCAAACACGTTTTTTTTTTAATTTTTCTTTGTCTCTTTGTTTGTCCGTACTAATCTTCTGCGCAACCAATTTTGAATGGAATGTTACTTGAAGATGGATGGACTTTCCAGAAATTATTTTAGGTTGCTATGAGAGTGGAGGAAGCCAGAGAGGTATGTAAGGAAAGAACCTTTTGGAACTCTGTACTCTCTGCCTACCCCGCAAGGGATCTGGCGTGATGATATAGATAGATTTTAGGTTACTTTTTATCCCGTAAAAATGCATGATTCCAGCAGGATAGTTTTTATTTCTCCATACCAACACGGTTGAACGGGTTTTAAAGCAACTTAGTATGGTTAAGTCTTGGAATAATATACAGGATCTGTACTATTCCAGAAAACCCGACCTATCTATGTCTTAAATAACGCGTGCGTAGCCGCGGGTAACAGCTAGTTAACAATAAAAACGTACATAGATCGCAAGAAGTACGAATATTATGTGTTGGGTACAAAGTGTAATAACTGTAAGCATCCTCCGTGCATTTTAAATAAACAGCTATCTGAGGATGCCGGAGCTGGTTACACTGATAGCAATATCTTTTTGTATTTCTTTTTATGTAAATTATTGGTGTAATTGTTTGTCATTCCAAATAAAGAGAAAAAAAGATATGAATGGCTTAATACTTTTATAGAATCAGACGTACACCGGTAAATATTTACACTATACAACATGTGATGGCTGAAATCATCATGAAAAAAATAAATAAAACTCCTTCACCAGCTAACTTGACGAATCTTATCACAGCGTTTCAGTCATTCACAGTACCATGGATACTATATTCTTATAGTTATAGTTTCTTGATTAATTTACATCTTATCATTATCTTGCTATAAAAATACATGGCTTATGAGCCCAATTGCTTCTGTGGAATATATTGACTTAATCAAATTATTATCCATATGCTCTGGAAGGCCTCGAGGTGCGAGAAATTTAAATCGGCGACATTGCTTTATGAAGCTGTGGGCTATCTGACAAGATCTTTAAATGGAATTGAGTCCCTGTACTAAAAAATGGGCCAAAATGTTACCTACTGCAGAATTAACAGATGCACAATAGTTTTTGTGCAAGAGCTCAAATTATATGTAAAATAGAAAAATAGTTTAAAACTCTTTAATATTAGATATACAAGGTGTAACCCTTTTTTTAGCACTTTTATACCACAATTAACAATAAAACTTGACGTGTATATTTTGAGAAATACGGGTTAGGAATGCATTTGTAATATCCTTATTGCTATGAATAAAGGATAAATTTAGTTTTTTATAGCGCACTGAAGGAGTAGAATCACTTTTTGCAAATTTAAAAAAAAATGTAAGATACATTAAAAATAGTTGGAATCAATTCAGTTATCGATTTAGAACAAACTAATTTCAGGTCTTGCGTTTATTATGTTATAGCTTGTAGATACTATAAAAAACTTTGGTTTGAGTTCCCACAATTTTAATACATAATATGTTCATACATTTGTATAATATATGCACATAATTATGTATTATGCCCAACACAGTTAAATTATTTTAATTTGAATATTATTGGCACGCGAGTTATTAAATATCACAGAATATTACATACATCGTGGTAAGTACTCAGTAAATAAACAATTTAAAATATTTGATGAAAATTTCAAGGCGAACTGTTAAAATTATTATTTGATAAGCAATTAAAGTTTACATGGCTTCATAAACAGGGTGTCGACTTGTAACTACCTATGTTACTTAATTAAATAATTGAGATATAACTGACATTGATATGTAAGTTACTTATCATGTTTTGCATAAACTAGATTTCATAATTCAAGATTCGATGGTAATAATATTATTTAATATTATTTATCATTACTTTAAAAGAAGAGGGAGCTTTTTATTTTATTACCATTTAAAATATTACCTGCAGCTATCCTGCAGTGTATAATTTGCTCAAGCGACAAGCAATTAATCACAATTAACTTCCGCAAGTGAGGCGAACATTACTGCGGTGCAACAATACTCGAGCCGGGCAGCTGGCCGACTTAATATCATGGGTGTTTTATTTCTTTAACAAATCGAGTGCTATTCGCACGCCGCTCTCAATTAATACAATATTTGTCACATAAATTACCCTAGATCCTTCCGGGGTTGCTATTTAAACGCATAAACTCTATTATACGGAGTATAATAGTTTTTAGCGGACGGGCGAGCGGGGGGAGCGCGCGGGGGGGCCGCAAAAACTGCACCCGACTTAATTATAAAGAGACAAGAAGCGCCATTAAATACCGATTCGTTAAATCTACGCTCTCGTGTTAACACCACTTATTGCCCCTCTCCGTCTAACTTACCAACAAATGAGCGAGACGAAACTATTTCCGGCGAGACGGCTCGGTTAAGGGGCGGCGTCCGCGATATAAGGTTTAGATTGACTGGGCGGCGTTCTCTATTCAACGTTTTTTTTCTGTTTGTGCTCGGCAAAAGCTTGAGAGCTTTTCATTTGGTGTCGGGTCGCGCGCGCGGGCACTCGTACGCATATTGGGACTATTCGAAATTCGAACTACAAGTGGCAATGACCGAGTGACGTTTAACTTTTTAATACTTGGACAGTGGGTACGCGTACAGCCTATGAAGTGAACTTTATCCAAGATGTCTGAGCTTCGTGGATCGCCGCCTCTATCGAGGGGTGCTCTGGAGAATGGTTTTGGGGCTCCGTTGGCGGCTTTGAGTTCGTTGGCGGAGGCGCCCCCCCCGGCGCCGAACCCTCACGGGATCGACCACATCTTGTCGAGACCGACGGTCGGGTCCAACGTGGGCGCTGGTCTGCTGACCCCCCGGCTGTCGCTGGCGGCGGCGGCGGCGGGCATGGCACACTACCTCCAGCACAAGCCACTGTACTGGCCCGGGTTCCAGGGATTAGTGTCTAATCCTATGGCATGGAGAGAACGATTGCAGTCAAGTGAGTATATATTATTTAGATGATTAAGTATGAAAACGGAAGAAATTAGCTTGGATTCTATTAGTTATAAATAAATACCTAATTAATGTATCAATGCTTATACCTATTAGTCATATTATTTTTGTTCTTGTATGTAATGCTGTAGAAGACCTTCTATCATATGATAAGGATACCTATATATAAGTCTATTAATATTAAGCCAACGATCATGTTTATGTACCTATATGTAAATTAGAAATAAATATTAATAAAAAAGTAGGCAATAATTATAGATAGCATTAAAATGTGCTTAGTAAATATCATTTTAAATTAGCGTTCGTGTAAAAGACATCAACGCGGAATAATAAATTTGGCAAGACATGTGAAATATCTGCAGAATGTAATCAAATGAAACATGATATATATATATATCTATCTTAATTTTAGATTAAACTAATTTATTACCTTAAAGATATCGGAATTGCTTTTTTATTGTTTAAAACATGAGCATAATTTAAACGTTTTAATTGATATCGACTTAATGTATCTTAAGTACTTTTTTATGTGAATACCACTGTAAAATTTTGTGATAATCGTTAAGTATTTAATGTTTGATTTTTATTTTTCATTACTAATGTCATAAAAGTGAAATGAAACCTAATTTAATTTGAGTATGGGCTTAAGTATTCAGGTAATGAAACATTCGGCGGAAAAATATCCCAATTTTACAAATTCAATGCAATAGTACATAAATTACAGTTATTTAATATAATATTAGTGCATAAATTATCATTAGATATTCCTAAAAATAATCTTATTATTGAGATTGATTAATTAAAATCAATGCGCAAAATATAATAGTTATATGACAAAATCATATACAATATTTAGATATCCGGTATCTTAAATGAAAAAAAAATGTATTACTATAAAAAGACACAATATACATAATCAACACCTAACAAATAACATAATAATAACGGCCTATAACTAAAACAATAACATAACCCAATTACAAGGGTAACACCCCCACTTCCGCCGCTTCCGTCGGGTCACATCCGGCGCCCGACGGGCTCAAGTTTATAGCCCTATGGCTGTTTGCGGGTTTCGTTTCAGCGAATTAAAGCTTGTACCACGTACGTACCGTTATGTTCGCAATGGTTGTTAGGGGGTAAGATTTTAGCTTCTCGTGATAAAACCAATTCAATAAGTTACGGTTAATTTAAGAATGTCTTAGTAAGGAAGTGGAGTTTAATATGTGTAGTACTTTGTTGCTGTCTTGTTGTGTATTGATAGGTAATTTGAGAACGAATATAACACCGTCGCTCCAATATTCCTTAAGCGGGGGTGGTAAAGGTGTGTTTTATGTACGTCCACCTTGCGCCGACCATGCTAGGTCTCTATGGGACGCATATAGAGACTCCGGACTGCTACTGATAACTTGTCGATAGAAAAACCTCAACAATTCGTTTTTCAGCCTAAAATTTGAAACAAAGACTTCGTATTACTAGCCAACCAGATTTTATTTTTACAACTAAATGACGCAGTGAACCTCGTACCACCTAAAATTGATTTGATTGTATTCATAACTGATTAACAAAATACAAAATTACCAATTTAGATTTTATCGTCTATTCCTTTGAGTTTTTTCTTGGATTAGTTTTTAAGAGCTTAAACAGCTCCGCCTAAAGGGTCGGGACAAAACTTTGTGTGACCCACAATTATTTGTTTCGCTCTGGGTAGTTGTGTATGTGAATTTTCATGTTTGTAAACACATCCACGACACAGAAATCATAATGTGGAGCTACGTTTTTATAAAAAAAATAGATATAAATATAAGGTGCTTCTCACTGATAAATGAATACGTTGCGGTCATACCTTAATAAATAAAGTATATTACAGAACATCTCTTAATTATTTTAAGTAAAACATGTCAAAGAGATCTGATAAGAAAGAACCTGTTGGAACTGTATATATTCTGCTTATGGGACCTAGTGTAATGAGATACGTAAATAAATACAACCAAAACTAGAGCAAAATGTTATTTATACAAATGCGATGTAGATTATTTTTCTATAACCAAAGATTCAATTTCAAGTAACTTCGTAATTCCCGCGCCGGTTCATGACCTAGATTGGAGCTGAATCGGCTATGAATGTGAACGAAGCTGCCGGAAAAAGCCAAGTTTTCTGTTTGCTTGTTGAAAAATAATATTTTGATAAAAGTAATATAACTGTACGAACGCAAACACTTTTAGTTTTACTCTACTTTAGTTGATTGTTTTAGATATCTTAATTTGATAGCAATTTGATTGCAGCTGTTGGTAAATTTGATATTTATGTGTAAAAAAATAGTACAGAATAAGGAATATAAAAACTGTCACGCCTATTTCCCCAGTCAGAAGTGGCAAAGGTGTAATGTATACAGTCATATATTGCCGACGATGTTAAGTCTCAATGTAATAGAGGGCGGGCCCATTGCCATTGTACTAGCCACAATATCTTTTTCGATAGAAAAAACACAATATGTCTAACCTAGGATTCAAACCCAATACCTCGCGATTGCTAGTTGCACTATAAGCCGTTAGACTAAAAGGTAGTAACAAAGTTTAATAAATTATATTTGAAACGCGGCTTTTAGGTCCCAATGGTCTTTTATGTCTGGGCAAATACTAGCTGTGGTCTACTTTTTTATGGCTGATCTATCAATTTTTGCGTTCCGTCTGCCGCTTTGCAAAAGAGGTAAATGATATGTATTTTTTTCTTTTTCCTTCCTTTCTAATTAAATTTGTTGCGGGTTCCAAGACAGTTAAAGCGTTCTCGGGACACTTCGAAGTTCAAGCCTTAGTGTCGTCTAAGGAGATCATTGTGGATCCTGGTTTACAGTGGAAGAAATATGTGGCGGACTTAGTCTAAAGAAACACCGTCACGCCTATATTCCCCAAGTGGGGTAGCAGAGGTGTACTGAGTACACCCACGCTTTGCTGACGATGTTAGGTCCCATGTCATAGGGGGCGAGCCTATTGCCATATACCGGGCACAATTCTAGACTCCGGACACATACTGGGAAGTTTTCGTTAGAAAAACTACTCTTGTCCGACCTAGGATTTGAACAGGACCTCGTGATCACAACGAGGCAGTCAATCAGTCAGTCAGTCCATATACCACGCATTTATGTATAGTTAGCTTGTGTATTGTTGAAAGTTATGCAACCTATATATAACTAATTGAGGTTTAAGAAAATAGGTAGGTACATTTATTTTCTTCTATATTTATGTTTACATAATGTGTTCGTTTACCGCAACGGTGCAGCATCTTATTTTTATTTCAAAAAGAGTTGACGAGGCAAGAGAGATCTATAAGGAAAGAACTTGGCAGAACTCTGTAATCTCTTTCTACCCTGTAATAGTTGCATATTCATAAATTTATCAGTGGAAAAGATTTATATTATTCAGTTGTTTATTCCGAAATTGTCACTGTCAATCCCTTTACCATCGTTATTAATGTCTAAGTATTATTTTATTAAATATTCATGATGGCATTTATTATAATTAGCATGACAGGTACGAAGGATTAGTTTCACTGGGTTTGTAAATTCAATATTTACGGGAAATTGATCACCGTCCGTCAGTTTGAATCGATTCGAAATATATGATTTAATGATACTATGATGCCGGAAGCTGTGTGACAAGGTGAATTGTCAACATATTAATATCTATATTTAAATAAATGATGAATATAAACTTTTTAACTTTTACCGGCGAGTGTGTATGAGACGAACTATGAGAGTGGAGGAAACCAGAGAGGTATGTAAAGAAAGATCCTGTTAGAACTCTGTACTCTCTGCCTACCCCGCGAGGGAGCTGGCGTGATGATATAGATAGATTAACTTTTGAAAATGTTGTCGATTCATGATCATCGATAGGTAACATGGCAATGAACACAATTAGCGCAGTGTATGATAAAAGAGTTAGTACATTATAAATATCAATTAATGTATCAATCAATCAATCGGCCTATCGCACTCCACTGCTGGACATAGGCCTCTCCTAACACGCGCCATTGCACACGGTCCTTCGCCTACCGCATCCAGTCTGTCCCAGCGACCTTTTTGAGGTCGTCGGTCCGTCTAGCGGGGGCCGTCCTACCTTACGCTTACCAAGTCACGGTCTCCACTCTAGGACACGTTTGCTCCATCGGCCGTCGGTCCTTCTGCCGATGTGACCAGCCCATTGCCACTTTAGCTTACTGAATTTGCGAGCTATGTATATAAACCAAGAAATAAAGAAAACATATGTGCGTGGTTTAAACATTCTCTCTTGTATGGTTGTAAATAATACGAGCAAATCAGCCTTCACTGTCCCATTATAACTAAGAATTTGAAGTACGAGTTTATTCAGGAGATTCAAAAATACTAGTTTAACTATTTAGTTATTAATCTAAGTGCGTAAAAATATTAAATTTATTTATTGTACATAAAAAATGGTTACATATAATTAAAATACAAAAAAGACATAAATTTACATAAA
Source organism: Phalera bucephala (assembly GCA_905147815.2). Lineage (NCBI taxonomy): Eukaryota > Metazoa > Arthropoda > Insecta > Lepidoptera > Notodontidae > Phalera > Phalera bucephala. The sequence continues at coordinate 26,436,117 of LR990627.1, read as the reverse complement.
GGCGAGCAAATGGAGGAATTTGATGTATATTTGAAATACTATTTTTTTTTAATTCCTACATACTTGCAGTAACTCTTTTTCTACATACGACTATTTGAACTGAGAAGTATGATATTTATCGTATAACACTTATAAGAATTCATTATAACATAATGAAACGAGCGATAACCATTGTCTAATTAATTCAAACGCTAGCATATCGCGGTTAATTCCGGCAGATAGCGCTAATCGATACATCGCATTAAACCGAGCGATGGCTCGGTAATCTCGCCACTCGAGATATCAACCTCGAACCTCGCTATGAACTGACACTAATGATTGCATCTGTTGGGATGTGTAGGCAAAGATGACAACGACTGCATAATAATAATCGGTTAAACTTAAAGGTTGCCTGGACGAGGGTACTGTTAGTGATAAGTCACAAGTTAGGATAAGTTAAACTTTTTGTGTCTCTGGTGTAACAATAATGTTATCTTATCTTATTCTTGGCTATTTTGGACTAAGAAGATCTCAAGCGCACTTCGACCAAATGCTCCCTGTAACAGATCTTAGATTCCAGTAGGGGCGAAGAGCCGCAACTCCTATGGCGTTGGATAGGCCACCCCCAGTAGCTTCATTTACCGTGCTGCCAGTGCGTCGCAGTTGCAGAGGACGTGCTTCATGATTTCAGTTTCTGTACCACAGTCCCTGTATACCACGTCGCTGCACAGGTCTTGTGCAGATGTTCTTTTGTACCATAATGGCTTGTGAATGCTCCAATTAGTGGCCTTAAAGAACGTGTTATCTATCTAATGTGAGCGTAACTTCATTTGGCCTATTTGATGCAGCAATCAGCTGAGAAATGTCAGACATAGATCTCCCTTAAAGGTCGCCACGAAGATTGGCTAAGTGTTGTACTCATCCAGCTTTTACGTGCCTCAGGTTATCGGTCCAGCTTATGAGACGTCTGCCTACTGCAATGCTTTCCGGTCATCACTCGAGAACTTTTCTGTACAACGGCCAAAAGTCCATACTCTTAAAATAAATACGATAAGTTAAGCACGCATTATAATATAAAATTATTCTCCACAAGTTTTACTTGTGGTAGGCGGCAATTCAGCCTCGATTTCTTTTAATGAAAGTATTAAAATAGGCACCTACCATTCTTGTATCTTTTTATTTTTTTCAGCATTCAGTTATACTACCTTCTATGTATACTTTCTTACTCTTAAAGCTCACGCTACATCATTTTTATATTCCACAACTATTCGAGAAGACCTGTACTTGACTTTCTGTTATTATCTCTAGTGTCTTTATTACTGTATTAGCTCTAGGTTTTCCATCAAATACTTAATAAAAAATAATATAAAGCATTCTGTTGCGGGCAACACAAATTATAATAATTTTATAAACACTACTACTACATATAGGAAGTTCTGGATCTTTTGTCTTCAATTTTTTGTATCGTGTTTCGTATAAGAAATCATGTTATTCAGATTTGCTCAAATTTAACTTAGGTATTAAAGTCTACTACAAAACAAATCTTGGGAACTTAAACTGCACACTGAAACAATTGTGAAACTCTTAATTTTAATAGAGTAACTGTGGAGATTTTTACCCTTCTTTTCCACAGAAATGACATTTCGAACGGATGATAGAGTCTTAAGTAATAATTTTTCATTTTTTACAACTTATGAGTACTTTTTTGTCTGTATGAATAAAAATACTTTTCATTTTGGTTTTTGATTTAGATTCCATGGTAGTGTATGTGTCTAGTTAATAAAGGGCTGTTGCAACCATTTTTTTGACTGATTCTGATTATTTTTGCGGTAACCTAGCTACACCGTCGCATATGATATTGGGCTATTCTCCATTACAAAGGATCCGAACAATATGAATACAGATAGTAATTAATTTTAACTGTCTGATAAAAGTACAGTCACATCGATATATTAACACGAACTCCAATATCGGGCGACCTTACGAGAAATGTTTGACACAAAGCAAATTGACACAGCTCTCGCTGTCACAACCGACAATTATATTGATATACTTGACAAAATTTCCTATCATAACATGATATCACTTTTATTAAAACACACACAAAATATAATCGCATATAATGTTATTACGGCGTTCCGGCTCGCAACAGATTTTAATAAAAACCGTTCTATACACAACGATAGTCATGGTTCGGGCTTATTAACCGATATAAATGATAACGTAATACACGTATCAGTTATCTGGTTGATAACTGATCAACTAATAATGTGTAATGTCAAGTATTTGTTGGGAAAATGTCGTCGAGTTGCCAATTACTTTCGTGTGCGACGAATGATATCATTAATGTACACATTATAATCGTATAATATACAATATAATTAAATTGTAAGCTGATGGGTTTATCAGTTTTTATTAAATGTCAAAATTATGATGTATTAACGTCTGTTATGGTGTTTTTAGCTTCGACTGTACTAAGTGGAGCGCGGGGTGATTTTGACGAATAGTATTTCATTTAAATATCAAATAGAGTTATGGATATATATTATTTATAATTCTTCTTGTATTATGAGGCAAATATATTATCTAACTTAAAATAATATGTTTTGTATAATTATAGTTATTTGCAGATGATTGGCTACTGTGTCTAGTGATAACTTGATAAGCCATAACAGCTAAGGAGCAAGCAAATAACCTCTTTTTTATATTATTTAATGTCACTTTATTGTATAAGCATTTTGCAGTTTTTATAGAATGCTAATGAAGATGATGATGATGAATGCCACATTTTTATAAAATATTATATAAATGTATAATAACATTTTAGACGATTTCCATCCAAACACTGCTGACAAAAACCGCTGTATAAGCTAAATTTGTTCGTGGTTTTAGCAGTTTTGGCATTGACTGTGTGTAGCTATTGTGTTTATATAAGCATCTTTACTGTTTAACAATCACAATTTGTCGACGATGTTAGGTTCCATTCTAATAGAGGCGAGCCTATTGGCATTACACCGGTTAAAGTTTTAGATCCCAACTACTACTGAGGATTGTTCGATAGAAAAATACCAATAATACTTTGTCTCACGTAGGATTCGAACCCAGAGCCTCGTGATAGCCAACCGCATATCTTACGCCACTAGACCAACGAGACAGTTTAGTAAATACACATAACACCATGATTGTTCTATTATCAATTTCTTTCTAGTAAACATACATACAGTGAGAGGAATTGTAGTTATTGGCAACGGCATTATGTATTTTTTGAACATAATGGATATGATATAAGTACGTCTATAAAAATGATGTGTGACGTCTATAAAAGTGGGAGTGGGCTGGTCACGTAGCACGCATGGAGTCGCAGAGGTGGGTCACGCCGTCACTAACTGGATACCCAGCGGTGGTCGCAGACGACGAGGTACACTAAGGAAAAGGTGACGCGATGATTTGGACACCTATGCGGATACTTTGTGGCCCGAAATGGATCGACAGTCGTGGAGATTTAAAGGGGAGGCATTTTCTCAGGAGTAGGACAGTAGAATAAAATAAAAAATATATAAACATAAATCTGTTGAAGTTATTAAATATCTTGAAATTAGGAATTCAATCTCAATTAAGAACGACGATCGATCGGACTAAGCAGTCGGACCACGCAGTCACAGGGGAATTGTCAATAGAAGATTATTTAGAAAAATGTGTTCCTACATTGTGCCATGGGAGAGGCCTACGTCCAGCAGTGGACTGGCACGGGCTGATGATGATGTTCCTACATTCTTAATATAACAATACATATATTCATATTATGTACACTCCAGGTTACGCACAAATTAGACATAGATCTGGCGTGAACAATGAAAATAAATCAATTGATAGATAATATATTATGGCGCTTTTACATGATGTAAGAAACTGGTGCGGGTTGAAGCTTTTACGCGAGTTAATTGCATTGTGTAAGGGACCGCTTCCATTAATCCGCATTGGGTTCACGTGGTGCAGTATGACTTAAGCTCTCACATCTCTATTTATTGTAGAAGACCCAGCAGTGGGGTAGTATAGGCTGTATAAATAACTGTGCGAGACCTATGCATACGCATAGAACGTTATTTTCCACACATGAGTCACAAATCCACGCATATTGTGTCGCACGAGTAGTTCGCACGTCTATTGGTACCGAGTACAGCCACCAATAGATTATCAACACAAACAATAAAGCACCCAAAACCTGTGTTCACCAAAACTCTAACCCATTTACCCCCACAGGTCACTAAACACGGGAAAACATGAGATTATTATTAAAATCCCAAACGGCAATTGGGGATATCATTAATTAGTTAGGGCGGGGGCACACGGCATTTTACGGTGCGGTCACACTGCCCGCTCGAATGAAGTGTCGCACGTTTTTTTAATTACACACCCGAGTTCCCCCCGGCCCTCAAACCCCCGAAACTCTTATTCGCGACCAAACGCGATGCGTTACGATATAAAATACAACGTCACATCTATATTTCTCAAGCTGACAGAGGTGTACTGTGTACCCGCACACCCACTCTCCGTCCATGTTAGGTCCCATGTAAAGGGGGCGAACCTAATTCCATATACTGGAGTCAATTGGGTTCATTATCATCACATAATCCCTGTTTCTCATGCGGATGATACTCCGACATTAAATTGGCACGTTGATTATCCAAATTTAAAACAAATTGGCCACTATTGCCATATACTGAGCTCGAGTCGAGACTTCGAACTGATACCGGGAATTTTTCAATAGAAATACTGTAGGTATTTGTCTGACCTAGGATTTGTACCAAAGACCTCGTGAGCGCATTATTCGCCTCCAGACCAACGAGGTGATCCGATGTCTACTTGAAATTGAGTAAGAGTATTCTCTGGAGACTATTAAACCCACGATACAGGCTCAGCCTAGTGTGGTTAATAGTTCTCTCTATCTATATTATCACGCCAGATACCTTGCAAGGTAGGCAGAGGGTACAGAGCTCCAACAGGTTCCTTCCTTACAGACTTTTATGGCTTCCTCCACTCTTATAGTTCGTCTCATATACGCTTGCCGGTAACGAAGATTCTTGACTTGCCATTCAGATATTTCGGATGTTTCAATGTAAAAAAGATTAATATAGTTGCAACTGCCTCGTTGGTCTAGTAGCAAATAATATGCTATGCGATCTCAAAATCCTGGATTCAAATCCTGGGTCGGACAAATCCTGTTTTTCTAATTAACAATTCCCAAGATCAGTCTGGAGTCTGGAATTGTGCCCAGTATATGGCAATAGACTCGCCTCCTATTACATGGGAACTAACATCTTCGTCGAAAAGTGGGTGTTCACAGCACACCTCGACCACCCTCGCTTGGGCAATATAGGCGTCACGGGGTTTATTTTATTTATTTATTATTATTCAATTAATTTAAATAATTTCACGAAGTCATCGTAACATGCTGCGTTACGTGTTTAATTGGTCATAGCGAGTAAATAATAAGACTAACTCCCCATATGCTGCTGAATTAAAATTCACGCTTTGTGATGCGATCCAATTGTCCAGTGAAACGGTAGTGGGGGAATGGCGGGCATTTTTTTGGGGGATAGTTGGGCGGGCGCAGTATGGTAATTGCACTGGGCAGTTTGGAATATGTTAAAAGTTTGCCTTGCATGTTTGTGTTGGTTTAGGTTGCAGTTGGAGTTTTGGAAGGCCAAATATATACTACGTATAACTCTAATAATAGTTTGTGAAATTTAACACTATATTAAAAAAAAGTTGGCCTACACATGGACACATAAAAAAGCCGGACGGATTCTCGCTAAACCAAAAGTGAAGCCCACTAGTATGCGTGTACGTACGAGCTAGAACGCACACACTTACACCATAGTAAGTCTATCAGCCGCCATTACGCAACAAACCTCGTTTGACGGAACTGGTTTTCGTAGTGAGAAAATAAAATGTGGGTGTACTTATCGTAGATGCGATACAAGTGCGAATTTGACATAGATTAAGAGTAGAATCGAATATTTATAGGTCACTCAAAGATATCTTCGGTACGGCCATCGAACGCGCGCCTATTTGGTCTAGTGAGTGGAGAGGTCTACGGCTTTGACTGTTGACGACAATGAGTAATAGTATAATAACTTATCATAATTAAAATAAAAACTGGACTCTAAATAACGTTTCATATAGCTAATCCATCTTAATTAAGATCTGGAGTTGTAAATGCGAGTCATAAAACCTGACTTACCTATTATCATGAATATTTGGTAAGATTTTTTTGCATATAAAACGCATAAAAAACATTTTAAAACTTATCATTAATTTCTACAGATACAACTATACTATTATAAGATTATAATAGTGTAGTTACTGACTGTTTCTGGTTACAGATAATTGTAGGATTGGTTTTTTTATAACATGTTTTATGGAATCTGCGAGAAAGACGTTCGATATTTCATTACTCAAAATACATGTTTCACTCAAAAACAGCTTTGTACATCTAACTCTTCATCTCTCTCTCATATAATTATATACTTCTCCGTAAACCCGCAATACTCAGCAAACAAAGTGTTATCTTACTTAAAAACCACCGAGATCAATGTAGCACATCAACCACGAACAAACAGAACCTAATTACCCAAGGCTAACACCTCAAAAAGGCTCAGCCGTAACACAATCGAAAAGCCAACAGTACCTCGGGCCTTTCCGATTCGGTAATAATTACATAGCGACATAAAAGGCGAGGCAATTATACCGGGCCGTGAAGCGCAATCTCGCCAGTCGCCCGGTCTAATGAAATTAAATTAAGAAATAACATAATTCCGCCGTGGGGGCGCACACCGCACATTTTCGCGTGCCGAGTCCCCCCGCGCTCCGGGTGCAGGTTTCCCAACCGATAGGGTTGTAGACTATTGTGTGGTAAATAAATTTTGTATTGTGATTTGGTAGGTATTAAATGTAGTTATGACTTTTTAGATTTACGCGAATATGTCGCAGTAAAGCTAATTTTTCGAATTTTATTGTGGTGTATTTTTACTTCTGTATTCGTACCTACTTGTGTATATTTTTGTATTTCACGTGCTTTACATACATATGGTGACAAGTAAGAATGGTCTTTACATTTTTAAATCAGATATTTATTTAATTGACTTAGTTTACATGAGGAATAAAATAGAACATAGAATAGCAATAAAACATTGGCATATAGTTTTGAAAGCTGTATACCACCCATATCATCCATTTTCATGAATGTATGTGATATTAGTGCTATTAGTTACTCTTAGATGGTAACTTATATTTTTATATAAAAAGAAAACATCCTGAAAATTAACAGTCAGCTGCATAGGATAAAAAGAACAATAGTTTCGTTATGGATAGTTTTAGAAAATGGGCTTTTCTTTAGCTATGGTAAGATTTTTGAGACAAATATACGCAAATGGCCTGAAGACCAAGTGTCCTTTATAACTAAAACCACCTCTTTTCAGTTATACTTGATTTTGACGTTTAACAAATTAGAAATATAAATCAAGGACATTATTGAATAAAGAGATAAAAGTCTTTACTTTTCATCACTAATTATTTTTATCACATAATTGTTGTGTTATGACTATTCGGATTACATAATATAAAGCTGTAAGTGTGTTATTCATTTTACTAACACTGATGAATATCCTATACTTTGGTACCTATTTACCACTTTGAATTTCTAAAAGTGTCAGCCCTAAACTTCCCACAGTAGGGTAAGGGGAAATGGCTCCTCTCCCCCGTGGGCTCCATCTTTGTTTTTCGCGATGAGGTGACGGCTATTATACGTCTGTGCCGACATTATGTTGTTTTGGTCACGATATCATTGAGAGCTTCAATAGAAATAAATATTATACTTAACTTTCTGCCACCTCGTTGGTCTAGTGGTAAAGCGCATCGCTTTGTAATCACGAGGTCTTGGGTTCAAATCCTAGGTCGGACAAATGTAGTTTTTCTAACGAAAACTTTTCAGTATGAGTCCGGAGTCTGGAATAGTGCCCGGTATATGGCAATAGGCTCGCTTTCTGTTACATGGGATCTAACATCGGCGGCGAAAAGTGGGTCTACTCAGTACACCTCTGCCACCCCCGCATGGGAAATATAGGCGTGGGGGTGTGTTTATTTATTTTACTTACTATCTTAACCAGACCAAATAGACCGTGGCTCATATGATGTCAGTCTAGAGGCTCCGAAATCGGTGAGCGTATATGAGACGTTCTATGATAGTGAAGTACCTATTGGAACTGGTATTTTCTGCTTACCACGCAATGAAGCTGGCGTGATAATGCAAACAGAAGATACTTATGTTAACTAGCATCTGGTCTGGTCCGTGTGCCTTTTCTATTGAAATATTCGAAATAGAAGTTTTAAGTCTGGAATTATGCTCAATATAAGGCCAATAAATAGGCTTGCGTCCTATTATATTTACATTAATCTTATTCTGGGTGCATACGTTTAATTTCACAGAAGCGATAGCCTCGTTATGAAACTCTCGCCTACTATTTACCAGATCTAGGGTTCAAAGCTCTCGTATCTTTAAGTTTTATACAAGTTATGTGCAATTGTCACTTGACAAATTTACAGGAAAATGACATGAATATAAACCTTCAAGGCCAAAATACCTAAAAAAGGATAAGAGTGACATGTGAAATGATGTCTTAAGAATTGCGATTGACTTGCCAACAAAAATTACCTCTTCGTAATTTGAGTTTGAACACAGTTAATCAATTATCCGATACATAAAATCCGTGAAAGTTACAACATACTAGGTTCTGTAGCTGAAATCTACTAAAAGAGCAACTATCTGGCCAGGTTATCAAAACGAGATAAGTCGGTATCATACCATACCCTCCAGCCGGTCGGCGAATATAGTGGCATTATCTTCATATCAACGCAAAACTTAATCTGTTTTATATAAAATCCTGAAGATATTTTAATAAAAGACTACTAAATGTATTTAGGTCATAACGCAAACAAAAAGCTCGGAGCATTTTAATAATGCGTTACGAGTTTGATATGGCCGCTACGCGCGGTGTAGATACGCTACGAACAACTGTCGCGGGCGGCACTACGAGTTTTCGTAGATATAAGAATGTGCGCACACATATATAAATATATATAGGTTGCGATTTTTATGGAATTCTTAATTTGAAATATAGTGTAATATAGTATATGCGCAATAATGTTACATAATATCTTTCATTTTCTTACGAATAAAATTTAAAAAAGAACAAACGTGGCTTCTATATTCTCTAAGCGGGATGCCAGACTACATAGAGCCGACAAATATTTCGATAGACTAAACCTCACTTTGTCCTTACCTGCGAACCGAACCCACGGCCTCGTGATCACTAGCCGAACTGTGCGACTTATTTATGTAATGAATCTAACATCATAACCGAATGACTACCGATTAAAAAAATAATACAAACAAGATATATATTTTTTTTTAAATAAAAAGGTTATTTAAAATTTCAATACTATAAAAATGTCAATTCTTAAAGTTGTCTTAAAATTACAATACTTTATACGAGTAGAATTTATTCGTTTATTAAATGATTCCACCAAATCTATGCAATAACATTTACTTAAAACATCTGCTTCTTTATCTACCTCACAATCAAAACGCGAGTGCGCGCCATGATTTACCGTCGTTATTTACTTCGCACAGGTGTCGCGCATGTCGCCGCACACGGCCGCGCGACGCCGCATCGCAATCGCTTGTTCGACACGACGCATTCTTGTCGCGCCATTATTGCCGTCCTTATGACGGCGCGTGGTATGAATGCCGAGCTTTATCTGTCATTCGTAAGCGTAAGGAAGTCATTGAGAATGTTTGTTGTTTTATTGTATTAGGGTATTGTAGTGATAGCGGATCATTTTATTGGCGGTCCTGTTGGGTTGATGGAGTAAATTGGTTTGAGAACTGAGTTGTGTGGTGGTAGTTCGCAGATGGTTAGAATGGAAGAAATTCCTTAATTTTTTTTTTCTGGGTACTATAATCAAAAGTCCTACTATACACAATGACAAACAAAATAGTGAGGCAGGAGTATGCTACCAGTATAATCAAAAATGATGATGAATGAAATTAATGAAGGAAATATTTATTGTTGAAAAAGTTATGGGATTATTGTTGTATTATAAAATGCTATAGCTGTCAATAGATTTGTGTTTAATTATGTTACATGTAATTCAAGTGTAAAAGTAAAACTATTCATGAAATGAATGAGTAAAATTTACAATAAATCAGAATAGTCAGCATAATTTCAATTTGCTAAAAGGTAAAGAAACAACAAATAAGTGGTACAGTATTAGATGCCAATGTAGTGGGAACACAAACTTATTGTCATAATATTGTGCACCGTTCCTGACTCTGGGCTAATAATAGGAATTTTCCGATAGAAAAACTACACATTGCCCAATCTTGGATTCGAAATTAGGGCGCACACACCACTAGACTACACCACTAGAATAAAGAAGAGAATATCTACACAAACACATGCCCTCATTACGTCAATGTTACAATGTTACGTCAAGTTATAATGAAAACATTTCCACTCGCTATAATACAACCGCGTCACAAAACACACGCGAACATAACGACGTCGAACAAAGATAACTTGGCGACAAACATAAACCGAACTTGGAACTACTCAAGTTAGAACAAGCCTACAATTAAAACCTTCAACGCAAACTTTGCTTTTCCATTCCTTGTAGTACAATAAAGATCCCCCTTTCATGTGGGAGGCTGAATGAGCAGAATTTATTTGTAGATCATGGAGCACAGATTTCGTACGGAGATTCATACAATGTTTGAGCTCACGTCGTTTTACCAAATTAGATTGAATGTGTTAAATGTGTTTATTATTTGTGTGTTTGCTTGTTGGGTCCTCTGGTTCCACTGAGTTTGCTGTTCATTATGCTGTTATTGTGATTATGTGAAAAGTTGTACTGTTATTATTCGTAATTGTAGTTGACGGTTCATGTAGTTGGATGATATCATAAAAACAGATAATATCAAGTACAGCCATAGGCGGTGTAGTACTTTATCGTAGTAGGTAAGTTTCATACTAAAATCCTTAAAAAAAATAATCTTACTAAGGTAAAGAAAGTACTAAAATGCTTAAATGTTGTTTCTGGTAAAAATATATTTCAAGATTATAGACTTTTTTCTTTGCGATTACCAAAGGTATAGTATCTATCTTAAAATTTACTAAAATTCTGTAGAATATTGTTAGGTTTTAGTCTATTATAACACATTTAGTTTATTAGTTTGAATTTTACCATAAATGAATAATTACTAATATTTTCCTGGCAACTCTGAAATACGAGGCGATTTAAAAATGGCGGGTAGAATGGGCGGGCAGTCTCTCGATCCGGTCGGCACGGTAAACAGTGAAGTGATTATTAGTGAAGTTGTTGGCGATAATTTGCGAATATAAAGGTAATTTATTGATTTCAAATATTATTCTTATCTTAGAGAATTATTATGCTTGTTCAATCTGGGACAAAACTATGATAAGATAATAAATATGTAATAACGGACAGTTGTGTTTTCACTTGGGGAATCCTATTAAAGAGCTATGGTTAGTATAAATGAGATTTGGCTTTTTACCCATAACAGACGGGTATTTGCCACAATATATTGTTTCTTTCTATAAACTTTTTCTGATACTTTACAAGAAAAGTAAACAACATTTGCCTCAGCATAACACAAAACCAGTGATTGCCGCAGCCGAGTTGTCTAACCCTTGATAGTGAACATTGAAGAACTTGGTGATCCTTCATATTATTAAAATATAATGGGTACCAGAATTCTCTTTACATCTATCTATGTATATAATTACGCAAGATCTCTTGCAGAGCAGACAGTACAGATTGAAAACAGATTCTTTTCATACAGATCTCTTCGGCATCCTCCACTCTCATAGTTCATCTCATACACATTATATAATCCTCTTTATATCGAATACTTTTCACCTGTGCAATCTAAACATTAAATATCTCCCAAAATTTCACAAAGTACCTACTCCACCATACACGGGTCTCCGCAAAAAGGCATGTAGTCCCAAGTCCCAAGGAGGCTGGTGATCCGCGCACGTTAACAGGCGCCCCCCGTTCGCTCCTCGTTAGTCCCCTACAAATTGAGACACGACTGTTAGCGGGGCGAGGGGCGGGCCCTGCAGGGCTGACTGAATCACAAACAATGCGAGTGCATTGAAAAATAAAAATGGTGTAATGTTGCCTTATGCCCTACGATAGTTAATGGAAAAATGGTGATGATGTTGAAAGTTAAAATGAATACACACTAAGTGACACAGGTTTATTAGGAAAGACGTTAGTCAGTTCTACTGACTATCTAATACCTTAAGATTATTATATTATAGATATTTGATGTTTTCATAAGTGTTATTTATAGATTTTGCAGCGAGTTGTTAAAAATACCATAATATGCTTTAAGGTTATTTGAATAAAAAGAATAGTTGGAAAATTGGAAAAGTAAAGCTTGGTCACTATAAGCAGCTGTTACCAGTATTTTTAAAAGAGTGTTTTTTTCTGATTCTTATATCATCTAAACCATTAGTTTACAGGTTAGGTTAACAGTTAACTTTTTGACGTAGGACCTCTAAATCTTTATCGTGTCCAATAGTCACAGCCTTGGCAGATAAGTAATTTGTTTTTAAAAGCGACTGGCACTCATGGTGTTAGTTTTTGCAGTACATTTTGCAATTCCATTCGTTCGTAAGGTCAAATCGTGATCTGCAAATTTGATCATACATTCATTTAGGTACGTTGACCATGGGAAGCATAAACAACTGGCTATGGCAAACACGGTCTAATATAGAGATTGGACATACTGTTCACTGTTATGATTAGTCTTCGCGTATAAAATATATATGTGTCCTATCTGATTGACAAGTTAAGAGTCACCGTAGCCGAATGACGAGAGTGGATAAAATGAGATAGGTCACTAAGGAAAGAACCTATGGGGCGTCTGTACTCTTTGTCTACTCCTAAAGGCTTGATGGTTTGGTGTGATAGTACAGGAAGACATCAACTATCTGAAGCACACAAACTATCTGAAGAAAGGTAGCAGGTATTCTATGCAAACAACGTAAATAAAATAGCATGCTAATAAACGACGAGGATTTTACCAGCTTAGAAGTACATAGGATATTACATTTAGGTAATTTTAACACTTTTCACAAGGTAAAATTATTTTAGGCATTTCACACATCGCTAATTAGTTTGTAAGGTTATAGGGGAGACCTGTGCCCGGCAGTGAGGCAATACAGGTCAAACAAATGTGTCGTAGAACTCATTGATCGATGTTTGATGATCTTACTCCCCTATTTACTTTTAGCTGCAAACCAAAATAAATATTCCATAAATAAGTGTACTTTGAAACAATTTTGACTCCATATTTTTGTCAGCCCTGGGGGGGTGGTGCTTCGGGGTAAAGGGGTAGCATGGGTTGCGGGTTGCGGTCGCGCCTCTGCCTCCGCCCCGCGCCCACTGCCGGCCCCCGCCGCGGCCTGTACGTAAAACTGCACGGATTTGGGCGGGTAATTGTGTATTTTCATATAATTGTTATGCGTTATATGGCACGCGTCGGCGAAGAGGGTGCTAACTGCAAGATTGTTTGTATGAAGTGTTGTGTTTGTTTATTTTATTTGTTGAGTTGTTTGTTTCTTTCTCGCGTATCAAGGAAGGGCTGGAATTTAATTTTCGTAAAATACTCATGTGCGAGTTTAACATCACAGCTAAAGCAATCAAAGGTTGCAAAACAGTAAACTTGTAATGAGTAATTAATGGCGTTTCTTTATTAGTAGTACCTATCGCCTGTAAAATTTAAATTGTTCTCCCAAAACTAAGCATAATTTCCGCTAAGGACGCCCGTTATTTATTATCATCATAGTCAGCATTTTCACTCCGGAGTAAAATTAATTGAGAAAAGAGCTTAATTAATGCTATACGACACTCACAAACAAACCTCAATTATATAACCAATATACAAAAAAAAAACGTAATCCACTCAATAGAACATAAAAAAAGATCTAAAACTAAATAAGCAATATATTTGGGTGTAGTTTTAGTTTTTGCCACTAGCGCGACATATTGCAGCGCCGCGCCGCGCCGCTGCGCCATGCATTATGCAGTCGCGCGTTTGTTAATATTGCATCGCGCCGACCGGGTAGTCGGTCGCACGACTTGGCGGTACTTGCACATTCGGAATTTTTGATTCAGAGGTTCCATTAGAAAATCGAGGACCTAAGTAGGTCCTCCATTTTTATTGTATATTTTTAAGGAAGACCTGTTGCCTAGTAGAATTTCTATAATGGTTAACATTAATAAAAATACGACAAAATGTATGGGAATGACATTTTACAACGAAAAGTTACGTGGTAAGCACGATGCTTGTAATTTGCCTAGAAATTCAGAGGGCTTAGCACAAACAGATTTGTGTTAGCTTAACGCAATCGAGTTGACAAGCTATCCTTGTCACTACAATTATTTATTGGATGAAAAAAAATTAATGGAGATTTAGACAAAAAAGCCGGATCTTCTCAGTGGAGGCCGCGTTCCGATCCGGTGGTAGATTAGTAAGTTAAAAAAAATGAAAATATGACTCTTTGTACCCTTACAAATATTTACATTTTTATTAACCCTTATAAAACCCTGTAACAGGTTCTTTCCTTACAGACCTCTCTGGCTTAGGGATCTATAAGGAAAGAACCTGTTGGAACTCTGTACTCTCTGCCTATGCGAGGGAGCTGGCGTGATGATATAGATAGATAGATTGTAAATGGGGCTATTTACCAATCGTCATATTTTTTTTTTAACAGGGTTAATACAAAATAAATAATTTTAGTTTGAATGCTTGCCACTTGTCTAGACACTCAGAGGACTTAGCACGAACAGATTGAGGCTAGGTTAACGGTACCAAGTTGATATGCTATCTTTGTCATACTACAATTTATTAAATAAACATGAACCTGATAGCACGCTTACTCCTTAGGATCACGCTAACGTCAGGACCTTAGGACCTATTGCTAAGTAGCATTTCTATATTTAAAAAACACCGTCACGCCTATATTCCCCAAGCGGGGGTGGCAGAGGTGTACTGAGTACACCCACGTTTCGCCGACGATGTTAGGCCCCGTATAATAGAAGATGAGCCTATTGCCATATACTGGGCACAATTCCAGACTCCGGACTCGTACTGGGAAGTTTTCTTTAGAAAACTACACTTGTCCGACCTAGGATTTGAACGCAGGACCTCGTGATCACAAAGCGATGCGCTTTGCCACTAGACCAACGAGGCAGTCCATATTTGCTGGGATTGGGAATGTAGGGTAACAGTTTATACTAGCACAGGAGGCAGAGTTATTACTAACCTGAACACACTGTATTTCGTTAGCAATAAATTGAATCCGATCTTTTTTTAATGATATTTTTAAAGAACAGTGATAGTCTAGTGGTTAGACCGTTAGACTGCAATGTCAGAGGTCTCGGGTTCAAACCCAGGCACGCACCTTTGTCTTTTCGAAAGCATGTGTGTAATAAAAATTAATTATCACTTGCTTTAACGGTGAAGGAAAACATCGTGAGGAAAGCTGCATGCCTAAGAGTTTTTCGAAGGTGTGTAAAGTTCGTCAACCCGCCTGGGCCAGCGTGGTGGACTATGTCCTAAGCTCTCTGAGAGGAGGCCCGTGCCCTACGGTGGGACAGTTTCTTAACAGGGCTAATATTATTATATTTTTAAAGATCTAAAACTAGAAAAGCAATATCATAGGGCGTAGTTTTTGCTATTGCGACATATTGCCGCGTCGCGCCGCGCCGGGCCGCGCCGTCATGCATTATGCAGTCGAGCGTTTGTTAATATTGTGTTGCGCCGACCGGACTGCCCGCACAACTTGGCGGTATTTGCACATTTACAATTTTTGAATTAGACTTTGAGGATTTGTGTTAGAAGATAGAGAATCTAAGGTCTGTTTAACCACCCTCGAGTTAAGTGCTGGTTAGTTACTTGTAGTGTTACTCGGCGATTAGTGTTCCTCGGCAATTAAGACTGGTTAGTTCAACCGTCGGTTATGGCTATTCTGAAATGGTGAAATTCGTACATAGACTTACTTACAACTTTAATTCTCGATTAGTCGTTTTCAGACTTTACTTGAGGGTGGGGAAAGAGGCCCGAGGTGTAAGTAATTTATTTTCAAGAAAGAACGGGAGAAAAGAAGACGAGCTCTTAGCACGCGAATTTTAACGTAAGCTTAACGCTATTGAGTCGATATGTCATCCTTGTTATACTATCTATCTATCTATCTATCTATAACCTCACGCCAGATCCCTTGCGGGGTAGGCAGAGAGTACAGAGTTCCAACAAGTTCTTTCCTTACATACCTCTCTGGCTTCCTCGACTCTCATAGTTCGTCTCATACACGCTCGCCGGTTACGGAGACTCTTGACTTTTCCATCAGATAAGACTCTGTTTATTTGGTCGTGGTAAGATAGCCTAGGTCTTCCCCGGTACCTACATCCTTCCACTTCCGCATTGCATATCTCGTTTATCATTCTTTCTCCTGACATTCTTTCTATATGCCCAAACCAACGGAGCATACTTTCTCATCTTTACACCGATACTATCTTTCATACCTACTCGCTTTCCCTGCATCCTTCCACTTTCACATTGTATATCTGTTTTGTCATTCTTTCCTCTGGCATTCTTTCTATATGCCCGAACCAACGGAGCATGCCCTTTCTCATCTTTACACCGATACTATCTTTCATACCTACTCGCTGTCTTACTATGCTGTTGCTAATGCGGTCGGTCAGCTTCACTCCGCACATCTTCCGCAGAGCTCGCATTTCTACCGCATTTATCCTACTTTCATTCTCCTTCTTACATAACCAGCTCTCGCTACCATATAACAGCGTTGGGACAAGCACTCCGTTATGTATGGCCAGCTGCGCCTTATGGCTTAAGTGCCGGCTCCCGAGTAGCTTTCCCATCGCACCATTCACTCTGTTCCCTGCACTCACTCTTCTCTCTATGTCAGCGGTGTATTTCCCATCCTTACTGAAGGCGCATCCAAGATATACAAACTCATTCACTTGCTCCAGCACATCGTTACCAACCACAATCCTTACATTCGTTCTGGTTTCTTCCCTTTCAAAAACCATAATCTTGGTTTTCTTCACATTCAAGTGTAAGCCATTGATCATGCAGTCGTCTTTCATAACTGTGACTAGTGTTTGCAGATCAGTGGCTGTTGGCGCTATTAAAACCGCGTCATCTGCATAAAGTAGATGGTTTACCACTAAGTCACCCATTTGTACACCTTCATTCATCGTTTTCAGTGTTTGAAGACTTTTGTCCAGATATATTATAAACAGTCTAGCGGACATCACGCAACCCTGCTTGACGCCGATTTTAACGTCAAACCAGGGTGACCTGTTACCACCCACCCGTACGCATGCCTTGCAGTCCACATAAGTGGACTGGACGGCTCGCAACAGAGTACCATCTATACCATACTCTGGCAAAATGTCCCAAAGTCTCTTTCGCACAACTCTGTCAAATGCCTTCTCCAGATCTACAAAACCGCAGAAAACCTTCCGGCCCACTGCCAGATGCTTCTCTACGATGTTGCGGAGTGAGAAGACTTGATCCGAACATCCTCTTCCAGACCTGAAACCCTTGTTATACTACAATTTATTAAATAAACCGTCACACACTTTCTTGCCAGCGTCACGCTAAAGTCAATCTTTTCGTGCTTAGCCCCCAGGACCGGTTGCCAAGGGGAATTACTATATTTGTTAAAGCGAATAGAAAACAAAAATTATGTATGTGAATGACTTTTTAAAAATTTTACACTTAAACGGCAATATCTTAGAGCGAAGTTTTTGCAGCTAGCGCGACATTTTTTATTTATATTTATTTTTTCTTCAATAATATTTTTTTTATTAATATTGCTGATAAATACCAACAGAGATACCTATCACCAATCTATTTCCAAACCCCACCGAGCATTACTTAACCCACTAGGCGTACACGAACAAAATTGCCGTCGAACCAATAGTGAGCAAACATACACGCCAAACATATGGCACTGCACACACCAATAACAATCAAATTCACACTTAAAAACGCTGTGATAAAGTCTATATTGGATTATTCCCACTTCGGATAGAGTACGTTGTATGTTAAAAGTGACTTTAATATGTGAGTAGTAAGGTCGATGTTAGTTTGTCGAGAGTTGTTTTGATAAGGTGCCGGGTTGTCCTCTGATGTTATTTGTTCTGGGTTCATTGTAACGTTTAGCGGGCAAGTGAACTATTAGAATTGTGGGACATTGTAGATTGTTTCACGCGCGTTATTTTTGGAGGGGTAGGCAGACATTTGCATAGTGGGAACGCTTATTTAGTTGTTCTTAAAAGGTACTCTTGAGATGGACGCCAGCTTGGTAAATTAAAAAAAGTACCGTCACGCCTATGTTCCATAGGATGACAGAGGTGAACTGAATACACCCACGATGAAGTGAGCCGTGAGACGTCTCAATATAATGGAGGGTGAGCCTTATGTCATTATACTAGGCACAATTCCAAACTAAGGACTGAAGCCGCGAATTTTTCGATAGCATGTAGTAAGAAAGCGACTAGGTATGAAAGATAGTATCGGTGTAAAGATGAGAAAGGGTATGCTCCGTTGGTTCGGGCATATAGAAAGAATGTCAGGAGAAAGAATGATAAAAGAGTTATACAATGCGAAAGTGGAAGGATGCAGGTACCGAGGAAGACCTAGACTATATTACCATGACTAAATAGACAGTCTTATCTGATGGACAAGTCAAGAGTTTCCATATCCGGCGAGCGTGTATGAGACGAACTAGAAAAGTGGAGGAAGCCAGAGAGGTATGTAAAGAAAGAACCTGTTGGAACTCTGTACTTTCTTCGTACCCCGCAAGGGATCTGGTGTGATGATATAGATAGACAGAAAAATTACACTTTGTCATAATAATAATATATTATTATTATTATGACTCAGGATTCGAATCCAGTACCTCATTATTAGTTTAAGCCTCTGCTCTGTTTATTGGATGGATGAACTGCGGGTTCGATTCCTGCACAAGATACATTTATGTGTGATTCATACATGTTTCGGTGTGGTTGTTTGTGAATGTGAAATTCATTGTCACTGAAAACAATGTTCACTTAATATACTTGGTTTCAAAGGTAGGTGAGCCGGTAGACGTACTTCGAGAAAATTATTTTGATCCACTATAAAAAGGTCTAAATCGTAATAAAAAAAAAGCATTATCTTTTTGTCGTTTGGTGTAAAGATGAGAAAGGGCATGCTCCGTTGGTTCGGGCATATAGAAAGAATGCCAGAGGAAAGAATGACAAAACAGATATACAATGTGAAAGTGGAAGGATGCAGGGAAAGCGAGTAGGTATGAAAGATAGTATCGGTGTAAAGATGAGAAAGTATGCTCCGTTGGTTTGGGCATATAGAAAGAATGTCAGGAGAAATAATGATAAACGAGATATGCAATGCGGAAGTGGAAAGATGTAGGTACCGGGGAAGACCTAGACTATCTTACCACGACCAAATAAACCGAGTCTTATCTGATGGAAAAGTCAAGAGTCTCCGTAACCGGCGAGCGTGTATGAGACGAACTATGAGAGTCGAGGAAGCCAGAGAGGTATGTAAAGAAAGAACCTGTTGGAACTCTGTACTCTCTGCCTACCCCGCAAGGGATCTGGCGTGAGGTTATAGATAGAGATAGATACATAGATCTTTTTGTCAGTCCGTTTCTTCGGGACAAAACCACACTTTGTTCAACGTATTCAAACTCAAACAATTTATTTTGTATAAGCCCTGCGGGGCACTTACAAATAGTTAATGTACATATTTTTTTAAAATCTAAGTTAACTACAAATCTACCACCGGATCGGAACGCGGCCTCCACTGAAAAGATCGGGCCAAGAAACTCAGCGTGATTGTCTTTTTTTATTTAATTCTCTTTCTCTTTTTGCGTTTTAAGTTTTTTTTATCATATTGTGTGGATACAATGTTTAGGTTATAATTAAATAGCTTACAATCTAGCTCCAGTGTGATGCCGTACGACCGAGATATGAGACTAATGAAGTTATTTATACTAGCAGCACCCGTTCACGAGTATTACTACTGGAACAGCCATCACTCCCCTCGACCATATTGGAGGGAAGGGAGTGACCCGCGCCAGACAGCCACCGCAAGCAAAGACATTATAGTGAGCATGACCAAACCAGAACCCCAGAGACGGTGGTCAGATTAGGTGGACAAAGCAGCAATACCTCAAGCTCATCAGGCACGACACGGTACGCTTTAAGATTAATGTAATTTGAAAAGAAAAATAAATAGCAATATTAAATAATACGGCATTTCAATCCCACGCGGTCTTATGTAATCCGAGATTTTGTAATATGCTTTCTTACATAATTTAGCCTTAATTATGGTTTTAAATTTATTAATT
Source organism: Phalera bucephala (assembly GCA_905147815.2). Lineage (NCBI taxonomy): Eukaryota > Metazoa > Arthropoda > Insecta > Lepidoptera > Notodontidae > Phalera > Phalera bucephala. The sequence continues at coordinate 26,415,598 of LR990627.1, read as the reverse complement.
GGCAAATCTCGAATATCGTGGGGAAGTTTGTTATAAAAACGTATACACTGGCCCATAAACGAATTGCTGATTCTGTGGAGACGCGTGACATGTGCAGCGAAATTCACTCAATTTTTCAAACTTGTCGATATTCTTTTGTATTCGAACCTAGGACCTCGAGATAGCTCCCAGCACTATACCCCACTAGACCAACGAGGCCTATATTATTAGTGTAGTTATAAAAACAATAAAAAGTACGCTATAATATCGGTATTCATCCGGCTGGTCCCCGGTGACGTCACGCGGCACGCCCCCGCAACCCGCGCCACCGCGCCCCTCTCCTCAGCTCCCCGGAGTACACCCGCGACATAAAACGCGTATTCAATTCTGACATACCTACATAATATTTTTGTACGGATAGCATGTTACGAAAGAGTTTTTTTATTAAGTACCTGTTGGAAGTCTGTTCTGTCTGCCTACCCTGCAAAGGATGCAGCGGCATGATATAGATATATAGAATTACTTATCTAAATTTATCTCTTATTTTTTTTCATCCTAATCTACCTCGTAAACTACCATCGGATCGGAATGTGGTCTTCACTGAGAAGATCCTACAAGAAACTCAGCGGACTTGTCTTTTAAATTTGATCTTCCTTACCTATACCTAAAATAATAATTTAAGTTATACCTTTGCAGTTAACTAAAATCGTGTGGAAAGAACGTATTGGAATTTTGTGCAATGTTACAAAAATGCAATATAAAAAAAATCAAGACTAAGCAAAAAGATCCATCCTTTTATTCCTATCGATATTCCAAAAAGCGATTAAAAGAGTGAAAACTAATGAGGTTTTTGACAAAATGTCGACTCACAGGATATACAATGTAGTACATCATTTGACAGACTATTTAACCAATTACCAGAATAATCAGATATATCTAATTAGTGGATATAATGCAATTAAACTGCAGCGCTCTCTGTCGGCGTGTCGTTACCCGATCGTATTGCTTTGATAATAATGCTGTTTTCACGTAACATTAACATATTTTTACAAAATTATTTTTTATTATGGAATTAAACCCGCCATGCATTCCCATCATTGTAACGGCTGTAACCCAGGATCCACAATGGCCTTCTTAGATGACACCAAAGTTTGAACCTTGGGGTGCCCTCTTTTGCAAATTACAGACCCAATAAATTGGCAAGTCAGCCATAGAAAAGGCGACTACAACTACGAAGAGAATACAACGACACAGAGAATAATAATGATCGAATTTGAAATAGAGAGGAAAAGAATTCCTTTATATATTTATTAAATGTAAAATGGCACAGTTAGACCTAAAATAGAGGTGACTTCTGTACATCTTATAAAAGATCTACGTACTCATAGCAATCTATTTGCGATCATATGACAATGCTGACGCTCCCAGCGATGTGGTGTCGACGTTTTTATCATTATTTTTATTTCATTTCCCTCCCCCCACGCCCGTGCCCCTGGAGGCTCGGGGGTTGTCGCCGACTGTACGCGACGCTTCATCAAAACAATTTTATATGCCAATGTATAACAATCAAATCCTATATTTTTTTTGGTTTCGTGTATGTTTAATGTCTTCTGCTCTTATTCGAATACATTAATTATGAAAGGTATCGTAAGGAAAAGGTTTTTCTTGATAGTCAATTAAAGAGTTAGCCTAGAAGCGTTTGTACGACTGGCGAGCACGAGGTTTTGAGGTTAAATTTTAATTTGTGTTTCCAGAGAGGTATGACTTGGGTATCTTTAAATACAGAGTGAATAGGCTAGTACTGAGTCAGCGAGTCACATCTTCGGACCCATCGTCAATTTTTATCAAGTGAGATAGGGGCCAATCGCTATCCAGTCCTCAATAAAAATAAGATAATGTTATATAAAAAAAAAAAATGTCTTAACTGATGCCTGGTGCCGCGTGGTTCCCGGCTTACAATAGGACCAACCCATCTCATCCCATCGGGTGTCGTACAAGGCGACTAAGGGAAAACTAGGGAATGGGCAGCAGCGTTCCCTTAACACTTCGACGACCAATAACTGCGCTCGCCAACCCGCCTGCCAAGCGTGGCGAGTATGGCAAACACCCCCAATTATGGAAGAAAGTAGGAAAACCAGGCCCCTAGTCCCCGGCGGTCCTGTTCGTCCTGGCCACGGTAGCAGCCATGGTAACGACAGGACAAGGGGTGCTAAGAATCTCCGGCAGAGATTCGGCTACCACCAAAACCGAAAATTGGCCCTGGTGACATACAACGCACGCACTAGTTGAGCTGGAAGAAGAGTTAAACAAGTTGCGGTGGAGTATTGTTGGTTTATCGGAGGTCCGAAGAGAGGGCGAGGACACGATAATCTTAAAATCCGGCAAATTGTTTTACTACCGGGAGGGCGAACAGCAGTCCCAAGGTGGTGTCGGATTTATCGTCCACAAGTCACTCATAAACAACGTTGTGTCCATCACTAGTGTGTCGAGCAGGGTAGCGTACCTGATACTCAGAATATCCAAAAGATATTCGCTGAAGGTCATACAGGTCTACGCACCGACCTCGGCATACTCAGATGATGAGGTCGAAGTTATGTATGAGGACATTAGTAGAGCCATACATACTTCCAAAGCACATTTTACAGTAGTTATGGGTGACTTCAATGCGCGGCTGGGCCAACGGGGCGATGATGAGCTGAGAGTGGGGCAATTTGGATATGGGCAGCGCAACCCCAGGGGTCAGAGGCTGGCCGAATTTCTGGAGAAAGAGGGACTCTTTATGATGAACTCTTTCTTCCAGAAGCCGCCTCATAGGAAATGGACCTGGATGAGCCCTGATGGTTCCACAAAAAATGAGATAGACTTCATCATGAGCACCAAGCGACAAATATTTAATGATGTCTCCGTGATTCATAGGGTAAAAACCGGCAGTGATCACCGAATGGTCAGAGGCACATTAAATATTAATGTCAAAATGGAAAGATCGCGTCTGATGAAGTCTACGCTCCGACCTACTCATGCATATATCCAAAACCCCGAGAACTTTCAACTCGAATTGTCAAACCGCTTCGAATTGCTAGACAGCAGCGCATCAGTAGACGAAATCAACAACAGGCTGGTAGAGACTGTTCATACGGTCGGGTCCAAGTATTTTAAGACCCACCGTAAAAATAGGCCTCAAAAACTATCTGATTACACCCGAAACCTCATGGCTGAACGACGTTCCATGACGCTCCAAACCTCCGATGATGCTAAGTCCTATAGGCAGCTTAATGGACAGATATTGAAGTCCTTGCGACACGACCTACGGTCCTTCAATGCAAGGCGTATTGAGGAGACCATAGAGCAGAACAAGGGCTCTAAAGTGTTCGCAAGAGACGCGTCTATTGGGCAGAGCCAATTGACGAAGCTGAAGACGGAGGACGGAAACGTAACGTCAAATAGGTCAGAGGTGCTTAGGGAGATAGAGAGGTTCTATGGACAGTTATATACCTCAGTAGCTAAACCTGTTGTTGACTTGGTAAAAGACCCAAGAGCCAAGCTAACCCGACACTGCACTGAAGATATCCCGGACATCAGCCTGTGCGAAATTAGGATGGCTCTCAAACAACTAAAAAACAACAAAGCGCCGGGTGAAGACGGAATTACTGCAGAACTTCTGAAGGCGGGCGGATCGCCGGTACTTAAAGTCCTTCAGAGGCTATTTAATTCCGTCTTGCTTGAAGGGAAAACGCCGGAAGCATGGAACAGGGGTGTGGTGGTGCTGTTTTTCAAGAAAGGTGATAATTCTTTATTGAAGAACTATAGGCCCATCACACTGCTGAGCCATGTTTATAAGTTGTTTTCGAGAGTCATTACGAATCGTCTCGAACGAAGGCTTGATGACTTCCAGCCTCCCGAACAAGCCGGTTTCCGGAAAGGTTTTAGTACCATAGACCACATACATACGCTGCGGCAGGTTATACAGAAGACTGAGGAGTATAATCGGCCACTATGCTTGGCGTTTGTGGACTATGAGAAAGCCTTTGATTCGATCGAGACTTGGGCGGTTCTTAGATCTCTCCAGCGATGCCGCATTGACTATATGTACATCGAAGTGTTGAAGTGCCTGTATAATAACGCCACCATGTCAGTCCGAGTACAGGGGCAGTGCACGAAGGTGATCCCCATAAAAAGAGGAGTAAGACAGGGAGACGTCATTTCTCCGAAACTGTTTACGGCCACCTTAGAGGACCCCTTCAAGCTCTTGGAATGGCAAGGACTTGGCATCAACATCAATGGCGAATACATCACTCACCTTCGATTTGCCGACGACATTGTGGTCATGGCGGAGTCGCTGGAAGATCTAGGACGAATGCTCGGTGACCTCAATAGAGTATCCCAACAAGTGGGTCTGAAAATGAATATGGACAAAACAAAAATAATGTTTAATGTCCATGTCGTACCCACCGCACTCACCGTTGGGAACTCTACTCTTGAAGTTGTCGACGAATACATTTACCTGGGACAGGCAGTCCGGTTAGGTAGGTCCAACTTTGAGAGAGAGGTCAATCGACGAATCCAACTCGGCTGGGCAGCGTTCGGGAAACTGCGCAACATCTTCTCATCCAAAATACCTCAGTGCCTAAAGACTAAAGTTTTTAGTCAATGTGTGTTACCAGTGATGACATATGGATCAGAGACGTGGTCTCTTACAATAGGTCTCATAAAAAAGCTCAAAGTTGCTCAGCGAGCTATGGAGAGAGCTATGCTCGGCGTTTCTCTACGCGATCGAATCAGGAATGAGGAGATTCATAGAAGAACCAAGGTCACCGACATAGCCCTCAGGATTAGCATGCTGAAGTGGCAATGGGCTGGCCACATAGCGCGAAGATTGGACGGGCGTTGGGGCAGAAAGATTCTAGAGTGGAGACCACGTATTGGCAAGCGCAGCGTAGGACGACCGCCTGCCAGATGGACCGACGATCTTGTGAAAATCGCAGGAAGTCGTTGGATGCAGGTGGCATCGGACCGGTTACGCTGGAAAGCGATTGGGGAGGCCTATGTTCAGCAGTGGACAAGTATAGGCTGAAATGATGATGATGATGATAATAACTGATGCCTAGTATAATTGTTATACATCGACTACTAGAAAACAATCTGCATTAAAAATATCTAGCTGGAAAATGAGTCTGATTATTTTATATAAGTAGTAACTTAGATTGGGATTTTGCATCTTTTTCCGGGATTTATTGTATTTTTTTTATATTTTCTTTATAATAAGGACACCAATTACTTACAATATGAAATGTATAAAACAACAAGACATATTGTAATGCCATATAAATATTAATACCGCCGCGAAGGTGGCTTATTTATGGCAGCCCCTGAGAAGAACTAGCAAGAGTTATAACAATTTATTGTGTCCGTTGAATTATTTACAATATTGTACGGGGTTATATATAAAGGGATTGTGTAGATGACACAATAGACTTAGATTATATTGAAATACACATTTTTGTATATCTAAAATAACAAGTGTTACCAATTGTTAAAATTGAGACGTTTCTGCGACCTACGTGGCTGACTTTACATACTCCAACCAAACCTTATAATATGCAAACATTCTGTTCCCTAAGAAAAACAAGAAGAAAAAATAAATTAATATAATAATATCAGCCTATACTGCCTCCTGTTGGGCGAAGGCCTTCTCACAAATCGAGGTGAGAGAGATTAGGTGGAATTGGCAGAAGCATGATTGTGGCCACCAGCTGCTGTTGAGACTTATCAAGCCGCCTATAAGGCTTCCAACTCGGCTTAGCGACTACCACATTAAGAGGTAACCACGGTGGCACGGAGATGCCCGAATATAAAATTGCCACAAACGGTAACCCATCTCAGGCTGAGCGAGTCGATCGCTGCTTAACCTTGGTAATTAGTAAGAACACAGCGGTCGCACAGCGCTACGAGCGCCTCCAAAAAAATATAACTAGTTAAAAAGATTGTGCTCGTTACAAAATAGACACCACTCAACATACATACTGGATATTCAACCCGCGCTGGTCTTCGGGCCAAACGGAATGAATTAAATATAAAATGTCTAAGAACTCTATATCTACTCTCTCTATCTCACATCCAATACACCACCAACCAGTCTCCTTGTTCCCAGTGAGCAACGGCGCGCTCAGCGCGTGCGCAGCGCAGGCCGGCGGCATGGACAAGGATGGCAAGAAGAAGCACACGAGACCCACCTTCAGCGGCCAGCAGATCTTCGCGCTGGAGAAGACCTTCGAGCAGACCAAGTACCTTGCGGGGCCGGAGAGGGCGAAGCTGGCTTATGCACTGGGCATGACCGAGTCTCAAGTTAAGGTGAGTCATTTACAAATGGATTTTTAGGTAATAACTGATTTCTTCAGGCGACAAGAAAGCTTGGCTCATACCTCGTGCCTTTCTTTTCAGCAGAAATAAGTTTTCGAAGGGATTCCTGTCGATTCAATAGATAGCCCCACACTGGGAACTGTTTTTCTGGAAATTACTTTTTTCATTTTTGAATCCCTCGACTTCTCGATCCAGTAAGGAGAGCGGTCAGTACTCTAAGTAATAGATCAAGTCCCAGTCAGACTTTATAGGCTTTCCACTGTTATATTAGTGCCAATATAAATATATAATTTACTAGTAGTATTAAACTTAACGTAATCCTATTTCAATCCCGCGTGAGAAAACTCCAACAAAATCATACAGCAAAATAGTGTATTGATCGTAATTTAATTAATTAACTCTATATATAAATCTAACACTGATTGATGCCTACATAATTAAATACTCTCAGAAGCACGAAGTTATAATTCAATACACTATTCGGCTACTGCCTTTTTTGTCAACTAGCTCAAAATAAATTAATATCACACACGCGATTTGATTCAGCTCAGGAATAACATATCAACCAACAAAAATGTCTGAAAGGAAATTTAATTCTGTCATTAGTATCATAAAGTTCTAAATCGAGTGTAATATTTAATGTTTGAAACGTTCCCGCCTATTTACGTCCAATTAAACCTAGTTCGACACTGACGTGTAGGGTAAAAGCACCAATGCTCGGTACTCGCTCGGTAATCGGATTACACAGATTGAAAAGTCAATCACTCGGGCCGGCCGATCAAACGGGGCGCTCTATTACCGCGGATTAAAACGCGCGACATGTGGACGTATCGAGTTGTTTTGTTTTATTGTGATGTGCACTCGGCGTTATTTGATGCGAGTGATTCATAGATCGGCAGTGACTAAGTCGTTCTTTGATTTTGGTAGCGTTGCTTGATATGTCTAAAGGTTAGTGTTTTGAAATTTGGTAGTGTTTGGTATAAGTTTATTTTATGCTTGACGCATTTGTATATGGTGTATCTTTTTTGGATTAGCACTTGTAAATTGTAGTTAAATTTATAGCCATGTTAGATCCCACTGCAGACATTTAAATTACTATTTTAATGAGTGGGCCTATTGCCATTATACTCTACACAATTATAGACTTCAGACTGTTACTGAAAAGTTCTAAAAGAACCCTAATAACATGTTGTTCAACCTAGGATTCAAACTCGGGATTAAGGAATCGTAGATGCACAATGTGCCACTAGACTAACTAGGTAGTGTATTACGAAAATAAATTATTATAATATCAATTAATTCATTTCACTTATAATTTACTATGATAAAAAAATATATTCAAAACTTTACTAATCAGTATACTTACTTAAATGACTCCAGAAGGCAGATAAATATAACAATAAATAATTTACGATACTAAAATGATCTCTCAAACGCCAATCTCCCTACCGTGCAGTCAACTAAACACGTAATGCGAAAGGATCTTTCAATTAAACCAAACACATAAAATAGGCGTAAAAAGGCGCAGTTTTATATCGAACTAATTAGGGTGTGACAGTGGGGCCGAGGGGCTATATGGCCGCTAACGCGAGGGGCAATATGCCCCTAACGCGAAGGGCATTGTGTCCCTAAGCCGGGGGCCGGCAACAACCGCGCTTACCCCACCCGCGTTGTGGTCACGCGTATTTAGCGACTCCGGTGTAAGGTTAGGCTTCGTTGAGTCTTTATGGCGGCAACACATATATTGACAGACGTACGCAAGTCTACAGTACACTAACCCCTCATTCGCAACAACGCTTTTCCAACACGCGTTTTTGAAGCGCTGTAAACGCTTTTAGCAAATAATTCCGACAGCCATTTGATTTATTTCAGCGGCTTAGACATACGCGCGACTGTACACGGCCTCTTGGTAGATTTTTGAGAGTGGTACCAGCCGTAGAAAACTGTCGACATGAAGGGAGGAGAAGTTTATCGTACGTGAGTGGCCTGCATTAGCCATTGTTTGCACAGAAATTAATTTCGGTTGTCGAATTTTTGTGGGCTATTTAGTGTTGTTTATTCAATTGATATTGTATTGGTCTCATACACGCTCTCCCTAACTGGCGAGCGACGCTTTAACCAGCAGACCGAGTCATCATCATTGTGAAACTATAACACTAATGTTAAGAGAACCAACCTTTTGATGTATCAAATATTATACATTCCTTTCCTCAAAGCCGTATCGAATTAAAATATTCTTCATCGCCAGTATTAGAAGCGAGTATAGAGGAATCGAAACCATCAAGATCGAAATGCGTTTGAATTTGTAATTGACTGTCCGTCCCAAATCTTTCTTTACCGATACTTAATTTTGAATAAACCGTGTAATAGTTATACGAACCGTTTAATATATGTAACCATTTAATATATGTTTAACTATTCCATAATCTACGGATATCGAAAAGTAATTTTGTTAATACTAATATTGGGAGGTAGAATTCTGTAGTTCTTTACTAGGTAGGTGGCTAGATTTACGTTCCTTATAGCGTAGGTAAATATAATTGTTCTTTTTTTGTACCTGGTATAATTGCAATAGGGTCGCCCCTGTTACATTAGGACCGAACATCTTCAGCGATAACGATATCGCCACATCCCCAGGTTTACCGGCGTTTGATTCAGTCAGTTTGAGATGGGTGAGTGTTTGAGGTGTTTCCATATTCGACCGTTTCCGTGCTTTGGAAGGTACGTAAAGCTTCTATCCTGATTATCATTTTAAATGGTACTGTTAAGTCGAATTGGAAGCCTTATAGGCGACTTCATAAGTTTCAACAGTAGGTGGCTACATACCTGCCTCTACCAATCCGCACTGGATAGATGTAGAGGAGTATGATGTACTCTCTTTCACCTCACCTTAAGATAAGATTAGACCTTTGCCCAACAATGGGATAGTATAGGCTTTTTATTTCTAGAATTTTATCTTTTTATGCTAGAAACATTCGAATAATTTTACATAATCAAATACATGCGGAGTTTAATAAGGGTAAATATGACCCAATCCCTACGTACCATTTCTGTCTATCTTCCATAACTTCTCATTATCATATAATCACATAAACTACTAATAAACAGCTCGTAAGAACAATGAAAGCGTTACACTAAACGTCGCAAGTCATCATATCATCCATTGTCCTACGTGAGCGGTGGAAAAGCGATATGTTTCACATAATTATTTCGATGCGACGGGTAAGCATAACCGTAATGTGTTTCGACATATTTCGATATGTCTCGTGAATATTAAATGCTGCGAATGCACTAATGTGATTCATTTTAACGTGTTTTGAAATAGTATCAAAATCATTAAAAAAGAAGCCATGTTAATACCAAAAGTTGAAAAGAATTACTGGTTTCTTCGATAGTAGAATTTAGATTGAAATAGGTTAGGACCACAAATCCTCGTGGATGGATTCGCGAGGCTATTGAAATTAAAAAATATCTTAATTTCAATAGAGAAGATAGCTGGGTGCTTCCATCGGACCAACAAAAATAATTAAGCAGTTTGAGGGTACCCCGGAACAACTATGCCTTTTGGACGTCTTACACCACAGTCCTTCTCGTGATTATGGGTGATACTCAAAACGTTGGGAAATAGTTTCTTTCACACAAGTCAATTATTTTTCATGTAAAGTCTGTTTTTATACAAGGCCAATTTTACACAAACAAAAGTTTGGCGGGACAACTAAAAACAATACAGTTGGGAAACCAATGAATGAAGAGAATTAATGAATTTTAGTTTCTACGTTATGTTTGTTTATAAAATAAGCCAAGTAAGAAAACACAGACTATATAACAACACGCCAGATCCCTTGCCGTATAGGCAGAGTTCAGACTTTCAACAGGTTCTTACAGAACTTAACCGCAATTGAATGACAATTGTGACGTGCGTCTTTCGTTGTCATTTCTTCGCGTCGTTTAGCGTAAAAAGCGTCGCTTTCTGTCACTAATGTAGGACACAGGGTCATCATCCGCGCATCCCTCGCTGCACTCGCACCCCTGAGGGCTAAATTATATTATACTAAGTGATACTTGCCGTTTAGGGGATGCCGTTTCACTCAGAGTGTCGTAAATCAGTTGTATTATACGGTTATTTATTAATAGTTAATGCAATAAACTTTAGTTACTGACTTATAAAAGTAATTTGACGCTTTGAATGTTGATCTTCAGTATATTTTTATAGGATGTCCTGTCATAGGTACCTCTTATAACAATGTAAAATTTTGAATTTGTAAATGTACTATTATTCCGTGCTTCGGGGGGCACGTAAAGCCGTTGTTTCAGATTACCACTTAATGTGGTAGTCGTTAAGCCGAGTTGAAAGCCTTATAGGCGGCCACAAACCTGTCTCCACCGCACCGCACTGGGTCCGCGTGGTGAAGTATGACCTAATCTCTCTCTGGTCGATTTACGAGAGAAGGTCTTTGCCCAGCGGTGAGTCAGTATAGACTAATATTATGATATAAATATACTATATAAAAACACAAGTTAATATTACATACCTCCTTGTTATTTGTGCTTTTGGCCACTTTTGCGATCCAAATGGCGATCGCCGGTATCTGAAGGAAAAAAAATGTTTAATGGATTACGGAAAAACCTTAATACTCAACATGATTAAAAATAATACACTTTATTGATTCAGATTTAAACCCAGGATCTCGTCATTGTCATCTGCACCATGTGGCATTTGACCGATAAAATAGGAAATTAAAAAGTATAGACATATTAAAAAGAAATTTAAGGGCTCTCTGACTACCCCGCAAGGGACCCGGCGTGACGATATAGATAGAAAGAACCTTAAGGACAACGTATTATTTCAAAACTATATATATCAGAAAGTGCAGAGTTCCAACGGGTTATTTCCTTACATACCTCTCTAGCTTCCTACACTCTCATAGTTCGTCTCATACACGTTCGCCGGTTACGGAACTCTTGACTTGTCCGTCGGAAAAGACACGGTCTTGGCATACACATAAAACTATATCCAAAACTAAATAATACCATAACAAAATTCCGACTCTCAATTCCTTTTAACATTTCTTTTCTTTACTGCGAGTCGAGTGTAATGAGCCGTACACAATAAGATTAATGACGCGACGTACATCGCGCGGAAACTACAGCGGAGGTTGTTACGTGCGCCAAGGCAATACGCAATGTACAGCGCTAAGTGATATTGCAGATATTGACGTTAGTAACGACGTGAGGGGCGCGAATTGGTTCTGATACGCGTGAAAATTTCGGGGTGAATTGTTAAAAGTGGGTAAAAATAGTAATAGCATTATTAAGAGTAGGTTTATATCCAGCTTGCCCCCTATAACATTGGACCGAACATCGTCGGCGAAAAGTGGGTGTACTCAGTACACCTCTTTCACCCCCGCTTGGGGAATATAGGCGTGATGGTGTGTTTATATCCAGCAGTGGTAAAAGTGGCCTGCTGGTAATGATGGTGCTTGTTAAAATATACAGTCTCTCACAAATTTTATCGACATGTGAATGTATAATTTGTTTGAGATAAAATCTTTTTTTTTTTTTTTTTTTTTTTTTTTAACTGAAATGGTGTTGCGCCCATATACATTTCATACATTTTATAATTCAGCGTTACCTTGTGCAACAATTAATAATTACAAAACAAAAAATAGAAGTTATGATGCAAGGTGATTATACATGAATTGTTTTAGTTGAAAAATGTTTATGGTTGTTTGATTCAAATTCTACTGACCTCCGTACTAGCGGGTGCTGTATCACGGTAGATCAGGTGTCCTCATCCTCAAAAACCAGTAGTTTTTCACAGGTAGCAAGTATACTTATCACCATTATTTGAATAAACTAATCACTCGTCATACACTAGTTATAAAATTAACTTTGGATATTATTAAGTAATAACTATAAAAGACGGTAGTACAAAAAAATACACAGTATAAGTAAAAAGGTTAGACAAAAATTGTTTGTCGTGATTTTTTTTTTTTTTTTTATAAAATATAAATAAGTAGATAAGTTTTTAACTAATGTTAGTGCAATGTATTTATGTGAAGTGTGACTGTGTTAACATGTGTGAGTATGTATGCGATGGAGTAGTTGAGTGTGTATGGAGCATTTATAATTGTAAATGTTTATGTTGACTTTATCAGTCCATGTAATGAGACGATTACATGTAGTGTGCGCGTAGTTAAATGTGTCAATGTATAGTACGTGACTTTAGAGTTACGTCTTTTTAGGATGAGTGTGGGTTCACTTGTGTGAGGAGCTACGCTAGGAGTTTATTGTCAAAAGTTCCTCTGTAGCATCGTAATTTAACTGATAGAGAAACCTTTCAATAGCATCTTTGCAAGAGTACGTAGTTAGATTTCGAAGTTTCACTGTTTTAGATATTTTATTGTATATATGTGGCCCAAGAAAAGGGATAAATCTATTTGAAAATGATTTTTTTTGTGTAGGAATTGAGTATACAATATCACATCTCCGCTTTGATAGAAAATTTGGGCATTTTTTGTGTTGCAATAGTACAGTATTTTTTATGAATAATTGGCGCACCGTTAGTAGTGACAATTGATTGTATAGTAAATGAGTCGGATATATGTATCTCTTGAAGTTCATGACTTTTAAGAGCGCGCGCTGCGCTCTTTCTAAAGTTATAAGAGAAGATTTGTTAGTGCCCCCCCAGGCTGTGATACAGTATGTTAGTACTGATTGACAGAGGCCAAAGTACACCGATCTTAATAATTTAGGTTGGCAAATATTACGTAAGTTTTTAAATATATATATCATTTTTCTGGTACGCGAAGCCAGGGAGGTTATATGATCATTCCAAGTCAAATTCTGGTCTACCGTCAAACCTAAGTATTTAATTGTTGTTACTTTAGACAAGCTATGACAGGCGCATCTCTGAGATGCTTTACATGTATGGAATCTGATATTTATGGAATCTAGCGGAGGTTGAGTATTATTTCTAATGCTGAAAGCTAGGTATTTAGTTTTTTGGGCATTCAGTGTAAGGAGATTATTATCCAACCATGATGCTACAAGAGAAAATCCGTCATTAGCAATTTCGTTGACCTCGTTCCATGTTCTTTCCCTAAAGAGAAGTACGGTGTCATCTGCAAATGTAATAATCCGGCCATGTGTCATTTGGAGGTTGCATAGATCATTTATATAGACCAAGAATAGCGTGGGACCCAGTATACTGCCCTGGGGTACGCCGAAATGGATACTAGCTTGTTGACTTGTGTAACCAGCCACTCTAGTGCATTGAGTTCTATTTGACAGGTAGTCCGTGAATAATTTGAGTGGTACCCCCCGAATTCCGATGTTCTCCATCTTTTTTAGTAGTAAGGGGACAGACACAGTGTCGAACGCTTTGGCCAGATCCAAAAATATCCCAATAACTTTGTCACCCTGGTCCAAGCTTTCAACAATAAAATTAGTAAGCTTTTCTACAGCATTTTCGGTGGATTTTTTTTCTCTGAACCCGAATTGGTTGTCTGAAATAATATTATTAGCCTCCAAGTATTTTTTTAATCTAGAATTAATAATGCGTTCAATTATTTTAGACAGCGATGGCAGCAGTGAAATAGGTCTGTAATTTGAAACATTATCTCTATCACTACTTTTGTGAATAGGAATTATTATTGACTTTTTTAGCGCTACTGGAAATATACCAAAATTAAAACATGAGTTACATATTTTAGTTATGGGGTACAAAAAGTTGTCAATGCCTAATTTTAATAAAGTAGACGGTATTCCATCTAAGCCAATGGCGTTCGATGGATTCAAATTAATTATGGTTTGTTTGACCTCTACTTCATCTGTAGGTAATAAGACAAACGAATTCAGTGGTGCATTATTTAAATTAATTTCCTTGACTCGGTCGTTTTCTGTAGCTTGTATCCTAGAAAGTATAGAATTAGCCAGTACAGTTCCTACGTTTGCAAAGTGATTGTTGACAAAGTTTATAGAGTCTTCTGTACTGTTTTTTAGTAACAATAATTCATCACAGTCTTTTACTTTGTTACTTAGGTTACATGTATCTTTCACCAACTGCCATTGCTTTCTTAGGTTATTTTTGTAAAGTTGTAATTGTGATCTTAAGTAGTCATTTTTAAGTTTCTTTAAAATGTTATTGCATGTGTTACGGTACCTAGTGTAGGTGAGTTTTAGCGATACATTTCCGGGATTCCTTCTCAGCTTTTGATGTAAACGGTCTCTGTTCCGCATGCACCGGCAAAGTCCAGGTGTAATCCACGGTTTAATATTACGTTTTCTGTGTGATAATTTCCGTGTAAAAGTGTTTTTATTTATATATTCATTGACGATTGATAAGAATTTATTGGTCATTACATTGGGATCGTCAGTATCTAATATTATTTGCCAATCTATTAGTTTTAAATCATTTATAACCTTATTATAATTAATTTTTGTAAAAGCTTTATTCCTTATTCCTTCATTCTTAGATTTATAAGATAATGATAACATCACCGAATAATGATCAGTTAATGTTGTATGGCAAACAATAGTTTTATTAGAGTTAGTCGTTTTTAAGAAACAATGATCTAGACAGCTGTTTTCCCTAGTTGGAATATTATGAGTCGCAATTAGTCCGTGTGAAGCAAGAAGATCCATATATTTTGTTGATTTAACGTCATTAATGTCTGCAATATTTATGTTTATGTCTCCTATCAAGCAAATATTTCGAAATGATTTATATGTATGGAGTATATTATCTAAAGACAACAGAAAAGCGTCTATATTTTTAAACGTAGGTGGTCTGTAAATAGATATAATTGCCATATCATTTTTAATAGTAGTGGCTAGACAATTTAATTCATCTTCAGCTTTTGTTGGTTCTGTCATTTTAACTTTTATGCCATCCCTAACGTAAATAACTACGCCATCATTTTGGTTTATCTGGTTTGTTGTTGAGAATACCTGATATGAAGTTATTTCTGGTAATGTGGTATTAGATGTGAGCCAACATTCGGTTAGAACAATAAAGTCAAATACCATACCTAACCTACTCATCAAGACCTGCAGTTCATCAAAATTGCGATTCAAACTCCTTATGTTTTGGCTAAGTATTTTATAGTTGTTGTTGTTATGAAATATATTTTTACAGTGTTCTGGAATGTCTACGTCATATGCATTACCTACATTGATACTAAGATCAATGTCGGCAGATAAGTTAATTACTTCAACCATAGTTTTTGTGATATGTTAAAGGTACCTTATTTAACATTATAATTGCACAACGCAGATAATCCTGAACACTGTTAACCTTCGCAAATAACCGTGTGTAGCATATCTCACTGATGTAAGTTGAATGCATAGTAGAAGTGATTTTGTGTAAGTGTGTGTGTGGTAAGTGTGTATGTAGGTAGTATATGTGTATGTTAGTTACTAAATTATTAATATAAATGTTAAATAATAAGAAATTAGTACCAAATATAATATGCTCAGAAATGACTAAGAAATGTAACAAGCTCACTAAAAATACCTGACTTAAAACCAATAACAAAAAATAAAATAAACGTAAATTATCAACGAACTGCTTGGAATTTAGTCATTCTGCGGATCTATAGAAGGCTTGTATTTCTTCTAAAGTTTTCGGTGAGACTGCGGGTCCATTGTCTTCTTTTCGGAGAAGTACTTTTCCTTTAGATATCCAGCAATGTTTAAATAGGCCATCCTTTTTTAATTTGCGAGCGGCAAAGAATATTTTTTTTGTATTCTGGGTTAAGTAGTCAGACACATATATAGGAATGTTACTGCATTCGTTATCCAACATATTCATAGTTATCTTACCTTCCTTAGTTGAATTAAATCTCTTTACTGCTTTTATGATTTTAATTTTTTGCTCGGTGTCTTTATACTCTCCAATAATTGTGTTATTAGTTCCTCTTTTTATTTTATAAGCTTGTTTTATATCGATGTTAGTGCCGTCAAGTTCCAGGATATTATGCAAATTTTTGATTATGGTTTTAGGTTCGACCTTGGTCTCTGTTGGGATATTATTGATTTCTATCATATTCATTCTTTCCTTTTTTTGAAACTTATCCAGTTGTTCTTCTACATAGTTAAGTCTCGTTAATACTACAGCATGGTCTTTTTCCATAACTTGCACTTGTTTTTTTATTTCAATATGCTCAGAAAAGTATCTCTGTAACGTTTCCTGCAATTCGTTATTAGCAGAAATAATTTGTGCATTTTGTTTTTTCAACTCCTCCATGCTGTTATTAAGTACCTGATATCTGTTATCTTGTTCCTTTTTGAACGTTTGCAACAACTGCAATATTTCGTCATATGCATCCGAAGGGCTGGTATCAGTATTTTTTCTCTTTCTTCTAGTTACTGATGATACACTGTCATCACTGTCTGGATAGGATAGGTCAGGTCGTGAAAGAAACTGTTTACCCTTGGGAGGAGAGCGCTGCATTGTCTGATAGTTTTACGTATACTATGGTAAGCCGGTCTACTTGAACAATTGCACAGTCGCATGAAGGTACGCACAAATTAGTCTCAGCTGATACCTTCTCCTTTTGAAATGGATTCTATTGTTATAGCAATATGGTCGTTTTTTATTTATCACTGCCTTTTTATACAAGTAACGGATTACACAGCAAGCGACCGTTCTAAGCGTAAGCCGAACGAGGACAGTTTTGATGACTAACTAACGAATGTGGCCGAAAGTACCTAAAAAAACTTGTGCATACAGAATGTAAATGATAATAAATTCCAAATTACTTCAACACTTTATTCTCACATTACAAACACAGTATTGGTTTTATTGACAGACGATTTGGCGCAGTGGTTAAGAGCTTAAGCTGCTCCCAATGTGCGGAGCTTAAGCAGAGGCGGACGAATAGCCGCGGGTTCGATTCCCGCACGGGACAAATGTTTGTGTAACCCACAATTATTTGTTTCGGTCTGGGTATTTGTGTATGTGAATTTTCATGTTTGTAAACGCACTTACGACACATGCATAAATTCTAGTGGGGGGCAACGTTTCTTTTTTGTAAAAATTATGAACTGCTTACATTATATCCTCAAACGTTTATAAAATGTGGTGCCAACTTTTTATTAGCTTAGACATTAATTTATACATAAGTGTATAAGCTATCATGATGGTGTTAAAGTTTAAATATATTGTCCAAATGATATACCAACTTCAAATACTTTTCGGCTATTAATATTTTTTCTATAGAAAAACTGCACTTTATTTGACTTAGGATTTAAATATGGGACTTCGTGATCGCCAGCGCAATATGCGCTACTAGACTAAAAATTCAGTTGTTTATAGTTTACTAAACAAATACGAAATATACTCCCGAAAGGTAAAAGCCACCATTATCGTGACAACAGTTAACTCACTCCACATTAAACGGGGCCATTACACCAGAGCTATTTAACTTCATCGACTAAAGACCAACAATCCTTTGCAGTACTAAATACGCATCACACTACCCATTCATTCACAAATTGGGTTCAAACATCAAGGGGTGATGTAGAGAATAAATGGTACAGCGAACACAAGGAGATTGCAACCTTATTTCTGTTACATTAGGGTTGGTTTTAGTTTAAGTGTGTGTTGATTTCAATTCCCCTACTATGGGTGTCATAGCTCATTTGGCATTCGATAAAATTAATCTGTACAGAGAAGATTAACATCGCAGAGGGTAGTGTTTACACATGTGCCGTGCACCGGTGCATACAGAATGCGTAATGCAATTATATTTGGCTGACGTCCTTCTATATTTCATAGTTTTAATTATGTTTAATTGTAGTGTTTATTAAGTGTGTTTGGCGAGAGTATTAACTTAATTTTTAGATTGTGTTGGTATGGAACAAAATGCCGGTCATTCTAAAAATGTGATTTAATGTTCATGCTGCCATTTTCAAAGATGTTTTTTTTTTATTTTATATTGGACCGCTTCGAATTGCTAGACAGCAGCGCATCAGTGGACGAAATCAACAACAGGCTGGTAGAGACTGTCCATACGGTCGGGTCTAAGTATTTTAAGCTCCACCGTAAAAATAGACCTCAAAAACTATCCAACTACACCCGAAACCTCATGGCTGAGCGACGTTCCATGACGCTCCAAACCTCCGATGATGCTAAGTCCTATAGGCAGCTCAATGGACAGATACTGAAGTCCTTGCGACACGATTTACGGTCCTTCAATACAAGGCGTATTGAGGAGACCATAGCACAGAACAAGGGCTCCAAAGTGTTCGCAAGAGACGCGTCTATTGGGCAAAGCCAGTTGACGAAGCTGAAGACGGAGGACGGAAACGTAACGTCAAATAGGTCAGAGGTGCTCAGGGAGATAGAGAGGTTCTATGGGCAGTTGTACACCTCAGTAGCTGAACCTGTTGTTGACTTGGAAAAAGACCCAAGAGCCAAGCTAACCCGACACTACACTGAAGATATCCCGGACATCAGCCTGTATGAGATTAGGATGGCTCTCGAACAACTCAGAAATAACAAAGCGCCAGGCGAAGACGGAATTACCGCAGAGCTTCTGAAAGCGGGCGGAACGCCGGTACTTAAAGTCCTTCAGAGGCTGTTTAATTCCGTCTTGCTCGAAGAGAAAACGCCGGAAGCATGGAACAGGGGTGTGGTGGTACTGTTTTTCAAGAAAGGTGATAACACTTTACTGAAGAATTATAGGCCCATCACACTGCTGAGCCATGTTTATAAGTTGTTTTCGAGAGTCATCACGAATCGTCTCGAACGCAGGCTTGATGACTTCCAGCCTCCCGAACAAGCCGGTTTCCGGAAAGGCTTTAGTACCATAGACCACATACATACGCTGCGGCAGATTATACAGAAGACCGAGGAGTATAATCGGCCAGTATGCTTGGCGTTTGTGGACTATGAGAAAGCCTTCGATTCGATCGAGACTTGGGCGGTTCTTAGATCTCTCCAGCGATGCCGCATTGACTATCGGTACATTGAAGTGTTGAAGTGCTTGTATAATAACGCCACCATGTCAGTCCGAGTACAGGGGCAGTGCACGAAGGCGATCCCCATTAAAAGAGGAGTAAGGCAGGGAGACGTCATTTCTCCGAAACTGTTTACGGCCACCTTAGAGGACGCCTTCAAGCTCTTGGAATGGCAAGGACTTGGCATCAACATCAATGGCGAATACATCACTCACCTTCGATTTGCCGACGACATTGTGGTCGTGGCGGAGTCGCTGAAAGATCTAGGACGAATGCTCGGTGACCTCAACAAAGTATCTCAACAAGTGGGTCTTAAAATGAACATGGACAAAACGAAAATAATGTCTAACGTCCATGTCGTACCCACCGCACTCACCGTTGGGAACTCTACTCTTGAAGTTGTCGACGAATACATTTACCTGGGACAGGTAGTCCGGTTAGGTAGGTCCAACTTTGAGAGAGAGGTCAATCGACGAATCCAACTCGGCTGGGCAGCGTTCGGGAAACTGCGCAACATCTTCTCATCCAAAATACCTCAGTGCCTAAAGACTAAAGTTTTTAGTCAATGTGTGTTACCAGTGATGATATATGGATCAGAGACGTGGTCTCTTACAATAGGTCTCATAAAAAAGCTCAGAGTTGCTCAGCGAGCTATGGAGAGAGCTATGCTCGGCGTTTCTCTACGCGATCGAATCAGGAATGAGGAGATTCGTAGAAGAACCAAGGTCACCGACATAGCCGTTAAGATTAGCAAGCTGAAGTGGCAATGGGCGGGCCACATAGCGCGTAGATCGGACGGGCGTTGGGGCAGAAAGATTCTAGAGTGGAGACCACGTATTGGCAAGCGCAGCGTGGGACGACCGCCTGCCAGATGGACCGACGATCTTGTGAAAATCGCAGGAAGTCGTTGGATGCAGGTGGCATCGGACCGGTTACGCTGGAAAGCGATTGGGGAGGCCTATGTTCAGCAGTGGACAAGTATAGGCTGAGATGATGATGATGATGATTGGATCGATTCGATTTCCGCATCATCGTAACAATCTTTTTGATAATCTTTGAACGGAGTATTACTTTTATCTATCTATATCATAACGCCAAATCTCTTGCAAGGTAGGCAGGGAGTACAGAGCGCCAACAGGTCCTTTCGCTGCATACCTAGTAAGTAAGGTATGCAGCGAGGGAGGAAAGGAAAGGAAAATCAAGAATAAAATAATGTTTCCATGGAGCAATACATCCTATCTATAAAATATAAAGCATTTTCCCTTCATGTCCTATAGTCCTATATCTATCTATCTATCTATATCATCACGCAAGATCCCTTGCGGGGTAGGCAGAGAGTACAGAGTTCCAACAGGTTCTTTCTTTACATACCTCTCTGGTTTCCTCCACTTCCGCAGAGCTCGCATTTTCACCGCATTTATCTTACTTTCATTTTCCTTCTTACATACCCAGCTCTCGCTGCCATATAACAGCGTTGGGACAAGCACTCCGTTATGTATGGCCAGCTGCGCCTTTTGGCTTAAGTGTCGGCTCCCTAGTAGCTTTCCCATCGCACCATTCACTTTGTTTCCTGCATTCACACTTCTCTCGATGTCAGCGGTGTATTTTCCATCCTACTGAATGCGCATCCAAGATATACAAACTCATTCACTTGCTCTAGCACATCGTTACTAACCACAATCCTTGCATTCGTTCTGGTTTGTTCCCGTTCAAAAACCATAATCTTGGTTTTCTTTACATTCAAATGTAAGCCATTTTTCATGCAGTCGTCTTGCAAAACTGTGACTAGTGTTTGCAGATCAGTGGCTGTTGGCGCTATCAAAACCGCGTCATCTGCATATAGTAGATAATTTACCACTAGATCACTCATTTGTACACCTTCATTCATCGCTTTCAGTCTTTGAAGACTTTTATCCAAATATATTATAAACAGTCTAGCAAACAACACGCAACCCTGCTTGACGCCGATTTCAACGTCAGACCAGGTAACATGTTACCACCCATCGGTACGCATGCCTTGCTGTCCACATAGGTAGACTGGACGGCTCGCAACAGAGTGTCATTTATACCATACTCAGGTAAAATGTCCCAAAGTCTCTTTCGCACAACTCTATCAAACGCTTTCTCCAAATCCACAAAACCGCAGAAAACCTTCCGGCCCACTGCCAGATGCTTCTCTACGATGTTGCGGAGGGAGAAAAGTTGATCCGAACATCCTCTTCCGGACCTGAAACCCCCTTGTGCCTCGCACAACATTTCAACGGACTTCTCGAGCATTCTCCGTTCAATAATTTCAATAATTATTCGTATAGTAAACAAATTAAATATTGAAATCATCGTTTCTTCACCGTTGTTTCTTTTATTTTTTACCAATTATTAAAGCATGAACTTTTCGTCCAATCTTCGATTTTATAGTCATATTAACGCTTGTAGTCATGTTTGTAGCATATGTATCTAAAACGTCGATACCTATCCACTTAGTCATCTAAACATGACTAATGGAGGTTATCATAGCGTCATATTTCATCACAAATAAGTCACTCTACACACCGATGATTTAATAATTTTTACCAGAAATATGGCCATCAACGATCTCACATTTGTATTGATATGGTAATTGGGATAAAGTCGACATAAATGGATTTAAATGATGTGTTTTCATCTGGTTTTACTTTCTTCAAATGAAATCTGTATTTATTAGTAGATAAATATCTGTCAGCCTCATGATTCATATTTATTATAAGGACTTATTTTAGGGTTAAAAATTTTATGTATGACGAAAATGTTAGTATGTTTTCTATGCATACACACATCTTTGGAAATTAACGTAGAGTACAATTACTTATTTAAAAAAAAACGTAACCGCACACTAGGTTTTATTCCTGTATCGTGGGTGCGTTTACAGACATGAAAATTCACAAACACAAATACCCAGACCGGGACAAATAAGTGTGGATCACACAAAAATTTGCCCCGTGCGGGAATCGAACCCGCGACTATTAAACCCACTGTGGTGGGCGGAGCGGGTTAAGCTCTTGCGCTAAATCGTCCGTCGTTTACTTACATCAATTTCGTGGAGAATTCTTTAATTCATTAATGGGTTAATAAAGATATATATTTTTAGATAGATTTTTTTTTAAAATATCAAAATTTCAGTTCTTAAAATACTTCTATGGTAGTATAAAATCTCAACCTCAACTTTTCAAAATACCAATCATAAACACTTGCATAGTACCGAACAGTCTATGATAGTAGACAAAAGAGCTATTAAAGTGCTATCTCTACTGCTTACTCCGTAAGATATCCGGCGTGGTGTTTAGAATAATGAAACACTATTCTTTTCGACCTAAATAATATATCTCTTTTAAAATACAGTCCTATTTTATTATAGAATATTTGTTAATAAATGCTGCACCTAATCTTATAATCCTCACCTCGCACTATCTACCTCAACTTTACAACTATGATTTACCGCCCCCGTAATGAGCTCCGCAGTCATAACTCCCGTACAAAATGCAAATCGCTGTGTATCGTTATCATTGCCTTTATTGCCGTTGTAAACCTGCATTGAATTAGTTGTGACCCATCGTTGGACGCGTCCTACTGCGATAGCGACGTTTAGATAATTTTATTGCGGGTTATCTGAATTTTTTAATATTTTTATATTATTTATTATTCCCCTATTGTGTGTGGAATTAAATTTTGCGCGGCATGCATGCTAATTGTGACGCAATAAAATTATTTTTGGTAATAAAATTTTATTAAAATTGGTACGCTGATAATTGTAGTTTTTACCCTACTTTAAGCAGTCTAGAAAATTTGTAAAAATGAAAAGGCTAATGATAGCAAGATAAGAGAAAAAGAAGAAGGATAAGCGAATAAGTAAGAAAGAATCATAAAATCATCAAACAGATTTGAGGGACTGTTTAATACGCATCCACATCTTCCTAAAACATTCTCAAACAGACAGACTCAGTGTTACGGATATCTTACTAATGTCCGGTATAACAAAAGCCACCGCCTTGGTTAAATGACTACTACACAAACCCAGGATGTCGACCACTAGACTAACTACATCACAAGATTGTCCTAAGTCGTGGCGGTCTTTGTGTAAGGCATTTCTCCTGCAGTAGACGTGTTTCGTCTCAAGACATTCCTCCTTGAGGCGCCCTTGAGCTAGTTGCCCCCTTGCCCTTCTGGCTCTAGTCCGTTGAAGCTTCAAAGGCCCCGCGACCATCAACGTAGATGATTCACAACCACACACATATAAAAAATCTCAAGATAGATCACAAGATATTCCATACATTGCGTACCTACTTCACTCCATATGAACGTAGAGTTATCCTGCTTTCCCACTCTACTAAACACATAATCAATGCTATTCTGTTATTCCATAAAGTGTGGTGTTTCAGTGACATCAGATAAGATAAACGATGTTTTAAACTCATGTAGATGAGCGGAGCTGTACGAGGGGTAAGCAGGGACGCCGGGCATATTAAATTAGTATGATGGATCGCACTATAATTCAATATTAAGGTTTTGATAAAATAGCGCTTAAGTAATCGCGGAACGGTTTTTTTAATAGTCTGTTTTGTGATTTTAAAATTGTGATTCTATTTATATCGCGTTGGGCTTAAGTGAATTTTGATTTTGTTGACGGTGAATTTGTTGATTTTATGTGGATTTAAATAGTAAGTGTAATCGAAAAGTACATGACTATGGCACTTGTACAAGTCCAGACATAGTAGAGGTAAGCAGTATTAATATATTGTGTATTGGAATATGTATATATAAAAATGGAAGTTAAGTAAAAGTTTGTATAAATAAGACATTTCCTCACCTTTAAATTCTGTAACAAGGAGTTCTCCACTTTTTAAAGAATTGATTAATAGAACGCGGCGATACCATATTTTTACACTAAAACAAATTTTTAAACCATATTGAATAATGCAACCATTCAATCAAGTGGCTATGTTAATTCAAACCAGTAGATCTAGTATTTAATGTGTCCTAAATCGAGTGACGAAATATTTTTTGTAGGCGCAGACGAAGGCTTAAGCTGCCATCAAAGTTTAATCTCTTACTATATAAATAAATCATACAAACACATTTCTACATCCAAAGTGACAATTCACACCGAAGTCTCAGTTATTTATCATAACAAACATCAACCATTTTGTTCCCAATCGATTTATTCACGCGACACGCGATGACGTATATCTGCCTAAATTCCCGGCTAAATCTATCCGACAGACATCCATGGTGATTCCATACATGCTGTATATATCGACAAATAACACGCAATAAAAAATCAACCATATCGCATTCATTATAGAGTTCAAATCCCATATCAACAATTTGTAAGATCACCAATGAGTGGATTGGAATTGAAATTGTTTGGTATTTTTAGAGTGGTAAGGTTGAAATTTGTATGGTTAAATGCCGGCTATAGGATGATCGATCGATGGCCCCGCTGACAGGCGGGAGCGAACGTTAATCGCCTCTCATTAGCCGAATGCTCGACGCGACTCGCGGCGTATCGACGCTGACATCTGCGTTTCGGTTGTATTCAGCTGATGGCATATTTTTATTAGTGTTTGCGTAACAATTTACGTCCCTATTCTCAAAAAAGTCTTGGTCTCCGTGCTTGTTCCCAGTAACCACTTCTTATGGTAGTTTTTAAGTCAAATCGGACGCCTTATAGGCGGCTTGATAAGTTCCAACAGCACGTGGCCATAATCCTGAAGGTGGTGAAGAATGTAAAGTGGAATAAACCGTATGATCTAGTGGGATGGTTAGGATAATTTAAAGATATTTTTTAAAGGAGTAGTTTCAGAATCCAGCAGTAGGTTAGTATAAAAATCTTTTTTTTTTAAAAAAACCCACTTCAAAAACAAGAAATAAATATTTGAAGTCGGTACCAGTTAGTGCAGTCGGTTACTTGGCACCGACTTCAAATATTTATTTCTTGATTTTTGAAGTCGGTTTTAAAAAAAAGAGTTTTATTATACAGTTTAAAGTGATAAGTATTTTATTTACTAATATTCGCAAAAAGAATCATCAAAATCAGTTCATAAATAAAGACGTTATAAAAAAAACAGATGAATTGTCGACCTCCTCCTTTTTTGAAGTCTGTTAATATTCTGATTAGTTTTATGGTAGGGTGCCTATGGGATTGACGTAATGCCCATAATATCTCAATCTACGCATTCGTATTGTTTGTCGTTAAGGAGTTCCCTGGAGTATCGTCCAAATCCAAGATCCAATACCGATAAAATTGGCTTGTGATTGGCAAACCTTGGAGGTATACTGAACCAAATGCAAAAAGAATTTTCAATATCCATTCATAATTGGCGGAATGATCGTGTAACATACATACAAAAAAAAACAACAACTTACAGTCGAATTGAGAACCTCCTTCTTTTTAGAAGTCGGTTAAAAATGATTTATCATGTTTTTTTTTAAAGGAGTATTTTGGCAATGTCGACCTCAAGGTCGAGTTTATAAGATTGAGTTAGTATACTTAATGTAAATGTTTGTGTATATGAAATTAATATTTGTTGTACTGGCAACGTTTTTTTTTAAAGATTCAAAACAGGTTTAACCTATATTACGTGGACTGTTTTGGGTCAATTTGAGGAAAGAATAGTGTTTTTTTTAATCACTAAAGAGTTACCTTTGAACGATCCTTCATAATGGTGGTGATGGTACATTCTCTTCATACGGTTGTCACCAAGATCATTACGCAGCGCACGTGGGCGCGGTACCCTAATTGATGGGCGGCCGTTAACACTGAGTTTTAGGGTTCCACACTCGCAACCATCGTTCACAACCACCTTATTTGTATACTATAAATTATATTGATTGGTACAGGAGCTTCATGTGCCTTTGTTGGTAAGCAATCTAGTTCGTGTCCGTGCTGTGAGGCCTTCCAGTAAGCTACGACGGATGTGGTTGTTTATACCTTCATAGGTGAAAGATAGCGGTATAACGGTTTGACGGACGATTTAGCGCAGTGGTTAAGAGCTTAAGCCGCTCCGCCCACTGTGTCTAACAGTCGCGGCTTCGATTCCCGCACGGTAGAAATCTTTGTGTGACTCACAATTATTTGTTACGGTCTGGGTATTTGGGTATGTGACTTTTCATGTTTGTAAACGCACCCACGACACAGAAATAAATCCTAGAGTGTGGCTACGTTCTTTTTTTAAAGAAAAAAGTAATAAAGAAGATAAGAGTATTTCCATGCTTCATGCTTGCTTCCTGGCTTTTATCACTAAAGAATTGTTAAATCAGGAGTCTTTTAGCGGCTGGAATAATTGAATAACAGTAATAAATTCTTGGAGTTAAGTTAGCCTCAACTCAAACTAAAAAAATAAATGATAGGTTTTTATCATTTTGTACTCAAGGTTTTCACACTTTTTTTTCTTAAATGGGCTGGTAATTTTGGTCATCACTCGTCACATTAAGGCCAAAATACCTTTACAAAATGAATCACCACCACGCCTATATTCCCCAAGCGGGGGTGGCAGGACTGTGTACACCCACTTGTCGCAGACGACGTTTTGAGGTCCCATGTAATAGGGGGCAAGCCTATTGCCATATTCAAGGCACGATTTCAGACTGCGGACTGATACTGGGAATTTTTCGATAGAAAAACTGCATTGTCCGACGTAGGATTTAAATCCAAGAAAATGAAATGAAATCGCTACCAATCCCTTTCGAGGTGAAAAACTAAGAGATGCAAGTCAGAATTTTAACCCAAGTAATTTATAGCAAATAGGCTACCGTGTATGCTATTACGTTGTGAGGTACTGTATTACTCAATTAATATACAAAAATAATCTTAATTTATAAACAAGATAAACCCAAAACCTACGTGTTTCATTGACCTCGACGTTATTTATATAAAAAAAAAGTCAATTACAGATAATTTCAACATGTCGGTATGTCAGTGAACGACCATTAACATGTTAATGAGCATATAATTAGGCTAGCGTTTATAATTAATTACGAATCCATGTCCTAATATTTAAAATTCATACCCCTATTTTTTATAATTTGCTAATTTTAATCCGTACCAACTAATGTGATATATTCGATTTATTTGTCGGTCTATTTTAACGCCTGTTTGTAGATATTTCACCAAAATAATTCTAATTTACATACATGTAGGAACACCATCACACAAACTTTCCCCAAGTGTGGGGTGGCAGAGTTCAACTATATAAGCACATGTATTATAATATTTTTCACATACGATGGGTATTGACAGTTCTAAGTGCTAAACGAAATTAATATTTAATTCAATGCCAATACAACGTCACACCTATATTTCCCAAGCGGGGGTGGCAGAGGTGTACTGAATACACCCACGTTTCGCCGACGATGTTAGGTCCCATGTAATAGGGGGCGAGCCTATTGCCATATACCGGACATAATTCCAGACTCCGGACTCATACTGGGAATTTTTCGTTAGAAGAACTACATTTGTCGGACCTGGGATTTGAACCCAGGACCTCTTGATCACAAAGCGATGTGCTTTGCCACCAGACTAACGGGGCACTATCGGGGCTGGATTGAACATGTATTACTATGTACAATTCGCAGATGTTGTATTATATTAGAACCTACTCAATATAATAGGGGGTGACCCTATTGCTATTATACCTACAATCATATAATAATAGCTCTGTCCCACCGTTGGGCACCCGTTGGGCACGGGCCTCCTCTCAAATTGAGAGGGTTTATTTAGGCCATAGTCCTCCACGCTGGCCCAGTGCGGGTTGGCAAACTTCACACACCTTTGAGAAACTCTTAGGCATGCAGGTTTCCTTACGATGTTTTCCTTCACCGTTAAAGCAAGTGATCATTAATTTTTAATACGCACATGCTTTCGAGAAGACAGAGGTGCGTGCTTGGGCTTGAACCCGAGACCTCTGACTTTGCAGTCCAATGGTCTAACCACTAGGCTATCACTGCTTTTTACCGATCGAACTTAATTTCTGATTGTTACTAAGGGTATCTTGTATAAAAACCCCAATATAACTTTGTCAGGGTCAGGATTCGAATTCAGGACTTTGTGATCTTTATACACCGTTACGCCTATATTCCCCACGCGGGGGTGGCAGAGGTGTACTGAGTACACCCATGTTTCGCCGACGATGTTAGGTCCCATGTAATAGTTGCCGAGCCTATTGCCATATACCGGGCACAATTCCAGACTCCGGACTCGTACGAGGAAGTTTTCGTTAGAGAAACTACACTTGTCCGACCTAGGATTTGAACCCAGGACCTCGTGATCACAAAGCGATGCGCTTTGCCACTAGACCAACCAGGCAGTCAAGGCTCTGGTCTATTTGTCCTAAATTCGCTAGTTCGGTATATTTACCTTCTTTCATTGCTTTTGAAGAATAACAACCTTACTATATGGTGACTCTATAATCTACATACTACTTCTAACAACTATCTAGATTCGCTTTATAATTCTTCTTGCAAATCAGTCAGTGTTCAGAAAAAATGTTTGTAAAATCCGGAACCTTAAACGAAGTTGTCAACAGCTCTTTTCCAAGCTTATGTGAGGTAGAGCCATCTTGGACGTAGCGAGCATTTCGGCTCAGGTGACCCTAAGCTTACTCATTTACGAACGTTGAAAAGGACAAATCCAGGTGATATTTTGGAACGCAGAACATAATCCATGAGAGTGGTGATATCTAAATTAGGGTCACAGCGATGTTGTTTTGCAAAAAATATGAGCAATTTTATGTGTATGCTGCTGTGGTGTTCTTAGAGATCACTAAGGTTATAGTGTTTGGCCCGTCTAAAATAGTGACAATTCATTTCTAATTTCCCTGTGATTTTCTGTGGTGTGTGACCTCGTTGGACTAGTGGCAAACGCATCGTTGATCACGAGGTCCTGGGTTCAAATCCTAGGTCGGACAAATGAAGTTATTCTATCGAAAATCTTCCCAATATGAGTCCGGAGTCTGGAATTGTGCCTGGTATATGGCAATAGGCTCGTCCCCTATTACATGGGACCTAACATCGTCGGCGAAAAGTGGGTGTACTCAGTACACCTCTGCCACCCCACTTGGGGAATATAAGCGTGACGGTGTGTGTTTGTTTTTCTGTGGTTTGGCGTTGGTACCGACTGCTACGCTTATTTCATGGCTAATAACGTGGATTCGATTGCCCCCCAACGCTTAAGTTTCAGCCAAGGCATTATGTAAGTTATTACATTCGTTTCGTCATCGTTAAAACAATAATCATAGCCTGTTAACTTTTATGTCTGAAATATTCATTAATAGCAAAAAAACTATCACGGCTATATTCCCCAAGCTGAGGTGTCGGAAGTTACAAACCCACAATTTGCACACGACTTTTATATCTTTGTTTCGACACACGGCTTGGTCCAGTTATTAGAGTCGCGAGCTTAATTCGCACCGTTGATCGAGTAGTCGCGGGTTCGATTCCCGCACGGGACAAAAATAATTTAATGTGAGGCTTTGTTAAAAAAAATCTCGATCAAAGCGCTAGGCTTCTATAAAGCCCATTATGATAACAAATTTATACAACAAATCTATCCTCCGATAAACAACAGTGACTTTTTTCTATCAATGCACCATCTGTCAGCCGCCCCCGAGCCCCAGCTGGCCCAGGCCTCAGTCAGGGTGATCACACCCTCAACATAACCCCGTTGAAAGCAGCTCTGCGGTATTAGCTGCTCATTCGATGCGGTTTGCGGAATACTTTGGGATTTATTTATTTTTTGACGACAGCGGGATTTGAGTTTTTATATTTTGATTTGGATATATGACGAGTCATCATGCCAGAACCCTCGCGGGGTAGGCAGAGAATACAGAGTTCCAACGGATTCTTTCCTTACATACCTTTCTGGCTATTTATCATTTTATAAGTTAGTAATTTAATACGCGTTTCCTAATTATTCTGTAGGGGAGCGGAACAAGAATATAGTTTTTTGGCCTTACGCTGGACTTATAGCGAGTCGTAAGACATGAATGGCGATCTATTCCATGGTACTGCATATGATGAAAGATACCATGACTCGATCAATTGCCTACCCCGCAAGGGATCTGATGAAACCATATCAACATTTTGTAGAAACACTTTTGTGACTATAAGATCAGATCGAAAATTGGAAAAGAATGTCACTGAATTAAAATTATATCAATCCTAGGACATATTAATACACCGATATTAGTCAAATAAAATAAAAAAAGAACATTGAACTTGATGCAATGAATAAAACTGAAACATTTATATACTTTGCAAGTGTATTAAATAATTTAAAAAAAAACAAATAAAATAGTATATATTTCACAATATGAAATAAGTCTTAGTACAAACTGGCGATTAACAAACATCGAGTGCCGCGCGGGCATGTCGCGCGTCATTAAGCAACGGCTACGACAAAACGCAGGTTTAGCATGACAATGCGTGCGCGCACTCGCGACTTATTTGTTGCGTGATGAATGGGTTCCAAATGCGATCGGTTGCGGTGCGATTTGCGGAATATTGTCGAGCGTTTCATTTTTAATTACATTATAATATTTGAAGGGGAATGAGCGATATGGATTCCAAATATTGATATTAATAAAAATAATACAAAAAGCCTGCCTCGTCCGGAGTCTGGAATTGTGCCCGTTAAATGGTAATACCCAACATCGTCGGCGAAAACTGGGTGTACTCAGTACACCTCTGCCACCTCACATTCTTAATACACTACTCCACTGTAGGACTAAGGCCTCCCGCAAACATAGTTGTATGTTCTTCACATTCAGCCTTTTCACGCGACTTCACTTGGTCATCGGTCCATCTTATAGGGAGCTTGACCACTCCTTGTGTTCCGATACGTGGTCACGAGAGCGACTGAGAACTTTCCTGCCCTTATGACTGCGTTCTGCGAGCATACGACCCGACAAGAATATTAGGTGCATTAATGAATGTCGAAACTTTGTAATAATCATTATATTAATACGTGAAGCAAAAACCTTGTACCCCTTTTTACGAAAATTGCGCGGACGGAGGCGTATGAAATTTCCTACACTTATAGTTTATATAGAGATGTGCAGAATGCTAATATTTTTTTAAATTATGCCTAAAAATACATTAAATCAATAAAAAAACCATTACACACACTACCATGTATTTGACACAATACACTTCAAATTGAGAATAGATTAATATTGTTTCTTTAATATTATTTGTCTATAGTCTTACTGAATGTCAAACGATAAAAGAGTTTTTTCAAAAAACCATCGTTTACAGAGAAGTTTTGTATCATTAATTAAATTATCGAAATATGTGCGTCAAGTTCAATGGACAGCAATTTGTTTGTGGTTTTTTGTTTCAATAAAAAAAAAATTAAAAAAGAGGTGTTCTTTATTTTAACCATTTTTGTATTTTATTTAAATTTCATATAATTTGTTTAAAAAAAATAGGCAAATTTACAGTGTAGCCTTGGCGAAATTTGTGATTATAGAAGTATAGTCCTTGACAATAGAACCTTAATAATGTTCAAACTTATAATTTAAATTAATTATGGTCGAATTTCGACCAATGGGCGACCACTAGTTTAAATAAAACATGATGACCAGCAGTTTGACATGTTCTAAGTACTTAAATATTTTAGTGCATTAATCGCGTATACCTTTCACTACCACTAGTAGAACTACTTGTAGTACTAGAACCAAAAATAATGCTGACCTGCTGACAATAAGGCCTATAATATTCTAAAGTAAGTAGTTATTATCCTACTTCCTGCTAATATTATACATGTGAAAGTATGTATGTTTAGATGGTTGTATGTTTGTTACTCAATTACGCAAAAATGCATGAACGGATTTGAATGAAATTTTGCACACAGGTAGTTTATAACCTGGATTAACACATAGGATAGTTTCTTATCCCGGAAAAATGTTACAGGTAGAAACTAGTTATTTAACCATTCAGATTCAACCATTTCACAAATTCTAATAACCACATTCGATGAAGCACTTTAAAGATATACATATACACAAAGCCTACATCCCCCATTATGTCGATTAAAAACTAAATACACAGTCGCTCCAAATACAATGCCGCCCAAACATTACATGGAGTCTGGAGCGTGTCCGCCCGCCCCACGGCGGCAAGGGCGGGGGCGGGGGCGGCGGCGTCCATAAAAATGCAAATGGCGTCGTCGACAGGGGATTCCGGCGTTGTATCAATCACGCCACCTCCTTATTATGGGGGGATTTAGGGCTCGTGCACCGTTTATTGTTTTCAGAAGTGTGTACTTGGGTTTTTAGTCTCTTTTTAAAAACTTAGCCCTACTCTAAGAATTATTCCTGTGGCGTAGGTGCGTTAACAAACATGAAATTCACAAACAGACGGAAACCTATATTTGTGGGTCACACAAAGATTTGTCTTGTGCCAGGATCGAACCCGCGACTATTCGATCTAGGTGAGCGGACCTAAGCTGGCCTGGACAAGTTGTCCGTGAGACGATTTTTTGGAAGTCTGAAAGTGGGCCAATTTGATTAGTTTAAGGTGGTTCCAATGTTTATAAGACGCAGTATAAATTATTTTAGAATGCTTTTTTAAACATTATTATTATTAACTATGCTAGAGGAGGTACCGAGAGAGGTCTGTAAAGAAAAACCCTGTTCTGTGACTACTTCTCAAGGACTATAAGATAAATATAAATATAATAACGGGTATATAACGGGTATAATAACGGGTAGATAAATATAAATATAATTGGGGTAACACTGAAAATCAGTGCTGTTGTGGTTCACGCTGCAACACAGATCTGCGCCGAGTGCCCCCCATTAGTGCGGCGACGTGGTATGTACCTATTTGTAATTTTGTATTTTTTTTTGTGTTATTGTTAGATCTTATATTCTGTAGTGTACTGCTATAAGCTGGACTAATAAATATACTTTTCTTTCTTTCTTTCTTTCAAATAGTAAGAGATCTATTTATTCTATCTATCTATCTATCTATAACCTCACGCCAGATCCCTTATCTTATCCCAACTAATAAATATACTTTTCTTTCTTTCTTTCTTTCTTTTAAATAGTAAGAGATCTATTTATTAATCTCCAATATATTAATTAACATTCATTAATGATCACTACCCAGGTAAAAATATAATGGAAGAAACGAGAATAGTCTATCAAAAAAGAAAGAATTTATTGAAACTCTGCGCTCTTTGCCTACCCTGCAAGAGGTGTGGCGTGAGGATAATATCTGATGTTTCAAACAAAAGAAAAAAAATACTTTTATATTCCATGTCTTTTTCCATTAATAATATCCTCTTTTTATATGCAACCAACTCACGCCATATCACTTGTTGATACCTAATTAAGAAACATTTAATTACAAATTTCCGTTAGCTAATTACGAGGCGATTATTATAATTTTTAATTAACAAGTGTCAGGTATCGGGTGAGGCTTCCGGCTTATCGATATTATAATCGAGTGAGACATCGAGCGATTCGAATCTTAATCGACTGTCTTCGATTAGATAAGTTTTATTAACTAATAAGTAACTTCACTTGTTATTATTTTTTTATTTATACCTGTTGATATTAGGTCGGTAAGAAAATCCATACCTACTTATATTATAGACTAGTTTCTTTCCGCGATTTTGTCCCCATTGACTTTAGACAGGAACCTGCCATTTTTCTGGGATCAAAAATATCCTATATGTTAATCCAGGTAACAAACTATGTGTGCCAAATTTCAGCCAAATTTGTTCAGCCATTTTTGCGTGATTGAGTAACAAACATACAAACATCTAAACATAGAAAATTTCACATTTATAATATTAGTAGTATTGGAAAATAACTGTCTGTCTGTTACATTTTTACGCCCAAACTGCTGAACAGATTATGATCAAATTTGATCAAATTTATATATTTTATGCAGGGGATAGACATAGGTTAGGATCATTTAAACAAAAGTTAAAGGGTGTGATATACACTCCTTAAAATAACGCTAACGAAGTTGAGGGTACGGTTAGCCGATTATAAAATATAAAAAAATAACACACGCCTATTTTCCCTAAGCGGTAGGGGTGTACTGTGTATACTTACATTTCACTAATAAACGCCTCAATTTTATAGAGGGCAAGCCTATTGCCGCTATACAGGGCACAGTATTAAACTCCGGACCAGAAAACACACTTTATCTAACTTATGATTAAACCAGAAACTCACAACATTATTAAAAAAAAAACACTGTCAGGCCTATATTCCCCAAGCGGGGGTGGCAGAGGTGTACTGAGTACACCCATTTTGTTAGGTCCCACGCCGACGATGTTAGGTCCCATGTAATAGGGGGCGAGACTATTGCCATATACCGGGCACAATACCAGACTCCGGACTCATACTGGGAATTTTTCGTTAGAAAAACTACATTTGTCTGGCCTAGGATTCGAACCTAGAACGTCGTGATCACAAAGCGATGCGCTTTGCCACCGGACCAACGAGGCAGTCCCATGATTATAGACAGCTTTATGCGCTACGAAATCGATGAAGGAAAATGTAACTACCCTAAAGACATGTCTAGGTACCGAACAGGTTATTCCAATTATCTAAATTTACACAACAAGCTCTAAACCGCATATCCAATAGTTATTAAGCTTGTTGTCTTGGCAGCAAATAACTTGAACGATATCCTTTAGAAAAATTGAACCTGTTCTACTATCATGCTCCCGTATGCGACCGGGGGATGAAACAAGTCCCCCGATCACCTCCGACCATCGCTAAAGTTGAAGTCAAACATTATTTGTAGACCAAAACACAAACGTCAGCATTAATTCCTATTTTTATATATACCGCCGGGTTTAAAAAAGACCTCTACTGAGAAGATTTCAGCGGGCTAAACCTCCATTACAGCTCAACTAACGATATCCCAACAGTTAGCGCCGGGGCGGGGCGCAAACACGATCGCTCAGTTTAGACAAGCTGTGTACCCGATCCGTCGCAGCTCCTCGTTATCCAAGATTACTTTAAACGACGTCAAATAAAACAATGCTGCCAACCCCGACATCCTACAAACGGCTACAGTTTTACGCGCGC
Organism: Phalera bucephala; assembly: GCA_905147815.2. Taxonomy (NCBI): domain Eukaryota; kingdom Metazoa; phylum Arthropoda; class Insecta; order Lepidoptera; family Notodontidae; genus Phalera; species Phalera bucephala. The sequence continues at coordinate 26,380,211 of LR990627.1, read as the reverse complement.
AAACAATTATTTATTACCAAACACGCTGTATATGAACACTCGTCGAACGAATATCAACTCTAACTACCAGTGTCAAAGTTCAAAATCGAATGGTATATCGCAATCCACAGTCGAGTAAGATTAATAGGGCATAAAACGTAAGATAATACAATATACAAGAAGACACGTTGTTAACCGTTCCGTTTTGAGGCGGTGTTGAGCGGGTAGCGGCGTCTCTTTTGCGCGTGCGAGTGTGTGTATTCCTATCTCGCTCGCACAGTTTCAATTATCTGCCTAATCCTTCAATTACGTCGACAGATGTCGCCCGCGTCTTCGAGCTTATGTGCCAGTTTAAAGTACCGTCCGCAAAGCAATTACTGTTGATCGGACGAGATTTTGTTGGGTTTTACTGCTGTTCGCAAATATAATTAAATTTTCATCGTTTTTTTTTTGTTTAAGAAATGTTGTTATATTGTTTTATTGCCTTACTTAGATTTTAAAGGTTGTTTTATTGGTTACTGTCGGGCCCCTCTTGACTTTTTTAATAATACGTACTATATAATTGTTATGAATATAATAACAGCTAAGGCTTTTCGATGCTCTATCCCATCCCATATTGGGATTCAGGCCAAAATATGGAAACTACATGATATTGTTACATGAGTTTATTATTATTTATAGTATATATTATACAGTCATCACAGAGTGTAAGATCATGCAAATGATATCGTCTCACGTCTGTGACAAATCTGACTACATCCTAAATATAAACAATAACTTGCTGCGTTGGTCTAGTGCGGGAAGCGATCACAAGGAACTAGTTTCGAATCCTAGATCGGACAATGTGCAGTTTTTCTATTGAATAAATAATTCTCAGTATCCATCCGGAGTCTAAAATTGTGCTTCATGTAATGGCAATGGCTCGCCCCCTTTTACATTGGGACCTATCGTCGGTGACATGTGGATGTACACAGTACATCTCTGACTCCTGCTTGGGGAATATTGGTGTGAGTACGGCTAATTGATTATTATTATAAAAATGAAACTTTATTTAATTTGCTGCCCTTACCATTCTCCCTATAGGGGTAGGATACACGAGTTATCTAATAATTAATATTATAATTAATGTAACGGTAGCGAAAACCGCGGCGCTATTAATCCGCCCCCGTGCGCCCCTAAAATACCCCCGCAGCCCTCTAAAAGGCCCCCGCGTGCCCCCGATCTGCCCCGCTCGCCCTTGATTCGTCTCCGCGACCGCTGCATCAATGTCTCTAAATCGTCGCACTTCGTTCATTAATTTTACATTGCTGTAATTATATTTCCCGTTGTTTGACATTTAAGACGATTGTAATGGGTAATGAAGGGGTTACTTGGTGAAAATTAAAGTCAAATCGTGTGATTTTTGACACTCAATAAGAAAGAGGGTGTTGTGACTTTAAACCATAGAGATACCTCTATGCTTTAAGCCTTTATAGTCTATTCCAATCAATTTCAATGCCTTCGGAAATACTGTCGCATTCATATTACGTTTGTTACAGATTACAATTTATTTACTTATTCAGAAAACCAACAGCGATGTATAATTATTGAATACTAAGATTATATATTCAAGTAACAGGTTTTTCTTACTGTATATGCAAGTAATGGCATTATTGGGTGAACAAAATAAATTTAAAAAACAAAAGATGACAACATATTTAATATTTAAGCCATCACTGATTTAAAACATACTGTTTAGTGAAATATGTTTATTCCTTTAGTTTAAATTTATATTACAGCTGCGATAGTGCTAATGACGTGCTTTTTTAATTTAAGTTTTAAGCAATTAAAGAGATCGATGCGACTAAATAAAGTATTATAAGTGCGAGTAAGACGCGATAATATAGTATTTTTAGCGTAGTTAGTACAATGGAAGGGTACGTCAAGTAAAGACACACGTGTGCCGTGTGCGATACAAAGGTACACGGAAAGCAATTTTGGACACTATGTCGGAACAATCTATATTTCTATGAACTATGTCAAACAATACAATCACAACTAAAACATCTAAAAATGGTGAGGGTTTGTTCACAAAGTTTTAAAGTTTGGTTTAAAATTGACTATATTTCTCTGTATCTATTATGGCCACGCCAGATCGCCTGCGCCGTAGGCAGAGAATACAGAGTTCTGATAGGTTCTCTCCTTACAGACTTTACTGCTTTGGTTCACTCTCATCATTCGTCCCATACACACTTGCTGGGTACGGAGACTCTTGACTTGCCATTCAAATAAGATACTAGGTCTTAGGTCCACCCTGGTACTTTTCAGCTTCTATTTCTAAGCGTCTAAAAAGTAGAGTGATACATACATACATATTTGGATCTAAGTAGGTATAGAGTGAGACTACTGGAGTCAATGCTCCACAAAAATATGTTTAATCGACAATTGTGTTAGATTATTGATTTCCAACAACTTACTAGTTTAAATATTGTCTTCAATGTTTTTTAAGATTTAAGTTCAGGCTTACATTAAAGTCCATTCAAAAAAAGTAGCAGGCCAAGTACCGAAGTGCCTATATTTATAGACTCCTCAAACTACTAGACAGAGCTTAGATAAACATCTAAGCTATCGAGATAATATGCCAACCTTTTTACAATAAAAGTACACTAAATAAATGAAGGAGACAGCATGCTTTCTCTACAATGTTACTACAATGATTATAAAAACAATATGATATAAGTCTAGGAACAATATCCATAAAGTAATAGTGTTACCAATACTTATTGGTTTGGTAGTACCAAAGCCTGCACAATCTGTTTACAAACCAATCACCTTTCAAAATACCCATACTTTTTCCAAGGCTCATAGAATCAATCAGGCGAGTGATTAAGATAGCAATCGAGCCGGTCAATGAAGTGTTATTGCTGCCACTGGTCAAGACGTCAGTACTGATCCAAATTGCCTTTCGTTTGTGTCTAATATCTCTTTTGTTATGTTCTTTTAGTTATGAGTAACTTTTGCTTACGACTCTTGGCTCGATAAGGGTTTTTCTCTTTAAAAATGAGTTACGCTGTTTAAACTGCACCGCTAAATGACAGATCGGTGACGGGAAGCAGCGCCACTGGTGCAAGGAGATGCGCTCTGCTATCTCCAACCCGCCTGCCCAGCGTGGAGATTACGGGCATTACCTCCCTATGACAAGCCAAAACAATCCACGGCCCCTAGTTCCCGGCAACCCTGCTATTTCTGACCACGGCGGCGGTCACGGTGACGGCAGAGTGTGGGTGCTAAGAATCTCCGGGTTAAAAGAAGAGCCGAAGACCGGGCTCAATTGCATGCCTTGGGAGAGGCCTATGTCTAGCAGTGGACCGATAGGGGCTGATGATGATGCTGTTTAGATAAACTAGAATTAAGACGCATCGTTGATTTATTAGCACATAAGTCCTCAGAATGAATTCTAGGTAGGAAAAGGAATGATTTTTCTATCGAAAAATTCCCGATATTCCCGATACGGAGACTTGACTTGCCCTTCAGATAATGTCTTATCGGTCTATTTCTTTTATTACAAGCTTTTATTTAAGTTGCAATGTTCGTAAGTCTGTCTGTACTGTCTTTCCGGTAAAATTTTGTGATCCATTTTTCAAGCACTTGAGAGTATCCGATTGAGCTCAAATTTGGCACACTTATGTAAAGTTGTTGACAATGTAATAATATGGTATCATGGAGCTGGTCTGATAATGGATTTGGAAGGTGGTTATAGCAACATGTAAACTATACAACGTAACTCCCTCGTATTTAGGCTTGTTAGATTGGTATTGACAGAGAGGTATGTAAGGAAAGAACCTGTTGGAACTCTGTACTCTCTGCCTACCCCGCAAGGGATCTGGCGTGAGGTTATAGATAGATAGATAGATAGATTGGTATTGATAAGTGTTATGCAAATAGATAGTGTTCAGGGTCTGATGATGAAGCCGGAAGTAAGTTATATCATCTAGCGTGTGTTAACAAGCGTGTTTTAAAAAGGCCTTTTTAAATTAAAATTTTATTAATTAGATACAAAGTTAGTTTTACTAGATCTTATACTGTCTCCTTGGTACAATTTTGTTGGCAATCACGAGTTCTTTGGTTTGAATCCTAGGTCTACCAATGGGTAGTTTTTCGATTGAAAAACACTAATTGAATTTCTGGAATTGTGATCAATAGAAAGGCAATAATCTCCCTTATTACAGTAGGATCTAAGATCGTTTATTCATACGATACATTATATGTGTTTGGTGACACACATTCCCAATCACACATGATTCGTGATTCTCCAGCAATAAGCCAAAACCCACGACACAGTAGACTGAGGCTTAGTAGGGTTACTATTGGATAAAACTCGATTGTAATCAGCTAGACCTTAAAACGTTTATTCAGATAAGAATGTCTACTGTGATCTATATTATTTATCTCTCTATGACTGCCTCGTTGGTATAGTGGTGAATAATGCGCTTAGTGAACACGAGGGTGGTGGCTTCAAATCCCAGGTCGGATAAAATGTGTATTTCCTTTTTTTTTAAACGGTTTTTTCTTACGGACCTCTCTTGTTTCTTTCATTTTACCTATTTATGGGGGGAAAAATACCATTGAAAATTAAGAAATATTGCCTCATTGATCTAGTGGCGAATAATGCGTGTAGCGATCACTAGGTCCTGGGTTCAAATCCTAGGTTGGACAAAAAGTAGTTTTTCTATTGAAAAATTCGCAGTATCAGGCCGGAGACTGGAGCTGTGCCCGCCTGCCCGGTATATGACTTAGGTTCGCTTCATATTACATAGGTCCTAACATCGTTGGCGAGTGGCTGTACATAGTACATCTCTGCCACCCCCGGTTATGGGAAATAGGCATAATGGGGTATGTTAAGTCTACATAATTTTTACACTCGGTATTGTTATGGTAATTGCAATGTCTGGGCGGATAGAGCCCTTTCTTCAGAAACGCTATTATAATATTGCTTTGCTGCAAGAAAGAGATGTGAATATATACAATTTACAGCTATGTCTGTAATGTTATCAATAGAAGGAGAGCTTATAGTCATTACACTGACCACGCACTTTAGTATAAATATTTCTAAGGCATGTGGCGTAGAAACTGGTTGACTCTTGTGACAATCACGTTAGTTTTTATCTCCTAATCCACATAAAGGCCAACCTCCCTCTACCATCACATCAAAATAACTAATTATAATTACCCGGCTCGTAAACTAGTGTTATGCCCATAGCGAAGATACCATCAGCAATATATAAAAACTTCTGTCGATGTTATCACCCGTTTTTATAACTTAGTTAATACGATCCAGGAGCTTTGATGTTTTGACTAGCGAGGTGCTGCGGCTTCGTTTGTGACTGTGCTAATCCTAATAATATTGTAAATGTAAAAGTTTGTATGTTTAGATGTTTCTTACTCAATCACGCAAAAAAGGCTGAAAGAATTTGGATTAAATTTTTAACACAGATAGTTTATTACTTAGATTAACACATACAACAATTTTCATCCCGGACAATATAAGGTTGGTGTCTGAAGACACGCGGACGAAGTCGTGGGCAGAAACTAGTTATGTATAAGTATGAAATGGGAGAGACAAGCCTGATAAACCACGATTGATTAAATTTAATAAAAGAAATGGTATACATTTACCAATTTGGTAACCTATCTTTTGAAAAGATATACGAGACAAAATTGTATGAATGAAATGAGATGTAATTATATAGGTACATATTTCCCAATCTCATTAGATCAGGGCGCTTGTGGTTGTAGTATCTTTAGCAAAGTTAATAAAATCTTACCCTGCTGAAAGAAAGAGATATCGATATACGCATTAAAATAGTTTTCCTAAAGAAGTTGTGGTAACCTCCAAAACTAAAATTTTTAAATGCATGTGTTTTTTAATTTGGTATTTTTTATTCATTCTTCTTCACCATCATCTTCTTTACAATCGCAATGAAACGGTATACCGTACTAAAAATAAGTACACGAAACACTGTATTAAGTTCTACTTTGCTCACAAATAGACCTACAACCGGACAGACAGACGACGCTTCGAAATTGCCTACTTGCCTACAGACATCACCTCAAAAAAACCCACAAGAAAATCAATTAAACCCCGACGTCACTAGTCACACGTCTAAACGGCCGATATTAACCGGCCGCCAATAATGGTTAGCGGCATTTATCTAATACCATCGCGTCCGATATATCACCCGCGGCACAACACGGCCAATCTGTCCGCCCGTCCGTCCGTCCGTCCGTCCGTCCGTCCGTCTGACAAATGAAAGCATCGCCGATCGAAATTACGCCGATAATTATCTACAGACAACGACTAACGATATTACACTTTAAGCACACAGCAGCAGAGTTCCAATTCCGCTACCGTAATTAATACTCGTGTCTTAACATCTTCAGTCAAGATATTATTTAAACACAAATGAAACTCGACTTCAAAATGTTATGCATAAAGTTGAAAATTGTTTGATAGGTTTTCAGTAGTTAAGCTTAGAGCACATTGTCGGCTAGTCGATTGTCGTGTCAAAATGGTAATCATTGCGAGCGACAGGGCGGAATGCCGTTCGGTAGCGGCCGACGATTTCATTAATGACATTAGACACAGTAATGAGCTTTTAAATCGATGCCCGCGCCGAGTCGACCTGCGGTGGAGATGAGAACCGTGTCACACTGGGGATATTGGTTGGTGTGTTTGGGGTTTCACTAGTATATGTAGTAATATTACTAAGTTATAAACTTCGAAGCTTACTCCTTAACTAATTTTACCAAGACCTACTTTTAGTCTATTCTTCAAGTCTCTTATTTGTCGAATCCCGAAGATTCAGTCATTGGAATTTATTAGTTTTAATATTATAGTACAATACATGTACAGAGAGTGGAGGAAGCCAGAGAGGCCTGTAAGGTAAGAACCTCTTGGAACTCTGTACTTTCTGCCTACCCCGCAAGGGATCTGTCGTGATGATATAGATAGATAGATAGTACATATACCTATGTTCTATTGTTCTCACTTATCTAATATTAGGATTAGAACAATAACAGGTTTATTCAAGTTCCTAATAGCTTGTAAGGACATAAGACCGATATTTTCTTCCAGCACCATATCAGTGTTTATTGTACATTCAAATTTTCAGTCACTCAATAATCAAATGCAGATGTTCTCAAGGGGTTATTAAACATTTTTGGATAGCCTCAGTTTCCCAAACAAATTATTTTAAACAGTTTACCTAAAGGGCTTATCTATTAATGCAAAGACAAGTTACTTGTTACATTGAAACTGATTATTTTTCAAAGCATATACTAATTCACTGTGTCTTCAACCTAACAAATTAATAATGTAGTGCCCACGACAGCGTGTGAGTGCATTACACGGCGGTCCTGCGCCCGCGCACCGCGCCGCCGAGTCGATACTGATGCCGTAGAGCACTAAAACAGAAGCTTCACTCTGTGAAAAATAAATATAAAAATATTGAAAGTAACCGCGACTATGTCTTGTGGCCATGTGATTTTTCTAAACCACCGGTGATATTGTATACCACGATGACGCATATGAATACGACAATAATTGAGTTGCGTTCTGACTGATCGGCATAGACTAAAGAGCGAGCCCATGGCAGTTTATATATTAGGTCTCACGAAACAGTCAAGATTGATGTGTACCGATTACCAAGTAGTCGTTCCTCACTTACTAGCTAAGCAAAATGGTTTGCGTGGATACATTTAAACGACGAAATATTTTGACCGGCAGAGTTTTGTGTATCAAAATCAAATAGTTCTGTTAAGAAAGCGGTCTTGTTTTGCATTGGTCATCAAATTCAGTGACTAAAGTTGACCGCAAGTGCAATCTGTAAGTATTTATTTATTTATTTTATGTACTCTTGACACAAACTAGGACTTAATGTCTTAGGTATTAGCGATGGGAGTACGAGTAAAAAGGGTCTAATATTTTTTCTTTTAAAATAACTTAACCCCCTAACCCTAGGAATCATTCCTGTGTTATTAGTGAGTGGTGCGGATTATGCTATAAACCACTGGATCATGCCGTCGCCTGATCATACGTCAGATCTGATTCTAGCGCTGTTTATAGTACGGAGTATAGTATCTGCATAATCTGCGTATTGGTCGTTGCGCTCGATCACGCGCATGAGTCGATCGCATCATAATCGCCGCGTTTAACTACCTATGGGAATTAAGCCGTGGAAAATTACCTTGTACCGAGTCCATCTTTCGTTCACGCTGAGATTCGAGAGAGCTTGTTCAAATGTTACACTTTTATAGTAGGTGGACATTTCGATGTCTATTGAGAATTTAATTAAGTTGAAAAAAAAAACATATTACATTAATTATTAGTTTACTCGTGTACCCTTTCGGAAAACGGTAATATCAGCATATTAAATGAAGTTTTAATTTTATTATAAAATAATAAGCACCGTCGTTCTTATAGTCATCCAGTAGGGGTGACAGAGCTATACTGTGTACACGTAATTATCGCCGATGGTGTTCCCAATGATATAGAGGGCGAGCCTATTGCACCAGGCACAATTTCAGGCTCCACAATGTGGCAGATATTTTTTTGGATAGAAAAAAACATTGTGTGGATTTTAACCCAGTAGCTCGTGGAAGCCACAGGCACTTTGCGCCACTAAACCCTATGACATACATAAACATTAATTTCAACCACTATTGATAATCTATATAGGTTCTTAAGATCCTTTGCTTATCATCAATTGGTCTAAATCAATAACCGCAACAGTATAAGTTTCTCAGTATGTTATAAGTACGGTTGTTATCCTTATCTTCATAGAGAGTAGCAATAACATGTGCAGATAATACAATATTGGTGCTGCGTCTCGCGAACTCTGCGCGGATGCTGCGGCCGGGAGGGACAGGGGTGGCGTGGAGACTATAGGGATACTACAAGGATTTCATTATTATTTGTTAACTTGATGGTTCGTTACTTAGTTCTTAAATTTACACAATTATTCCACACGGGATAGAACTTTTTAAGACTTACTTAGTGGAGACTTAAAATCAACAAAAATTTTGAATTCAGTATTATTTGTGCATCTTCTTTCATTTTGTTGGAAGTAGTATGACGAGTGCTATTTACAAGGATAAATAAATACAAGACTTTTAATCCAAATCTCATGAGGAATGAGTAGTCAATTTTAAGTTCATTAACTAGCATTACACGTATACTCTGGTAATTTTCTCGGTAAGATCGCTACATATATAATTACCGAATATACCTCAATCCATTGTTTGGTAAACCTAATACTATAGAAAATGCTTAAAGTGGAACTATAGATTGAAAGATTTGCCTAGAATATAGAAAACAATATACACAGTGCACAGTTCCAACAGGTTCTTTTCATACAGACATCTGTTTCTTTCTTCACTTTTATAGTTTTTTTTATACATGCTCGCCTATTACAGATACTCTTGACTTGCACACCAGAAAACACAATTTTATTAAATTTGAAAACAATTAGCACGGGTATTGCAAATATAATGTGTGAGTGGCGACTCCACAACCGTGAGTGTTCTGTGCTGAGGTCTGCGGAGACGTCGCTAGGATGAATAATGTTCTATCGATTGTGTCCGCCGCGGGCGCGCCCCGCGCCGCGCTCGCTCCATATCACATAGTTTTGTTTTCGTTTTACACTTTTTGGTGGCAATTTTTATAGTGGTGTTATGTATCACCATTACCAAATTCTAGAAGGGTTCTAAACACTGTTCGAGTTCCAAAAGTCAAATTTACATAGAATTATTTCAGTGAGTTGAAAGTTTTGGACGACAGATCTCTCAGGTCAGGTCTCCCTGTGTGACTATAGGTGTAAAAACATTCGAAATGTTGGGAAAATTCGAAAAATAGTCTTATTTTAAATTAACTACTTGCGTTTAAAATATACCTATTTCGGATTTCACCGAAGTTTTGAATATTTTTACAGTACTTATGGTCTGAAAAGAATTGAAATTGACGTTCATGTTAGTCCAGGGTGTTTTAGTACTTCTTAATTATTGTTGTAGCTGCATAACGCTCTGTACGCGGACTACGCTCTATAAAATCACTGTTCCTAAACCTACAATTCTAATTCATAATAACCGAATCATGCAGCCAAATTTAAATACTTACACCACCAATGTTAACCTGATAACACCAAAGAAAATTACCCAGTTCTCCATAAACCTTACCAATAAACATTAGCGCTAAAATCCAACCTCCCACATTTTGAACCACAGATTGCCCATCTTAAATACATTAGGCGATATCGATTCACCCACTACATGTGTACCACCCCCCAGCTAAGGGGGGTTGGATAGACAACGGAAAGTCAATATGTAGAAATAATAATAAAGGATAGCGCGTCCCGCATACGTATCGTTATATTATCGAGGCATTATCGATGTTATATCGTCGGTATGAAGTTTGAGTATATATTGGATGCCGTTGACAGTTTTGGGATGCGAAAGGGGACGAGTTGATTTTAGGTAGCCCAGTTTGTAGAACGTTTGCCTTGTCTTGACGAGGTCCTAGGTTTGTATTTGGTTTTTAAATTCTAGGTTAGATTTGAAACCCAGTTGATATTGATAATGTTCAGGGTTTGAATCCACGCTCATAAATCCGGGATTTCGAAACTTATGGGTGATTTATCACCTGCTTATGGTAAAGAACCCCAGTTGGTAGAAAGTTTACCTTCTTTTGACAAGGTCCTGGGGGTTCAAATCCTCGCACCTGATAGTATTTCTTTGTGCTAATAGTTACTTGCTTACCGAGAAGTAAAATTCCGCCAAGATTCGAACCCCGCTCCTAAATATGGATTTTGGAAACCTATGTGCTATTTACCAGTTGCATATCGTGAAAGAAATTATCGTAATAATACATTTAAACCAGCCTACAATGTCTTACTGCTGGGGATAGACAATCTCTTGTATATCGAGGTAAGAGATCAAGGTCCTACTCCACCACGAGGACTTCAGTGCGGAGTGATGACGGCAGTGTCACCCGCTGTTGGAACTTATTAAGACGATCCTAAGGAACCAACAAAGACTTCCATTCCGAAACATGGAGATACTCAAAAATTACCACAAACTACCGTCCATCTTATAACGACCAAGCCTTATGCTGCTTAACCTTGGTGATCGCTAAGCTAGCGGGTCCCATTACTCAGTAAGAGTAATACAAATGTCTCTTATCATCTCTTAGGAGATTTGTTTGTAAATATATATCTACTCGTGTTAGTCTTTTCCGAACAATAAATTGTCTTTTAAAACCCGACCAAATTCGAAGCAAAATCTTAAAGAAATTTAACCAGAACAAAAATTCTATCGACTCAATAAAAATGGTCCTTTACATCAAAATACATGGGCAGAGAGATCCCGATTCGCCATCATATCGATATTACGGCCGTCTCGACTCGATGCCATTCGATTCGATTCATGAATACATATCGCCGCTTCACTAGTGAGCACAGATAATAATGAATACGAATATATATTGATTATGTTCAAATACTGTGATTTCTTTTGATTATTTGGAAGATGTTTTTGTTGAACATTGTTATGTTTGTTTTTCGAGTTGTTAGGCTCACTATTAAGATTTCTTACCGATTACCAAGATTAGGAAGCGTTCGGCTCGGTTGGCCTGAGATGGGTGATCGTTTGTGGCATTTCATATTGGAACGTCTCCGTGCTTCGGAAGGCACGGTGACCACGTAATCTTGTAGTCGTTAAGCCTAATTGGCAGCCTTATAGGCGGCTTGATAAGTTTCAATAGCAGGTGGCCACAAACCTGCCTTCACCAATCCGAACTAGGTCCGTGTGGTGGAGTATGCCCTAATCCCTCACACCTCGATTTGTGAGAGAAGGCCTTTGCCCAACAGTGGGACAGTATAGGCTTCTCTTATTAATATAATAGAGCTATTTTTTCCTATTACAATGCACTAGATTCATCAAGTTAAGAGTCTCCTTAACCAGCGAGCTTGTATGAAACAAATTATGAAAGTAAATGAAGTTAGACATCTGTAAGGAAAGAACTTGTTGGAACTCTGTATCTCTGCCTACTCTGCAAGGGATCTGGCGTATGATATAGATAGATAGGTTCACCAAATATCATAATTCATTCGGACTTGTGGGAACTTGTTGTGGGAACTAGTCTGTCTACGGTTTAAAAAATATGAAGCCGACACTACGAATTATTTCTGCGTCGTGAATTCGTTTGGTTTTTACACATATGAAATTGACATACTCTAACACCCAGATAGAAAACAAACATTCATGGGTTACACTAAGACTTAACTCGTGTGGGATGTGTGGGAATTTGTGACTACTTAATCCACTAACCTAACCTAATCACTAACCCAAGCCAACGTTAAACGTTTAATATTTGAATCATAGGTCGGACAAAGCGTAGTTTTTCTATCGAAAAATTTCCATAATCAATCCAAAGTTTAGAATTGTACCAGCTAAAATGGCAAAAGGTTTTCTCCCATATAATAACATGGAACCTAACATCGTCATCGAAAAGTGGGTGTTTACAGTACCCCTTTGCCGCCCCCGCTTGAGGAAGATAGTTGTGATGGTGTTTCTTAAAATGTGACTGGCTATTCATACTCTCATTATCTTAGCCTATACTTGTCCACTGGTGAACATAGGCCTCCCCAAACTCATATTCATACTCTAACTTATTTTTATTATGATTTTTAATTTCCCGAAACGTCGGGAATAAAAATCAAAAATAAACCGCGATAAAATCCGAAAATAGTTTTATTTCATGTGTAATATTCGCGTAAATCTAAGAAATCAGTATCATTTTTTTTTATTTTGCGTAAACCCTGCATTTGTATTTACAAATTGTCATATTTAAATATTTTTTTACTTAATAATCTACCACTGTATTGGAACTCGGCCTTCACTGTGAAGATCCGGCGAGAAACTCAGCGGGCTTGTCTTTTTGTCTAAATCTCCATTCATTGTTTTTCGTCATTTTCTGTATAGATACATACATTTTTATATTATACAAAATCATTTATGCGATCCAGCGCCGACTGAGATATAAGACTAATAATAATATTTATAAATATATGTCAAGAGTCTCCGTAACCGGCGAGCGTATATGAGACGAACTATGAGTGGAGGAAGCCAGATAGGTATGTAAGGAAAGAACCTGTTGAACCTCTGTACTCTCTTCCTACCCCACAAGGGATCTAGCGTGATGATATAGATAGATAGAAAGAGATATGTTATAATAAAAAAGCTAAAGGATTCTGGGTGGACCAGTCTCCAAAAGCAGCACCCGTTCACGAGTATGACTACTTGAGCAGCCATCACCTCCCTCGACCATATTAGAGGGAAGGAAGTGACCCGCACCAAATACCCACTGCAAGCATAGACTTTTTAGTGTATTGTTTCGTGGAAACGCGACATAACATCTAACGCTCTTACAAACGTTACATGAGCGAATACTTTAATAACAATAAAATACAATATTACGGCTTCTACATTCACTCCAATACACTTAATGGCATTAAAACTGGCCGTGTAGACAATGTTTAGTGAATGTACGTATAAAAGAATGCGAGGGCGCCACTGTCACCGCACATACACTTGTGGCCACTATAATATGCAGACTTTTGTAAAAAAATATGTGGAGATATTATTATGTCGCGTGGTTTTCTAGTGGTCTATTGGTAAATGAGTAATGCATTGTAGTTAGTTAATAACGGTCTATTATACTTGGTTGCATTTCAATTGTACCATGTAGAAAACGGAAACTCGATAAATGTGTAAAAAGTTCGCCGTAAATTGTAAAAATACGAGTATTTGCGTGGTACTGTGGTACACTTGAGAACATAATAATATTGATACTTCTCGATAGATAATTTCTTCACATTTTCTAGCCTTTTTGTTTTGTAGTTTGTTTGTTCGTTGCACTGGTTAGTTTGAAATTTATTAATTTGTTATCTTTGGTCTTTAAGGTTTTTATAAAAACAGGCATTTTAAATAATATATTTGGCCTTTTTACGTAAGAACACGATGGATTTTCAAACGAAATACACCTTACATCGTAATGTAATCTGGTTAGGCTTACTTAGCCTAAAAAGGAAATAGTTATTTACTTAATAACTATTTCCTTTTTAACCGACTTTTATAAGAGGAACTAATTACCTATCACTGTTTTAAGAGCAGCATAAAGCAAAATACACCACAAATTAAGTTTTTAGGATTGAAATATTGCTTGTAAAATAAAGTACTAACTACTAACCGTACAAGGAAATTGAGCACGTCATACATCATATTTTATTGAGCGCCGCTTTTTCTATAAACATCTCATTAGAATCAGGGTCATCTGTAATGTTGAGTAATTATTGCACCGCAGAAAAAAGTTTGACTCGTTTGATGAAGTCAGTTACTAAATTATTCATCATCATAATTTTAATGTGTTGCATTAACGTACTTCATATAATATGCTCTCGGTGCGTTTATATAATTATCCACCTATACGTAGTTTAGTGGTTTCAATGTAAAAATAAATGTTTATTAATTTGCTAATTTAGGATGCATAAATAGATTTTTTACGGAGTAGAAAGGACAAAACAAGGATAACTTACCAACTCAAATCCTTCCAAAGTTTACCTATCTTTCACATTCATTTCTCTTCTCATACATTCTTTACTATTGGCTTCTCTTTTGCACAAAACTATTAGATATACATTAGTTATATACCTTATAAATATCTAATTAATCGTTATGTGCGGCAGAAAAGTACGCTATAATATTATTGCGTACCTTTCTAAACCTTATCTGGATTGTTGTTTACTACATTTGTATAATAACGATTTTAAAATAAATGAAGATATCATTAAATATTTTCTACTAAAAATAACACATGAAAAACCTCTTACACACTTAAAACAAACGTTAAAACGAAAAACAAAGAAGTAACAATGAAATAAAAATGGCGAGACACTTAGAAAATGAAATATATCAGTAGTTTTGTCCCCAAGTGTATCAATACAGTGGCCGCGCGACGTTATTGGAAAACTTGGGGAGTGCGCTACAATGTAGCCGGCTCGTAGCGGTTAGTTCAGACGGTGTTAGTGTTCTAGTTGGGTACTAAGTGTTTGGTAACTGAATGTGTTTGACCAAGAAAGAGCAGCAATTTACATATCAGAATAGGTGTACCGAGGAGGAGAGTAAGATTGAAAATAGTTTTTTTTTAAATATCTACACTTCTCTTAAAGTAGCATGGAGTTTCTGTAAAAATGGATCATGATAGTGCTATTTTGGTCGAGTCATTTATTTGTTATTTTGATCGAGAAATGAGACTTCCTTTAATAAAGTGTAAAACAAGTTCGCCCAGTTGCTATACCTGAGTATATATTATATACCTGAGTGTAGTGAAACGTATTTATAGATATAATATCATCATAATCGTCGTGTATCCATAGTTTAGACGTAATTGGTCATATCACATGATGAAAGTATATCATCTGGTGTCCAAACTAGTAATAGTGATGCGCGTCGACAATTATCATTTGTTTTATGTACACAAAAAAGTACTTATGCATAGTCAATATTTGAAAATACTAATAATAACCTGGAAAGAACCTGTTGGACTCTGTACTATCTATCTACCCCGCAAGGAATCTGGCGTGATGATATAGATAGATAGACTAATAATAACTTAAGACTTTACCAACCGTTCTAAATGTCATTCCTATGGAGAAGAGCCAAAAACGACTTTATTTATTTACTAAATTACTTGCTACTAGCCTTAAATACGAACATTTTCTGAAAAAGCCCTTAACGTTGGGTCGTCCGCTCGCTCGTATAATGTAGAAGTATAATGCTTGTATGCAAGTTTCTGCACTTTTTACAGCTTCTGAAGGTTTGGTTATAGTTTAAGTATTACGAGGATGTGACATTGTATTTGTAGTATTATTTGGCAAGTATCTATAACATCTCTGTGTGTTTTCTGCATACGTAGTGTCCCTCATTTTTCTTGGAATGTATGGAAATAGGATACCCTTTGTAATTAGTAACTCACATTATGTTATTTCTATATTTGACCACTTGCTAAAATCTTTGACTACGGGGATTGAAACCCGAAGGTAAGGTAGTATTTTACAGATAAACATGTATCGCAATTTTTTACCTCATTATATTTATTTTTTTCATATGACCGTATTATTTGACCATATAGCATTCTGACAATATTGACTAACGTTGTAAAAAAAGAATATTATAGATTTGAAATATTAGAATTATTCAGTAACTGATGTCTCTAATAGTGCGATTCGTACGTTACCAATTTCTATTCGAATACCTATCCACACTATAACGACAGTTATAACATTGGTATCTGCAGCACTGCGAGCAACACTGTGACGCTATAAAACAAAGCTCGTAAAATCCTACTGAGTCAGCGAATTGTGTGTTGTAGTATTTCGTACGTATTCTGTACCGGAAGACAATATATTTTACTACTTATATATTGTGGAAATAACAACAATAGAAGTAATACTCGTAGATAGGTTTAAGTGCACTATAAAACTGTTGATTTTTCAACAAAAAGGTCAAGGCCTTTTCTTACAAATTAATGTGAGAGAAATTAGGTCATACTCAACCATACCAAGTGCGGTATTTATGCACTTTTAAGTCTTCATCTTCATCAGCCTATAGCAGTCCACCTGCTGGTCTTAGACGTCTCCAATTGCACACCACAGTACTTTTGAGTAAATTTATTACACCTCATTTACACACTGCTCACTTCCGCGTGAAGTGAGGGAAGGTTAGTCGTATAAACACGCCACTTATGCTCCCTTATCCGCCACTTATACTTCCCTCCCCACACTATATTGCCGGGCGTTGGCAGTTTTTTGAGCGGGAGTCAAAAGACCCACCACGCCCTCTCAGTGTGGCCGGTTTAGAAATCTTTTTGAAATAACAGAGAAAAAAAACTTAAGAAAAATACAAAAAAAATGTGAGGGTGATGCATCAGAAAAACTAAGGGAAAGCTGGTATATAACTTGCCTAGAGGATATTTTTTATGAAAACAATATCCTTTCCGGGGAAAAAAAATCTGATGTCGCGAGTTTTTTACAAACATAAGAGAAACACAGAGCGATGCTTGAGGTGCGAAGAGAGTATGTGTATAGTCGACGCTGCCGCGGTACTGCTCTATGCTTTTGGCGGAAAGTGGCGGCAGTATCAGTGTGTAAACCGGGTATTAAAATATAGTTCCCAATAGACCTCGTCAGCTCCTAACCACACTTTCCTACATCCTATAACCCACCCATAACCCCCAAACGCGACTGTTTTATTGTTTATCAAGCT
Source organism: Phalera bucephala (assembly GCA_905147815.2). Taxonomy (NCBI): domain Eukaryota; kingdom Metazoa; phylum Arthropoda; class Insecta; order Lepidoptera; family Notodontidae; genus Phalera; species Phalera bucephala. The sequence continues at coordinate 26,362,877 of LR990627.1, read as the reverse complement.
TGTAATCCGCCATAAATCTGTAACGGCCCAACATGGCCGATTTTTTTGGCGCGGAAAAGAATCGGCCCGCGGAAAGCGGCAATGAGAGGCAGATTAGACCGGGATAAGTCTCCGTTATTAATGGACCAGAGATACACACGACAAAATGGATAATAAATGGATGTGCCACGCGTTTTTTTAGGCCAACAAATTCGTTAGACTCGACAGCTTGGTATCTGTATTGGTTATGAGTTTTGTTTTGCAATCGTGTAGCGTTGATATATGGGTGGAGATTATTAATTGCTGGAAAATTTAAAGTTTTTGTTGGTACAGATTTTGAGGCAAAATATATCATGTAAAATGCCATCCGGTGAAGGTAGAAGCTGGATGCCGAAAGCATGAAGCCGTCTTGCAGTGTCTTTTGGTTGTTGATAACGAAAATATTAAATAAGTTAAGATAGGTACATTATCAAATATTTTGGCTATTATCAAATCACACCAGACGGACGATTTAGCGCAGTTGTTAACGTTATGTTCGCACGGGACAAATCTTTGTGAGATCCACAATTATTTGTTCCGGTCTAGGCATTTGTGTCTGTGAATTTTCATGTTTGTAAACGCACCCACGATACAGGAATAAATCCTAGTGTGGGGCTACGTTTTTTAAAAGAAAAAAAGTACACCTATGCCCTAAAATTTGTACTCTTTAGGTCTTGGCTTCAACTTCCTTATAGCAAAAAATCATCTTGGAGAAAACCGTATGTTTTCATAAGACATTTAAAACACAAAACAAAAAGTGACGAAACTTGCCTAGTGACACAAAATAAACATGATTTTCAGAATAATATTATTCAAAATACCAGTAGATAGATGGGATTTTTGGATAAGTATTTACTTAGGTTTACTTTTCCTACATACCACAGCCTCCTTAATCCACATAAATAACGCGACCACCACCAACAAAAGTACCAGGACCACATAAAACTCAAGAGCTTCTCTGTGTCCGTTGAACAAAGGAACGCATTTTACATACATACCTACATACAAGGAGATTTTCAATTTGTCCCGTCGCGATCCCACTTTATCGGAGATTCTGTACTCCTGGGGGATTGAGGGATCACCGCGGGATGTTTTTGCGGGATTTCGAGATGTTATTGGACTCAAAATGAGTGATTGAAGTGTTTGTTCGCCGCTTAAGATAGGGTACGAATGTTTTCGCGAAAGCAATTTATTTTGGTTATCATTTTTATTATGTTTTTGTGGGGACATGGGAGATAGGACGGGGTATAAACAATTTGGTGCGTGTATTCATAGTTGTTATTTCAGTGTTTTAGAATATTAATGAGAAGCGATTTTATGATTTTAAATGTAAATAAATTTTCCTTATAACCACAAAACAAGTGTTTTTGATGGGAAGTGATGATATTATGTAGATAGAACTCTGTAAACAATTAGAAACGTATTAATGCTAATCAAAGATTTTATTAATAATTGTCGTGGTCAATATATTAATTTTTGATTAATTTAAATTAAAAATAATACGAATTACGGTATCTTACGGTATTTAAATTGTCAAAATACCACAAAATCCAACAAAACCAGAGTCTCAACCCAAACAAATGTCCCACTAAACGCTTCCAAACATTTAAACCATTATAAGGCTAGTTACACATAATTTAAAATTCCCCCAAATCGGCGGCCGCACGATAAGACAAGCGAATGCGCATTTGCAATCCGGCGCGGCTCATGGTGTCGCTGTAATACCTTAATTTAAATTTAAATGACATCTAAGCCGGGCTGATAAAATCAGTCGCATCATTACTGCGGGCAGTGGGGGTGGACGCCGCGGGGATCACTGTTTTGATTCGGTTTTAGAGTATTGCCGGTATTTTATGTAGTACCTACCTAGGTTGTATTTATGATGATGGTAGGATGTTTTGTATAAGGAAGACACTATGACCTTGGTTTAGCAAATGCTTTAAAATACAGCCATTGCAAAGCTTAACTTTAGTTAGCTTAGCTTTACTTTAAAGATCATCATCAGTCATGTTTTCATTGTCATCTCGCCAGATCCCTTGAAGGGTAAGCAGAGAGTACAAAAACTACAACAACATAATTTCCGTACAGACTTCTCTAGCTTCTATAAATATTTTTTTGAACGTAGCTCCACACTGGATTTATTCCTGTGTCGTGGGTGCATTAAGAAACATGCAATTTTTGAATAAAAATTCACATACACAAATACCCAGACGAAAACATATAATTGTGGGTCACACAAAGATTTGTCCCGTGCAGGAATCGAACCTGCGACATTAGACACAGCGGGCGGAGCGGCTTAAGCTCTTAGCCACTGCGCTAAATCGTCAATCAAATAAGAGTAGTTTCTTAATTATGTGCATATTAAGTTTGACTTAATCTATATTAAAAAAAAATTACAATATAGTTTATGCAATTATTATCTGCATCTAGTTAAAAAGTCAACATATCCAAATTTCTTTCAAGCGATATCAAAATTATAATTTTAAATAAACCCTCACACAAAATTAAGCCCTAATTTTCTCCCCACATCGTTTAACATTGTAGAAACATTTTGACAACATAGCTAACACGATCTTGATGAGCGGCTTACACGTCGATAAGCGCGGGCTTACGAGCGGTGGCGCGGGCGTGTGCACCCGCCCTTACTTTAAATTTCAAGATCTACTGATAGATAACTGAGGACATGCGTGTTTGTTGGGATTTGGGATAGTATAATTAAGTTTAAAATGTTTGTAACATAATGGGAATCAGCTTGTGTGTTAGCGATTCGTTAAACACTTGTACTGGTATGATACAATATGATCATTATCGTGGAAAAGGTATTCAAAGGTGTTTGGAATGTTATCACTATTCTGAACTTTCACATTTCTTCGAAATTATCTTAGATAGCCTAAGTAATAAGGATAATTTGTTACTGAGACAGGCTTATAAATTGTTATTTAATCGCTTTTACCTGTTAAATTTAATATTATTATCTCACTGAATAAACCTATAGGGAAAAAACCTCTCCTCCCTTCTTCCAAATAAATTGATTAAAGTAAGAAATTCTTTTAAGGTCCTGCCAAATATTTACATAAAGCATTTACAAATACGTAAGAAAAAGCCTTGTCACAATTTTAAAATTAAATATAAAATCCATCACCAAAAATTAAAACTGTGTGCAATTTTTGTATCTCCTCAAAACTAATAATGTAACTTTCTTGATCACGAAAAATTCTATACGAAAAAAAGAGCTCTCGAATTAATAAACGTAGGCCGAATTAAGAAGAAAAAAAGTTAAAAAAAATACTAACGTCTCGTATCAAAAATCTCCGCCGCTTCATTAACTTGGAAAAAAGCAAAAGGTAAAAAAAAGAAAAACTGTCACCGAAAAAGTACAGATTAAATTTTAAGGGCACTTTTCCTAAATTAATTAATAAGGGTGAGGTTGACTGAGGGAAAAAATTAAATGTCAAAATTACAACAAGATTTGGCTTAATTATGTCCGCGGAGGGCGGCGGGGCCAGAGCACTAATTACATTTTCTTAATTTGCAAAGTTCTCTGACTCATTTGTGTTTTGGAATTGTAAAGCACTTTTTTGTGTGGTACCCTAGCGATTTGGTGTAATTATTTTAAAGTGTTTTAATTTATATTTTAATAAAATTTTGTTAATCCCTTAAGCAAAGATACGTAGTGCATATGAAATCCAAAAAGATATTGGTTTTGCCAGACGAGAGGTTGATGAGGCTTAAACATTTATAATTATACACCGTCACGCCTATAATTATAGTTTTAGGTAAGTTAGAAATATGATAAAATGGGTTATTTAACCGAATATTTAGAGACGGTAATTCAAGAATTATTGCTTATTTTAAGAAAGAACAACATGAGAGGTGAAACGGACAAATATACATATGTGTGTCTATACGTATAGTTATAAAAACTCGATTTTGTGTAGTGACATGATGAATGAGGGAGATAAGAGTACAGTGGCACTGTTCCTGTCTAAAAGTAAAAGTCCAACAGCAAAATAAACATATTTGTTATTTTTTCAGAAAACCCTTTGAAGAGTTACGTAAGACATTTTTTGTCGGCCGCTCCATCACTTTACTCGACTAATTTAATTTTCTCAAATCTTGACGTTTTAATAACGATCAGAAATTAAAGTATGTACCGAAATACAAACAAATAAAATCAGCCTTCTTTCCAGCATTTTGTTATAACCCCCAAAAATACAACATCATGCAACCGCCACCATTATCTATAGAGACCGGATGACACCCCCGCGACTTTACTGCCGGCTCGGCCGACGCTAACCGTGGCACATTAAAATTTTTATTTTCACTTCAAGTTTGCACAGAAAAGGGGTGTATTTTTTCTCATCGCCCACCGGGGACCGGTCCAAATTGAAGATAATTCACTTTATCGCTTTAATATCTCTTTGTCTTTCAAAATTTGCAAATGAGTTTTTTTAATAACGCCAAATTCGTAGCGGCGCGGCCCGCTCTAATCCTTTTATGATTTATAGACGTCATGCGGATAGATACTTGGATAATGAAGTATCCGTTTTTTTGCTTATTACTTTCAACCCTTTGTTTTTTGAAAGTGAATTTGTTATTTAAGGGCGATTTTTTCCTGGAAACTAATTGTGCTGGATATAGTCATTGTAGTTAGTATATTTGGTATTCGTTTTCTTAGATATAATTGTTAAACGGTTGAAAATTATTCATTCTTCTCCGGAAATATGCAAGAGATTGACATCCATTGACAATAAAATATTCTGAAAATATTTGAAAACAATTTTTTACCAACTGCACAAACAGTAAACATCTAAAACTGCAATAACAATTCGGAAAAAACGACGTTTGCATGTCAATGGCGTGCATCGGACAACGGGATGCGTTCGCTATTTTTATTCGCCCGTCCATTAGTGGCGGGCCATCGATCAAAAACACAATTCCAATTTACCCATCGGCCACAAATTCTTCAAAACGACTGTCCGATCGCGCGCAAATAAAGATAAAAAAATAAATTGCCGCGTGGGGTCCGTGCTGCGGTATTTGCTACTCTATGTTATATGGGGCGGGGATAGACACCTGCTATATATTGGTAGAGTAGGAACATGAAAAAAAGGCTTGGTCACGCTGTATTTGGTAACGATAATTATACATGAAGAATACTTATACATTACGCTATCCCTATATTTTTTATTACGTATCTATATGCTCGGCAACACGTTACTTATATCTTATTAAATAAACTTATACCTTGTTAAAGAATACCCACAATTTTTTATCGCTCACTTATTTCGTTTATGCTTATTGTAAACCTATTTATTATCTTAAAATCTATGTAAGAGCATGTATTCTTATTTATAATATGCACAGCACTTCTTTATTAACTAATCCTAAGTCGCTTTGAGTGTTTGAGATAATCTTATTCCTTTATTGCTTTGTAAGTACCCATGTTTTACTCACGAATACTTGTTTGCTTTTGTGCACTTGAATTGTAAATCGTGGATAACTATTATTAGCTATGTTTATTTTATACTTATAATTTTGTATATAATGTTTAAGCTGTTGTTATCCCAAATAAATAAATAAATAAATAAATGCCTATTTGATACATATTTTTACACTTTTGCTTAGGGAGTCTTTAACCACTCTCCGGTAAAGTCCTGGTTAGTTTCTAAACGATTAGTTTTACTCGGCAAATAATACTGGTTAATTTAACCGTCGGATAGGGCTACTCACACATAATAGAATTCGTATTGTGCGACTTTGTTGATTAATCAACTTCAGACTTTATTTGAGTGTGGTGAAAGAGGTCCTTATTCTATTTAATATTTACGGTCGTGTACACTAGAGGATTCAAGTTTACTCTTTAGTATACCTAAACCAAGCTTAGGTAATCAAAGTGGAACAATTAATTTTTATTACTTGGTACTACTTTCAAGAAAGGTGATAACACTTTATTAAAGAACTATAGGCCCATCACACTGCTGAGCCATGTTTACAAGTTATTTTCGAGAGTCATCACGAATCGTCTCGAACGTAGGCTTGATGATTTCCAGCCTCCCGAACAAGCCGGTTTCCGGAAAGGCTTTAGTACCATAGACCACATACATACGCTGCGGCAGATTATACAGAAGACCGAAGAGTATAATCGGCCACTATGCTTGGCGTTTGTGGACTATGAGAAAGCCTTCGATTCGATCGAGACTTGGGCGGTTCTTAGATCTCTCCAGCGATGCCGCATTGACTATCGGTACATCGAAGTGTTGAAGTGCTTGTATAATAACGCCACCATGTCAGTCCGAGTACAAGGGCAGTGCACGAAGGCGATCTCCATAAAAAGAGGAGTAAGACAGGGAGACGTCATTTCTCCGAAACTGTTTACGACCACCATAGAGGACGCCTTCAAACTCTTGGAATGGCGAGGATTTGGCATCAACATCAATGGCGAATACATCACTCACCTTCGATTTGCCGACGACATTGTGGTCATGGCGGAGTCGCTGGAAGATCTAGGACGAATGCTCGGCGACCTCAACAGAGTATCTCAACAAGTGGGTCTTAAAATGAACATGGACAAAACGAAAACAATGTGTAACGTCCATGTCGTACCCACCGCACTCACCGTTGGGAACTCTACTCTTGAAGTTGTCGACGAATACATTTACCTAGGACAGGTAGTCCGGTTAGGTAGGTCCAACTTTGAGAGAGAGGTCAATCGACGAATCCAACTCGGCTGGGCAGCGTTCGGGAAACTGCGCAACATCTTCTCATCCAAAATACCTCAGTGCCTAAAGACTAAAGTTTTTAGTCAATGTGTGTTACCAGTGATGATATATGGATCAGAGACGTGGTCTCTTACTATAGGTCTCATAAAAAAGCTCAGAGTTGCGCAGCGAGCTATGGAGAGAGCTATGCTCGGCGTTTCTCTACGTGATCGAATCAGGAATGAGGAGATTCGTAGAAGAACCAAGGTCACCGACGTAGCCCTTAAAATTAGCAAGCTGAAGTGGCAATGGGCGGGCCACATAGCGCGAAGATCGGACGGGCGTTGGGGCAGAAAGATTCTAGAGTGGAGACCACGTATTGGCAAGCGCAGCGTGGCACGACCACCTGCCAGATGGACCGACGATCTTGTGAAAACTGCAGGAAGTCGTTGGATGCAGGTGGCATCGGACCGGTTACGCTGGAAAGCGATTGGGGAGGCCTATGTTCAGCAGTGGACAAGTATAGGCTGAGATGATGACTTGGTACTACATAGTGTTATAACTCAATAGAAAACAAAACTGTATTTATTCACATAAGCATATTATATAAATCCTATACCCACATTGGCGATATTAACTGGAGCAAGAACAGGTTATTGTTTACTGATCATATAATTTAACTATTTAAACTTATCACACAAAATTATTAAGGCCCAATAGTATGAACCAGGGTTAGCGTTACCTATTGATTAACTCAAGGCTATAACGTTAAGTTGAGGGCGATTTAACGTTATAAATTTGAGTTAGTCAATAGAATGGCCAGCTCCATAAAAAGTTAAAACGCGAGTCTGACACGTCCGCCTCAAAAGCCGTAAAAGTTTTTTTACAGACCACTCAATGATTGCGGGATCTCCCAACAGTGGCTAGACTGAAAATACGGAGAGAAACTAAACCCCCACCGCCTTACTTCGACCGATATCAGGAGCAACTACCGCCTGGGCACCAACTATCATGGCCGGTGGGGAAATCAAAAAATCGGCTCTGCACACCGGTAGATACGGTCAAAATCTGTGTACATGATTCAGAGAGTCAAATGTAACAGCCTGCGACTGTAGAGCGACCTCACAGACTATGTCGCACCTACCGATCTGCCCTTTATGCCCCTCCAACTGTACAAGGGAAGAGCTGAGCGCGGCCACAGGCGGCGCGATCAATATAGCCACTTACTTGGCGGGACAAATATGAACCATTGACACGAAAAGAAGAACGTCAATAGGTAACGCTAAACCTGATTCGTGCAAGTGGTCCTAAGAACTTGATTGTTTTTAGACGGCCTCATTAGTCTGGTGGCGTATAGGGCGGTCGGCTATCACGAGGTCCTCGATTCGAATCTTAGGTCGAACAAAGTGAGGTGCTTCTTACGGAAAAATCCCAGTTGTGTCTTGAATTGTGCCCGGTGTATTACTAATCGTACCTATTAAATTGGGACCATCTGTGGGTGTACACAGTACACCTTTGCACCCCGTCGTCGAGGTTGGAGGCGTAACGGTGTACATTTTTTACTAGTTTCTGCCCGCGACTTCGCCCGCGTTGACTTTAGATAGGAACCTAACATTTTTCCGGGAAAAAAGCTATCCTATATCCTATCTGTTTGCCAAATTACATCCAAATCTGTTCAGCCGTTTTTCAAAACATCGAAACATACAAACGTTCACATTTATAATATTAGTAGGACGAGAACCACAGATAATCTAAATCTTATGCCATTTGTTACACATCGACACAATAATTAGCTTCTGTACTCTCTACCTACCCCGGAAAGGATCTGAAGTGGTGATATTGACAGATACAATTGACCTATTTGAAGCCCTACGGTACAGGGCCAAGTACAAATGGTTTTGGCAGTCAAATGTCAGGTACACATCGGGTAATTAAAATGGCTGGCATCAGCTATTGAGCAAGAACATATAGATGTAAGTATGTTTATTGTGTACTAATGATCGCGGCGTAATGATTACAGCTAGGGCGCGACTTGTAAGCGGAAGCGGGTGACGTTATAATATAATTTAGTTTGATTTTAATACTAAAAGATGTATGAAGCAAAGCTAAAAAATAAAACTTGTTACACCATTAATTAAAAGATTCAAAATATTATTAAAAACTTAAATACGATAAAGTACTACGCGACGCGGCACGGCGCTGCTAAGTTTACCAACTGACAAAATCGGCCGCGTCGCTCCGCTGCAGTGTAGTGTCGGTCGATGCGGTTTCAGCTTTATAGTAATCATCTCAACCAATTATTATAAAGCTACTGCTCTGAATAGATACAGTTTTGATCCCCGCATAAGACAAATTTTTAGGTAACCCCCAAATATTTGTTTTGGTCTGGGTGCTTGTGTAGGCACATTTAATTTGTCAGTAATCGCACCTGTGATACAAAAATAATTTAGAGTGTGAGTGTGATTCGTAGTCATATTTATATCTATTGTGCAGGCAATCTTTGAGTAGAAAGAGCAAGAAAAGTATGAAAAGATGTCTGACAGATAATTAAAATCAAGATAAGACGGACGATTTAGCGCACTGGTTAAGAGCTTAAGCCGCTCTGCCCACTGGGTCTAATAGTTGCGGGTTCGATTCCTGCACGGGACAAGTCTTTTTGTGACCCACAATTATTTGTTTCGGTCTGGGTATTTGTGTATGTGAATTTTCATATTTGTAAACGCACCCACGACACAGTAATAAATCCTAGTATGGGGTTTCGTTTAAAAAACATAAAAAAATCAATCTATATACCATTTAACTCTTCAAAATACAACCATTTCTCAACCAATCGATAACCAATTTTTAACATTTACAACAACTTTAAAGCGTTTTCAACAATCGCTCTCGCTCATACCCTACACCTCAACAATTCGTTTTGAAACCGGCGCATACGCATAATCCGACACTGGCCAACTGGAACTGAAGCGTAAAGCTTATTAATAATTATTATTTTGCTATTAGCGATCGGGGGCCGCCAGATTGGCCCCAATCTGTTATTGATTAAGGTGAAAGAAGCTTCCCAGGTTATGTAAGGTGAATTTGATGGGGTGTGAGTATATTTCGTATTTCAAGCGTGGGAAGGTGATTTATAATTAAATAATTCGTAGTATTGATAGATACATACATGTTAACTTAATAATCAATGATGATCCAGGAAGATTGACGATCAAGAACCTGGGTTCGAATGTGGTCGCACCAAGTGTGGTTTTTCTATCGAGCTGTGCTGTGTCAAATTTTCTCTCTTTTCTGTAATATTGTTGTAGAATTTGTGTGTCTTTTTCTATCTATCTATATCATCACGCCAGCTCCCTCGCGGGGTAGGCAGAGAGTACAGAGTTCCAACAGGTTCTTTCCTTACATACCTCTCTGGCTTCCTCCACTCTCATAGTTCGTCTCATACACACTCGCCGGTTACGGAGACTCTTGACTTGCCCTTCAGCTAAGACACTGTCTATTTGGTCATGGTCTTTTTATAGATATAATTTTATTTTAATATAGTAGAATACAATAGATAAAGAATATGATCTTTCTGTAGCAATAAAAACGACTACTAAGTAGAGTCCCCAAGCGAGGTGTGTCGTGTACACCCACAATTCGCCGACTGTGGTAATGAAGGGCGACCAAATTACCATTACGCAGTTCCCAATTCAGAACTTCAGACAGCTAGAGCAAAATTGTTTTAAGAAATATTTCAACAAGGATTCTAACCCATGACCTCTTTATTACCTGCTTTACCAATGCCACTTAACAAATGAGCCAAAGATACTAATTTCACTTTTATATCCATGCCCTAATTCGCACGGGTCACCAATTAATCAGAATGATGTGTGAAAAACCACTGCGGTGATTAGGCCCTGCGAGCGCTTGCGACAAATCGCATGGACTATTATCAGAGCAAAGGGTGCGATAAGTCGCAGCGTGACAAATGACGCGCTGCTAATGATGTCGCTGCAAACGGGTTCGATTTTATCTTCAAGGAACATGGGATAATGTTCTTTGTGTTGTCGGAATGGTATGATAGTCCGTAATTTTCTGGAAGATAAGTAAGCTGTTTTTATGAGGGTGGAAACTAGTTTTTAACCGACTTCAAAAAGGAGGAGGTTCTATGTTCGGTTGTATGTATGGTTTTTTTTTTTTTTTTTTTTTTTTTTTTTTATGTATGTTCTGCGATATTTCCGTCAATTGTGGAACGATTTTGATATTTTTTTTTGCATTGGGTTCAGTATATCTCCAAGGTGGTCCCATATTAATTTTATTGACATTGGACCTTGGACTTAGAAGATACACCAGGGAACTCCTTAACGACAAACAATAGAATGTGTAAATTGAGATATTATGGTTATTACGTCAATCCTATAGGTACCCCACTATAGAATAATTCACTGGTCACTTAAAATTGTAAAATAAAAATCTTTTATAAAAAAAGGTAAACCGACTTCAAAAAGCAAAAAAATAAATATTTGAAGTCGGTGCCAAGTAACCGACTGCACCAACCAGCACCGACTTCAAATATTTATTTTTTTGCTTTTTGAAGTCGTTAAGTAACAAACTTGGTACTATGCAGTTCCTGATTACTCCGCGAAAGATGTAGTGTGATGATACTGTGTTGATGTTTCAGATAATTCTAGTTTAATTTGGTACCTATTTAATCAAAATCTGAAAAAATCATATTGATAATTCTACCAGTATGATATCTATTGTCCAGAAAAGTCTCAAATTTGCCGTTTCTCTTTTTGTGGCTTATACATCCAAAATATTTTTGATTTTATCTAAATTAAATGTAATAAAAATAATCCATACACAAGTTGTGAGTACACAACTTGATATCAATCTAGGAACCTAGTATCAAAATAATGTATGTTCTTTAAACAAGGATCAAATAGACTGTATCTTATCTTTAAACAACTCAGATTCTCCATAACCGCGGCGAGTATGAAATGAACTATGAGTGTGGAGGGTAGAGAGGGTTGTAAGGAAAACACGTATCTAAACTCTATACTTCACCTACCCCGCAAGTGATCTGGTGAAATTATATGGATAGACAGACCTAGATTTTTTAAATAATTTATGCTGAGCGTGTATGAGACGAACAATGGAGTGGAGAAAGCCAGAGAGAAGAACGGAAGGAAAGAACCTCTTGGAACTCTGTACTCTCTGCCTACCCTGCAAGGATCTGGCGTGATGATATAGATAGATAGATAGATAAAATCGGAGCAACCGCTCACAGTAGCTAAGTTATTCATTAAGTATAACATCGGTAGTCTACTCACGTGCAGCTCAACTTGCTCGCTGCGCGGGAGATGCGTGATTTATGTCTCTATCGACAGCTACGGATTGTTTCAGTTTTGTTATAAAATATTGGTTTATTTTATAAAAGCTAAGATGATATACAAGGAGTTATTATGTGCTTACGTACTATCGAAATATTTGAAGGATGACCACCATAATGCTGCATTCTATGTGTGTGACCCGCGGTATAATTGTCGTGGATACAAATTAAGTGATACGCAACATTTTCATCAGACCAGATCCCTTGCGGGGTAGGCAGAGAGTACAGAGTTCCAACAGGTTCTTCCCTTACAGATCTTTCTGGCTTCCTCCACTCTCATAGTTAAGACACGGTCTATTATCTATTCTTATAACCAAATGGTTATTTCGTTAACCTGCAAGCGGAGTAAAATGTCCCTTAGAAATAAGGTGACACTTTACAAAACTTGCGTTCGACCCATCATGACTTATGGGTGTGTTGTGTTCGGGCATTCGGCCCCCTCTCACATCGATAAACTCCAAGTGGTTCAAAACCGCTTCCTCCGTAAAGCCGTAGGACCTCCTGGTTCGTACGGAACGTCGACCTCCACTCCGATCTAGGTCTCGAACCTATTCGCGCCTTTATTAAAAAGGCGTCAACACGTCACTTCGCGAACGCATCTACCCATGCGAATCCGTTAATCGTAGCCACCGCCGACTACGACCTCCCCCCCGACCCCTGCCGCCACCGCCGGCCGCGACATGTTCTCACCGACCCCCCCGATGCTTTGTCATCCCTTCTTTCCGCTCAGAATACGGGCGACGACGACGACGTAGTAGTAGATCCCTTCCTATAGCCGGCGGTTGACCGGTGCACTTAGTAGTGCACCCGTCCCCCTACAGCGACTGTCCCAACCAAGTATGTCGCCTCTTGCCCTTCTGGCTGGCTAGAGCGTAGTGGTTGCACGCTCGCCTTTAAGTCCGGTGAAGCTGTAAAGGCCTCGCGGCCAACAACGTACATCATTCACACACACACGGTAAATTAGTCTAGATCTTTCCCGGTACGTACATACTTCCACTTTCGCATTGTGTATCTGATTTTATTCTTTCGCGCGGCATTCTTTCTATTATATTTCTAAATAACTGACAAAAGTTACAAATGTATTTAAAACAAATGTAGGTTCTTGTTTACACAACAACCTTACCTAAACTTTAGACAGCCACCTAATGGGAGGGGTGAACTATGATTAGGCATTTCCTTAAAAATTTGTCGATTGTACAACAGTTACTAGCCGCTTTATGTGACATTAGGCCAGGGAGTCCTAAAGTACTTCAATGCTAGAATAAATTTAGTTATCTCTTCAGAGAAATGGCTGTGAATATATTGGCCTATAATCGGATTATTAATATACATATGAGATGAATACAATTTCAATAGTAATATAAACCCATCAAAACAAGTGATTCATACACATTCTTCACATCTAAAGATTGACTCATACAAAAAATAATCACGATTCATCCAAATTAATTACCTTTACAACATGGCGTCTGTTTATCCAACTCGCTACTGTTACCCTATTATCCCCATCGAACCATTACAAAGCTCTCGTGAAAAATAATAGTTATTCACATAATTACGACCCTACCCTCCGCGAGTGAGACGTAAACACCATAAAAGACATAAGTTAGAAAGAGATGAACATATTACTGTTACGCCGTACTCAGACACTTAAGTAATTGAATAGTACGAAGGGTAAGATGGGCATAAATGGAGACTGGAAAATCAAGTAATGTTACAGCGAAGGGTCGGCAGTCGCGACTAGGGATGGGCAAATAAAAAAAATATTGTTGATAAATAACTTATCGATATTTTTAAAGAGTACGTACCTATTAATTTATATTGACAAAAATCGATACATCAATATATCGATGTTTTTTTAAAGTTCATGATACGTACGAAGTGGCAAAATTTTAAGGAGCAAATAATAAAAGAGCTATCCATACAAGACATAAAACTGAATGCTTACCTGCGGCTTACAAAAATATATCGAAATCACTACTAAATTTGGTACTCCAAAAACATATCGATAGTTCGAAGTAAAGGTGAAAAATATTTTTTTTTTTATGTTGCTTAAAAAACGTAGCCCCAGCCTGTGAAATATTCCCACTTCCGTGAGTGAGTTTGCAAAAAACACATACACAAATACCCAGATTTGTGTGTCACACAAATATTTGTCTGGTGCGTCGAACTCGCGACTATTGGATCCAAAGAGCAAAGCGGCCTACGCTCTGAACTAGTGTACCAAGCCGCCATTTTGATAATATATCGATATGTTTTGCCCAATCCTAGTCGCATCATAAATGTCGGGACGGAATTATGTCTGTATGTCTGTCTGTTTACTGGGATATCGGGTAAATATATACGTTAAGTTGTCAAGTTTTATTTTAGTACTTACGGCCGAGTAGGTAGTTATATTGTTGTGCCGAGAGGTCGGGGTGAATGGAGAAGTTTTTCATCAATAGGGTTGTCGATATGTATCGATGAAGTATTTCTTTGTCTTGTTAATAATAATCTAAGGATCTGGCGGGGTGATATAGATGGATAGAAAATGTTCTGACATCGTGCGGTCTTTTTAGCCATGTACTTGTAAGATCCACTTGAGTATTAAAACATTATTATTATGACCCGTTGGGTCGTAGCGTGCGGATACGTTCTTTTAAAAAAGAACGTATCCGCACGCTACGATTTATTCCTGTGTCGTGGGTGCGTTTACAAACATGAAAATTCACATACACAAATACCCACACAATGATTTGTCCCGGGAAATCGCGGGAATCGATTCCGCGACTATTCGACCCAGTGCGCAGAGCGGCTTAAGCTCTTAACCACTGCATGAAATCTGCGTCCGTTTTTCGACTGAAGATAGATAGATAATGATGGGTATTATAATATTATTTTATTTTTATTTATTTGGGAAAACAAACGACTGTGTACAGAGCTTAATTTAACTTAGAGCTATATATAAATTTGTACATACACAACCAGCATCGTGATACACTACTGGGTATAATGTAAAAAAGGAAGAAAGTAATTAAAAAAGAAAATAATTAACAATTAACATGGTCTGCTTTAGCTAACGACTGAAAGTTACATGTAAATAAAATCTAACATGCAAGGATATGACAATGTATAGGTGCGTGAGAGTAAATGAGTATCGGTTGGCGCGTGCAATAGTAGGAATTAGGACAATAATTCTAGTTATTTTATAATATCATAATACTCAATTAGAGAAAAACATCACTACAGTTTCTTTTTACAGAACAAAAGAGTCATTATATTAGTAACCCAAATAAAATGATTAAAAACCAGGTATTACTTGAAATGGCATAAGGCATCTGTTGACCTGTCGTCCGATTCTGATGCTAGATAAACAATGCTAGAAATCCTCACGTAAATTGTATAGTTAGTCAAGATCTTACTAGGGTCACCCCTATTTACCTATAAAAGAAGTCTTAGCTTACGAGACATTTTTCGTTTTATTTTTTAAATTACATACTGGTAGTAAGTAGGAGTAGGGATAATTGAGAAAATGAAACGAAAATATAAGTAGTAAAAGGCTATACGAAGCCTTTTACTAGTATTCCTAGTATTGGAGTGTCAGCGTATGGTGGCGATGGCGATATCGTAAGTTTGAATTCTAGCTCGGACGAAATGTTATAAAGTAGATTGTTTTTTTAAACATCGTCACGCCTATATTCCCCAAGCGGGGGTGGCAGAGGTGTACTGAATACTTTTTGCCGACGATGTCAAGTCCCATGTAATAGAGGGCGAGCCTATTGGCATATACCGGGCACAATTCCGGACTCCAGACTCATACTGGGAATTTGTCGTTAGAAAAACTATATTTGTCCGACCTAGGATTTAAACCCAGGACCTCGTAAGCACAAATCGAAACGCTTTGCTACTAGACCAACGAGGCCGTTAATTGTTTTTTTTTTTAAATATTCAGATTTCATGCAATTCCTTGCAGATGGCGCTGGCGTGATGATATAGTAGCTAGATTCTCAGTAGCGGTGTCGGTGGGTTAGTAAATATAATGGGGCTAGACTCTCCCTCAATGTAATAACATTAGAACCTAACATCGTTCGTGGCGAAATGTGAATGTATACTGTAAACCTCTACTACCCCCACATGGGGAAAAAAGCGTGACGGTGTGTATTTAATTCTCTAGCCTTATGAATACTATTTTCATACACTTATATCCATTAAACTTATAATAATGCTCATGTCACAAATCAGCCTCTGCCTCGTTGTACTACTGGTGAATAATGTGCTTTGCGATCTCGAGGTCCTGGGTTCAAATCCTAGGTTGTAACATTGTAGTTTTTCTATACAAAAAATCTCAGTATCAGTCCGGAGTCTGGAATTGAGCCCGGTATATGACAATAGGCTCGCCCCCTATTACATGGCACCCAACATCGTCGACGAAAAGTGGGTGTACATAGTGCACCTCTACCACCCCTGCTTGGGAAATAAAGGCGTGACGGTGTTAACAAATCGAAGGACAAAAACTCACTCTCACAAGTCGAGGTTAGAGAGAATAGGTCCTATTGAACTCTGTGGACCCAGGGAGGTAGCTCGAAGGTGCATAAAATAAGAAACCAAAAAAAAAAACATGGAGTGGGTGATATTTTTCGAGTGTCTCCGTGCTTAGGAAGGGGCGTCGAGCCGTTGGTCCCGGTTACCACTTCATGTAGTAGTCGTTAAGGCCTACCGCGGTGGAACATTTATTGACTGGGAGAGTGATGCAATTACTTTACCAATGAATATTAAGGGTAGGATATATTGAGCGCTCGTAGCGCTGTGCGACCGCGGTGTTCTTACCGATTACCAAGGTTAAGCAGCGTTGGACTCGGTCGGCCCGAGATGGGTGACCGTTTGTGGCATTTTCATATTCGAGCGTCTCCGTGCTTCGGAAGGCACGTTAAGCCGTTAGTTCGTGCTACCACTTAATGTGGTAAGCGTTAAGCCGAGTTGGAAGCCTTAAAGGCGGCTTGATAAGTTCCAACAGGAGGTGGCCACAAACCTGCCTTTATCAATCCGTACTGGGTCCGCGTGGTGGAGTATGACCTAATCTCTCTCACCTCGATTTGTGAGAGAAGGCCTTTGTCCAGCAGTGGGCAGTATAGGCTGAGCAAGATATTGAGCGCTCGGATGAATGTGTAAAAACTAATTTCATCATTTTCCTAAAAAACTACACTATTAAATAAAAAACTGCTTTACAAGAAGTTTGCTACAATTATGTTTTAAGTACATATAGTTTATTGATTAGTTCTTAAGCATTTCGCGTTGGAATCAAAAAATCTAAAGCAATAGAGATGACTTTAGTTTTTTTCCATCGAGAAAATTTCGTCTAATCGTGTATTCCTTTTACCAGATTCTAATACATACAATAATGTCAATTAATGTCAAAATTCGAAATATTAAGTCTCTAATCCATATACTTCTTGAAGTGCATGGAGTACAAAAACACGTTTTTTTTCACGGTAGCCGCTTAAGCCGTATTGGAAGACTTATAGGAGTCTTAGTAAGTTCTAACAGCAGGTTACCGACTTGTGTCCATCAAGCCGCATTGGGTTTGCGTAAAAGCATGGCTTAACCTCTTACGTTGATTTGTAAAAGTAGGCCTTTGCCCAGCAGTGGCAGGGAATACACATAGAGAATAGAGGGGAAGAATAGAGGGGGGATACACATAGATACCATAATTTTTATTTAAAAGCTCCTTTTTAAAAACAAGCTTATATAGCAAATACACAACGAGGATATCTATGCCTTCTTTCCGGCTCCATCATCAAACTCTGGATACCATTCGGGTCTAAAGTACTAGTCAAGACAAAACCAACTAGCTAACACGGGTTATATTGAGTAATTGTGTGGTGCCATTGGCCACCTTTTGGCTTCATCATCAAACCTTGAACGCTACTTGGTCGTATAGTACTCATCAATACCAATCTAACAAGTCTAAACACGAGCGGATTACGTTGTATATTTCACATGTTCCTATGGTCATCTTCCGAGTCCATCATCAGACCAGCTCTACGTTACCATATCATTGCATTTTCATCGACCTAGGTATGCTAAATTTCAGCCCAATCGGATACCCACAATTGCTTAAAAAATTGACCACAAAATTGGAACCGGAAAGACAGTCAGACTAAGCAAGTTAAATAAAAGCTTGTAAAATACACTTTGTTTGACCTGGGATTCGAACCCATAGCCTCGTGATCGCTACGCATATTATACGCCACTAGACCAACGAGACAGTGAAACTTTATCTTCGCAGATATAAAAGCAAATGGTGCAATAATAATCTGTACATATTACTATAGTGTTTTGCGCTCCGATATTTTTTATTGCGATCATTGTATCGACTCGGCCGATTTGTTTTTACAACTCAATATATATAAGTTCGCTTGTCCGTCTGTATTAAGGTCGTAAATAGTGAGTTTTATGTATTGGCGTAGAAAGATTGATAAGGGTTAGTGAAGTAGATTATTTAAATAAAATGTATGCTTATTTGTTTATTTAAAATACAGAGGTAAACTTGTTTACTATACAGAGGTAAACTGTCTGTGTAGGTTGAGTTCATACTGCGCATTGCGATGTTCAAATACTAGGTCGAATAAATGAAGTTATTCTATCATAAAACGCCCATTATCAGTCCAGAGTCTGAAATTGTGCCCAGTATATGGCAATAGGCTCGCCTCTATTACATCTTCGGTTAAAAGTGGGTGAACGCAGTACATCTCTCCCACCTCCGCTTGGGATTCCGCATCCATAGGCGTAACAGTGTATCTTTATTCTACAGAAGTAAACATTCAAAATATTACATTACATAATATGTAATATAATATTTGAATATTGTTATAGTACTTTTTGGATCAGAAGTGAAAATGAAGGTTTTCCCGCCACAGCTCGATAAACGATATTATTAAAAGGGCTCTTGCCACCATCAACATTCCTGCTGTCTTGGAACCGATAGAAATGTTCCGTGATGATGGCAAGAGCCCCGATGGCATGACACTGATCCCCTGGGATCGAGGGCGGGCCCTTGTGTGGGACGCCACATGCGTTGATACATTGGCTTCGTCCCACCTTAGGGAATCAGTGTCTAAGGCGGGAGCTACGGCTGAGAAGGCGGATCTGGGCAAGCGGCACAAGTATGTATCTATTAGTAGAGATTACATTTTTGTGCCGTTTGCGGTGGAAACGCTAGGCCCGTGGAGTAACAGCGCTAAAAGTTTTTTAAAATCTATAACACCTAGATTGATTGCCTCTACAGGTGACAAGAGGGCTGGCTTATTCCTCGCGCAGAAAATTAGCTTAGCTGTTCAGCGAGGCAATGCAGCCAGCGCTCTTGCCACCATACCACGCGGACAAGATTTAGACTTATAATTAGTGTTCGTGTTTCTTGTTGTTTTTATTTTATTTTGATTTAATTGTAATATAGATAGTAAAGTTAAATACATTCGGAATAATACCTTATTAAAATAAATAAGTGGAAATTGATTTTAAAAAAAACTAATTCACTACACACAACACTTTTATAAATTTTAACAAAATACCCGGAATCTTATTTAAAAAGTATAACGACAAAATAAATGGTGACTAATTCCACACTGATCAACAAAACAAAAGCAAGTAAGACTAAATTGGCTCACGCAGCCTCTTAAAATTATAGGGAGCTCCGACCATTACGACCGTCGCCAAGCAAATGGTGCAAATCTTAAACTACTCCCGCTTTTATACAAAATGGTGGGTAGTCTAGTAGTGGCGATGGGGTGCCGCTAACAGTACAAATAATAATCAAGTAATCAAATAAACAAGTAATATTGATTTGATGCGATTAGCGATCACGAAGATCTGGGTACAAATTCAAATGCTAGGTCAAACATATTGTGTTTTTTCAGTCCGGAGTGTAGTAAGTGTTCAGATACAATTGTATTTTACTCACCCTCGTTACATTGGAACCTAATATCGCTGACGATGTCTTGCTCCACGTTTGTATCTGGATTTTTATAGCCAGCACAAAAGAAGAATTTTATTTCGTCATTTCGATACTGCGTACCAATTCACGTGTACACACAATATACCTGTGTGTGTGTGAGTGATGTACTCTGTTGGCCTCGGGGCCTTTACACCTTCACCCGACAAGAGGGCGAGCGTGCAAAAACTACGCTTGAGCCAGAAGGGCAGGGGGGCAACTAGCTCAAGGCCGCCTCAAGGAGGAACGGCCTCGCCTTGGGCAGTCGCTATGGGGGAGGGCATACACTAGGTGTCTCGCCGTGGAGTTCTGCACCGGACGGTGGCCAAGGGATTTTTAAGGCCAAGGTTGCCGGCGAGGTCGTTGTCTGATCCTGTGTACACAAAACACCTGTACCACCCCACTTGTAGCATGTGGCATGACGGTAGAAACCTTGGTAATATTTTGACAGTAATCATTTCAATTTTAAATGCGGACTATCAAATTTTGGTAGAAATACCCAAGAAATACCTTAATAACATTTTCTCCGGCATGGGATTCGTCAAACCAGGATCTCGTGATTGCTGGCCGCGCTATTAGACCAAACAGACAATCTTAAACGAACGTATTATTTTAAGATCCAGAATAATTTATAGTAATTCGTCACCATCTCCTATCATCCATATTTCTAAAACAATAAATCACGGACATTTAACACCCCCCACTTAATAAATGGTGCAGGTTTAAAATTGATGTATTTACGACTAGTCGCGCCAGCCGGCGCTGCCCGCGAACGCTAATTAATAAGCGGCAAGTAGACGCCATTAAGGCGTCGTTACAAGCACTGTTATAGCACTAATCCTTTGGTTATGTAGCGGCCATTTTGTAGGAGAGAGCGGATAGCGTCTATGCTCTAAACAAAATTTAATTCGATGGCCGTGACTTTCCTCTATATGTAAGCTTGCGCTTCTATAGCTAGAAATTACTACATGATAGTCGTTCGGTTTATACTAATAGCTATGTAGACTGATTCGTGACAAAGGTTTAGTTAGATATATAATTAATGGATACTTCGTGTAAATTAAAATTTTGTAAAGTGTGAATATCATGGTGATATTATTTGCCCAAAGTGTAATGGGGCGCCAGTGTTTTATAATATATCTAACATTTGTATGCGTCTTATAAAAATAGTAGTACTATGTAATATCTTTGAAGCTATAATCATTTCTGTTTACAGTTTGACTGTATTGTTTTTTTTTTTAATTAGCCTATTGTGTCCCTCTGCTGGGCAAAGGCCTCCCCCTTCTTTCTTTCTTTCTTTATTCTTTATTGTACACGTTTAATTATAATAACAATAAGATAGGAAAGTTTATGTACAAAGGCGAGCTTAACTCAAAATTGAGTTTTCTTACAGCAAACCTAATAGGCATAGAGAGATGAAAATACAGAGGACAGTACCAAGTGTACAATCGAAGTAAAATGTGCAAAAAACTAACTATGTATAATTATACAATATATATCATATACATACAAACCTAACATAATAATATATACATATACATTTATCGATACATAAAAAATACATATATATATCAATAATAATACATATATATTTACACATATAGATCATGATGAAAGGAAATGCTCTTTAATTTTCCTTTTAAAGACGTCTAGTGAGACACTATCGCGTATAGTGTGTGGGAGTGAATTCCAAAGCTGCACTGCACGAACAGTAAACGAACCACTATAAAGGCTAAAAGTGTGATGGGGAGTGCGGAGAAGAAGGGAAGAAGATGTGCGGCAGGGTTTTTCCCTGGGGACTAGAAACTCAAAGCGTTCCCTTAGATAAGTTGGTGAATTAGGATTATGGAGAATAGAATAAAGGAGTGAAAGAATGTGAGTATCTCGACGACGTCGAATAGGCAACCACTTCAATCGCGCCCGAAATTCCGACACATGATCGTATTTTCGGAGCCCAAAAATAAAGCGGATGCACAAATTCTGAAGTCGTTCGAGTTTATTGAGGAGCTCTTCCGACGCGTCCAGGAAACAGACATCAGCATAGTCCAGAAGAGGAAGAAGAAGGGATTGAGCAAGTGTTATTTTTGTATGAAAAGGCAGGAACTTCTGGAGTCGCTTGAGAGACTGGAAAGAGAAATAAAGTCTTCTGCTTACCTTTGCAACGTGAACATTCCACGAAAGATGGCAATCGATATAAAGACCCAGATTTTTAGCCCATTTGGAGTAGACTATGGGTACTGAGTTGTAGAGTACTGGTGGAAGGACATCTTGATCCAAGTGGTTTATGTAGTATCTGCCACCAATAATGAGAGCTTTTGATTTTGTGGGATTTACTAGCAGGCCAAAAGGTTTAGTCCACTCGTTGATATTTTTAAGATCATTATTGATGGCATCAACGGCTTCGGGAAGCTCATCTATTTGAAAATGGCGATAACGTTGCAAGTCGTCTGCGTAAAGATGATAGTGTGATGATAGAATTTTAGTGACAGCGTTTATGAAGACTGAGAAAAGAAGCGGAGAAAGGACACCACCTTGGGGAACGCCAACAGTCAGATCACACCATTCAGAGAAGGCCTCATCGCAGCGGACCGACTGTGAACGACCCCAAAGATAAGAATTAAACGATTCAGTCACAGAAGAAGCTACATTAAGAGAGGATAGGATACCTAAGAGAATGTCAAAATCAACTGAGTTAAACGCACTGCTAAAGTCCAGTAGTACTAAAACTGTAAGAAGCTTATTTTCCATGGCCAAACGGATGTCGTCTGTAATCTTTATAAGAGCTGTTACAGTGCTATGGCCAGGACGGAAACCAGATTGGAACGGACTAAGCAGGCAGTTAGACGAGAGATAGCAAAACAGTTGATTATGAACAACACTCTCGGGTAGGACATGAGCCTTCTTCCACACCGAGGGAAAGGAGCTTGTGACAAGGGAATGGTTTATAATATGAGTTATGACAGGAACAAGTGTACTTAAAATGTGGAGGAGCATCTGAATATGCAGACCATCATCACCCACTGCTTTAGTGGAAATGGATAGGATATTTTTCTTTATATCTTCTTCTGTAACCTGGTGAAAAGAGAAGGGTGCACATTTTGGCAAAGAAATAGCGGAGAGAAAGTTCAAAGTAGAAGATTTTGTATTGTCATCCAGGATAACTGGCGACTTAGAGAAATGCATATTTATCGCATTGAGATCCAAATCGTGTGCGCCCTCATTACGGGCCTTACCGATGCCAAGAGACTTTAGAAATTGCCATACTTGTGCAGTGTTAAAATTTCGTATAGAATCATCAATGTGGCGTCTCTTAGCATCTCTACACATACAATTGCAACGATTACGCAAAGCTTTATAAGAGCACCAGTTTTCTTCCGTTGAAAACTTTTTATACCGCCTTTTTGCCTTATCCCTTATAGACATAGCTTTTTTGATGGAGTCAGATAGCCAAGGAGCGGGAAGATGTTTTACTCTCACCTTTTTTATGGGTGCGTGTATATTGTAAAGCTTTAAAACTAGACTATTAAAAGCTGCCATTTTCATGTCTAAGTCACTGCAGTCGTAGATAGGAGTCCAGTCAATATCATCCGCATCAGCGCTCAAACGATCCATATCAATGTTTTTGAAACCACGAAGGAAAAGAAATTTGGATTTACGTTGAGAGGAGCGAATTTTATAGGACAGATATATGAGGTCATAATATGAAAAACAGGCAGGCAATTGACCATGGGTGGCTACTTTACTAGGGTCAGAAACTAGTATTAAATCTAAGAGAGAAGGAGTACAGTGAGGAGCATGATGAGTAGCATTGAGCTGAAGGATATGCATATTGACAGAAGAGACAAGGGATCGGAGTTTACGGCTGCGTAGATCGTCCTTAAGCAAGCAAGTGTTAAAGTCTCCGAGGATAATAGTATGTCATATAATGAAGAGAGATATTCTAGCTTAGATTCAAAAGTTGAAAAATAATCTATGTGGCAACTGGGACTGTAATAAACGCCTAGAAGATGTTTAGTATGGTTAATAATAATTTCAATGAAAAGATGCTCGGCAAATTTTGAATAATCACTCGGAGACTGATCAATCACCCTATATACGATATCTCCTCGCAGATATATGGCAACCCTCCCACCTCCTTTGCCAGTCCTGTCATTACGCACCAGCTTGTAGCCAGGCAACGCATACTGCGTAGAAGGAAGGGCAGGCTTGAGAAAAGTCTCAGAGACAAGGATAGCATGGATGAGATTAGAATCGAAAGATGTCAACAAATCTGTATAATGTGCGGGAATGCTTTGAGCGTTTATATGGACCAAATTGAAAAATTTGCTGAAACCAATAAAATTTGAAGTTAGTTGGTCTCGCAGAAGAACAGAATTATCACTGAACGCGCTAGCATAGCTTTTATCAGATTCACAAGATGAAGAGCAAGACGCAAAACTATCTTCGGAATCATGATCTGACATAATTATTATCTTATAATAATAAACTAAAATAATAAATAAATAAGAATAATAACAACCCTTCTCCTTCCAAAGAGTTCTATCCTTGGCCAATGATGGCCATTCAGGCTGATATGCATCAAGATCATCGCGCCACCGCTTTTTAGGCCTACCACGACGACGATGTCCGGTTCTGGGACCCATTCAGGGCTTATCTTAGCCCACATATCAGTGTTCATTCGGGTCATGTGACCAGCCCAATCCCACTTGAGTCTAGCGGTTTTTACGCCCACATCTATTACACGGGTCATAGAACGCAGCACAGAGTTCCGCACTCGATCCATGCGTTTAATACCCAAGATGCTGAGCTCCAATGCCCTTAGTAGACTGTATTGTTAGTAGGCTAAATTTAAACGATATTTACGCTGTATAATATTAAGTTGTTTTTACCCCTATGTAATAAAAAAGTATCTACTTGACGGATAATGTAGCGTAGTGGTTAAGAGTTTAAGCTGCGCCACCCACTGTGTCTAGTCGCGGATTCGATACCCGCACGGTAAAAATCTTTGTGTGACCCACAAATATTTGTTTCGCTCTGGGTATGTGTGTATGTGAATTTTTATGTTTGTAAACGTACCCACGACACAGGAATTAATGCTAGTGTGGGGCTGCGTATTAGAAAAACCTTTCCAGTTATGTCTTTTGGAAATTATTTATTAGCTTTATATTAAATCAACATTAAAACTACATGTGTCGACTTTCAGTCTCGTAGGTGTCCCTCTATTTTTGCGAATAAATAAATATAACGTTATACGTACATTTAACAAAAAATATTGACACTAAAAACTGTTGACAATATAAAAATTGCATTACAAGAAGAAAATTATAGATTTCAAAATAAAATTGATTTCACATTCAACATATATTCGCTACCGCTTCTGCGTCCTCTATCGCTCGTCACTAAGTGCACTGAACTTTATAATGGCCTCATATTTACAGGGTATCGTTAAATCTGTGCTACGACGGCGATTCTAACCAGTTATTAGGATAATATTTTGTTACTTATAACGTAATCTTGAATCTACATAATTAGTTTCATAATAATAAATAATAATATTAGCCCTGTTAAGAAGCTGTCCCACTGTTGAGCACGGGCCTCCTCTCAAACTGAGAGGGTTTAGGCCATAGTCCACCACGCTGGCCCAGTGCGGGTTGGCGAACTTCACACACTTTCGAGAAACTCTTAGGCATGCAGGTTTCCTCACGATGTTTTCCTTCACCGTTAAAGCAAGTGATAATTAATTTTTAATACGCACATGCTTTCGAAAAGACAGAGGTGCGTGCCTGGGTTTGAACCCGAGACCTTTGACTTTGCAATCCAACGGTCTAACCACTAGACTATCACTGCTTTTTTTAGTCCCATGGTTGTAGGTATTTAAGATGTCAGACGAAGAACAAGATTGTTTCCAATATGCTCCATTTTTAGAGTTTATAGAATTATTTCTATATATCTATTATATATATTTCTATATATAATAGTAGGTATAAATAGTGGAACCTCTGCTGTCATCACATCCTCTGAAATGGTTTCAAAATAAATATAGAGTTATAATGCCGCAACACTTCCAAAGCTCTATATTTATTTAGAAATGATTGCTTAAGAAGCAATGAGACAGTTAAGCTGCTGTAAAAAGGAAACCTTTTTTAATCCACAAAAATACGAGGCAAAGCCTTAAATCGCTTTTCAAATGACTCAATCTTTTGTAATCATAACTAGGTCAGTTATTTCTCGGATGAAATCTCAACCAAGCAATCTGCAATTAGCCCACTTCTCGCTTTAGTCCTCTCTTACACCTTTTTTTACCTTTTACCCTTTTTACTTACTATTAGTTTTTAACAAGCTGTTATTTAACTTGCAATGCTCGTATGTCTGTCTGTCTTTCCGGTTCAAATATTAAGATCCATTTTTAAGCACTTGTGGGTATCCGATTGAGCTAAAATTTGGTATACGTATGTAAAGCCGGTGACAGTATAATAATATGGTACCATAAAGCTGGCATGATGATAGAGTCGGAAGGTGGCTATAGGAACACGTGAACTATACAACGTAAACCCCTCGTGTTTAGGCTTGTTAGATTGGTATTAACAAGCACTAACTAACCAGATAGTGTTCAAGGTCGGATGATAAAGCTGAAAGGTGGCCAATGGAACTCAATTACTAAGTATAACTTCGCCGTGTTTAGGCTCGTTGTATTTGTCTTGACAAGTACTTTAGACCAGGATGGTGTCCAAGGTCTGAAGATGGAGTTGGAAGAAAGCCATAGGAACTCCTTAACTAAGCAAGATAATATCTTTGTTGTGTTTTTGCTAGAAAAGGTATTTTTAAATCCAAATTATTTACGCATAGATTGACCACTAGAGCATACAATGAATCATTTCATTCATTAAATCATCAGGCTGCAGGAAAAAGACCCCCCCCCCCCCCCCTAATGATCGCCAAGAATAACTGGCTTTGTGTTGGACTACCCAGCTTTTACACGCGACCTTCACCAGGGGACTTCTACAATACTTGTAGAGGCATTCAATTTGAAGCTTATTAAAAAGAAATCACACCTATATTCTCCTAGCGGGGATGGCAGAGGGGTAGGTCTTTACTGTGTACATCTGCTTATCGCCGAAATGTTAAGTCACAAATAAGGGTAAGCCTATTACCATTATACCGGGCACAATTCTAGACTTGGGTCTGATACTGGGAAGTTTCCAATAGAAAAAGCACGCTTTGTCCTCCCAAGGAGCTCGTGATGGTCACTATAACTATACGCCATTAGAACAACGCGGCAGTTAAACTTACAATATTCTAATAATCAAAAATATCAAATTAAGTGTCACAGCTAACCAAACGACGAAGACCTAATTCGTACCCCGATGATACCCTTATAATGACAACGACATCTGCTCCGAATAACCGAAACTTCGCTAGAATCGACAGCCGACCTACACTCTAATCATGAAAACGTATTTATGACCTAATTAAACTCGTGTCGGACCCGACGAAGCGGGACAGAACATCGAAATAACAACAAGAGCGACAGAGACGCAAACCACCCCGACCCAGTGATTAATGCTTGTTATATGGCTGGTTAAGTACCGTGTAATTTGCAAAACGACCCTTAATTACCGTAGAGCAGGGCTACTATTGCTGTCTTTGTCCTTGTGGTAGAATTATTCGTGTGGGGAAGAGAGGGAGGTGTACGTTTACAGAGCGACTTTAAAGACGGTATTTAATGAGGCATTATGATGTCGGATGCGCGGATTAGGTCCACATGGAAGCGAAATTGTTAGCTATTCTCTTTATATTTGGGTTTGCCGGCAAGCAAACAAGAGAATTTAGTGTATGTACGAATTTACGGCGCGAATCGCGCTGTTTGACTTTCAGTTTACTGTTAAAACGTTTTTTAAACTTGTGCCAACTCGTGAAACGTTCGGAAATCGCGTTGGAACAAAATACGACCAATTTTAAGTCTACTTTCATTTATTTGTTTGTCGAAATTGAAATTCTTTAGTCTGTAATTTCATTTCAATATAAATAGGTACTCAATAAAACAAATGTATTGTAACATAAAATTGTATTTATATTTTATATTGAAAGTAAGATTTCAAATTAAGAAAAGTACTGGGATTTTTATTTAGCAAAATGGTTTTTACTGTAATCTTTGCATATGACAGAGATTTTGAGACTCCTCAAAGAAGGCTTAGAAAGGGACACCTAGGAATAGAAATTATTATATTAAAATATTATATTAAACGTTTTTTAACAAAAACTTACATATTATACCTACTTGACCAGACATTGCTAAATTGAGCAACTTCAATTTCAACCTCTAAAATCAAGAAGTACTTATCAATCAAAAAATGAGTCAAAAAATAAAAAGTATGTGAATACTTAACACTCTACCACCCGTTCGGAATGTCAGTCCCGTGGTGAATGGGGGCTAGAAATTCGACGGTTACTCTTTCAAAAATGAGAAATTTACAATATTTCTTGTTTTAATTGCGTTTATGGGGTATGGGAGAATAATGCAGGACGAGTAAAATAGATGGGCTTAAGTATAGATTAAACGTAAGTGTACTTATATTCATGGTATCAACCACTCCTCCGATTTACAAAAAAAGTCTTTGTAAAGGTATATAATAAAATATAAAAAATGTAACAATAATAATAATAAGAAAAAACTGCTTACTATAACATATATAACGA
This sequence comes from Phalera bucephala, assembly GCA_905147815.2. NCBI lineage: Eukaryota > Metazoa > Arthropoda > Insecta > Lepidoptera > Notodontidae > Phalera > Phalera bucephala. The sequence goes on along the minus strand of LR990627.1, from coordinate 26,334,124 downwards.
GTGCGAACAAATCACTTGGCGTGATGCCGAGCGAGTTAAATTTTAACGAACCTATCGTTACACAAATACACTATAAACTTCAAGCATTAACCCACTCTCCTTTTGCCCAGGTATGGTTCCAAAACAGAAGAACAAAATGGCGGAAAAAGCACGCAGCAGAAATGGCGACAGCCAAACGCAAGCAAGAAGAACTTGGAGAGGAATGTGATGACCAGGAGCCACACGACAATGAATGCAGTGACGAGGAGGAAGCCAAAAGGCCCAGGCTGGACATCCACCAGCACCTTGGCCATCACCAGCTCCCCCATCGACAGTGATCGCTCCTCCCCGGTGAAGACGCCGGAAAGTGTGATAGTGTTGACAAAGTCAATTATAAAGACGATACAGATACGCAGAATTACTTCAATTACTCTGATTATGGTAGGTTTAAAGAAGACGAAGCTCCGTGCGACCTGTCCAACTGGCAGTTCAAGAGTTTCGAAGGTGCCCCTGAGAGAGACAATGTGAATGGTGATGATGTCAGTGTTGACGATGAACAGCCGATCAATTTCGCGTATTATCACTTTTAAGAAGACATATTTGGATAGTTATTTCATGAGGTACTGGAAAAAATGCTTTGAACAATGCTTATGTTGGTAATTTTGTTAATACTTCTCTGAAAACATTTGTTTAATGTAATGAATACAAAATTCTGTATTTTACTGCAAATACACTGGAATGGTCATTTATGATAGCTGTACACACTTATCAATGAGATAATTAAAAATAACAGATTTGCAGTTTTAGCAAACATCAAATAGTGAATGCTATGCTTTTCATGAAATGCACAAAACATTCATCGGGCTTTTTTATAATTGAGGTAGAAAATATTACCATTAATATTAAAGTTGGTTGGCCACAGCATTATTTCAGTCACCGTGATGATTTTCAGGATATATCCTGGGGATATATACTTCAAGCGTAAAAGTGTACTGCTAATATTGTGTATAATGCCACAAACTTACCTATTCTGATGTTCCATTATTACCGTCTATGAAATTATTTAAAATTTAAATCCGAATAATAGTAAAAAGTGTTATAGCGTTGATGTACATACCATAACGATAGAAAAATATGGAGAAGAACTATTTATTGACACATTTTTTTCTGAACTTAAATATTCTCGTAACTATCAGTGATTAATTTGGTGATCTTCAAACTCTAACATAACACCATCTCGCCTAGTATAGGGGTGCCCAAGCAAGGGTGGCCGAGGTGAACTGTGTACTAAGTTACCTTCTACATTTATATTGAAACAGCTAATTTCAATTTCATAGAATATTGGAACAGATAAAAAAATACTACCTTACTTAACATTGATAAATTACATCTATCCAAAAGCTAAACTTAAGAAAATACATGTCAATGATAAGAATACCATGTTAGCGCTATGAAAAAAATATAATTAAACTACTAATTAGCTTTTAAAATGTAAATATTATAATTATAAGTAGTCATGTGATAAATAAGTAATTTATTATAATTAAATACTATAGATTTTACATCGTACTTTGTGAGTATAAAATTGTAAATTTTATGGATCTTTATACTGGTGCCAATTTCCTATTCGTAGTATATAATATGAGTATTAATGGATTTTTGTTCGAAATTTTGGTTTTATTTTGTTGTTCAAGCAATGTATGGGTTGTAAATGTATGTTTGTTCACAACTGAGAACCTTGGGCCAGCATTTTTTTTATATAATGTAACTGTACAAACAAATGTGTGGTGAAAATGTATTAAATAATTATTATCATGAACAACAATTCGCTGGGCATAAGAAATAATAGCTAATTATTTTTGCAAATATCAAATTTAAGAATGTTAATTACAGAATTGTATAATGTCCTTCTTAAAGCGACATTGGCAAACTTCACTAAAATAAATTATGTTATTTGACACTGTTCTTTTATATATTCAAATATAAAATTATGTCAATGTGTTTAACTTACATTCTTTTCTAATAAAATCGGACCTTGTCTTGGTATACAGTGTATAAGGAAAAAGTCTGCAAACCTAAAACAGGTAACTGTACTTATTAATAAGAATAAGTCTTCATATGGGGACACATGATTTCCATAATAAAAGTGGTTTGTATCGGTGTATACCAATACCTATTTCAAGTTTTCACCCATCTGTCCTTTACATCTTGTCTACCAATTCAAGTAACGTAAGTAAAAATGCCCAAAACATCGTATCTAGTTTATTATCCTGGGCTAACTCTAATGTGGACTAACTATAATGAATATATTACGGCTAAATTCATTAATTTAAGCTAAACATTTATTTTGTACAGTCGCCTTGAACTTATATTGTGTAAATAATCTAGATATAACACACCACAGATTATGATTGTCGCAGATAAGCGCATGCAATATGTATATTGTACATTTTAATTATAAACTTGTAAATAAATATTTAAACGAATTTAACTATTGTAACTACTTGTAGTGACGACCACGCAGATATATGAAGTGAATATCGAATATGCACTATTTATCCAATAAAAACACAAGCTATGAATTTTATTCAATTTTAGCCTATAAGATACTAAATATTGGCATGCCATGAAGCTGGATATGGTGAAACACCTCAAACACTGAAGATCTTATGTAATTCATACCCATATTCGCAAATAAAGATATGATTATGATTATCACATAATAAAAATACAACTTCATTTTTATTATACAACAGAGATACAACAACAAATAGCATTGTTAGGATATGGTAGAAAATTTATTGCAACAACTTCTATTTTTCGGTGTAAATTGTCGTAACTTATCATTACTTATTTAATAATGTAACATTTTTTTATTTTGTGAATAGTTCTAATATTTTTTTTATGCAAGACGACTGTTAATAATGTTTACTTCCTTAATTATAGCATCATACGATACAATAACCTGTATTCCCCAATATTTATTCTTAAACTACCTATATGAAAGTGAATCACTCCTGTTGGTGTATATTTATCTATCTATCTATCTATAACCTCACGCCCCCTCACGTCACGATCCCTTGCGGGGTAGGCAGAGAGTACAGAGTTCCAACAGGTTCTTTCCTTACATACCTCTCTGGCTTCCTCGACTCTCATAGTTTGTCTCATACACGCTCGCCGGTTACGGAGACTCTTGACTTTTCCTTCAGATAAGACTCGGTTTATTTGGTCGTGGTAAGATAGTCTAGGTCTTCCCCGGTACCTGCATCCTTCCACTTTCACATTGTATATCTGTTTTGTCATTCTTTCCTCTGGCATTCTTTCTATATGCCCGAACCAACGGAGCATGCCCTTTCTCATCTTTACACCGATACTATCTTTCATATAATATGTATATTTAAATAGTGCATATTCGTATCAAAACACGTTATGTAATACGAAATAAAATACAATATAAGCCTAAATAGAAAATGAGCTTCAACAGATACAATTTGCTTATAAATGCAAAAATGAATAAACCGAAATAAAAGCTTGTAACTATATAAACCCACCAAGTTAAATGTCCATTTGTAAGTACACTAATCAGAACTACAGAAGAAATTAAAAATAATCGTGTTAGATCATAAATGAGCGTGGAAAATCTACGTATGTGGTTGAAATAAACGGTTAGTAAAAATGATTGGCTTTGTTTCTTATTTTTCACCCTCACCTAGAAGAAAATTTTAAGTAAATTAGTAGTCTATAGCATATTTTTATTATATGTTATTCTTAACTCAATCGGAATATAGCGATTTTAATATAAAGGCACAGTATTGAAAAGGTGATGCTGATATAAAGAAGTACGAATAACTAATGGTATGGGACCAGAAAAAGGATATAAGCGCCGCGGTATGTGTAAGTATGAAAGGAAAACAAACGTAGCGAGACTAAAAACCCTATTACAGAAAACAGATTTTGTTGAACGACATGATAGCACAACTACTAAAGGAGGAACAAAATCAATATTTTTTTTTAATTGCTAAAATTACGATGCTTATTGAAATCATGAAAATTTTTGATTAATGATGCTATGAATGAGACTTTTCATATTATTAGGAATTCGTAGAGAAAACAGATTATAGGTTTCTCAGATAACATTTGATATTCATAAGTTAAAAGCCTTCTATTACAAAGGCATTTTACATCTATCAAGCAAGCAACAGACTTGTCGCTAATCTAAGTTGGTATCGTTTTGGTAAAATATGTATTTGTATATAAAAACAGAAAAAAGATTCAACAGAGATAGAACAAAGTCTAATTCGTAATAATTAATGCAATTGGAGCAGTCATCAACAAATGTCATCTTAGTTATTTTAAGAGACAACAAAGTATCAAACTGTGTAAGTATGTTTTATCGAGTGACACTAACACAAGTTAGTGTCATTAGTAAGTAACTCTCAGAACAAAGTTATGGGAATTGAACCCAGGACCCTTACCTTAGTATATAAGCCGGGCAACCACTAAAATCCAAAGGACGTCACGTAGATAGAGATGGGAACGCTGTACTGAGACGCTGTATTACTAAAAATGACATCCAGTCAAAAATGACGTACATGAAATATACATACAATTAATGCTAAAATACTCTTTGTTTGCCTGTGAAATTAGACACGCAGCCGATTGCTTGAGAAAATGCTTATAAAACGATCCTTAACGAAGAATTACTCAATACCAAAAACTATTATCTACATAGTTCCTGCCAAAAATTATAGATTCACATAGAACAGTTCTCTTCTATCAAAAGCCGAAGTAAACACACCTAATTACTCCCAAACTCTTTCACATACAATTGCATTAACTCTTGACAAAATTCCTGTACAAAAAATCAGTACCAACCCTCAAACTACCCCTCCAGTCAAATCACACTTGCGTAACACACTCACCCCCGCTTTAAAATGGAGTAATAAATAAAAGGTAGACAGCGCACCTTATCGCTTCGAGCCTCGGCCACAACAAATGAAAGAATACCCCCCATTTCCCTCCCCCACACGCCATCTCTTTCCAACAAGCCGTAAACGATGTTTTACATTTATAAGTACAAGAGGACGCGCGGCGTAAAACACCGTATCTGCTACTCGAGTTTACAACTTTGTTCTACGGAATTTTGAGTTGCTTTTCGGTTGTAGGTGAGGGATGTCTCAGTCGGTTGCCATAGAGATGGGTGGCGTCCCGATTTTTGCTAGGAGAGCGCCTCCTTCGATGAGTTCGGATCGTACATAAGTATTGGTTCGATAAGCCCGGGATTGAGTAAGGATGCCCACAATGTTGTATTGAGGGGTCTGAAGCGGGTACAAATTGTGATTCTGAGCTGGAATGCTTTGATGTTAAAGGATGGGGCTTCAGAAAATTGATTTCGTGATTTTTTGAGTTAAGAGTTACTGATTGTGTATTGATTTAAAAAAATAACTACGTCACTCCTATATTCCCCAAGCGAGGTTAGCCGTAGTGTAGTGTCACTGTGTACACTTACAAACATATGTATCACCGACGACGACAAGTTCGAATGTTATAGGGAGTAAACTTATTGTCATTGTGGCAGAAACGTTGTAATTTGTCAAAAGGATCTTTCTGCCCGACAAGGCTGCTGTCTGGCGGAGCCTGCCACCGCCCGAGAGTTATTTGCGTTAATGATCTATGCTGTTGGCCACGGTGACTTTACAGCTTCACCGGACAAGAATGCAAACGTGCAACAGCTACTCTCTAGCCAGACTCAAGAGCTGATATTAGGGGCTTGTATGTATATATGTCACGCGTCGTACGAACGCTCATATCGCGATCTAGACATGTATGAAGGATTGTTGTCTTCATTCGGCGCCATCTGTGGGCAGAAAGTCGCAACTTTTTGTAGTAATAAATGTAGGGTCATGACACCATTATACCAAGCACAATTCCTCAATCGCAATAGGTTTGTCACTTTTCATTGGAACCTAATATAATATTAGGTCGTGGTCCAGAAAATTATGGGTGTTCATACTGTACACACACTTATGCTTCGCTTGGGAAATACTCGTATAGGCGCGGAGGCGTATTATAAGCATAATAAAATTATTACATTAAAATACCCTATAATAATAATAATAAAGCTTTATTTAATTACAACGATAACAATTGGTAACTTATTAACCTGTAATATTCAATTACATTTGTTACACTTAGATGAATTTGACTTCTAATTATAAATTCTATTTAGTCATCATTTCAGCCTATACTTGTCCACTGCTGAACATAGGCCTCCCCAATCGCTTTCCAGCGTAACCGGTCCGATGCCACCTGCATCCAACGATTTCCTGCGATTTTCACAAGATCGTCGGTCCATCTGGCAGGCGGTCGTCCTACGCTGCGCTTGCCAATACGTGGTCTCCACTCTAGAATCTTTCTGCCCCAACGCCCGTCCGATCTTCGCGCTATGTGGCCAGCCCATTGCCACTTCAGCATGCTAATCCTGAGGGCTATGTCGGTGACCTTGGTTCTTCTACGAATCTCCTCATTCCTGATTCGATCACGTAGAGAAACGCCGAGCATAGCTCTTTCCATAGCTCGCTGAGCAACTTTGAGCTTTTTTATGAGACCTATTGTAAGAGACCACGTCTCTGATCCATATATCATCACTGGTAACACACATTGACTAAAAACTTTAGTCTTTAGGCACTGAGGTATTTTGGATGAGAAGATGTTGCGCAGTTTCCCGAACGCTGCCCAGCCGAGTTGGATTCGTCGATTGACCTCTCTCTCAAAGTTGGACCTACCTAACCGGACTGCCTGTCCCAGGTAAATGTATTCGTCGACAACTTCAAGAGTAGAGTTCCCAACGGTGAGTGCGGTGGGTACGACATGGACATTAAACATTATTTTTGTTTTGTCCATATTCATTTTAAGACCCACTTGTTGGGATACTCTATTGAGGTCACCGAGCATTCGTCCTACATCTTCCAGCGACTCCGCCATGACCACAATGTCGTCGGCAAATCGAAGGTGAGTGATGTATTCGCCATTGATGTTGATGCCAAGCCCTTGCCATTCCAAGAGCTTGAAGGCGTCCTCTAAGGTGGCCGTAAACAGTTTCGGAGAAATGACGTCTCCCTGTCTTACTCCTCTTTTTATGGGGATCACCTTCGTGCACTGCCCCTGTACTCGGACTGACATGGTGGCGTTATTATACAAGCACTTCAACACTTCGATGTACCTATAGTCAATGCGGCATCGCCGGAGAGATCTAAGAACCGCCCAAGTCTCGATCGAATCAAAGGCTTTCTCATAGTCCACAAACGCCAAGCATAGTGGCCGATTATACTCCTCAGTCTTCTGTATAACCTGCCGCAACGTATGTATGTGGTCTATGGTACTAAAACCTTTCCGGAAACCGGCTTGTTCGGGAGGCTGGAAGTCATCAAGCCTTCGTTCGAGACGATTCGTAATGACTCTCGTAAACAACTTATAAACATGGCTCAGCAGTGTGATGGGCCTATAGTTCTTCAATAAGGTGTTATCACCTTTCTTGAAAAACAGCACCACCACACCCCTGTTCCATGCTTCCGGCGTTTTCCCTTCAAGCAAGACGGAATTAAATAGCCTCTGAAGGACTTTAAGTACCGGCGATCCGCCCGCCTTCAGAAGTTCTGCAGTAATTCCGTCTTCACCCGGCGCTTTGTTGTTTTTAAGTTGTTTGAGAGCCATCCTAATTTCGCACAGGCTGATGTCCGGGATATCTTCAGTGCAGTGTCGGGTTAGCTTGGCTCTTGGGTCTTTTACCAAGTCAACAACAGGTTTAGCTACTGAGGTATATAACTTTCCATAGAACCTCTCTATCTCCCTGAGCACCTCTGACCTATTTGACGTTACGTTTCCGTCCTCCGTCTTCAGCTTCGTCAACTGGCTCTGCCCAATAGACGCGTCTCTTGCGAACACTTTAGAGCCCTTGTTCTGCTCTATGGTCTCCTCAATACGCCTTGCATTGAAGGACCGTAAGTCGTGTCGCAAGGACTTCAATATCTGTCCATTAAGCTGCCTATAGGACTTAGCATCATCGGAGGTTTGGAGCGTCATGGAACGTCGCTCAGCCATGAGGTTTTGGGTGTAGTCAGATAGTTTTTGAGGCCTATTTTTACGGTGGGTCTTAAAATACTTGGACCCGACCGTATGAACAGTCTCTACCAGCCTGTTGTTGATTTCGTCCACTGATGCGCTGCTGTCTAGCAATTCGAAGCGGTTTGACAATTCAAGTTGAAAGTTCTCGGGGTTTTGGATATATGCATGAGTAGGTCGGAGCGTAGACTTCATCAGACGCGATCTTTCCATTTTGACATTAATATTAAATGTGCCTCTGACCATTCGGTGATCACTGCCGGTTTTTACCCTATGAATCACGGAGACATCATTAAATATTTGTCGCTTGGTGCTCATGATGAAGTCTATCTCATTTTTTGTGGAACCATCAGGGCTCATCCAGGTCCATTTCCTATGAGGCGGCTTCTGGAAGAAAGAGTTCATCATAAAGAGTCCCTCTTTCTCCAGAAATTCGGCCAGCCTCTGACCCCTGGGGTTGCGCTGCCCATATCCAAATTGCCCCACTCTCAACTCATCATCGCCCCGTTTGCCCAGCCGCGCATTGAAGTCACCCATAACCACTGTTAAGTGTGTTTTGGAAGTATGTATGGCTCTACTAATGTCCTCATACATAACTTCGACGTCATCATCTGAGTATGCCGAGGTCGGTGCGTAGACCTGTATGACCTTCAGCGAATATCTTTTGGATATTCTGAGTATCAGGTACGCTACCCTGCTCGACACACTAGTAATGGACACAACGTTGTTTATGAGTGACTTGTGGACGATAAATCCGACACCACCTTGGGACTGCTGTTCGCCCTCCCGGTAGTAAAACAAGTTGCCGGATTTTAAGGTTATCGTGTCCTCGCCCTCTCTTCGGACCTCCGATAAACCAACAATACTCCACCGCAACTTGTTTAACTCTTCTTCCAGCTCAACTAGCTTCTCATCTGTCCTCAATGTGCGTGCGTTGTATGTCACCAGGGCCAATTTTCGGTTTTGGTGGTAGCCGAATCTCTGCCGGAGATTCTTAGCACCCCTTGTCCTGTCGTTACCATGGCTGCTACCGTGGCCAGGACGAACAGGACCGCCGGGGACTAGGGGCCTGGTTTTCCTACTTTCTTCCATAATTGGGGGTGTTTGCCATACTCGCCACGCTTGGCAGGCGGGTTGGCGAGCGCAGTTATTGGTCGTCGAAGTGTTAAGGGAACGCTGCTGCCCATTCCCTAGTTTTCCCTTAGTCGCCTTGTACGACACCCGATGGGATGAGATGGGTTGGTCCTATTCTAAGCCGGGAACCACGCGGCCACCATTCTATTTAGTAATTATTTTAATTATTATTTGCTTCATTTATCAACTACCTAATTATTTATTACATGGACCCGGTTCCGGTAAAAACCTCCCCCAAGGAATGCCATCCTTCTCTGTCATTAGCTCTGTCTAGCCAACTTCCACCCGCGCACGCTACAATTTCGTCTGCCCATCTGGCCTTTGCTCGACCTCTTGATCTGGTTCCTTTTGGCCCAGACCACTTTACTGACCGTAGAGTCCATCTATTGTCCTTGTAACGGGCTACGTGACCCGCCCACTTCTAACATCGTCGGCGAAAAGTCAGTGTACTCAGTACACCTCTACTACCTCCGCTTGGGAAAGTATAGGCGTGACGGTTTAAATATGAAAACTGTCGTTAAAAAATAAATAATTAGGTATATAGTTACAGCAATATTTTATAAAACCTTGTCGTCCAGAATTGGCGACATTTATTAACAAATTGATTGATGATCGTTATTAAATTTTATTGATTCAATCCAGCTTTATTAATATTAGATTTTTACCAATATGGAAACAATGGCTTCATGGGGCTATACTCTTATTGTGACAGTTTTATTGGGCTTATATATCCAATTTCACACTTAAAGCCTATACTAATATGGTTGAAACTTTTTATGTTTGATTTATGCGCTACAACAATTTTATTTGTCTCAATATCTATATCAGACAGTGTATCTTTATCTATGTAAGACAGTGTAGACAGAGAGTAAAGAGTTTCAATAGGTTCTTTCCTTACAGGCCTCTCTTGTTTCTCTAGTATAGTAGTTCGTCTCATACACGCTCGCTAGTTATAGAGACTCTTGAGTTGCCTATCAGATAAGTTACAGTCTATTTAATACTGAATAGATAGTCTAGAGTCTAGACCTTTCCCGTTCCATCCACTTTCGCACTGTATTTTGTCATTCTTTCTTCCGACTTATTTCTTATAACCCAAACCAACAGAGCTTAGCCTTTCTCATCTTTACACCGATACTATCTTTCATACCTACCCTCTATCTTACTACGCTGTTGCGAATACGGTCGGTCAGCTTAACTACGCACATCTTCCGCAGAGCTCGCATTTCGATCGCTGTCCTGCTTTCATTGTCTTTCTTACATACCTAACTGTCACTGTCATATAACAGCGTTAGACAAGCACTCCGTTATGCATGGTCAGCTGCGCCTTGTCTTAAGTGCGGGTTCCCAAGTAGCTTTCTCACCATTCACTTTATTCCCTGCATTGACTTTTCTCTGTATGTCAACGGAGTATTTTCCATTCTTATTGAAGGCGCATCCAACTTTCACAAACTCATTCATTTGCTCCAGCACATCGTTACCAGCCACGGTTGACTTGTTAACTAATTTGTTAATATTATATAAACAAATTGTTTGTGATACACACCAAAATACTTGATGATATTTAAATCATGTGACCTGACTACCAACTTAAAAACCTATATTTTCCAAGATGGGGTGATGGAAGTGTACTGAAGATTTATTTTAGTTTTACATAATCTTACGACCATATAACATGCTTATGTAATTCAAAATCATCAATTAAATTATCTCAAACACATGGCCTTTTATATATCTATGTATATCAATGTATACATACCATCATGCCAGAGGCGCTCGTATAGCTATGCAAGAGCGGTGTCCTTACCAATCCCTAAGGTAAATCAGCATTCGACTCGGTCCGCCTGAGATGGGTGACCGCATGTGGCATTTTCATATACGATCGTCTCCGTGCTTTGGAATATACGTTAAGCCGATTGTCCCGGCTATCACTTAATGTGGTAGTCGTTAAGCCGAGTTGGAAACCTTATAGGCGGCTTGATAAGTTCCAACAGCAAGTGGCCACAAACCTGCCTCCACCAATCCGCACTAAGTCCGCGTGGTGGAGTATGACCTAAGTCTCTCACTGCGTTTTGTGAGAGAAGGCCTTTGCCTAGTAGTGGGCCAGTATAGGCCGATATTGTTATTATATATATGACGCCAGGTTACTTATGGAATAGATAGAGAATAGGTACTCTCTGCCTACCCCGCAAGGGATCTAGCGTGATGAGATAGATAGAGAATAGGTAAAGTGCAAATGGATTCTCCTCTACAGAACTCTCGCCTTTTCTAATCTCATAGTTCGTCTGTGATGCACATACATACTTTAAAAAAAAGAAACATCATCTCTATCATCACGCCAGACCCTTTGCGGGGTAGGCAAAGAGTACAGAGTTCCAACAGGTTCTTTCCTTACATACTTCTCCGGCTTTCTCCACTCTCATACGAGTAGGAAAGAAAACATCAAGAAACATCATTATTCGATTTAACCCCTTAGGGGATTAATACTCGAGCTAGCGGGTTGAAATGCCATTCTCAGAACTCACTTATGTTGAAATACTCGTACTTAAGTCATCTAGACCAATCCGGTTTAAGTTGTCCGTTTTGCTATCAGTCAGTAAGTTTTAGGATTCTATTAAGTTGAAGATATGAAAGCATTCTTAGTCTAAGTATTGCTGGAAATCGCAAGATCTTGGGCTCCAATCCTAGGCTGGACAGTTTAGTTTTCTAGAGAAAAAATCTTAGCTGTAAGAGTTTGCAACTATACCCGGAATAATAATATAATGGCAATAGAAGCTCCCCTATTACATGGGGACCTAACATCAGTGAATTATGTTAAGATGTACACTACTACCATACCGCTTGGTGAATACAAGCGTGACAATGTTTATTTTTTAAAAGATATAAAACCAAACATACCTCGTTTTCCTATTAAGCAATTCGTCGTTTCTTCATCAGATTTCACACCTACAAATACCGTATTTGGAGCTGTAAGTTAAAGCCATGAATCATTTAACGGGGAAACAAAGAGATTGATTGGGTTCTTAGCGATGGACATAAAAACGCAATAAATGCCTACGCGCCGAAGACACAGGGCGCAGCACGGAAACTTTATCGATAGCGTGACGGTAGCGAGTTGATATGCCCTCCCTGTCACAAAAAAATTTCTTACAAAGCCCTCACAGAGCTGTGCAGAAATAAAGGGAGAGTGTCACGTTCCTATTTATTAAATTTGAATGTGAAGAGTGAAAAAGACGGCATATCAACTTGATGGCGTAACGCTAACGTCAATGTGTTCGTACTAAGCCTTCTGAAGTTAGCGGGCTGGAGATGACCACACAGGAGACGGTGTATTCTACCGCGAGCTATGTTCTTCAAAAAGTGGCATAGGTGTATTGTACATCCACATTTAGCTGACGATTTTAGGTCCTAATATAAAAGGGGCAGCCTATTGACATTATACTGAGGATAGTTTCAGACTCTGAACGGGTATCAAGAATTTTCATAAAAAACTTCAATTACTTACTAAAGCACATAAGGTCAAGTAGATACCTAGTTGAAACGGTGGAAAACACGAAAAAACACCGTTGCTTCTGCATTAGTAGAAGTCTATTGTATATAACCATTATAGCGATGATATTAGATCCCAATGTACTAAATATTTTTCAATAGTAAGCCCGCATTCGCAGGAACGCTTTTTCAAGGCGGGTTTTTAAACCGCCGTAAGCCCTCTTTGAAAAAGCACCATTAGTAATTTGTTTTATTCCAGCGCTTTATTAACGTGCGTTGTGCGCTTGTGCGCATGAGAGGTAAATTTTAAACTTTGTCCGAACTCTGTATTGAAAGAAAAGATCAAAAATATTAATAGAAAAGGTTTGCATATGAGAAGCATTTTACATTTACATCTTGAGTTCTTAGATTTATGCGAATGTTACTCATGGAATGCAATTATTTTTCTGATTTTATCGCGGTTTGTTTTTAAGTTGCCGACGTTTTGAGTGCTTCACAACATCCATATTCACGGAAAGAACTGAGTTGTTTTACGTCCAAAATTCTCAACAAACATCTTATACGTTTCAATCTTGAAGCAATATCGCTTGTCATTCATCAGAATCTACCTTAAATTCGTTGAGAAATAACTCAGGAACCGTAGCACAGACGTGAGTGACACACGACTATAGATTTAGTGTCCGCCATAGCATAAAACCAGCAGGCTCACTCTGTACGTATATGTATACGTAAGTGTTTATGTAGACGTGTCGATAAGCTATATATGTCTTGCAGTGGACGTCTTTCGGTTGTTGATCGGTAATATGGCAGTCGGTTCATCTGAAACACATCGCATTGTTATACAATGCTAAATTACGACGCACGAACACGATAAACAGACCAACAAATTAAAGAGCTTACGCAAAGCTAACTTTCCCTTGTATAAAAATTTAGGTAGTCTGATACGCGAACACGCTGCATGCGGATGCATAGTTTGATGGGATGCATAGCATAGTTAACGCGCTTAATTTATTCGTGAAAAACTACGTCAGCATGGAGGAATGGCTGTATATCCGTCGCGTAAACGATTAGCACTTGTAGCCATGTTGACTTTCTATACTTATTAACGCATGACGCAACAATGAGAGACATATTGCGACTAAAAATCACGATGTCACTGGCACGTCTATATTCTCCAAGCCATGGTTGCAGAGCTGTGCTGTTTATACTCACATATTTCCGACGATGTTAGGGAGTAAGAATGTAATAGGGAGCGAGCTTATTGCTATAATAATGGGCCCATGGAACTTCCAGACATCGGACTGCAATTAAATTTTTTTCTATAGAAAAAACACCAGTCCGACCAACGAGGCAGTTAAAAAGGGGAGGCGGAAAGTGAATATATGTAAAATGCTTGCATCTTGGCTGGGCCTGCTGATGTCACAAGCTGTATGCATGTCCGCGGGTGATCCCTGATTTATACATTCACCCACATGGCCCACGCAATAATTAATAACCTTTATCGCCGATACTGTTCAGAATAACGCCGAGACAGTTTTATTGTATGACAATAATCGTGATGTTTTTATTAGCGCTTTTCTCTCGATGCGGTAGAGCTTAGATTATTGATGGGAATTCACATGTGAGCGCATAAAATTGTTACCAACATACTTCGTTCTTGCAATCAATAATTAGAATATAGGTAAGTACTGGAGAAAACCTACCTGTTTTTCTTTACATGGGGAAAGTTCTGCATAGGACTTTCACGAGTGTCCGGAGGAGATCGCGAGGCTTGTTGGACTTTTACTAAGTGAAAACTGCGCAGTGGCCCGCTTAGATACTTCGAGGGGCTCCGGTATCTCCGTTAAGAATGGACCGGTGTCCCTCTGTGCCGTACCCTGAAGAAAGACACGGAGCTAACGGTGATGGGGGCGACACGAAGCCGCTGTTCTCCTCTAGGTCGTATGTGAATGACGCTCAGGGCCCCGCTTTTCGTAACCCACGACTTCAAGCCCCAGGTCATAAAATAATGTAGCGACCCTTTACATCGCTGCAAAGTTACGACTACCTACCCATAGATGGCGCCAAATATTGAATAGACAACAATTCTCCATACATGTCTAAAACGCGATATGAGAGTTTGCTCGACGGATGACATACAATAACTCTTGGTGGAGTGGCAGGTCCCGCCAGACACAACACCCGGCTAGCTGGAAGATCTTCCCTTTGACAATCCCTTACCACAACCGTGCCACCATAAGAATCATAATCAGAAGTCGTAAGCATCTCAGGGTGTTAAGAGGTGCAGTTAGGTACCTCATAGGTACCTACTTCTATCCCTGGTACGTTCTTTTACACTGCCATCCTTAGAGAATCTTGCTGATTTAGAGGTTCCTTTCTGGTCGGTCAAGCTAGAGCTAAGAGTTAACCGGTCTTCCGTCTGTTTCCCCTCGACCGACGAAGACACGTCAAGGTGTGGAACCTAACCGACTCACTGGAGCACTCGGGTTCATAGTGTCGTTACTTAGCAATATCTCGACAACCTTGAATTATTATATGTGACTGTCTCGTATGACTAGAGGTCTATAATGTGCGTAGCGGTCACGAGGTTCTGGGTTCGAATTCTAGGTCGGACAAAATGTAGCTTTTTTATCAAAAAATATCCAATACCAGTCCGGAGTAGAATGTTTATAATGGCACAGTACACAGTACATAAATACCTCTCCTTTGGGAAATATAGGCGTGACGATGTTTTTGTATAACACACATCTGACCACACAACTCCAAAGAGACAATTTCGAAATACCCCAAATAAAATTCAAAACACTGAACTAAATCAAAGAGTATCTTTAATAATTATCCTCATACATTACATCGTAACATTCCACCGATAATCAACATTAATCTCACCAAACGTGCGCACACGCATCCCGCTACGGACGACGTAAAACTGAACACCGAGAAGCAACAACGTGTAAAAAATTAAAAGATATTAATGTTATTTGAATTTTATCTCAATATTAATAAAGTTTAAATTCAAATGGTGTTTGGGTATGTGGTTGATAGGTTTTTGGTGGTTTTTTAGTTATGTCACTTTAATAGTAAATAATAAAGACGAGAGCCATAAAGGAGACATCAAATAAAAAACGATTGATTGGCAGCCGTCCGGGACAAAGAGTTGTAGTCACAAATCATGGGGCACATGGATTAGAGTATGTTACCACGAAAATTAGGGACTTTGGGACTTGGAATAAACGAACTTACAATAATTTTTCATAAAAATAAGGGATCCAGTGACTAAGAACTTAACCAGCTCAGTCCACTGAATCGAGTTGTCGCGGGTTCGATTCCCGCACGGGACAAATTGTGTGACAAACAAATGTTTGTTCGGCTTGGGTGTTTGTGTATGTGAATTTAGTGTTTGTCAACGTACCCACGACACAGGAATTGTTTCTAGTGAGGGCCTAAGACTAAAAATATGTGTGGAGTGGGCAGTAGATTATACTAAAAAAACTTGTGAAATTGAATTCTTTGTTGGTCTAGTGGCTTATTGTGCGGGTAGTGAACACTAGGTCCTGGTTTCAAATCCTGTATTCGGATATAGTACTTGCCAAGATAGATCTAACGAGACCAAACACGAGGGCATTATCTTGCTCAGTTAAGGAGTTCCTATCCTACCTTCCAGCTCCGTCATTAGAAACCTTAGTATTATGATACTATAACATGATCATTTGCCTAGCTCCTTAAGATTACGAGTATGATAATAACATTAATTGTAAATTTCGGCGCTCGGAGGCACTCATGTTCTTACCGATCACCAAGGTTAAGCAGCATTCGACTCGGTTGGCCTGAGATGGGTAACCGTTTGTGGCATTTTCATATTCGAGCGTCTCCGTGCTTCGGAAGGCACGTTAAGCCGTTGGTCCCGGTTACTTAATGTGGTAGTCGTTAAGCCGAATTGGAAGCCTTAAAGGCGGCTTGATAAGTTCTAACAGCAGGTGGCCACAAACCTGCCTCCACCAAACCGCACTGGGTCCGCGTGATGGAGTATGACCTAATCTCTCTTACCTCGATTTGTGAGAGAAGGCCCTCGCCCAGCAGTGGGCAGTATAGGCTGATATTATATATTAATTGCAAATACTAGTCGCAACACAGCAACTATTTTTAGGAACACCAGTCTTGTCTTGTTACAGAAGCTACAGGTACCTACAGGCATGTTAAAGGACATCGTCGAAAATGGCCCCAGAACCAACAAACATGTGACCTTTACCTTAATTATGTATCTGTTTTATTCAGGTAGTCGCTAACGTCCATGTCTAACGGACAATTTGCAATCCAAAACGTATATTTCAAAGTACTGTAAGTACTTAAATCAAAGTCGCCCACGTATTTTCCGAATGTCAACGTTGTTAACGAATTACGGTTGGAGATGGCAATCCTATTAATCGGTTGTATTCAATCGATTACATTCAATAATGATCGAATTGATTTTACAAATGTATTGTTAGCTACAAAACTATAACCTCAAAATTTTTATACTTTATTTGCAATAATGCAATTCCCCCGCTTGTCCTTTTAATAATAAATGCATGAAGATAATTTGAAGGTAACTGGAAATCATACACGGATTTTTTCATTGCTGTTGGTTCTGGGGCAAATCATGTATGGGCGCAGAACAATGGCCTTTCAGACTAATCGGATGTCACCGGGTACTGGAAAAATTGTTAAACTACTTATTAATTCTGAACCAGAAAGACAGACATACAGAACAAAATAAGTAAAAGAAATAAAAGCTTTTAAAACACAACTGCATCCCAAGCACAAACAGATTGCCATTATCGTAACTTTTTCGAGTTGCCAATCCTTTCGTACTGCAATTTACTAAATAAATTTATAGTTGACAGCATGAGATTTACACCGTCACGCCTATATTCTCCAGAGGGGGTGGCAGAGGTGTACTAAGTACACCCACGTTTCGCCGACGATGTTAGGTCCCATGTAATAGGGGGCGAGCCTATTGCCATATATCGGGCACAATTCCAGACTCCGGACTCATACTGGGAATTTTTCGTAAGAAAAACTACATTTGTCCGACCTAGGATTTGAACCCAAGACCTCGTGATCACAAAGCGATGCGCTTTGCCACCAGACCAACGAGGCAGTCATTACCAACGAGACAAAATTACTATAACATACTAAATAATACGCACCGGAGGTCGTCGAGAGGGTCTATGCTTGGAGTGGCTATTTGGTGCGGGTCAGTTCCTTTCCTCTAATATTGTTGAGGGAGGTGGTGGCTGCTCAAGTAGTCATACTTGTGAATGGGTGCTGCTTTTGGAGACTGGTCCACTCAGAATCATTTAGCTTATCATTCTTTAAATATATTATTCTTAGTCTTATATCTCAGTTGTAAGGCATCACACTGGAGCTGGATTGTGATATGTAGGTATCTATATGGACAATTATGAAAAAAAATGAATTGAGAATTAGACAAAAAGACAAGCCCGCTAAGTTTCTAGGCGGATACGCAGTGGAGACCGCGGAACGATCCAGTGCTAGATTAGTAAGTTAAAAAAAATGTAAATATGACCATTTGTAAGTACCCCCGCAGGGTATTACAAAATAAATCAATTGAGTTTGAGTTGGACAGGCCACCTACAAGATGGGCCGATGACCCGGTGAAGGTTGCGGATAAAAGGTGGAAGCTTACACCAGAAAGCCGGTTGTCGTCGCGATCTTTGGGGGAAGGCCGTTTTCTTTTTTAAAAAATAACGTATTCCTGTGTCGTGGGAGCATTTACAAACTTGAAATTTCACATACACAAAAACCCAGACCAAAATAAATATTTGTGGGTCACTTAAAGAT
Source organism: Phalera bucephala (assembly GCA_905147815.2). NCBI lineage: Eukaryota > Metazoa > Arthropoda > Insecta > Lepidoptera > Notodontidae > Phalera > Phalera bucephala. The sequence continues at coordinate 26,315,560 of LR990627.1, read as the reverse complement.
TTTTCCCGTGTGAGAATCACACTCGCGACAATTCGAACCAGTGGCCGGAGTGGCTTAAGCTCTTAACCACTGCGCCAAATCGTCCGCTTCCTTTATTCTTTTGTGGACGTCTTTACTCTGAAGAAAGATTACTATAACTTTAAACATTTCAAATGGTTGGTGCTCAGCCCTCTCCAACCTGCCATTAAACCTTGCCAATTGATATTTCCCCATCAAAACCTTATAAGTACCCTCAAGTGATAATTCCAGCCATCAACCGGCCGGGTCATCACTTCGGACGGGTACTAAGCGGTTTATAGACCCCATAAAGGTGCTGTTGAGTGTAGTTCATTCACTTTGGAGAACATTATTGCCCTTGTTTAATTAGGTTTTGTCTTTTGTATCGTTCATAAGGGGTAGAGAGCGATACATGTTAACAGTTAGTAGAGTACAGTTAACAGTTTTTTTACTACTACACTACAGCACTAGGAATTTAATTTCTGTGCTGTAAGTGAAAGAAAGAAAGAAAAACATTTATTTGACCATCACACTACAGCACAGAGTAAATATATAGTTATACAAAATACGGCACAATTTGTGTGGGGCCAAACAGGACTCTGCCTGCATATTGCTGCACTATGGTTTTAGAGCAGCGCTGGTATTCCGGCAGAATCTTTGTAAGTGGCGTCACGGGTAATAAAACAACCTGTACATATATAACCTGTACATAAATATATATGTAGAAGAAAGTAATAACATAAATAAGACAGCAATCAGCTTAAAAGAAGGCAGAGACAATATTAAATAAGCCAACTAATACAATACACACAAATTAAATATCATACTGAGTTCTTAGATTAACGCGAAATTAAATATTATATAATAAAATAATATATTTATTATATTTATAGCAAAGAATTACAAATTTGTCGATGATATATACTGGTGTATCTATATTGTCTATTAGTACGAATCCATGTAACATAACAATATTGCCTAGAGCATGAATATATTATGTGCGACAAGGATCTTTTGACCCACGGATGAAATTGACAGGGACGTTGGTGTGAAATTAGAGTTAACATTTATCTCCCCCATTGACGGCCCCAAGCCCGTATGAAAAAGGAGGAGGGCTGACTGAAACTAGACCTAACAGTCGTAAAAAGTCAACGCCGAGTATCAGGCGGCGGTAAATAAACCTGATCAAGACCAAACTGAGAAGATAGGAAATGATCATCATCACCCGCTACTCAGTGACCAACGCACAGACTCGGGGACATTGGCTTCGTTGCCCGTGTCAAGAGGTAGAAAGCCTCAATAAATATCTTCCCTAATCCTACGGTGGAGAACACGCCTATAGGATGTATGGCTGAGGTTTTCAGTCTCTAGCGCCAACCTTGGTGAATCTGGCGAACACCATTGTATATACCCTTCTCACAGGAACGGCGTCACCCTGTGAGTGACCACCCTATCGTCCTTACTCGTGGGAATCACATGCAGAATAACAAAAATAAAACCCAAAAAACTTACACACAACTCCTCCCCAAAGGAATTTTTTAACCAGAACAGATCCTGTTCCTTCAGTGGCAGTACAAACACTGATATGCAATCAGAACATCCGGAATTACATAGCAAATTAGCTGACTCCCATACAAGCCAAACACAAAACATATTCAACAAGCTAACAAACACCCTGTCACCTCACAAGGACACCTCAGAACAAAAAAGGGACGAAACCCCAAACAATGAATGGCAGCGAGATGAAGTACCAAGCCAAAAACGTAAAAGACCTGACAGCCCAACTGAAGAAACCAAACGCCAAAAAAACCAGTTATAAAGTTCCTATACAAAATCAATTAGACATACTCAGCGATGAAGAACCGGAAACTACGAATGAACACAAAGAGTAGATATCAAAACCTGAACCAACTTTCGTAACTGGTATAGTCAACATGGCGCCACTGAGAGAACTCTTAACCAAAGTTGTAGATATAGAAAAGTTAACTACGACTACATTGCGATCAGGTCATATTATTAAGTTAATGCCTGCTGACATTGAAACATATAAAACAACAAGGGGCAATCTCATTAAAAACAATATCACTATACGTAAAAGTTAAAGAGCGAGAGGGCATACAGAGTAGTGATTAGAGGCTTGCATGCATCAGAAAACATCGAGATGATTAAAGAAGAACTACAGGCGAAAGGACACCAGATCCGTCAAGTAGTCAACGTCAATTCTTTTGTTTTTGGTGCAATCACCAAAAACAAAAGAAAAGCTACCTCTATACTTTGTCGACCTAGAACCGCAAGCCAATAACAAGAACATAACACAAAATTTAACACAAAACACATCAATCACGTCAAAGTGATAGTTGAGGCACCATACAAGAAAAAAGAAATCCTGCAATGTAAGAGATGCCAAAGATTCGGGCACTCTAAAAATCAATGCTTTAGACCCTACCGTTGTGATAAATGTGGGAATGAGCACCCAACAAGTACATGCACTAAACTTCCGGTGACAGATGCAGTGTGCGCGAATTGCCAAGGCACGCACCCGGCGAGCTATAAAGGATGCATAAAATATAAACAGTACGAAAAAAACATTCTCAAGCTAAAACCTGCTCCACAACAACAAAAACCACCACATGGGACAGCACTTCCGACACAGAACATACACTACAACGCCAAACCAACGAATCACCCAAGACCTAGTTATTCTAATGTGCTAAAAAACAAACGAGACAATGACGTTTCTCAACCGCATGGTTCCGCACAGGACAGCCAACAGAGCATAACAAGCTTATTAGACACAATGTTTAACAGATTTCAAGCAATCATGAAAGACATGATGGACAGCATGATGGATCAGATGATCAAACTAATCACACGACTAACAACACAGAGAGCCTTAATATTCACATCAGCACCTGGACCTGGAATGGGTTGACCTATTCATGAACAATGAGAATATAGAGATTGCTCTTATATCTGAAACAAGACTAACATCTAGAACACATGTTAAATTTGACAGCTACACAATCTATAATCCGATCCGAACCGATCATCCATATGACAACTCTCATGGCGGGACTGCAGTCATACTAAAAAATAATATCAAGCATTATCCTCTCGAACCATATAAAACAGAAAAATTCAGGCTGCATCAATTAAAATACAACATAAGAACACTGAGACAAAACTGTCTGCAATCTACTGCCCACCACGACACAAAATCGAAACAGATGAGTTCAAGCAGTTCTTCAACAAACTAGATACAACTTTTGTCTGCGGAGGAGACTGGAATTCCAAGCATACATTTTGGGGATCAAGATTAATCAACCCAAGAGGTAGACAGCTACATAAAGCCACACAAGACCTTAATCTTAATTGCATCTCACATGGAGAGCCAACTTACTGGTCCACAGACACCAACAAAATACCTGAATATAGTTACCAAACCTTGTAAATTTCTATTTTACTCCTTGTAACTGGATATTGGACACGAATACTTAAAAAGCGAGAAATGTGAAGACCTTTCATCGGATCATACTCCTCTCATCCTGAATATATATAAACAGGCTGTTCTCATAGAGTCACGTCCATATATCTACAACAAAAACACAAACTGGGATCTATATAGAGACATCATACAAAGTAACATAGACCTAAACAAACGAGGACATTGAAAACAGTATCGAAAACTTCAACGCAATTAAACACTCAGCAGCATTTGCTTCCACTCCTAGAAATAGACAAACAAAAACTACACAAAAAGAATACCCAAAAATATTATAGAGAAGGTCAAGGAACAACGAAACCTAAGAAAATAATGGCATAAGATCAGATACCCCTCCGACAAAACAAGGGCTAACAGATCAACAACAGAACTAAAGAATATGATAAAGAAGTACGAAAACGATTACCTACAACGTCGCTTGTCCCAACTCCCGCTCACAAAGACACCAATTACTCACCGTAGCGGGCAACTAAGAACTTCAAGCGCCCAAAAGACTATATTCCGCCTTTGAGAAAGCTAGATGCAGGCTGGGCTAGATCTGACGCTGATAAAGCAACAGTATTTGCCGAACACCTAGAAAAGGTATTTATACCACTACCTTGCACTGACCCACTTAAGGACGATGAAATAGCCGATTACTTACAGATTCCTTGTCAACTATGTTTTCCACTGAAGGCTGTAAGTCTTAAGGAAATATACCGCGAGATAAAGTCACTTCCATCCAACAAAACACCGGGATATGATATATTGGACTCTGCACTCCTGAGTTATCTCCCGAAGAGAGGAATAATTTTCCTAGTGACTCTATTTAATTAATGTCTGAGACTATCCCACTATCCATTCCAATAGAAATTAGCTCAAGTCGTTATGATCCTTAAACCGGGAAAGCAGCCAGAAGAAGTATCATCTTATAGACCAATTAGTCTCCTTCCTCTTATTGGCAAACTCTTCGAAAAAGTTATCCTAAATAGAATGCAATCCCACCTAAATTCTCCCAGAGCACCAATTAGGATTCAGGAAGCATGGAACCATTGAGCAATTCCACAGATTGACAGACACTATCAGCCATACGCTAGAAAACAAGGAATACTGCTCGGCTGTGTTCTTAGATACAAGCCAGGCCTTTGACAGGGTCTGGCACGATGGCCTCTTGTATAAGATCAAAAAACACCTGCCTCACACATTCTTCTTCATACTGAAAAGCTACCTAGACAAAAGATGTTTTGAAGTCAAATTGAACAATACCACATCAGATTTGTATGAAATATACTCAGGAGTGCCCCAAGGAAGTATTTTGGGACCCGTTCTGTCAGCTATCTATCTATCTCTCTATAACCTCACGCCAGATCCCTTGCGGGGTAGGCAGAGAGTACAGAGTTCCAACAGGTTATTTCCTTACATACCTCTCTGGCTTCCTCGACTCTCATAGTTCGTCTCATACACGCTCGCCGGTTACGGAGACTTGACTTTTCCATCAGATAAGACTCGGTTTATTTGATCGTGGTAAGATAGTCTAGGTCTTCCCCGGTACCTGCATCCTTCCACTTTCACATTGTATATCTGTTTTGTCATTCTTTCTTCTGGCATTCTTTCTATATGCCCGAACCAACGGAGCATGCCCTTTCTCATCTTTACACCGATACTATCTTTCATACCTACTCGCTGTCTTACTATGCTGTTGCTAATGCGGTCGGTCAGCTTCACTCCGCACATCTTCCGCAGAGCTCGCATTTCTACCGCATTTATCCTACTTTCATTCTCCTTCTTACATACCCAGCTCTCGCTACCATATAACAGCGTTGGGACAAGAACTCCGTTATGTATGGCCAGCTGCGCCTTATGGCTTAAGTGCCGGCTCCCGAGTAGCTTTCCCATCGCACCATTCACTCTGTTCCCTGCACTCACTCTTCTCTCTATGTCAGCGGTGTATTTCCCATCCTTACTGAAGGCGCATCCAAGATATACAAACTCATTCACTTGCTCCAGCACATCGTTACCAACCACAATCTTTACATTCGTTTTGGTTTCTTCCCTTTCAAAAACCATAATCTTGGTTTTCTTCACATTCAAGTGTAAGCCATTGATCATGCAGTCGTCTTTCATAACTGTGACTAGTGTTTGCAGATCAGTGGCTGTTGGCGCTATTAAAACCGCGTCATCTGCATAAAGTAGATGGTTTACCACTAAGTCACCCATTTGTACACCTTCATTCATCGCTTTCAGTCTTTGAAGACTTTTGTCCAGATATATTATAAACAGTCTAGCGGACAACACGCAACCCTGCTTGACGCCGATTTTAACGTCAAACCAGGGTGACCTGTTACCACCCACCCGTACGCATGCCTTGCAGTCCACATAAGTGGACTGGACGGCTCGCAACAGAGTGCCATCTATACCATACTCTGGCAAAATGTCCCAAAGTCTCTTTCGCACAACTCTGTCAAAGGCCTTCTCCAGATCTACAAAACCGCAGAAAACCTTCCGGCCCACTGCCAGATGCTTCTCTACGATGTTGCGGAGTGAGAAGACTTGATCCGAACATCCTCTTCCAGACCTGAAACCCCCGTTCTGTCAGCAATTTTACAAAACCACATTGCGGCTATTGAAAATTGGTTGCGAACATGAAGAATAAAGGCAAATCAAAGCATATCAACTCACGTCATTTTCACCTTAAGAAAAGGTGACTGTCCACCAATCACACTGAACGGTAAACAAATTCTTCACGACGTTACCGCAAAATACCTAGGTATGCATCAAGATAGAGGCTGAACTGACAGAAACACATCTGGAACAAAAGGAAAGCCCTAGACGCAAAACTCAGATCTATGTATTGGTAATCAACCAATACATAGATCTGAGTTTTGCGGAAAGTCACAGTTAACCAACGAAAGTAAAATGACAATTTACAAAACAATACTAAAACCAGTTTGGACATACGGTATAGAGCTCTGGGGTAAAGCAAGTAACAGCAACATTGAAATTCTAGACAGATTTCAGACCAAAGCCATCAACATGTTCAACATTCCAAAATGCATCCACAACAAATACATTCTACAAGACTTAAGACTTAACACTGTGAAACAAGAAATCGCTGCTCGAAACAATACTATCAACAAAAACTAACTACACACGTTAATGCTCTAGCTGCCAATCTATCGGGTGCTGGAAGTGTCACTCACACAAGACTAAGAAGGAACAGTGTTCCTAATCTGATGAGCCGAAATAATAGCGAGAGTCGTCAATGGAAGATTCCTCACTGCTTGAAGAATAATATTAAACTGGCAAAGTCCAGCCAAAGGAGTGGCTAAATGTAGATAGACAGATCGCAACGCCGAGCAGGATTAAAAAAAATAGTAAACTCTTCCTTCTTTCAAGGAAACATTTCAACCGATGGGTCCGCATGGTTTTATAATTAAAAAAGTACTTGGGTAAATTTTATGGCAAACGGCAACTCTGCGACTGTCATGGGGTGACATTTCACTTGATCACAGCGTCAGTTCCGATTTTGGCCGCGGGCTAAAATATCCTTGTATGACTGTAGTAATCCTAATTTCAATAGAGAAGATGGCTGGATGCTTGTTGCACGCTCGCCTTTAAAATCCGGTGAAGCTGTAGAGGCCTCGAGGCCAACAGCGTAGATCATTCACACACACACACACACGCTTCCATCAACTTGGGATCCGGTAATTAATATAATCAAATCCAAAACCAAGCATAACACTGCAAGACCTCAAGACACCGTGAGCTCATTCTGCGTAGATCGGACCAACAAAAATAATAAAGAAGTTTGAGGATACTCCGGAACAACAATGCCTTTTGGACGTCTAACACCTCAGTCCTTCCCGTGACCATGGGTGCTGCAAAGCACTAGAAACGTCGGGAACTTAAAAATCAAAAATAAACCGCGATAAAATCTGAAAAAGTAGTTTTATTTCATGTGTAATATTCGCGTAAATCTAAGAACTCAGTATGACTGTAGTAGTGCATTTTTCTCTATCTGTCACTCATTTAATATGTTCACTATAGTTATTATATAATATATTTTTTTCTGACTGCCTCGTTGGTCTAGTGGCAAAGCGCATCGCTTTGTGATCAGGAGGTCCTGGGTTAAAATCCTAGGCCGGACAAATGTAGTTTTTCTAACAAAAAATTCCCAGTATGAGTCCGGAGTCTGGAATTGTGCCCGTTATATGGCAATAGGCTCGCCCCCTATTACGTGGGACCTAAGATCGTCGGCGAAAATTGGGTGTACTCAGTACACCTCTGCCATCCCCGCTTAGGGAATATAGGCGTGACGGTGTATGTATATATATAGATACATTTTTCATTTAAAATAAAAAAAAATACACACCGTAACGCCTATATTCCCCAGAGGGGGTGGCAGAGGTGTACTGAGTACACCCACGTTTCACCGACCATGTTAGGTCCCACGTAATAGGGGGCGAGCCTATTGCCATATACCGGGCACAATTCTAGACTCCGGACTCATACTGGGAATTTTTCGTTAGAAAAACCACATTTGTCCGACCTAGGATTTGAAACCAGGACCTCGTGATCGCAAAGCGATGCGCTTTGCCACCAGACCAACGAGGCAGTCATTTTTTAATCTTTCATATCTGTACCGGTGGAATCGCATCTGTAACCTCACAGGTGCTGCCAGAATACCAGCGCTGCACTAAGTTTTCCATGGTGCAGCAACATGCCGGGACAGCAGCCTGATTAGCCCCACACAATCTCTGGCATATTTTGCTGCACAGGGCTGTATTTTGTATATTAACCTTTTGTGTATATGTAAATATACACTGTCACGCCTATATTCCCCAACCAGGGGTGGCAGAGATGTATTGAGTACACCCACTATTCGCCGACGATGTTAGTTCCATGTAATAGGGGGCGAGCCTATTGCCATATGCCGGGCACAATTCTAGACTCCGGACTCGTACTGGGAATTGTTCGATGGAAAAACTACATTTGTCCGACCTAGGATTTGAGCCCAGGACCTCGTGATCACAAAGCAATGTGCTTTGCCAACGAGGCAGTCGTGCATATGTGTGTTTGGTTAAATAAATGTATTTTCTTTGAACTTATTCTTCTTTCTATGGCTAAATCCCAAAAAATATTGAGTTCTTGTAGCCGGCTGGTCGTAAAAATAATAATAAATGACGATGATTTGGTCCATTGGTTAAGAGCTTAAGCCGCTTCATCCACCGTATGAAGTAGTTGTGGCTTCGATCCCCAAAACGGGAAATATCTTTGTGTGCCCCACAAATATTTTTTCGTTTGGGATTGCGTGAAACTTTGAATAATATGAAACTATGTGTTATTACATTTAAAGAAATTGCCGTAAATATTTTGAATATAACTAAAAGCGGCGATTAAGATTCAGTTTTAACAGAATATTGTTATTAGAATAGGAATATTGTTAATAGAATAAGAGAGGTATCGGGTTCAAACCCGGACACGCACCTCTGTTGTTTCGAAAACATGTGCGTATTAAAAATTAATTATCACTTGCAATCAATTATCCTTCAAAGGAAAATATCGTGAGGAAACCTGCATGCCTAAGAATTTCTCGAAGGTGTGTGAAGTTCGCCAACCCGCACTGGCCCAGCGTGGTGGACTATGGCCTAAGCCCTCTCGGTTTGAGACGAGGCCCGTGCCCAACGGTAGGACAGTTTCTTAACTGGGTTAATATTATTATTGTTAATAGAATTGGGGCTTAGAGGACTGACAGAACGAACAGATTGACTTTAGCGTAACGCTATCAAGTGGGCATGCTGTCCCTTACACACTACAAATTCACTAAATAAAGATGAAAGTGACAGCACGCTTTCTCGAGAACGTTACCATTACTATGTAGCACTCTTTGGAATGACTGTATCTATCAGTTGGCCAGGAGTTCAATGTTACAGTTTTGGTAGTCCAACCAATTTAGCAGTAGCTTAACTCTTAGAATGATCGACTTGTACCGTCTCCTAATACTAAACATGAATAAGCACCTCTTTGATGAGCTCAAACCATTTATTCAGATTTTATCACGGCTTATTTTGATATTTAAGTTCCCGACGTTTAGACTGACCAAGTAAGTCTATGTATGAATTTCACCATCTCTGAGTAGCCTTACCCCACGAGACTAGCTAGTTTTAATTGCCCAGTAACGCTTAACCAGCACTTTACCCGAGGTTAGTGAAAAAGATTCTAAAAATATTTTGTCTACCCCAAATTGCAGTGAGTCTCCATATGACAGACATTCCTCCAGGCACCTATTAAATTATACAACCTAACAACTTTAAAATAAAGCATTCCACATATGTGATTACGGGGAGATCATTATAAAGCGGGGCCACATCTCAACCGATCACCGACATTTACAATTGCCGCCATAATACGCGCTACTGCGATTGGCGAATTCATTAAAATTAATAACAGCCAGCGATGGAGCTTTAATCTAGATAATATATCTAGTAAATAAAATAAAATCTGTTTGTATGTTTGTTCTTGTCAATTATTTGTTTTGTGGGTCATGTTAATTGTCCCGTGGGGGATCGAACCTGCATCCATTTATTTAAATGAGTCAAAAGACCTACACTTTAATCACTCAACTAAGCGATCATTTATACTTTGGAAATTTGTGGGCAATGACGAAAAAAATGTCACGTCAAGGGAATAGATCCGCAACAACTTGATTCTATTAGTCAAACGACCTCCACTCAAACCAATCGACTGAAATAATTGACGGAGATAAATTATTTAATATTAAAATGCCTGTCATAACAACAGGCTCATCTCTTACTTCGTGAGTTATTCGGGATAATTTTGTGACTTTTGAAGCATTGAATTGTTGTTCCAAATTCCTCTAGCCACCCCGTCTACGATAACATTCGTGACCGTTATCAAACATCTTCCACTGCAGGAGAAAAGCAATCCCCAAAGATGGCCACAACGACCGGCTTTCTGTTGACCAGCTTTTACTAGTGACCTTCATCAGGAGCCGCTCGTAGCGCTGTGTAACCGCGGTGTTCTTACCGATCACCAAGGTTAAGCAGCGTTCGACTCGGTCGGCCTACATTGGGTGACCGTTTGTGGAATTATCATATTCGAGCATCTCCGTGGTTCAGAAGGCACGTTAAGCCGTTGGTCCCGGTTACCGCTTAATGTGGTAGTCGTTAAGCCAAATTGGAAGCTTTAAAGACGACTTGATGAGTTCTAACAGCAGGTGGCCACAAACCTGCCTCCACCAATCCGCACTGGGTCCGCGTGGTGGACCTAATCTCTCTTACCTCAATTCGTGAGAGAAGGCGTTGGCCCGGAAGTGGGGCAGTGTAGGCTGATATCATTATATTAATACATGAAGCAAAAAGTTTGTACCTCGTTTTACGAAAATTGCGCGGACGGAGGAGTATGAAATTTCCCACACTTATAGTTTATGGGGTGGGTGGGGTGTGAGGGGTACATCACCATCCTAGTGCCCCAAGCCAACCTCACCTGCTCGTGCTGCACCCTGCCAAACAGCAAACGAGGCTCTGGCGACCGGCTAATGGCGGTATATCCATTGTCAAACTGCGCAGCTAAATGACAGACTGGTGACGGGCAGCAGCGCCACTGGTGCGAAAAGCCGCGCTCTGCGATCTCCAATCCGCCTGCCCAGCGTGGAGATTATGGGCATTACCTCCCTATGATAAGCCAAAACAACCCACGGCCCCCAGTTCCCGGCAACCCTGCTATTCCTGACCACGGCGGCGGTCACGGTAACGGCAGGGTGGGGGGTGCTAAGAATCTCCGGGTTACGAAAGGCCGCCAAAACCGACTGACCTTAGCCACGTATAACGGACGCACGTTGCGGCTCGACGAACATCTGGCGCAACTAGAAGAGGAACTGAGACACATAAGATGGCACGTCCTTGGATTATGCGAAATCCGAAGAAAGGGAGAGGATATCGTAACCTTAAAGTCGGGCCATCTTATGTAGTTCAGAGAAGGAGACCATCAATCTCAAGGCGGCGTCGGGTTCCTTGTCAACAAAGTCCTCTCTGACAACGTTGAAGAAATATCCAGTGTATCGACAAGGGTTGCGTACCTTGTGATTAAATTAACCGAGAGATATAAGCTTAAGGTCATCCAGGTCTACGCACCAACATCAACACACTCGGATGATGAAATAGAGGATATGTACGAGGACATATCCAAAGCCTTACACGATACCTCCAAGGCTCACTTCAACGTTGTCATGGGGGATTTCAACGCAATAGTGGGAATACAAACATGTAGCGAATCGGTAGTGGGTCGACACGGATTCGGTAGCAGGAACCATAGGGGACAAATACTCGTCAACTTCCTGGAAAAAGAGGGGCTATTCTTAATGAACTCTTTCTTTCAGAAACTGCCCCAACGGAAGTGGACGTGGCAAAGTCCCGACGGTAACACTAAAAACGAGATCGACTTCATCATAGCGGATAAGAAGCGCTTATTTAGAGATGTCTCAGTGGTTACAAGGTTTAAAACCGGTAGCGACCACCGGCTTGTGCGAGGCACTCTGGATATCGATTATAAGCTGGAACGTATCCGTTCGATGAAGTCCACACTCCGACCTAACCTGCTCCAACACGTAGTTGGGTCCGAATCATTTCAGTTGAAACTAAAGAACCGATTCGCTGCTCTGGAAAACAGAATTGATGACGATATCGATGAGGAACTCGACCAGGTGGTTGACATCCTGAGGGAAGAGGGAACAAGGTTCTGCAAGATGCGGCGCAACAGAAAGAAATCGAGACTTTCAACAGAATGTCTGCAACTCATGGAGAAAAGAGATGGCTCTAAGACAACTTAAAAATGGATAAGCCCCGGGTGATGACGGAATTACTACGGAGCTCCTAAAGGCAGGAGGTACTCCTATGCTCAAACAACTTCAGCGTATATTTAATTCCGTTATCTTCTCTGGGAGAAGTCCAAAGGCATAGAACAGGAGTGTAGTCGTTTTGTTTTTCAAGAAGGGAGACAAGACCCTTCTGAAGAACTATCGACCGATTTCCCTCCTAAGCCATGTCTACAAGTTGTTTTCTAGACTCATCACAAATCGCCTGGCGAGAAGACTTGACGAGTTTCAACCAACGGAACAGGCTGGTTTCAGGACAGGATATGGCACTATAGACCACATTCACACAGTGCGGCAGATTATGCAAAAGACCCAGGAGTATAATCAGCCCCTGTGTATGGCATTCGTGGACTACGAGAAAGCCTTCGACTCCATCGAAACCTGGTCTGTTCTCGAATCCCTGCAACGTTGCCAGGTCGACTGGCGATACATCCAAGTGCTGAGATGCCTGAATGACGCTGCAACAATGACCGTCCAAGTACAAAATCGGCGGACTAAGCATATCCCCTTGCATCGAGGAGTGAGACAAGGCGATGTTATCTCACCTAAATTGTTTACGACTGCACTGGAGGATATGTTTAAGACGCTGGACTGGAAAGGACGCGGCATTAACATTAACGGTGGGTACATCTCGCACCTAACATTTGCGGATGATATCGTCATTATGGCAGAGACATTGCCGGAATTACAACAGATGCTGTGCGGCCTAGCTGATTCTTCCCAACGCATTGGCCTCCGGATGAACATGAATAAAACTAAGATTATGTTCAATGAACATGTCATTCCGGAGCCAGTTAATATAAATGAAACTACTCTCGAAGCTGTTCGAGAATACATCTACCTCGGACAAATACTACAATTAGGTAGAAACAACTTTGAGAGAGAGGTCCGCAGGAGGATACAGCTGGGCTGGGCAGCGTTTGGGAAACTTCGTCAAGTCTTCTCGTCGCCTATACCTCAAAGTTTGAAGACAAAAGTCTTTGATCAGTGCGTCCTAGCTGTCATGACATACGGAGCCGAGACATGGACACTTACGGTGAGACTAGTCCACCAAATGAAAGTTGCTCAGCGGGCTATGGAGAGAGCTATGCTCGGAGTTTCTCTGAAAGATCGAATCCGGAATGAGGTGATCCGACAGAGAACCAAGGTCATCGACATAGCTCGCAGGATCAGTACGCTGAAGTGTCAGTGGGCTGGCCATATTTGCCGAAGGACTGATAACCGCTGGGGTAGACGTGTTCTCGAGTGGAGATCGCGGCTTGGCAAACGTAGTGTGGGACGCCCTGCAGCTAGATGGAGCGACGATATACGGAGGGTGGCTGGCAGCGGTTGGAGGAGAAGAGCCGAAGATCGGGCTCAATGGCATGTCTTGGGAGAGGCCTATGTCCAGCAGTGGACTGATACGGGCTGATGATGATGATGATGATGATAGTTTATATAGAGAAGGAGCGCAGAATACTAATATTTTTTTTAAATTATGCATAAAAAATCATTCAATCAATAAAAAAAAACATTACACACACTACCATGCATTTGACACACATACGCTGTCAAAGTCTGTGGTCAAATTGAGAATAGATTAATATTGTTTGTCTTTAATATTATTTGTCTATAGTCTTACTGAATGTCAAACATAACCAGCAAACGATGAAAGAGTTTTTGCTAACAACTTCGTTTGCAGAGAAGTATTGTATCATTAATTAAATTATCGAAATATGTATGTCAAGTTCAATGGACAGCATTTTATTAATCGCATGGTTTTTTGTTTCGATAAAAAAAAATTAAAAAAGTTAAGCTTTATTTTAATCATTTTTTAGATTTTTTTATTTAAATCTCATATAATTAGTTTAAAAAAAAATTGGCAAATTAACAGTGTAGCCTTGGCGAAATCTGTGATTATAGAAGTATAGTCTTTCTATAGTGTAGTATAGTCGGTTTTGTCTTTGACAATAAAAACTTAATAATGTTCAAACATATAATTTAAATTAATTATGCTCGAATTTCGACCAATAGGCGACCACTAGTTATTATTAATAACTATGAGGTCGTCAGTCCATTCCTGCAGGCCTAGTAAGGACAGCAGGTCTTCTCTTATGCAGGATAAAATTTTGTCGGTGATTCGAGTCTAGTACACAAGTCAAAATAGTCTTATCTATACGTCAATAAAATACAATTTTTGAAACGGGTTTTTGTGAATGTACTTTGAACTCTCAGTATCAGTCCGGAGTCTGGAATTGTGCCCGGTATACGACAATAGACTCGGCCCCTATTACAGTAAAAGTGGGTGTACACAGTACACCTCTGCCACCCCCGCTTGGGGAATATAAGCCTAACGGTGTGAGATTTTTCTTACGTAAAACAAAACGGCTTTTCACGCCTATACGATATATTTCGTATGCTTGCCTTGCTGATAAATAAATCCAAGCAAAACCGAGTTATTTTATAAGTGTACAATATATTGAGGTGCCTGCAATAAACCCGAGGCGTTGGGATTTAATAAGTGTTATAGGTCCAATAATGTAATTACCAATTTACAGGCACTCGCCAAGTGGCTGGGACCTAACAAGCGTATACTTTTGACCTTCGCGAATTAATGATTTACTTCCATGACCATAACACCCTCACACACACACACACACGCACACAAAACCTTACATTACTCTACTAGTTTTCTAAACTTGGGGAAATACGACTCTCCATTATGCGAATCCATCAAATTTTGACAAATCTTGTGGACTGTTTGTGATGGTTTTCTATTCAAATTTTGGTGTAACTTGTATACTATTTGTGGTCAACTTTTTTTTATATTTTGACGTTTGAAAGTGCATAGTAAACATACACCGTTACGCCTATATTCCCCAAGCGGGGGTAGCAGAGGTATACTGAGTGCACCCACTTTTCGCCGACGACTTTAGGTACCATGTAATAGGGTTGAGTCCATTCCCATATACCGGGCACAATTCCAGACTCCGGACTCATACTGAGAAGTTTTTCGTTAGAATAACTACTTTTGTCCGACCCAGGGTATAAACCCAGGACCTCATGATAACAAAGCGATGCGCTTTGCCATTAGACCAACGAGGCAGTTAAAGTGGGTGTGTATCGTGTTCCGAATAAAAGATTATAAAGTTTTTATAATATTATTTCAAACAATGCGAACAATAAAAAATGCACGTTGCGATTGCGAGGTTCTGAGCTCGAATCACGGATCGGACAAATGTAGTTTTGAGCGGTATATGCCAATAGACTCACCCCCTAGTAAATGGAAGTTAACATCATCGGCGAAAAATGGGTGTCCATGGTGCACCTATTCCCGTCCTGCCTGAATATAGGCGTGACGGTGTTCTTTTAACTTTCCTATATGATTCTATATTCATACTTGATTACATATATATATCTATTTAATCACCTTACTAATATTTTAGACGAAGTTGACGTATGCTATAGTGGCGCCACCTCAATCCACTTAAAGCAATGATACTTAAAGATAGCTTACAACTTCCATCATTGACCTCGACCTTGAGGCTTAAAGACGAGTAGCTGATGCGCCATGTTGCAAGATTATACCTTATAAGTACTCGTTAAGTATTCGTCTATTGACAGGTAGGTTGGAATAAGTATTAAAAATCCCCTACAGGCTTGCTCAGATAATCACCGGTCACGGCTGTTTCGGTGATTATCAGCAAGATCGGACGCGAGGTGACGGCGACCTTCACCACTGTGATGGGGACCGGGATTCCGCCCAGCACACGCTCGTCGAGTGCCCAGCTGGGCCTTCGAGCGGCGGATCCTTGTTGACCGGATCGGACCAGATCTCTCCTTGCCGGCAACCCCCTGAGGCTGGCGGAAGTCCATGAGGATTTCCCCACGTAAAACAAAAAAATATTAAAACCCACCGAGAATCGTGTTGTAATAAACAAAATTAACTCCGTTTCGCCTATATCCTCTATGCGGGGTTTCAGAGGTATACTGTGCGCGTGGAAGCTAGCCTTATTGTCATTATACCAGGAACAATTCTACACACCGGACGGTGACTAAGATTTTTTCGATAGAAAAAGCACTTTTTGAACTAGGATTCGAACTCAGAACCTATAATTGCCACCTGCATATGCTCCACCAGATCGACAAGAAATTCAATCCTACCTTACGTTGAGGCCAGTGGTGTGCATTGCATATAGGCAATTAAGCAGTTTTATTGAGGTTTTTCTATCAGAAAATACTCGGTAGCATTCCAGAAACTGAAATAGCCGTGTTAGCCTAGTGGTTAGACCGTTGGACTGCAAAGTCAGAGCTCTCGGGTTCAAACACAGACACGCACCTCTGTCTTTTCAAAGGCATGTGCGTATTAAAAATAAACTATTACTTGCTTCAACTATAAAAGAAAACATCGTGAGGAAACCTGCATGCCAAAAAGTTTCTCGAAGGAGTGTGAAGTGCGCTAACCCGCACTGGGCCAGCGTGGTGGACTATGGCCTAAACCCTCTCAGTTTGTGAGTAGCCCCGTGCCTAACGATTGGATACTTTCTTAACAGGGCTAATATAAAAAATATTATTCCAGAAACTTGTACGAAAATATATTATGACCGAACATCATCCGCCAAATATGGGTGTACACGGTACACCTCTATCCCATGGCCTGTTGGGATCACGGCCGGGTCATTAACCTCTGGCAGTCAATCTGGAGGAAGGTCCATACCGTCACTCGAGTTATTGTCACTGTTCAAGGTATATCGACACCTATAAAATTATACACTGGAGACCAACTATATGGGAGATCCTAAAATTTTTTTTTAAAGTTATTTTTGATGTATCCCGCGTGTTTTTAGAATTAGAAGCGCCGCTCGTGGAGGTGCTCGTAGCGCTGTGCGACCGCGGTGTTCTTACCAATCACCATGGTTAAGCGGCGTTTGACACGGTCGGCCAGAGATGGGTGACCGTTTGTGGCATTTCATATTCTAGCGTCTCCGTGCTACGGAAGGCACGCTAATCCATTGGTTCCGGTGACGGCTTAATGTAGTAGTCGTTAAGCCGAATTGGAAGCCGTATAGGCGGCTTGATAAGTTCCAACAGCAGGTGGTCACAAACCTGCCTCCACCGCACCGAATTGGGTCCGTGTGGTGGAGTATGACCTAATCTCGCTCACCTCGATTTGTTAGAGAAGGTCTTCGCCCAACAGTGGGACAGTGATGGCGGGTATTATATATTATATAGAAGCGCCGCTGCATAGTTTTATTTATCATTAAGTCATAAAAATATAGGAGTACCTGCCGTCCAGTGTTGATCTGGTGAAGGTTGCGGGTAATAGTTGAATGCTTACAATACAAAGCTGGTCATCTTTGGAGGAGGCATACGCTCTGCAGTGGGCCTCTTTCGACTGGAAAGTGAAATATGTATGAGTTATCTCGTACTACGTGGTGTGGCTGACAATCGTGAGGTCCGGGAATTTGAAACCTAGATCGGAAAAGGTGTTATTACTGTCTGTCTTTGGGAAAATACTATTATTTTGGAGCCTAGATTTGCGCCCCGTAGAATGGCAATAGGCTATGGAAGGGCACTCGATGGCAGGTCGCGCTGGTTCGGAGTCCTCCGGAGTTTTAACACTTCTAGTCCGACCACTTCGCTTATTTATAAAACTGAGTTTGTTATTCGCTTATTTTTTGCTTTATTAGCGATAGTTTTTATGCGATGATTTTTTTATAATTATTTTGCTATATTTTGTAGCGGAGGTGAAGAGCGCGCGCGCGTGCGTTTTATTCTTTTTTGCAGAAGAAGGTTAAGATTAAGGTTGCTTGAAGATACGTTAAGAATATGTTACCAATGAGTGCGTTTACAAATACAACTATAATTCGGCGCAGCCAAGCTAGCTTATTTCAACATTGGGTTGGTACCTAGCATCGTCGGTGACAATAAAAAGGATGAGCTGGTGGCGTTATTCCCAGTACCTTATAAAGATACAAGCCCAACCACCCTGGTCTTAGAACCCCGGCGTCCCATATCGTCGCGCCCGCAGTGCACATCGATCACAATCCAAAACATCCGACCGTCTCACGATAAACCATCGCCGATGTTGGCATTAAAACATTTTTAAAATGCCATAAATTAGATGGTTTTAACGACGTGCGCGCGGGCCCCTATTAATCAACTGTTCACTTTAAGACTACTTTTTATTACATGTAAATGACTGAGGTATGCTCTGTAGGATCGGATGATGTCGGACGACAAATTGTTGTCGTGTCGAGTCGGTCGACAAATCCTTAAGTAACCTTCCGATTTATCATGACGATGCAACGATTTCATCCTGTGACGATTTTATTCTGTGAGGTAGAGTAATTTCGAAAAATTGCGTTTCTCATTCAAAAATTTAGACATTTTAAGTAGTTTTTCCTAGACTTTTTAACTTTCATGCTTTAAAGTGATAAGCAAGCAAGTACGTACATATCATATCAGCAAAATATTGTGCTCATGCTCATGCGCCTAAAATCTATAAGCTCTCAGACGAGGAGTTTACCTCAAAATGTTTTTTTTTTCTATTTATTTGAGTCAGCGGAAGAGCGAGTTGGATCTACAACTAGTACTCGTCCTTAAAAGTTAAAATATTTAGGTGTTCCAAAGATATTTCTTTCTGCTGTGGCCGTTTATGTTTGTGAAATTAAAACCTATCTAATTGGGTGCGTGAGGTAGAGTATGCCCTTTTCTCTCTCACCTCAATTAATGAGAGACAGCTTTTGCCCAGCAGCGAGACACGCCACGGCACGATTAGTCTTAATTTAGGAAAAATTTATGAAAAGTTTTATAGAAAAATGTCGGCTATTGTAAAAGGTATCAAACCAAAGTACCTAGGATAAGCCTTGTTAAGTTATAATTTTTGTCATAACTACTTTATTATTTCTACTATGAGTCGAAGAATGATGCTTAGTCTTCTGTTAAAGTTTTAGTACACTCTAGGTGGACAGCAAAATAGCTCATTTAAAAATAATATTGGTGAAATGTAAACATTTGAAATGGGTATCTAGGTCCTTACTGAACCAAAACTAAATTAATAAGTTTAATATCAATAATCATAACTTCGGAATGTCATTCCTGCGGAGAGGACGGTAGGAGAGAGGGAGCAGCTTCTACCCAAGAATATTTATCGTTTTTGTAATCATTTAATCTTCCCTCTGATTTCGGGATAATTTTATGATTATATAGTTAAAGGTAAATTAAAGCACGATGTGTTCATAACCCGGCGAGACCGCGGTGTTCTAGTGATCACTAAGGTTAAGCAGCGTTTGGGCCGGTCAATACAAGATGGGGGACAGTTTGTGGCAATTTTCGTGCGTCTCTCTCTGTGCTTCGGAAATTATGGTCTAGGCTGCTATTTAATGTTCTCGATGTTAATGCCTTACAGGCGGCTTGATGCGTTCCAACAGCAGGTGACCAGAAACTTGCCTTCACTGCACCGCAACTGGTCCGCGTGGTGGATTATGACTTACTACCGACCCGCCCCGGATTTGCACGGGTGAATAATACAGAAAAACCTTCCTCTTGAATCACTCCGTTCATTGGTGCGGGTCACTTCCTTGCCTCTAATATGGGCGAGGGAGGCGATGGCTGCTCAAGTACTCTTACTCGTGAACGGGTGCTGCTTGTGGAGACTGGTCCAGAATCTTTTAGCTTATCATTATGATACATATTTAAAATATTATTATTAGTCTTATATCTCAGTCGTAAGTCACACTGGTGCATACTTAATTTTGTATGTTATTTTTTTATGTTTTTATTATGTTTACAGAAAATGATGCAAGAATATCAATAGAAATTAGAAAAAATACAAGCCCGCTGATTTCTCGCCGGATCTTCTCAGTGGAAAGCCGCGTTCCGATCCGGTGATGGATTAATAAGTAAAAAAAATGTAAATATGACCATTTGAAAGTAGGTATTAGCAAGGTTTATACAAAATAAATAATTTGGGTTGAGTTGAGGTGAAAACCGTATTAAAATCCGTTTGGTAGTTATTGAGTTTATCGCGTTCAGACAGACGGACAGACGGCGGGGGGACTTTGGTGTATAACATGTAGTGATACTCTTTCACCTCGATTTGTGAGAGAAGGCCTTTGCGCATCTGTGGAACAGTACAGGCCGATTTACAATAAATCAAAGTAAACCCGTGGGCAATAACTAGTCCACACCATATCTCTTTTTTATTACAAGATCAAGCACACACTATCTTTAAAGTTCCGAAAGTCTTAAAAATAATCTATAAAGCCGCGCACACATCGGTTCGGCAATAAATAAATAAAACATATAAATAAATAAATATAGAAATAAATCCGTCGTTATTTTATGCCATTGTGCGGCCGATGGGGGTTTAATGACGCGGCGAGCGACGGATTGTTAGTGATATTCGTAATAAAGATTTGAGTAAGGCTGTGTGTACTGTGCTTAATGTTACTATAATATAAGGCTGTATGTATATGAGTCGATATTTTAGATAATTTCTTGTTGCTCTAGCGTAGATGCGGACACAGAATAAATTCTAGTTTCAGTCCGGAGACTGGATTTGTGCCCGATAAATAATAGGCTCGCCCCCTATTACATAGTACTTAAAATCGACGGTAAAAGGTGGGTGTGCACTGTACACCTCTGCCACCTGCGTCTTAGGTATTATAGGCGGAACAGTGTTAAGTAATATATTCAATTTCTTTTTGTTTAGTTATTGTGTGAGTTTTAGGTCTTTGCTCAGAAGACAACAGACTTGCTGGGACAATCAGACGGGCTAGTAAAAAAAGTTATTAGGTGTGAAATATTTTTGACTAGGTTTGCTATTTATTATATTATAGTTACTGACCATTATTGAGGTTGGTAACGATGTGCTGTAGCAAGTGAATGAGTTTGTATATCTTGGATGTGCATTCAGTAAGGATGGGAAATACACCGCTGATATAGACAGAAGAGTGAGTGCAGGGAACAGAGTGAATGGTGCGATGGGAAAGCTACTTGGGAGCCGGCACTTAAGCCAAAAGGCGCAGCTGGCCATACATAACGGAGTGCTTGTCCCAACGCTGTTATATGGCAGCGAGAGCTGGATATGTAAGAAGGAGAATGAAAGTAGGATGAATTCGGTAGAAATACGAGCTCTGCGGAAGATGTGCGGAGTGAAACTGAGCGTAGTAAGAAAGCGAGTAGGAATGAAAGATAGTATCTGTGTAAAAATGAGAAAGGGTATGCTCCGTTGGTTCGGGCATATAGAAAGAATGTCAGAAGAAAGAATGACAAAACCGATATACAATGCGAAAGTGAAAGGATGTAGATACCGGGGAAGACCTAGACTATCTTACCATGACCAAATAAGTCGAGTCTTATCCGAGGGACAAGTCAAGAGTCTCCGTAACTGGCGACCGTGTATGAGACGAACTATCGGAGTGGAGGAAGCCAGAGAGGTATGTAAGGAAAGAACCTGTTTGAACTATGTACTCTCTTTTTTTTTAAACGTAGCCTCACGCTATGATTTATTTCTGTGTCGTGGGTCGTTAACATACATGAAAATTCTCACACACTCAAATACCCAAACCAAAACAAATAATTGTGGGTCACAAAAAGATTTGTCCCGTGCGGGAATCGAACCCGCTACTATTAGTCTCAGTGGGCAGAGCGGCTCTGCCTACCCTGCAAGGGATCTGGCGTGATGATATAGATAGATAAATAGATACTTACCATTAGTGAATAGTTATGCTTCTGAGCAAAAGAACGTAACGTGTTCTTGTGTAGAAACAAGTAGACTATTTAGCTTAAAACTAGAATATTATTATAACAGCAATAGAGGACGACTGTTATTAAAAATCAATCTTAGTAGGTATTGAGTGTAACAGGTTGTTTCAGGATGCCACTTTTATAAAAAAACGGAACCCTTATAACATTTCCATCACGTCTATTTTTCTATCTTAAAGAAATATCCGTTGTTGCGTCGGCGCATGTGTTTTTCTTTACGTTTTTTGAATAATTAATATTTCATCGATGCTATAAATATTAGGAAAGTCTACATTTTTTATTATTTCGTTCGCATGCTTTCAAAACTACGAAGTTTGTATTAGTAATAGTTTTATCACAAGCTTTTATTTAAACTGCAATGTTCGTATGTCTGTATGTTTGTCTTTCCGGTACAAATCCTGTGATCCATTTTTCAAGCACTTGACCGATTGAGCTGAAATATATCTTACGTATAAAAGTTCGGTGCCAAAACAATAATATGGTACCATGGAGCTGGTCAGATGATAGAATCGAAAGGTGGCCATAGGAACATGTGAACCATGCAACGTAACCCCCTCGTATTTAGGCTTGTGAGATTGGTATTGACAAGTGCTATACAACTAGTGTTCAGGGTCTGATGATGAAGCCGAAAGGTGGCCCATGGAACCACCCAACTATTCAATGTAACCCCGCCGTGTTTGGGCTCGTTGGATTTGTCTTGACAATTACTTTAGATGAAGATGGTGTTCAAGGTCAAGTTAGTCAAGTAAGTCAAAGTTCAAGGAAGCCATAGGAACTCCTGAACTAAGGAAGATATCTTTGTTGTGTTTTTGGAATAAAAGCTTGTTTTTACAAAGGTATTTTTAATTCCTTTTTTCTTTGCAACGCTATCGCATAGCTGTTATGCTGTACAAAGATTGTATCAAGACGCCACATGTATCGTGTGGTAAGCAGAAACTAGAGAGTACAGAGTAGTTGTTTCAATCTGGGTGTTTGTGCATACCATGATAAAACTTTGGTTTAACAATAATAGCTAGAGTATGGGGAGACACTTTCAGAAAGATATAATATACTATAACAGTGTAATTTTATAATTATAACAAGTATATATGTATGACGGCCGGCTTGGTTCAATGGTTGAGACTTCAGCCGCTTCACCCACTGGTTCGAGCAGACACGGGTTCGATTCCCGGAAAAATCTTTGTGTGATCTAAAAATATTTTTTTCTGACTGAGCGATTATGTATGTGGATTTCGTGTTAGTAAACACCAACGATACAGGTATAATTCCTAGCGTGGGCTACGTTTTACAAAAAAAAAAAGATTAATACAGTACGCACCATCACAACCACATTCCTCAATCAGTCGCCAGAGTTGTCGAGACCATTCCACACTTTATTTGATTCTAGAAATCCTACTTAATTGGTGTAGATTAGATAGATACCTACCTCATTCTTAAGAGGAGCGTTAAAAACATACTTTCAAAAAACATAATCTACTAAATCGATTTATGTCTTCGCTCATTAAAGCATCCATCCCACATCCGGCCGCCACAATGGCCTACTCACAACAGTTTTACCGGCATCCATTTACTAATAAATCTAACATTAATAACCACTTGGTTACCACAAACTTATGCAGTTATTGTAAACCTTATTATGAAGGTTATAAGAGTGATATAGTATGGTGGGTTATGGTTTTGACGTGGTATTTTATGGGATATAAATCGGTAGCTGGATTACCTATCTATAGGTTTTGTATCGCGGTGCTGACGAGTTATGGTTAGGGATGAGTAATGTATCGATATTAAAGGACATTGTCGAAAATGGCCCCGCAACCAACAAACATGTGACCTATTCCATAATTCTTTATCTGTTTTATTCTAGTAGGTGCAAACATCCGTATCTAACGGACAATTTGCAACCCAAAACGAATATTTCAAAGTACCGTAAGTACTCAAATCAAAGTCGCCAACGTCTATTCCATATGTCAACTTTTTATCGAATTACAGTGGGATATGTCAATCCTATCAATCGGTTATATTCAATTGATTACATTCAATTATGATATTGATTTGATTATTGCTAGTGTATTTTTAAATACATAAAGATAATTTACTGGTAATTTGAAATCATAAAATTATTTTTTATTGCTATTGGTTCTGGGACAAATCATGTATGGATGAAGAACAATGTCCTGTATAGCAGGGACTTATGCACGGACATAACAAGTTTTCTTAGTACATCGCAATCATTGCTTCAATTTTTTTTCCATGATATGGAGTCTCTTTCGTCTGGACGTACTATTCTGATATATGTTTTTACTTTGTGTAAGTACTGTACCATATCATGAGAAAATGTAGGTATATTATATCTGAAAAAATAGCAAGTTTCCAAAAGATTGCACCATTGCTTTAGTAAGGTGTGGTACAGCTTTGAAAGTCAGACAGAATGATGTAAGGTAATGAAAAAATATAATAGCAACTAGATCATCAATAAAGCGATCTAACACTGACAGCGATATGCGTGTGCACAAGTGCATAGAACACATCTCTGCTGCCTTCGCCTGCGATGTATAGGCGTGACGGTGTATTGTTTTATCGATAGCTATTTTAGGACAAATATATGTGCAACTTTCCGAGGTTTTATAATTTTATTAAAACTTGATGTTTAATAAAATTATGTAGCTTTTATAAAATTCTCGGAGATTATTCTAAATTCGGTTTTACGAGATACCCAAAGGACTTTAGGAAGTCATTTAAATGGCATTCATAAGGCTTTATCAAAATCAGAAACTATCGATATTTATAAATCTTAAGCCAACACGATCACAACACTAATAAAGTAATATTAATTATAAATGATTCGAGCGTCATTAGCGTGAAGGAAAGATCTACCAATACACAAAGGCCGTTTCGGTCTCTTGCTCACACATCCACGCTCTCTCTCACACTAATGGATACCGAGTAACATGAGAACATGTTTATTGTAACGTGAGAAAATGGAATATGAGGACTGTGTAGTTTTAGGGATGATCTTGATCTTATGAGTACAGGTGGTTTCAAGTAAATCTCAAACTCTCGTTCATTGTGTATAAATCTTGGGTAGGGCACTTACAGATTATCAAATTGTACATATTAATATACTACTGAGACGAGCTGGACTCTTAGGATGTCATCAGCATGTACTAGACCGGGATACGAAACGAAGGAAAGGGGGGGCAGACCTTCGCCTTGCAGCGGGACATTAATATTTTTTTATTCCGTACACCGTGATAGTAATAATATTTATAACACCGAATCGGAACATAGCCTTCACCGAAAAGAAACTCAGCGGGATTGTCTTTTTAACGCAAATCAATTATTTTGTATTAACCCTGCGAATTACTACGGTACTTACAAATTGTCCCTTCAGCATTAATTTTATCGTTTATTTTATTTTCCTTCATTCTCCCATTTTTAAGTTTTATATTTATTTCATCGGATTAGATCGTGACCGCCACTGAGAAGATCTGGCGAGAAAATCACCAGGCTTGTCTGATTTTGTGATTAATCTTTGTACTCTTTATTTTATCTTTTCATTTATAGATCGTCTACTCTACGATGAATTTAATGTTGCAATTAGGTAAGGTTTTCGTTTTACAATTTGTAGCAATCGCCCAAATAGAACACAAATATAATATCTAGAAATAGATAGTATAAATACCTAACGCCATACTTCAAAAGATCAACTAAAAATCGCTGCCATCAAAAGCAGTACTATAAACCACCGAACTATAAAACTGGACTGGCACACAATTATAGTATTTTTTTCTGTACACTAATAACGTAAACTTATTAACTGCAGCACAGCAATAAATCGTAATAAAAAATAATCAATGGATACCCACAAAATCCACCCCCTATACTTATATGCGCGCGCGCAACCATTCAGTATTTTTTCTGCGCGTTTACCTGCAACTTCCTTCCTACAACGATCCATTACTATGAATGACATTCTTCGCCTTTTGACAGTTAAATGGATACCTTTACACCTAATAGACACACATATAAAATACAATTGAAAATATCCTCTATCTCTACCAAATTAAAGTTTAAAATGAGCTTAACGCTTAATTCTCAATAGTAGAGTCACAAACATATTTTTTACCTTTATCGAACACATTCACCTATCTTACTGTCTTGTGTTAAAGTCTAAATTCAAATAATTTTAATTTTGGAAATGGATAACATTTTTATTATTTTTCCTAGCGCATGCGTAAACGATATGTGACGTCGACTCGGGCGCATTGTGATCGGTGCCAGGCTGTCTGCCGAAACGGGTATTTGTTCAAATTTGGAATGTTTTTTTTTTAAAGAGACTAATGATGCGAGGCGACGATGTCTGTCTGTCTACTAATTATGAGGGTGAATGAGAGAGAATAATATTTGGGAGAGAATAATATTTGGTGGGCCCGAATGTCGCTCGAACAAGGGTTTTAAAGATTCAAATTCAAATTGATTTATTTGCGAATACAGGTGTACAGAGATTTTATGTTATGAGAGTGTTCTAGCCGTATTCCACCTTTTGGCATGCAAATTACAGGTATGTTTTATTTCTTACATTTTATACATTTCTTTATAAAATATGTTACATTTATTTCATTATTCATTTAAGATAGATATAATAAATCATAAGTCTTAAGAATAAATGACATTATTAACCGATATCATTAATTATAATGGGTATCCACGATTTAATGTCTCTTATATTGAATTATGAAATGTCAATTTAAATCAAGTATCATTTAAGTTCAGTGTCATTAAAATAATCATCTAGTGAATAATATGCCTTAGCGGTCAGTAAGTTCTTAACTTCCCTTCTAAAAATATTTGTATCCTGTGTGTCAATAATATACCTAGGTAGTTTGTGAAAAATTCTTGGGGCCATACAAAATATACTTTTGTTGTACATCGCTGTTTTGTGTGCGGGCACGCCAATCTTATGTCTATTACGAGTACTGTTGTAGCTAGTGAAAAGATGAAGATTTGGAGATGGAATACTTTTTTAGATATAATTTGTTTACATTTAATATAATATATATTCTGTGGT
The DNA here is from genome assembly GCA_905147815.2 of Phalera bucephala. Taxonomy (NCBI): domain Eukaryota; kingdom Metazoa; phylum Arthropoda; class Insecta; order Lepidoptera; family Notodontidae; genus Phalera; species Phalera bucephala. The sequence goes on along the minus strand of LR990627.1, from coordinate 26,288,371 downwards.
ATAGTTGTTGCTATAGCGTTGCTGTTTCTGACGTTAATATATTACCACAGCGTATTACACTTTTTAATGCTAACGAAGCAAAAGAATACCATTAAACTGCTAAAGATAACTACATTAAATTATTGAAATTACTTCTGTGTGGAATGTAGACAATCCATTTCGATGGTGGAGTTATTGGTTGACAGAAGAGACATAGAAATGTTGTTTCTTAGGTCAATTGTGATTTTCACCACCTATTTAAATTTATTTAGTGTTTCTAGCAATTATAATTCACCTATCCCATCCGAGAATATGGATATAATTCGAAAGATTCAACTAACGGAACTTAACATATAGTAAGGTGCTGCGAAACCAGGGTGTTCTTAGTGATCGCCAAAATTAAGCAGCGTTCGAATCAGTGAGCCCGAGATTTATTTATTTACATACTTACACGGCAGGTACACCATTTACGTTAAATATAAAAGAAAATATATAAAAGAGAATAACTCAAAGTATGGAAGTGCAATATACAAGCACATTCACTCCAGTCCCTCAGACACTCGGACAAAATATCACTCCATGCATCCGCATACAGATCACAGCCAGGACTGCCGTCAAGGAAAGCGTGCAGCGCGGCGAGGGTGCGCGGGATTGGCGAACGAGCACGCGTGAACGTGTGTGTTTGTGGCTTTTTCATATTCGAGCGTCTTCGTGTTTCAGGAGGCACGTTAAGCCGTGACCTCAGTTACTACCTAAAGGCCCACCGCGAAAATAACATGTTTTTCTACTTGACTGCCTCGTTGGTCTGGTGGCAAAGCGCATCGCTTTGTGATCACGAGGTCCCGGGTTCAAATCCTAGGTCGGACAAATGTAGTTTTTCTAACGAAAAATTCCCAGTATGAGTCCGGAGCCTGGATTTGTGCCCGGTATATGGCAATAGGCTCGCCCCCTATTACATGGGACCTAACATCGTCGCCGAAACGTAGGTGTACTCAGTACACCTCTGCCACCCCCTCTGGGGAATATAGGCGTGACGGTGTGTGTTTTCTACTTCATGCACTTCAAGAAATATATGCATTAGAGACTTAATATTTCAAAATATGATTTTTGACTGTATATTTAAGAATCTAGCAAAAGGAATACACGATTACCCGAAATTTTTCGATAGAAAAAAAATCCAAAGTTATCTCAGTTGCTTTACATTTTCTTTATACAACGCCAAATGCTTAAGAACTAATCTATATTATCACGCCAGATCCCTTGCGGTGTAGGCAGATAATGCAGAGTTCCCACAGGTTCTTTCCTTACATACCTCTCCGGCTTCCTCCACTCTCGTAGTTCGTCTCATACACGCTCGCCGGTTACGTAGACTCTTAACTTGTCCGTCAGATAAGACTCGGTCTATTTGGTCGTGGTAGGAACTAATCAATAGCATTTACTTACAAACAAAACAAATAATTATAGCAACGAATTTAAACATAAACTTTACAAGAAAAGCAGTTTTTCATTTCATTGCGTATTTTTTTTAGAAAATGATAAAATTTGTTTTTGCACATAGGTCGTTAAACGTCGATAAACGGTCGATCGCGGTAGCCCCTTAATGTGATAGGCATTAGGCTAAGTTGGAAGTCTGACGGGCGGGCGGCTTGACAAGTTCCAACAACAGGTAGGGACAAACCTCCCTCTACCAATCCACGTGGTGGAGTATGACCTATTCTCTCTTCCTAGTTTAGTGAGAGAAGGCTTTTGCAAGCAGCATAGGCACAGTGGATAATATAGGCTGATTTGTGTGTACTGTTTAACATAATAATAAAACTTTTAGTCATGATTATTTCCCACAAAAATCTTTATAAATTATAACTTATGCGTTTCTCTGATGTATAAGCTATATTTATTTATTTTATTTGGTACATAAACAGGTTACACACAACTTATGATCACATTTGATTCAACATAAAAAATTTCGATCTAGGGAGTAAAAAAGCAGAACTTATTGAAAGAGATAATGAATCCATAAAAGACAACAAAACTAAGTCAACTGACTACCATGCATCACAGATACTGCAAAGTTTCATCAGAATCCTTTCAGTAGTTTTCCGTGAAAGAGTAACAAATATCCATAAATCCACAGTAAAAAAACTTTTGCGTTTATAATATTCGTAAGGTAAGAATAGAAAATCGCATTTGAAGTCAAAACGTAATCTTACTCTGCGACGTGTAGTGTCGTTTACTGCCGGCACAAAAGTGGTATCATTTTCTAAACAGTCAATAACGGTCCATACAATGCTGAGTTTCGATTGTCGCAAATATAATTGACTATTTCCTATCTCGCTGCTTTGTTGTGAAATCAGTAATATTTGACAATGTCTAGTTATAACAAGATATTGTATGAAGTTGCTTTTAATCTGTCAATTCATTTTTAAAAAACTAACTAACTAACACTCTATGCTTAGCTTATACAGGTAGATCTAAAAGCATTAAATCACTTACAAAAGGACGTTGTATACCGTAAGTAAGGTGAAAAATGACCGTTAAGAAATCCCATCGGTCACAGGGCGTGCGGTTTAATAAATGTGTACATGTTTTATTCGTAATGTTATAACTCTGATTAGAAAAGGCCAATTATAAATATCACTTATATTATTATAGCAACATGATGATACAATACGTACGACTTAATGATAGGAAATCGAAACATGCAACTTGTAAATATTTTTCTATCTATCTATCTATCTATAACCTCATGCCAGATCCCTTGCGGGGTAGGCAGAGAGTACAGAGTTCCAACAGGTTCTTTCCTTACATACCTCTCTGGCTTCCACGACTCTCATAGTTGTAAATATTTTTATTTCAATTAAATTTATATTTGTTTTATGGAATGTTGTAATTCACACTAAAACTGCAACACGGAAAGCTACAATCGTATCCGCACACCGGACAATGACAAACGGAGCGGAAATACGCCTAACAATAAAGGTGTACAATCAAAGAGTCAGTTTTTTTCACCTCTGCCCACCCCCCTCAAATTTCAATAGGTTTAAGAGTCCATTCACGGCTTACTATCTTAAATGTCGCGTAAAATTATTGTATTTTTTTTTAGAAACTCTGAATTCGGGTAAATGTGCGAAAGTGTATTATTGTATGTGACAGACAGTTATTATTTATTTTGAACTAAATCTGATTTTTGATTACTTTTTTGAGGATTAGAAATATGTACTTTTGGTATTAATTTTTATTATAGTGATATGATTAGGGGAGAGACATCTGCTTGACTTTAATGGAGGCATATAAAGAAAACACATGTTAAGAAGTTTGTTGCAAAGGTAAATAAATTAAATACGCCATAACTTATATTTGGATTGCAACTATAACTTTAAACCGGTGGATCTAGAAGCATGAAATGTACAAACACCTATTCTGTATATAATTTAGTTGAACACGAAAGGATTTCTGGGGTTAAAAAGGGTTATAACGTTTGGCCATTTTATTTATCTAGGTAGTTAAAAAATGGGGCATACGAACAGTAGCACCTAATGGAGTTGAAGTTTACACAAAACCATTTCAACTCATGAAATCATTCTTATGTGTACTTTCTGAAAGATTATCAACATTTTGGATGGACGTTCTGGTGCAGAGGTTAAGAGCTTAAGCGTTTAAAAAAATGCCTCAAGCATAGAAGTAACTAAGCATGGTTATCTTAATTTGCAAGTTGCTTTATACAAAATATGGCTATACATAGATATTAAAAACGGTCTTAGAACCCAATGTAATAATATAATAATAAAATAATAATAAACCCAAGGGAAATCCTATTTTTTTAAACGAACGTAGCTCCACTGTAGGATTATTCCTGTGTCGTGGGTGCGATTTAAACATGAAAATTCACATACACAAATACTCAGACCTATACAAATAATTTTGGGTTACACAAAGATTAGTCCCGTGCGGGAATCGAACCCGCGACTATTCTACTCAGTGGGCAGTCACATTCAGGCATGCAGTTAAAAGACATTAAAGGTTTGGTCAAATAGCCAACGGAGCGCGACGGGAGCGCGATGAAAGCGTTCTTTCGGGTGTCAACAGCGGGGCGCAAACGTCACACTGCGGGAGCGACGTCGCGCCGGCCGGGCCTACGCCCGACATTTGCGACCCGCTCACACGCGTATTGGCGTCTCTCTCCCCCTTTGCTTCGTTCGTAATCGCGTCAAGCGAGACGGCGGCGGGTCGTGCCGTTTGCTGTCGCGCCGAGCAAGACTGAGCTGTGTGGCGTATTTCATATATTTCCGTACATTACAACTCCCCAAGCTATGCCACCGTCTCGCTCCCGCCGCGCTGCGTTGGCTATGTGGCGAAACCTTACATCTTGTACAGGACGTGGGTAATCAAAACAGAGGGTCCGCAACAAGCTATTAGCGGGTCTATACCGGGGTCTACACCAGGAAGGCAGGTCAAGTGTCAGTCATGAATGACGGTAACAGTTTCCTGAAACCTATCCTAACACAACAAGGATGGACTGACAGACATGTTGATGTTGCGTTTGTTGAAAAGTATCATTTTTTGTTTATCTATTGACATTTAAGAGTAGTCAAGTGTCAGTTTGTTAAGTGTTGTTATGAAACTGTTGAACTAATTTTGATCTACTAGTAGGAAGTAGTGTGTGTTGCCAGTGATGACTTACGGCACTGAGACAGGGTCGCTTACGATGGGCCTCATAAGAAGGCTCAAGGTCACCCAAAGGGCGATGGAGAGAGCTATGCTCGGAGTTACCCTGCGGGATCGAATCAGAAACGAGGAGATCCGCAGGAGGACGAAAGTCACTGACATAGCACTCAGAATTGCTAAACTTAAGTGGCAGTGGGCGGGGCACATCGCTCGTAGAACTGACGGCCGTTGGGGCAGAAAGATTCTCGAATCGCCATTCACCACGTACCGGAAGACGTGGAGTGGGTAGGCCCCCTACAAGATGGACCGATGACCTGGTGAAGGTCGCGGGTAGTAGTTGGATGCGTACAGCACAAAGCCGGTCGTTGTGGCGGTCTTTAGGGGAGGCCTTTGTCCTGCAGTGGACGTCTTTCGGCTGAAGAAGAAGAAGAAGTAGGAAGTAGTCAAGAGTATCCTTAACCGGCGAGTATGTATGAGAGGAACTATAAGAGTGGAGGAAGCCAGAGAGGTATGTAAGGAGACAACCTGTTGGAACTCTGTACTCTCTGCCTACCCCGCAAGGGATCTGGCGTGATGATATAGATAGATAGAGATATATAGTAGGATGTTTCTGTAGTCTGACAGGCTAAAGCGTCAGGTATCTTTTTAGCACATTAGGTTTGCTTAAATGATCATTAAAACATTATTTAATTATTCTTGTTATCTAGATATTGTGTAACAAAAATTAAATTAAACACCATCCCGCCCGCCTATACTCCCCAAGCAGCGGTGGTGGCAGAAGTGTACTTTGTACACCCATTTTCGACGACGATTTTAAAAGACACACCATCACGCCTGTATTCCCCAAGGGGGGTGGCAGAGGTATAATGTGCACACCCACTTTTCACCAACGATGTTAGGTCCCATGTAATAGGGGGAGACCCTATTGCTATACACCGGGCACAAACCCAGACTACGGACTGATACTGGGAATTTTTACGATAAAAAACTACATTTGTCCGAAGACGATTTGAATCTAGGACCTCGTGATTGTAAAGCGCACCATACGCTACTAGACTAACGTGGCAGTGCATCCTACATCTTTCAAATAATCCCGTCTACAAGTCTAAAGTCTCACGCAAGTCGTTAACGACACAAAAAGTCGTGCAAGGGTGTCAATAAACCCAGCCGGGCGTTTTAACATTTAATACACCGACGGACAAAGGCCACGCCACTCTTTTATTTTTCATAAGTTTAGGGTCCAGTGAGCTTGAGGGTAGGACGAAGTGATGACGCGTGAGGATTTGGCTGTATGAAGCTGTACAGATGGAAATTTTAAGATCTTATACAAGTATATCTTGTCTTCTTTTAGGCGTAGTTGGAGGCGTATATAGCAAACTCATATTTCGTCGTAGTATTTGTTGGTTCTCATTTGACAGGAGGCGAGTCTGTAGTCATTTTTCTTTTAGTTCCTTTTCTATAAATTCTTGCTCCACAATATTAATTATTTAAGTGTTATGGGTGTCTTTAAAAATATGAATTTCACATACACAAACTACCAAAAACAAAAAAAAATTCGTATCGTGTAAAGAATTGTAACAAAAACTAAAATCTTAATATATTATAATTTATTTCTATGGTCACAAATGTATAAGGTGATTCGAGAGAATAGAATAAAAAAAAAACATTATATATTCCCCAACTGACAGAGGTGTACTGTCCACACGAATTTTTTGGGCGTCGATGTTGGAATCCATAAAAAATGGGGCGAGCCTTAAGCCATTTTATTGGACGCAATGCTGGACTCTGGACTGATACTGACAATTTTTCTATAACAGAATAACGCTTTAACCTGCTGACCTAGGATTCGATCGCAAGACCTCTTGATCGCTACGCCCATTATTCGCCGACCAACGAGGCAGTTATCCCAATTTTTTTTACGTTTTCGTTTACAAATAAATAAAATAATATTATAAATAATATTCTCTACGGAACCATACTATCGAGAGGTATTCAACATCATAATGCAAGTGGACTTAATACCGGTAGCAGACAGTGTCGGCTCATTTATCAGACTCAGCCGGCCGGCGTCGAACCTGCTACCTGCGGCTACTTACGCGACGAATTGATGACCGGACGCTGCCAGCGGCTATGGGTATCATAACTTTGGTGAGGTTAAGGGATGTGTGCTGAGGTGTGGAATAGCATGGGTGGGTCGATGGTTATTTTGTGATGGGTTTTAAATGATATGTGCTATTCATAGATGTAAAACAGAAGTGGTCGTTGGAGTGATGTTTAGGAAGTCCTTTGACCAGCTGTGGACAAGTTCAGTTGATGTTAAGTTGTAATAATTTTAATTTATTAAGACCCTGTTAATAACAAGCTTTTATAGCAAAAAACACAACAAAGATATCTTGCTTCGTTGGGAAATTCCTATGGCTTCCTTCCGGCTCCATTATCAGTCCTTGGATACCATCCGGGTCTAAAGCACTCGTCAAGATAAGTCTAATGAGCCCAAACATGGTGGGTTTATATTGGTTTTTGGCTTCATCATCAGACTCAACACTATCGGGTTGTATTATACTTCTCAATACAAAAATCTACCGAGACTAAACACGAGGGGGTTACGTTCTAATGTTGCCACCATCCGACTCCATCATCAGACCAGCTCTATGGTTCCATATTATTGTATTGTCATCAACTTTACATATGTATGCCAAATTTCAGCTGAATCGGACACCCGCAAATGCTTGAAAAATAGATCACAAGATCTGAACCGGAAAGACAGATAGACCGACAGACATACGAATATTTCAAGGGTAGGATGTTAAAATCGTATGCTGGTATCACTGTAAATTTTCAGAAAGAAAGTCTATTTTAATTGATGACATGCTCGTTCTTCTTTTTTCTTTATAGAAAATTCTGTAGCTGCTTTGCATTCTCTTTCTTACAACAATCTGAACGAGGACATTAGAGTCATCATCTTTATTCCTAATTATTTTTATTAAATTTTATGGATACTTCATTATGTAATTAACGTAAGGATATAAGATATATTATGTTAATAACACAATTAAGGCTATAACCAGCAATAATACATGCATAGGTATAAATAGAATATAAAGGCTTTAATAAAAAGTAATAAATTTGTCAAGAATAAGTTGACGGACGATTTGGGACTGTGGTTAAGAACTTCGCTCCGCCCACTATGTCGAATAGTCGCGGATTCGATTCCCGCAGAGGCAACTATTTGTGAGACCCACAATTATTTGTTGCGGTCTGGGTATTTATGAAATTTCATGTTTGTAAACGCACCCACTCTGTACTCTCTGCCTACCCTGCAAGGAATCTGGCGTGATGATATAGATAGATAAACGCCCCCACTACACAGAAATAAATTTTAGTGGGGGGCTACGTTTTTTTTTAAACAAAAACGGACGCTACACACACACACTTATAAACTCATGCGCAAGCGCACCTGAGACCTCACTTCCGCGCACTTTATCTCATATATCTTATATGGAGACAGAAGCCCGCCAGGTTAATGGTGTCCATAAGATGGCTTTTATGAAAATAAGCTGTTACAAAATAAGTACGGATAAGTGATACCAGTACGTGCAGGTCTCGTGCGGGGAATTATATTCTTGAAAGTACTTAATCTGCTGGATTGGTTTACATGCTGCGCGAAATGTCATTGAAATAGAATATTTTTATGGGACTAAGCCCGCCACACATTTCCACCACTGTAACTCCTGTAAGGCAGGATCGACAATGGTCTCCTTAGATCACCAAGTTTGAACCTTGGGGTGTCCGCGGAGAGTTTAAATGGTCTTAGAACCCGTAACAAATTTACTCGTAATTAAAAAAACAGAGAAGAAGGGGAGGAGTAGGAAAAAATGTAATAGAGCATATAAAATTGTTATTAGTTTATAGTTTTAAATGTTTAAGTTAGTTGTAAGAGCTTTAGGAGGGTGCTTTGGTAAGCTGTAATGCTCTCTTATAGGCATGTTAGCAAATAAATCAAACGGACCATTTGGCGCAGTGGTTCAGAGCTTAAGCTGCTCCGCCTACTGGGTCTAATAGTCACGGGTTCGATTCCTGCACGGGACAAATCTCTGTGTCACCCACAATTATTTGTTTCGGTCTGGGTATTTGTGTATGTAATTTTTCACGTTTGTAAACGCACCCACGATACAGGATTAAATGCTAGAGTAGGGCTACGTTTAAAAAAAAACAATACAAGCAAAACAGATAAAATATTGATAATATACTCACGCTCTGTTGCAAAGAAGAAGTCTTTAAAGTTGACATTAATCGCTTATCTATTATTAAATTATTGCATCAAACAAAATTATTATTTTACTGAAGTGAAATAATGAATTCATTGGTGATAACTCCTCTGTATATTATTAAGTGTTAAAGACGAGTTATTTGCAGCTTTTACATTATCACATTTTTAATGTCTTACATTGGTGATCCACATAATGTGTCCGAAGACGAAGTACTATAATATATTAAACAAATAATATTATTAATTTTGATTTTATGGTCCATTGTTCTAAAAAATCTATTGTAATACATATAAACTCGAAATAAAATGCAATTTTTTTTGTTATTCCTTGTAACAAAGCTATATCAATCAGAGTATTATATTTTTATCACCACTAAGATGTAAGCGCGAAGCGGCGGCCATTATAAAATGACAAATATTTCAACGCGTATTTTTTACTACTTCTACAAGAACTATATACCACTGGATCCCTTGCGGGTTGCAATACGGCAAAGATGATTCTTTTTTTTAAAATAATTCTATAATACACGCAATGGGATGTAAGGGAGTCAAATACCACCATATGGCTCCAAGTCATCCTCACCTGCTCGTGGTACATCCTGCTAATCAACGAACGAGGCTCTGACGACCGAAAAATGGCGGTATAACCATAACAAAAAAACTGCGTGACTAAATACCGCAGATCGGTGACGGGCAGCAGCGGCACCGATGCGAAGAGTTACGCACTGCGATCGCCAACCCGCCTGCCCAGCGTGGCGATTATGGGCAAACCCTCCAAATGGCAAGCCAAAACAAACCACGGCCCCCAGTTCCCGGCCGCCCTGCTATTCCGGATCACGGCGGCGGTCACGGTAACGGCAGGGTAGGGGGTGCGAAGAATCCCCGGGCTACGAGAGGCCGCCAAAATCAACTGACCTTGGCGACGTTTAATGGACGCACGTTACGGCTTCACGAGCACATGGCGCAATTAGAATCCGAACTCGAAGGGATAAGGTGGCACGTTCTGGGACTGTGTGAAGTCCGAAGAAAGGGAGAGTACACCGTTACCCTAGAATCAGGCCACCTTTTGTACTTCCGAGAGGGCGATCAGCTATCCCAGGGCGGCGTAGGGTTCTTGGTCAATAAAACCCTCTCTGACAACGTTGTAGAAATGTCTAGTGTGTCGAACAGGGTAGCGTATCTTATTATTAAGTTAACCGATAGGTATAACCTAAAGGTTGTGCAGGTTTACGCACCGACTTCGCCACACTCTGACAATGAAGTTGAAGATATGTACGAGGACATATCGAAGGCCTTACACTCCACCACTAAGGCCTACTACAACGTTGTCATGGGGGACTTCAACGCTAAAGTGGCAGTACAAATTTGCAGCGAATCGGTAGTAGGATCTCACGGTTACGGTAGCAGGAATCATAGGGGGCAAATGCTTGTCAACTTTCTTGAGAAAGAGGGGCTTTTCTTGATGAACTCTTTCTTTAAGAAACGGCCCCAAAGAAAGTGGACATGGCAAAGCCCCGACACTAGGACTAAAAATGAGATTGACTTCATCATAACGGACAAGAAGCACATATTCAGAGATGTCTCAGTGATCCACAGGTTTAATACCGAAAGCGATCACCGACTTGTCAGAGGCTCACTGAATATCAAATTTCAGCTCGAGCGAGTCCGTTTGATGAAGGCCAGGCTCCGGCCCAACCTCCTCCAAACCGTAGTAGGATCTGAAGCGTTCCAGTCAAATCTGGAGAACCGATTCGTTACCATGGAAACCACAAATGACGTAGACCAGGCCCTCACAAATGTAGTTAAAATCCTCAGGGAGGAAGGTACGAGATTTTGTGAAACGCGACGTATAAGTAGGAAAACGAAGCTTTCGGAGGAGACACTGTAGCTTATGAAGGAACGACGTGTAAACCCACCCAACACTTCGTTAGAGCAACGGGCACTCAACAAACGAATCAACAAACTGGTACGACATGACTTCCGATGCGCTAATACACGCGCTATTCAAAAAGCAATCGAGCAAAATCGGGGGTCGAAAGTTTTCGTTCAGTCTTTGGGGAGGAGCCATCTGACGAAGTTGTCCAAAGCCAGTGGGGACGTCATCACTTCTAAGCCGGAGATTCTTTTGGAAGTAGAAGACTTCTACAGCCGACTATACGCCTCGCATACATCTCATCCTGATCCCGGACATGAGGATCCTAGAGCTACATTAAACCGCCACTTTACGGAAGACCTGCCCGAAATCAGCCTAGACGAAATCGTGATGGCTCTTGAGCAACTAAGGAATGGAAAAGCCCCTGGAGAGGACGGAGTTACAACTGAACTATTAAAAGCAGGAGGTAAACCCGTGCTAAAGGAGCTCCAAAATATCTTTAACTCTGTCCTCTTTAATGGGAGAACTCCAGAGGCTTGGGGTAGGAGCGTGGTCGTATTGTTTTTCAAAAAGGGTGATAAGACCGAACTGAAGCTCTACCGCCCTATTTCGCTCCTGAGCCACATTTATAAGCTGTTTTCAAGAGTTATCACGAATCGTCTTGCGCGAAGGCTCGACGAATTTCAACCCCCGGAACAGGCCGGGTTTCGAAGAGGGTATGTAACCATAGACCACATCCACACTATACGGCAGATTATACAGAAGACCGAAGAGTATAATCGGCCCCTTTGCTTAGCATTCGTGGACTATGAGAAGGCCTTTGACTCGATCGAGACCTGGTCAGTTCTGATATCCTTGCAACGATGCCAAGTCGACTGGCGATACATCCAAGTGTTAAGAAGTCTCTATAACGCCGCGACCATGACCATCCAGTTACAAAACCAGCAGACCAACCCTATCTCAATGCATCGAGGAATGAGACAAGGGGACGTTTTCTCGCCCAAATTGTTCACAAATACATTGGAGGATATGTTTAAGACGCTGGACTGGGACGGTCATGGCATAAACATAAATGGCAGTCATATCTCACACTTGAGATTTGCAGACGACATCGTCATTATGGCCGAAACGTTGCAGGATTTACAACAGATGCTGACCAGCCTAGCCGATTCTTCCAAACAAATAGGTCTCCGCATGAACTTGGACAAGACCAAGGTAATGTTTAACCGACATGTAGTACCGGAACCTGTTGGAATACATGGCGCTATTCTCGAGGTTGTTCAAGAATATGTTTACCTAGGGCAAACTCTGCAGTTGGGGAAAAACAACTTCCAGAAAGAGGTCAACAGAAGAATACGGCTGGGCTGGGCGGCATTTGGGAAATTACGTCGAGTATTTACATCGCCCATTCCACAAAGCCTAAAGACAAAAGTCTTTAATCAGTGCGTCCTGCCCGTTATGACATATGGAGCCGAGACGTGGACACTCACGGTTGGATGGTTCATAAATTTAAAGTCACTCAGCGAGCTATGGAAAGGGCTATGCTCGGAGTTTCTCTGAAGGATAGAATCCGGAACGAAGTCATTCGACAGAGAACCAAAGTTATCGACATAGCCCACCGGATTAGTAAGCTGAAGTGGCAATGGGCCGGTCACATTAGCCGAAAAACCGATAACCGCTGGGACAAACGAGTTCTTGAGTGGAGACCGCGGACTGGCAAACGTAATGCAGGACGCCCTCAGGCTAGGTGGAGCGATGACCTTCGTAGGGCGGCTGGCAGAAACTGGATGCGAGTAGCCGAAGATCGTACCCAGTGGCGTGCACTTGGAGAGGCCTATGTCCAGCAGTGGACTGCGATAGGCTGATGATGATGATGATAATGATAATACACGCCCTAGAAACACTGCGGAATACAAGTAGAAAAAAGAACTGAGTTTAATCTATTTTTCATTAGTGAGGCAGGCGATCACGAGGTCTTGGGTCTGAATGCCGGTTCGGTCAAAACATTGATATCCATCTATCACTTAAATCTCATTAAGAGTCCATAGTTTACAATGGTGGGCACCCCTAATATATTGGACCTATCATTGTCGCCGAAATGTGATGCATCTAGCTAATATTATAATGAGGAAAGATGTGTGTTTTTGTATGTTTGTAACGAGTAAACTTGAATCTACTGGACCGATTTCAAAAATTCGTTCACCATTAGGAAGCTAACTTATCCAGAAGTAACATAAGCTATACAACTTAGACCCGGTAGGTGGCGCTGTTGTCGACCGGGTACGAAGTCGCCGAAAACTGCTAGTATAATATAAAAACGTATTGCAAAAACATAATCCATATAAACCCAACTTAAATCTCGGAGACGTCGCAACGAGTCTCGCAAGTAAACAAATATATATATATTTAATAGGTTTTTATTGCTATAATCTGTACATAATTTACGTTGATAAGCAGATCAGGCGCAATATATTACGATATGATACTCTCAATGAGCATTTTCTTTTATTTTAATATCAACTTTATAATCCTAAAAAAAATGGCGGTCGGTCTTAATTTCGCGGTTTTGTGTTACTTTTTAAAGTGATGTGAGTCGGTTGGTTGGTAATTTTGTTTATTTCACCACAATATCGACATATTTATGGTGGTTTATTTAAGGTGGTTAAAGATCAGAATAATCTTGTATGAGTTAAATTGAGATTATTTATAGAGACATTTTTTTTTTTAAATACGTAGCCCCAACCTTGGATTTATTTCTGTGCTGAGTGCGTTCACAAACACGAAAATTCACGTACACAAATACCTAGTCTGAAACAAATAATTGTAGATCACACAAAGATTTGTCCCGTGCGGGAATCGAACCCGCGACTCTTCGACCCAGTAATCCACAACCACACCCACTCTTAACCACTGCGCCAAATCGTCCGTCAATTTTGGAAAAAAGTCACAAGATATCAATCAGAAAAATAAATATATACGATCGCGTATGTATTTTCCAAAATGAGGGGGTGGTAAAGGTGCACTATCTACACTCACATTTCGCCGCAGATGCGTGAAACTAATGTAACATACAACGAATCATTATACCGGGCACAATTGCAAATTGTGGACTGTAACTGCGAATTTCTGAAAGAAGAAATAAAATAAATTGATATGATTTGTTAAAATCTCAGTAACGCTTCGTACGTAACCTAGAATTCAAACTCTAGACCTTATGATTGGCGACTGCAACAAGCACGACTAGACCGACGGAGCAGTCATTAATTTAAATCTTTCTCCCACACCAATGAATGTATAAAAATGTAGAGCCACTTGCACTATACTATATGTACATACATAGTTGAAATCGCCCACCGTATCTATTTCAACACACAGAAATCTATTATTATGATTTATGTGATTCTATGTATGTAAGCGTAATCTCTGAAACTACTAGACAAAATGTAAGTGTAAATCCCCAAGCGGGAGTGGCAGAGGCATATTGTGTACACCCACTTTTCGCCGTCGATGTTAGGTCCCATATAATAGGGGTCGAACCTACTGCTGTATATGCTAAACCAGACTACGGACTAATACTGAGAGTTTTTTGATAGAAAACTACTGGATTTAAACCCAGAACCTCGTGCTCGCTACGGGTATTATTCGCCACTACACTGACGAGGCAGTTGAACTGCTGTAGGTCGCTAGTACCGTACACAAAAAAAAGAAACGGCAACAACTGCAGTGAAATAGAAATATTTTTCGGATCGGCTTATTTTTGATTTTTAATTTCCCAACGTTTCGAGTGCTTTGCGGCACCCATGGTCACGGGAAGAATCCTCATCTCAAAGACCGTCAAACGACCGGCTCTATGCTCCACCCATTCACCTTCTACCCGCTACTTTCAAGAGGCTATCGGTCCATCGTGTGTGTGTATATGTGAATGAGCTACGCTGTTGGCCGCGGGGCCTTTACAGCTTCACCGGAAAAGAAGGCGAGCGCGCAACTACTACGCGAGAGGCAAAAGGGCAATGAGGCAACTAGCTCAAGGGCGCCTCAAGAAGGAACGGCCTCGGCTTGGGCAGTCGCTATGGGGGAGGGCGTATACTAGGTGCCTCGGTGTGGTGCTCTGCTCCGGCCGGCGGGCAAGGGATTCGTCGAGCTCGCCATCGAAGTCGGTGTCTGATCCTGTGTGCGGTGTCTGTATCCGAAAGAAGGGATGTAAGGGCATCGGGAAGGTCAGTGAGAACATGCCGCAAGAGAACTATCAGTTGTGGGCGTGCCCACTAGTTCCGCAGATCCTACAAGACGAGATCCACAGGAGCAAATCACTGACATAGCACCCAGAATTGCAGAACTTAGGTGAAAAAAAGTAACAACAGCAGTGCCAATCACATCAAAGTAATTAATACCGAGCAAATGTGTACTATTTACCCCAACAACACATTTCCATCGATACAACTGCCAACCAACCGCCATTCACTCTCGCATCAAAAAACGTCAATCTACGTATTTGTTGCAAATCTCTTTATACCAATAGGTTTACTATACATTACACCATGCAAACATACCTTCACAACCTACACATGCCAAAAAAGACTCTACTACGCTAAGTTAAGGGTTGGGGATGATGCAAAACTTACCATTGTTTTATAGAATATTGAATACAACAAGCAAACATACCTTTAACAATCACGCATGGCAAAAAAGACTCTACTGATCTGGATTAAGGGTTGGGGATGGTGCAAAAGTTATCCTGGTTTTGTAGAATATTGAATATTTAGGGACAAACGGTGTGAAAAGTGGTCCCGATCTATTACGGGTAATCGGATTACTCGGACGTGGGTTCTGTATGGGATTATAGTTGAATAGTTTGTGCGTCACGGCGCAATTGTGTTTGAGAACGATCGCAAGGAAATTCGAGTACAGAAAACGGTTTAAAATGTTTTTTTTTATCACACCGTCACGCCTATATTCCCCAGAGGGAGTGGCAGAGGTGTACTGAGTACACCCACGTTTCACCGACGATGTTAGGTCCCATGTAATAGGGGGCGAGCCTATTGCCAATATACCGGGCACAATTCCAGACTCCGGACTCATACCGGGAATTTTTCGTTAGAAAAACTACATTTGTCCGACCTAGGATTTGAACCCAGGACTTCGGGATCACAAAGCGATGCGCTTTGCCACCAGACCAACGAGGCAGCCGT
This sequence comes from Phalera bucephala, assembly GCA_905147815.2. Lineage (NCBI taxonomy): Eukaryota > Metazoa > Arthropoda > Insecta > Lepidoptera > Notodontidae > Phalera > Phalera bucephala. The sequence continues at coordinate 26,272,398 of LR990627.1, read as the reverse complement.
CAGTTTTTTTTTTATAATCACCATAAAGCACCTATTATGGTGAAATTGATCTCTATGTATCTATATCATCACGCCCGATCCCTTCCGGGGTAGGCTTTCAAGATCCAACAGGCAAAACATTTTTTACAGTTGTCTGGCCAATATCAGAAATTATTTCTCTATCACGCGTTCGTTATGGCAAATGTCCAGATCTGAACATACACAGATATTTTTTCGGCGCCGAGATCGAACCCGTGACTGCTCAAAAAATTAGACCGAGCCGTAGGAACTAGACCGCTGACATAATGTTACAAAAGTACTATGTACATTTCTAAAGAAGTTATTAATGCACCAATGGAGTTCTTAGATTCACGCAAATATTATAGCATTGCCTACCCCGCAGGGGATTTAGGTTGTTAATATAGATAGAAATACCATTACTATACTTCTTGCCTACCCTGCAAGGGATCTAGCGTGATGACGGCATAGGCTAAAATATAATTATCAGGGTTTCGTTTTTATTTTAGGCACTCGAAACGTCGAAAAATGGTATATTTCATGTTATAATACCTATTAGTATCATGTGTTAAACCAATAACAACATAAACTACTTACATAAGTCAACAATTGTTAACGCTAAATACTTATTTTTTGCTCGCAATTTGTCAACACACACATCTGCCGGCAAACGCGGGTTCGACTCCTGCATTGTGCCAGCGACAAATAGTCGCGACTGAATGCGACTAATAGCACGCTCGATTTCATTGTGTATGCGTCCCATTAACGGTAAGAATTAACGTGCAGATATTTAGGATGTTATTTCGATTTTTTGAAACCAATAATCAAATATTGCTTGTTTATTTTTACCTGTTGGAACTCTATACTCCGCCTACCCCGCAATGGGTCTGGCGTCAGATTGTGCACTACGGAAGTAAATTAAGAACAAGATATGAATGTAATCTAAGGGGCTTAAATAATTATTGTTTCGTTTACATACATTATTTAATATTACAAGACATGGCAGTTAAGGGTTTAAACCATACATATAATTCTAACTTTATCAAAAGTATCGTAAACCTTGTTCTGTTGCAAAATCCAGGTTAAACAAAGTTACAAAAGCAACGCACTTGAATATAATACTTTTATAACTACTAATACAATTATAGCTACTAAAACAGCTGATATTTTTTTATTGTTCAAAAAATGAATTTTCAATTTTACTCAATTCAGAAAATAATGAAGAAAGTATTTGGCGTGGACCACCACGTAAATATCTATACCTATATCAATAGATTCTCGTAGAATGAATTTTATTAACATAACAAAAATATCATCAACTCACCTTTTTACAAACAATATGGCGGCATATAGTCGCTGCGTGAACAGCCCAAAAAAGCTTAAATGACAATGATATTTGCAAAGATGCCTTACTGTTAACTGGCCCAGAACACATTGAAATTAACCGTCTATTTCTGTGTTTAAAGGCATTTTTCACCACCCTCGAGTGAAGTCTGAAGTAGACTAATCGGCAATTAAAGTTGCAACTAAGTCTATGTCCGAATATAACCATCTCTGAGTAGCTCTGTCCGACGGTTGAACTAGCCAGTTTTAATTTCCGAGTAACGCTAATCGAGAAGTAACTAGCGAGTACTGCACTCGAGGGTAGTGAAAGTGGTCTATCTATCTATATCATCTCGCCAGCTCCCTCGCGGGGTAGGTAGAGAGTACCAACAGGTTCTTTCCTTACAAATCTTTCTGGCTTCCTCAACTCTCATAGTCCGCCTCATACACGCTCGCCGGTTACGGAGACTCTTGACTTGTCCTTCAGATAAGACACGATCTATTTGGTCATGGTAAGATAGTCTAGGTCTTCCCCGGTACCTAGATCCTTCCACTTTCGCACTGTATATCTGTTTTGTTATTCTTTCTTCTGACATTCTTTCTATATTCCCGAACCAACGAAGCATACCCTTTCTCATCTTTACACCGATACTATCTTTCATATCTACTCGCTTTCTTACTACGCTGTTGCGAATACGGTCGGTCAGCGTGACTCCGCACATCTTCCGCAGAACTCGCATAATGACAGCATTTTTTTTAATTTTTTTTATCCTGCTTTCGTTCTTCTTATTACATACCCAACTCTCACTGCCATATAACAGCGTTGGGACAAGCACTCCGTTATGAATGGCCAGCTGCGCCTTTTGGCTTAAGTGCCCGCTCCCAAGTAGCTTTCCCATCGCACCATTCACTCTATTCCCTGCTTTCACTCTTCCCTCTATATCAGCTGTTTATTTCCCATTCTTACTGAAGGCGCATCCAAGATATACAAACTCATTCACTTGCTCTAGCACATCGTTACCAACCATAATCCCTGCGTTCGTTCTGGTTTCTTCCCGATCAAAAACCATAATTTTGGTTTTCTTCACATTCAAATGTAAGCCATTGTTCATGCAGTCGTCTTTCATAACTGTGACTAGTGTTTGCAGATCAGTGGCTGTTGGCCCTATTAAAATTACGTCATCTGCATATAGTAGGTGCTTTACCACTAGGTCACCCATTTTTAACCCTTCATTCATCGCATTCAGTCTTTAAAGACTTTTATCCAGATATATTATAAACAGTCTAGCGGACAACACGCAACCCTGCTTGGCACCGATTTAATGTCATGCCAGGGTGACATATTACCACCCACCCGTACGCATGCCTTGCTGTCCATATAGGTGGACTGGACGCCTCGCAACAGATTCTCCGTTCAAAGATTTTACCTTAGCCGCCAGGCTGCTCAAGACTGATGCCCCTGTAATTGGCGCAGTCATATTGTGAGCCCTTGCCTTTATACAAGGGTACTATGACTGCACGGCGCCAATCTGTAGGGACTATACCGGTCTTCCAGCAAAGATTTGCAAGGACCCAAAAAGCGTACCGGACGCATGTTCCGCCATATTTGATCATCTCGGCAGACATCATGTCTATTCCCGCAGCTTTACTATTTTTCATACTACGTATCGCCCGTTCTACGTAACTTCTTCCTGTCCTTTGTGTATTCTGGTGTCGCAAACTCGCCTCTGAGCTCGTCTATGGCACCAGCATCCAGGGCATCCTCATACATTTCTCCAAAGTAGTCACTCCACCGCTTTATCACAGCTTGTGTGTCTGCAAGAATATCACCATCTTTAGATTTTATCTTTTCCATTCTGGAGCCTGACGAATCACCTCGAGCCTTTGTCACCTTGCTCCAAAAGAGTTTGGTATTGTTCTCGAAGTTCTTCGCCAGCCTCTCCTCCTCAATCACACTAGCTCTTTCACGCTTTTCTTTCACTAAAGTTTTGGTGGCATTCTTGCATTGCCGGTAAATTTCTTACTTCATCTGTGTCATAATGTAATTCGGATTCAAAGAAGAAATATAGTCCTGCCACGCTTTCTTCTTACTTTCTACAGAGATTTTTAACTCTGCGTCCCACCAGTGAAACTGGTCCTAAGTGTAATATTGCCTGTGTATGTAGATTTAACAGAAGCAGTGATAACCGCTGGTTAGACCGTTGGACTGCAAAGTCAGAGGTCTCGGGTTTAAACACGCACGTCTGTCTTTTCGAAAGCATGTGCGTGTTAAAAATTAACTATCACTTGCTTTAACGGTGAGGGAAGACATCGTGAGGAAACCTGCATGGCGAGAGTTTCTAGAAGGTGTGTGAAGTTTGCCAACCCGCACTGGGCCATCGTGGCCTAAGCCCTTTTAGTCTGAGAGGAGGCCCGTGCCCAATAGTGGGACAGTGGGCAGTGCAGTGGGTGGCAGTTTTTGAGAAGGCTAATATTATATTATGCAGATTTATTAATAGATAGAAGAAGAAAGCAAAAATTGGCTTACAGTTAAATACACTACAAAAAAACAATGCATAATAGCGATATTACAAAAATAATATGCACTAACTATTAAACGGCACTAATGGAGTAACAAGCAGCCTAAAGCTGTGTTGTAGTGTGAACCACGACACAGCGCTGATTTTCAGTCAATAATGATAAATTAAAAATATTTTTAGGACTGCCTCGTTGGTCTAGTGGCAAAGCGCATCGGTTTTTGATGACGAGGTCCTGGGTTCGAATCCTAGGTCGGACGAGTGTAGTTTTTCTAACGAAAACTTCCCAGTACGAGTCCGGAGTCTGGAATTGTGCTCAGTATATGGCAATAGGTTCGCCCCGTACCTACATGGGACCTAACATAGTCGTCGAAACATGGGTATACTCAGTACACCTCTGCCACCCCACTTGGGGTATATAGGCGTGACGGTGTTTTTAGGATTTTATCTCAGATTTAAGTTTCCGACGTTTCAAGTGCTCTACAGCACTCATGGTCACGGGAGGGACTAAGGTGTTAGACGTCCAAAAGGCATAGCTGTTCCAGAATACTCTCAAACTTCTTAATTATTTTTGTTGGGCCGAACTACGCAGAATGAACTTACGGTGTCTTGAGCTATTGCAATGTTATGCTTGGTTTTGGGTTTAATTTTCCAGGCTCCGTACTGGTACTGTTTTTGTTTTCACTAGACCGAAGAGACAGTCCCACTAGACCAACGAGAGAGTCTATGATAATGTTCTTGCATAAATACGTGACGAAGACGAACTATTACAGTGGAGGAAGACAGAGGGGCTGTAAGGAAAGAACCTGTTAGAACTCTGTACTCTCTGCCTACCCCGCAAGGGATCTGGCGTGATGATATAGATAGATATTTTATATATTTAAATTTAAATTAAATAATTCATGAATGTTCAATACAATTATTGTTTTTAATTATTAGGTACTTTAAGTTCTTGGATTATTCCCAATGATATTTGCATGCCTAAAGGCAGAATATGGCGTATAACCAACATAATTTGACATCCACTGAAACCCATTTTCGTAAATAAACTGATTTGATTTGATTTAATACTAGAACAATGAAAGCCCATGTTTTGGAATGAGACGGAAAGAGTTCGCATTACTTTGTTTTCTCAACACCCTAAACACCGCAGGTAATTCATCCTTAGATTTACCGCCGCGACCCCTGGCGATCGACAACGGAATTACACGCGACTAATCGTCCCTCCTAACGACTAATCGCAGTCGAGGGTCACAGGGGTAAGGGTTGAAAATGATCGGAGGGGGTTAAGTGGTCAAGGTAATTATTGTCTCAATTTGTTGGCTAATCTTAGACACGGACGATTGCTAAGATGAAGGACCTCTTTCGCCACCCTCGAGTAAAGTCTGAAGTGGACTAATCGACAATTAAATTTTGAAAGAAAGTCTATGTACGAATTTTAGCATCTCTGAGTAGCCCTATTTGACGGTTAAGTAACTACCTGCACTTCACTCGAGGGTGGTGAAATAAGCCCTAAGGCCCACTGCAAGAACCAGGGTGCGTTACCTATCGAGTAACTCGAGGTTATAACGTTAAACTGCCTTCAACTTAACGTTACAACCTCTAGTTAGTTAATAGGTAACGATAACCCTGGTTCGTGCAAGTGGGCCTAATTTGTATCTATCTATATCATCACGCCAGATCACTTGCGGGGTAGGCAGAGAGTACAAAGTTCCAACAGGTTCTTTCCTTACATACCTCTCTGGCTTCCTTCACTCTCATAGTTCGTCTCATGGCCTAAGTTATATTGCTAAAAGGATGGTTAACTACCTTGTTAGTCCAATGGATCAATTTTCTTAGCGTTTTGACGACAAACATGTTATATCCTTGTCTGGTGAAACTGTAAAGGCCCCGCGGCCAATACCGTATATCACTCACACACACTTATATTATTACTATATATTTTTTTGGTTATTAGTTTTAAAGGTAGCCCCCCACTAGGGTCCATTCCCGAGTCGTGGGTGCTTTTATAAACATTAAATTTCACATACACGAATACCCAGAACGAAACATATAATTGTGGATCACACAAAGATTTGTTTCGTGCTGGAATCGAACTCGCGACTATTCAACCCAGTGGGCGAAGCGACTTAACCACTGCGCCAAATGGTCCGTCGATATAGGCCTAGGAATTAATCCTGTGACGTGATTGCGTTTACAAACATGATATTCACATGCACAAACACCAAACACAAAAATATTTATATCGTTCGAAGCGGGGATCGAATCCGCGACTTCTCGGCCGAGTGGGCGGAGCGGCTAAAACTCTCAACCACTAGACTATGCAGTTATTGGTATAAATTGCAGTCTGACTGCGACGTTGGCTTAGTGGCGCATGGTATAGCAGGCAATATGAGATAGGTACTGGATTCGGATCGTCGGTCGAACAAATTGTTATTAGGGTTATTATGGAATAACTAAATGATGGCAAAATTTCTCAGTAGTAGTCGGAAGTCTGATATTGCGGCCGGTATCGTCATTGAGATAATTAATACGAGAGAGAATAGTCTCTAAATTATAGAAATTAAACCATTACAAAAACTAGTTCAAAAAATATACCCTCCACTCAAAAAGATTACCATTTTCTACTTTTAATTCGTTTCCAAATGCCCCAAAACAGTTGATTATTCTGAAACTCAAAACCAATGAATTTTCCGAACGTTTCGTTTCGAGATCTGAATTATAATGATTTCCTTGACAACAAACAGATTGGCGGAGTTTGGAGTTCGGGGCTCCGACTGGAAACTAATAAAAGTGTTTACCGCGAGTGAGACGACACGCCTTAATATTATCGCATCGACTGTACCTGCGCCGGTAGTGTCAGCCAAAACATCAAGACCAAAAAATATTTAGATTCTGGCGACGAATGCGCTGAAGCGTAGTAAAAGGCCCACCCACCACGTAACACGGACAGCATAAGAATCCACTGAGAGATGGCAATAAATTTACCCACCAAATAATTATTACATAGACTGCACTTGCTGGAAAGCGTTGGCAAAATCATAAAGAAAAACAATTAAACAAATATTATTTATAAAACACGAACAAATGTGCTGAAACATGACAAAAGGCTTACCATATGAGATAATTTTATTACTAAATAAAAAAAATAATGAGCTATAAGCATTTGTTTTGTAAACTTAAGACAGAATAACTAACTCTATTCTTCTATCTCTATTCTTCTCCAGAGGTGCGCGCTACTCCCTGCGCTGCCCTAGAAGTAATCTCGGCCAAGTGACCATGTTCGACCGACCCATTCCCTGGGTCAAAGTGGTCAAATATCTAGGGGTCACCCTAAACAGTACCGGCCCGCACATTAAGCGGGTCCGTCACCGAGCATCCTTTGTGCTCGGTCGTCTCCATTCCTTAATCTGCAAGCGGAGTAAAATGTCTCTTAGAAATAAGGTGACGCTTTACAAAACTTGCGTTCGACCCATCATGATTTATGCGTGTGTTGTGATTGGGGCATTCGGCCCCCTCTCACATCGATAAACTCCAAGTGGTTCAAAACCGCTTCCTCCGTTTAGCCGTAGGAGCCCCCTGGTTCGTACGGAATGTCGATCTCCACTCCGATCTAGGTCTCGAACCTATTCGCGCCTATATTAAAAAGGCGACAACACAACACTTCGCGAACGCATCTACCCATGCGAATCCGTTAATCGTAGCCGCCGCCGACTACGATCCCCCCCCCCGACCCCTGCCGCCACCGGCCGTGACATGTTCTCTCCGATCCCTCCGATGCTTTGTCATCCATTCTTTCCGCTCAAAATACGGGCGACGACGACGTAGTCGTAGATCCCCTCCCATAGCCGGCGGTTGACCGGTGCACTTAGTAGTGCACCTCGTCCCCCTACAGCGACTGTCCCAACCGAGGGCCCCTCGAGTATGTCGCCCCTTGCCCTTCTGGCTCGAGCGTAGTGGTTGCACGCTCGCCCTTAAGTCCGGTGAAGCTGTAAAGGCCTCGCGGCCAACAGCGTACATCACTCACACACACACACACATCTATTAAGTTATACTTACAATAAATAATAATAATAAGCCCGCAGGGCAGCTTGTGGCGAGCTGTTGATGAGTAACGACACCACGGACTCGAGTGCTTCCGAGAGTCGGTCAGGGCCCCCAACTCTGGCTTGCCTTATTTGGCCGTCCAGAGAGGAACCGTGAGAGCTATATCGACGTAGGAAAATAATGCGGTCCTACGTCGATGTACTCCAGGGGTGGAAGTTTTAAAGGGCATAACGCCGCGAGTAACTTCGGAGAAAGCACAGCACACCTCTCTACACCCCTGAGCCGCTCACACTGGTGTTGCCCTCAGTTGTCCTAAGACGACCGTTTGAGGGCCCATCTAGTAAGCGGCGAGTCACCGACGGCCACGGGTAATTAGGTATCACTTATTATGGCCGGTGTCCGTCCCCTTTGAAATAGTCCAGTTTTTGTCCATCAAACATCATTTATATAGGCCTTGTTTTCCTTTCATAATTTACAATAGTCCTTGCACCTACCGGGGTCAGTTCGCTGGTTATGTTTCTTAATTTTAAGCAAGTGATCTCAGCAGGTGACACATAACATTAACTTCTCGCAAAGGGCCTTTTCAGCTTGCTAATTCGCTGAGCTATGTCGGTAACCTTGGTTCTCTGACGATTAACTTCATTCCGGATTCGATCCCCAAGAGAAACTCCGAGCATAGCTCTTTCCATAGCTCGCTGAGCGACCTTGAACTGGTGGACAGGCCGCACAGTGAGTGGCCACGTTTCGGCTCCGTATGTCATTACAGGTAGGACGCACTTATTAAAAACTTTCGTTTTTAAGCATTGGGGTATGCGATAAGAAGACTCCACGGAGTTTTCCAAGCAAGCTGAAGTGGCAGTGGGCAGGTCACATATGCCGCAGAACCGATGGCCGTTGGGGCAGACTGGTTCTTGAGTGGAGACCGCGTGTCGGCAAACGTAGTATAGGGCGCCCTGTAGCTAGGTGGGGCGACGATATTCGTAAGGCAGCGGGCAGGGATTGGAGAAGGAGAGCTGAAGATCGAGCTCAGTGGCGTGCCATGGGAGAGGCCTACGTCCAGCAGTGGACTGACACGGGCTGATGATGATGATGATGATGAAAGGGCCTCTACGTGTTGGACCCATGTCCCCATGCAAGCTTTTCAAAGGTCCGGGTAAAGCCCTTGAATGTCAGCGAAATAATAATAATACTCATAAACGTCAAAAGAATTCGCCGAGACGAGAAATAAAATACCTTGGTCAATGAAGGTTTGGTTACTTCATACGCCTTCGCCTTTCTTGAAAAGCAGTAGAACAGTGTTAGCTAGTGGTAGACCGTTTGTCTTTTATTGACCAGGACCAAATTTGAGATCCCGCAGAATCTGAACCTACCTTTTTCTTAACTTGAATGCAACATGAATCAATTCCAAATGATGGATTCTAAACATAGTATTTTCTAGCTATCTATCTTTCTATTAGTGTCCGACCAAAGCTTCGGCGTCAGATTCGGCCCCCTTCGGCCAAAAATACCACTTTTGGCCAATATTGCGGCTTCGGCCAAAATGGACCGAAGTCTAAGCCGAAGGTTTCCAGTAAGCACCAAAATTGAACGATCTATAACAATTTACGACATACGAATCACCTTTAAGTAATAATAATAATAATAATAATTTATTTAACCATAAAAAAACCAATACAACAGTGTTTTAAAATAATCTTAGGCTAATTGACAGGTACTTAAATATAGTGGTTGCCTCTGTCGCCGAACTAGGAAAACCTGTATTTCGGCGTACAGCGCCAATCCCCTCGAGAATTGTTTTATTTAAATTTAACTAGCCTAAAACTAAACAGTTAGCGTAAGGTGTTAGTGTGTCAAGTAGTGACAAGTGGTGTGACCTCTCTTTGTGTAAGGTGATGGAGTGCGTGAGTGAGTGTGAGAGGGTGTGTTAGGTAAAAGTTTAGCGTTGCAGTAATAGTGCCTAACATCGCATAATTTATTAAAGTAAATAAATACTATATATAATATTATTCTATTATTATTTATTTTGACTAGTTGTCGGTCATTTTAATCATCTCGTTAATTTAATACAGTCATCATAAGTTTTTAAGAATTTAGCTCATCATGAACCAAATTCCTTAAGGTTTAAGGGAACTTTAAGGTTTTGGCGATGGACTATTAATCGGTTTTGGCTTCGGAAAAAAATCGACCTTTGGTCGGATTCTACTTTCCATATCATCACGCCACCTTCCTTTCTTCTTTCCAACATATTCTACAGACCTCTCTGGCTTATCAACATTCAACTTAATTAAACAGCAATATGCTAAGGCAGAGTCCTGTTTGGCCCCACATAACTTGTTACTGTTCTATTTACCTGTCTATTTACTGTTTCCTGTAATGTGTTGGTCAAATAAATATGAGGGACGATTTGGCGCAGTGGGTTAGCAGCTCTGCCCACTGGGTCAAATTGCCGCGGATTTGATTTCCGCACGATTCCCGCAACTAATCTTTCTGTGAACCGCAATTACTTGTTTCAGTCTGGGTATTTGTGTATATGAATTTTCATGTTTGTAAACGCACCCACAACACAGAAATAAATTGTAGTAAGGGGCTACGTTTAAAAAAAACAAGTTTTTTTTTTTATTTTTATCTATCTTACTGACGGTACAAGATAGATTTTTCAAAAAATTTTAACAGCCTGTCATTGGAGATCTAGGCGCGGGGGTGGCGGCGCCGGGGGTTGAAAGTAATCAACAATTTAAAATTGGGGGCTAATCTCGCCCCCGACGTAATCGCCGGTGATCGCTCTCCGGAGCTCGCATTTGTAAATTGAGACGCCCATGCGATGGGAGACACTAGAGACTTTTCAGGGTGAGCATAGAAATCGTAATAACCGTTGAATTCAGGAACTGCTTCAAATTCAGCTTGCAAGATTTAACCCAAAAAAAACCTTTCAAGTTAAATAATAAAAAAATAGACATCGACTCACATACACTTACATGACCTATTGCAGTAAAAATATTTTGCCTTAAATTATATTCTTTTATAGGTAGTTACAAGATTCAGAAGTCTTTTATAATAACTGCATCCGTCCTGCATTACGTCCTATTTTTTCTTTAACTTAGCCCCACACTAAGATTTATTCCAGTGTCGTGGGTGCGTTTACATACACGAAATTCATATGCACAAACACCCAGGCTGAAACAAACATTTGTTGGTCACACAAAGATTTGTCCTGTGCGGGAATCGAACCCGCAACTTCTCGATCCAGTGGGCAGAGCAGGTTAAGCTCTTAAATACTTGACCAAGTGGTCCGCCATTGTCTCACATTTGTGTCTTATTTACCATTTCTCTGAGGGGCATGTTTGCCTAGGTAGTATTTTAGGGACCGAGGCTGTTTGCTTTCATAGGATTTACTCTCGATTCCCTACACGTGGTGCCTAGGCAGTGCTAAACGAGCCATTGCTGATCATCGCCCTCCCAGCAAAGTCATACCACCAGGCGACCCAGTCGTATTGCTGTCGATCATGGCCTCGGCTTGGGCAGTCACTATGGGGGAGTGCATATATTAAGTGTCTCGCCGTGGTGCTTTGTACCGACCGCGGGCAAGCGATTCTTCGACCTCGCCGGCGGGGACGGTGTCTGATCCTGTGTGCGGTATCTGTATCCGAAAGAAGGGATGTAAGGGCATAGGGAGGGTCGGTGATAACATGCCGCGGACGGCGGTAGCGACTGATAGGAAGGGAGTTAGGTTCGTCGTCGGCGGCGGCTACGATAAGCGGATTCCTCTGATTGGACGCGTTCGCGAAATATCGGGTTGTCGCCTTTTTAATACTGACGCGAATAGATTCGTGACCGAGATCGGAAGAATACTCTAGCGATAGTATGTAGATATTTAAGACACCGTCGCCCGTCGGCCGCCCCAGCTAGGAGAATACATGCATGATTTTAAAAGCAAAATAAAATAACCCTCTGTGTGGACAACCTACACAAGGTGTTTGTTTTTCCCTGAAACTGTACAGGACAAATTGACGCGTCTGTCATCCTCCATCCTTATCGCACTCGAAGAACTACATAAAGGAATATATCGCCGTCTCTATCCTACTAAATAAGAAAAACAAAGATAATCCGCAGTTAATGGCGAACCCGGCTTATATTTAGGACTGTTAGCCGATATTTGACGAAATACGGTCCCTAGGTGCTCCACGATTAATATAATTAGTTATCTCTATCTATATCATCACGTCAGATCCCTTGCAGGGTAGGCAGAGAGTAGGCACAAAGTTCCACCAGGTTCTTTCCTTACAGACCTCTGACTTCCTCCACTCTCATAGTTTTATACACGCTAGCTGGTTACGGAATATATGTAGGTATATTGTAGGTTGCTTTGTTTAAAAAAAACGTAGCCTAACACTAGGAAATATTCCTGTGTCGTGGGTGCGTTTACAGTTACCAGAATCAGACACCGACCTCGCCGGCGAGGTCGAAGAATCCCTTGCCCGCCGGCCGGTGCAGAGCACCACGGCGAGACACCTAGTATACGCCCTTCCCCATAGCTACTGCCGAAGCCGAGGCCGTTCCTCCTTGAGGCGCCCTTGACCTAGTTGCCCCCTTGCCCTTTTGGCTCGAGCGTAGTGGTTGTTCGCTCGCCCTCTTGTCCGGTGAAGCTGTGAAGGTCTCGCGGCCAACGGAATAGATCATACACACACACATACAAGCGTGCGCTTAGAAACATGACATTTACATGCACAAACATCCAGACTAAAACAAATTTATTAGGTCACTCAAAGATTTGTCCCGTGCGGCGGTCGAACCCGCGACTTCTCGATCCAGTGGGCGGAGCGACTCAAGCTCTCACTTACGGGACCAAGTCGTCCATCATTTCAATCATGCTGTATCTACTAAAATAAATGAAAACATTGGCATTCTTTGTAGTATATAGTAAGAGCATACAACTTACAGCATCAATCAAATAAAAAAAATCATTTTATTCAAGAAATGATCAAGATTGATCAAATAATTGAATACAGTTTTTATCCTAACTTGAAAATTGATGTCATGATTTCGCTTAAGAAATATTTCTATATTATCTCTGCTAGCACACTCCCCCATCTCACTGGATCATGTTTAAAAAATAATGTACTTCCCTGCCTATTATAATTTTTATGCCTGTTTAGATGCTTGTCTCTTAACATGGATATTTTAAATCTAAACAACTACGCAATTATTGTTGTACCATCTGTCTCCCTTATTATTTATTATCTCCACAGTTAATTCCTACGTTTAAAACCAATGTTAAAGCTGCCCAAAGTTAATTAATATATCAAACCCGACCTTGGGCTGTCGTCATTATGCGCTCGATCTGCCATTTAAATAATTAATTAACAAACTGACAGATCAATCAGTGGATGTCTTAAAAACTTTCCATTTGACTTATCAAGGGCAATGTCGGAGAAAGCTAATCGCTTTTTATGTTATTTCACACGGGATTTTTGTCACAAAGATCATTAGTTCTTGAGCTTAGAAGCTGATCATGATTTTGAAATCCATTAATTGTTTTACAATAAAATTATATTGTTTGTCGAACTTAATTTGTATTAAAATATTCTCTAAATATGACTAGTAGCGACATCTAGGTAATAAGTTATGAACTTTAATACATGCAATGTGTATCCCAACAGAATAGGAGAAAATACATAGATCAGCAAGTACTACCATAATATAAAAACATCTCGACTTATATCTCAGTTCCTAATTGTTTGATTTTTTTTAGCTGACTGTCATAATCTAGAATAAAACAAATATCGAGAAATTATTTTAAAAAACATAATAATGATTGAAGTAATTCTTACATAATCCCATAGATGTCCCTACACCAAACCATATTTCGAATAGTAGTGTAGTGTTATAATATCTAATGTAGGCTGTACCCAACAGATGGCGCTAAAACATAAATTTTAGTTCAGTGACTAACGTTGCCTGGACATACCCGCGTTAAAAATATAATTATTTCAAATCAAATAAATGAACTGCCTCGTTGCTCTAGTGGCGTAATTAGCGCGTTCCCATCACGAGATCTTGGATTCAAATCCTAAATCGGACGAAGTGTCGTTTTTCTATCAAAAGAATCTCATAATTAGTCCGGAGTCTGGAATTGTGCCCGGTAAAACGGCAATAAACTCACCCCTATTACATAACCTAAATTTGTTGGCGAAATATAGGTGTTCACAGCGGTACACCTCTGTCACCCCCGCTTGGGGAATAAAAGCGAAATAGTGTTTAATTTTTAACATAAATATACAGAAATCACGCGTGACTAAATGTTACGTGTAGGTCTAAGTTGTAAGTTGTTTTGATAGTATTTCTTAAATTCTTACTTTCCCCTTCTTCGAGTCATATTCCTCATGTCTGAGGCTCGAGACCTCGACCTCCCAGAAGTCTGGCTCTTATGGTGCTTCGCTTTTACCCGTCCTCAGTAATATCCAGCACGTTAGACTGTATAGTCCATCTTAGAACACCCAGTGCCAAAGAACACTAACACAGGTTAATTTAAGTTTAACGAACAGGGAAGAAAAAAAAAACTTTTTGATGTCATATTGAGTTCTTAGATTTACGCGAATATTACACATGAAATAAAACTATTATTCGAATTTTTATCGCGGTTCATTTCTGATTTTTAAGTTCCCAACTTTTCGAAACTTTACAAAACTTGTATACGGCCCATCATGACGTACGCTTGTGAGGTGTTCGGGCACGCCCCCCGCTCTCACAACGATAGACTCCAAACGGTTCAATCCCGTTTCCTCCCCAAAGCCGTCGGAGCCCCGTGGTTCATACGGAATGTCGATCTCCATTCCGATCTCGGTCTCGAACCTATTCGCGCCTTTATTAAAAAGGCGACAACCCGATATTTTGGGAACGCGTCCAATCATAGTAATCCGCTAATCGTAGCCGCCGCCGACTACGAACCCAACTCCCCTCCTATCAACCGCATCCGCGGCATGTTCTCACCGATCCTCCCTATGCCCTTACACCCTTTCTTTCGGATACAGATACCGCACACAGGATCAGACACCGACCCCGCCGGCGAGGTCGAAGATTCCCTTGCCCGCCGGCCGGTGCAGAGTACCACGGCGAGACACCTAGTATACGCCCTCCCCCATAGCGACTGCCCAAGCCGAGGCCGTTCCTCCTTGAGGCGCCCTTGAGCTAGTTGCTCCCTTGCCCTTCTGGCTCGAGCGTTGTGGTTGCACGCGCGCCACCTTGTCCGCTGAAGCTGTAAAGGCCCCGCGGCCAACAGCGTAGATCATTCAAACACACACACACACACACACACACACATACACACACACGATTTATTCCTGTGTCATGGGTGCGTTTACAAACATGAAAATGTACATAAATGTATGTGAATACACAAATACCCAGACCGGAACCAATAATTGTGGGTCACAAAGATTTGTCCCGTGCGGGAATCGAACCTGCGACTATTTGACCCAGTGGGCGGAGAGACTTAAGCTCTTAACCACTGCGCTAAATCATCCGTCGATCCTCTCCTCGTCCTCTGAAAATCGGGTCATGATGATTCACAATAAAATACAGAGAAAATAATGGAAAACTATTTATTTCTCATTCCGCACTGACTATACGTACACTAGAGCTACATCAAGACGAGTACAGCGCTCTCCAAATTATCTAAACCTAATTTTTCATTCCTCGTATACCCATCGCCTATAGGTAATAATAATGTAATTTTCGACTCATTTTTTGACAATATTTACAATGGTACGTATCTAGAAGCTCAAAAATACTTTTAAATAATTTTATCGTAAACTATACATCAATAAAATTACATGACTGCCTTGTTGGTCTGGTGGCAAAGCACATCGCTCTGTGATCACGAGGTCCTGGGCTTAAATCCTAGGTCGGACAAATGTAGTTTTTCTAACGAAATATTCCCAGTATTTATCCGGAGTCTGGAATTGTGCCCGGTATATGGCAATAGGCACGCCCCCTATTACATGGGACCAACATCTTCGGCGAAATGTGGGTGTACTCAGTGCACCTCTGCCACCCCCGCTTGGGAAATATAGGCGTGAGGGTGTTAAAATTACAAATTTCGTCATCATGGTTATCATTAAATCGGTATTATTATTTGAATACTTATTTGCTGTATATACAAAGTGTTACATAATAAACGCAAGATATGAAAATAGTTTGTTCTTAATCGGTAACTGAATTGATTCCAACATTTTTTAATGTATCTTAATTTTTTTTAATTTTGCAAAAAAATCTGTTACTCCTTAAGCGCGCTTTAATAAATCATTTCTCAATATGCACACATACACGTACAAGTTTCATTGTTAATTGGGGTATAAAAGTGCTTAAAAAAGGGGTAAAAAAAAATAAATTTTGAAAACTAGTTTTCTTATTGAATATGTTGATCAGTTATCTAATCTGGGTGTCTGAGGTCTTGCGTTATTTATGTTACACATTGTATTGTAAGTAAATGACAAATTCCTTCCATAGGCCTCAATTCTACCTACGAAGTCCTTAACAAAATTCCTCTAAAACCGAATTTTAACCGCCACCGATCAACAGCATTTACCTAGCATTTTTCGCAAAGGTACTACTAAAAACGAAAACATTTTAGTTAATATTCGGTTTATTCGCTTTTTAATAGAATTGAAGCCCTAATATAAATAAAAAAGATTTATATTACAAGAAAAGCTTACAAGAATTGAGAACTTGACAATAATTTCTTATGTTTCTTAATTGCACAGATGATAAATGAATAAACATTTTACTGACCAAACAAAATATGAACATTATTTCTATTTAAATATATTACAGGTATTTTCAAAATAGATTTCCGTTTTAAAAAAAAAATCATTCATGTAATAAAAAAAAAAATATGAATTTTTCTTCAGACATCTTAATAATAAATAAGATTTCTATTAGATCTGATTAGTAATGAATCAAAAAATACAGTATCAAAAATGATATTAAATAGCATTACAGAGAGACTATCCCGGAACTATTTCATCATCATCAGAGAAGAGATTTTTACTGTAGGACAAAGGTTTCCCCCTTAGGATAAATATAAACTTTATTTAGTTTATATTTATACTTAGTTCTCTCCAAAAATCATCACAATGACCAGTTTTTTACTGTATGCATCCAGTTTTTACCACTGACCTCCTTATCTCATGGGGGTCTGCTTTTACCTATTGATACCATCCCATACTGATAAATCAGACTCAAATGTGAACTTAAACTTAATACCATTTTCACACATGAGTTTGATTTATTAATTGCTACCTTTTGAATTAATCTTAAGGTTTAGTATTAAACTATTGCAAATATGATATTGTTCGTATATATCTGTTTAGATCTGCGTTTAAAAGCTCCAACTACGTGTAACAAAAGTATTTTAATATAATATTGTACTAACATAAACCACAATTTCGAACAAGCAAAACAAGCACTTATTATCTAACACTATAGATAAGATTATTGCACGAAACTTAATAACAATAATACTTGAATGCGCACTCAAAAAGTAAATAATATCTATTTATAGTCACGAGGAATCGTTTTAGTATTTTGTAACAGTAACGTCTATCTGTCTCTATCTATATCATCACGCCATATCTCTTGTAGGGTAGGCAGAGAGTACAGAGTTCCAACAAGTTCTTTCCTTACAGACGTCTCTGGCTTCGTCCACTCTCATACTTCGTCTCATACACGCTCGCCGGTTACGGAGACTCTTGACTTGCCGCTCAGATAACATGGGAACGTCGTGGTCATAAAGGCATGGTATTAAAAAGACTTTCTGTGCGTGTGTGTGAATGATCTACGCTGTTGGCCGCGGGGCCTTTACGGCTTCACCGGACAAGGTATTAGAAAGACGTTAATATAACAGAGTACTAAGTGCTTACTTAACATTGACCACGATTTTACTTACTATGCACTTGATTGAGTTAATTGAACCGCTATTCCATTTTAATCAAGTGACTTTGATCCTTTTTTCGAGTTCAAAGACAAATCGGTTATGAGGATCTAAAATGAATCTTAACAAGACAAAAATAAATTTAGTTTTGCTAAATCAAATGTGGTACTTGAAGTGTTTGTAAAATATCTAATTATGATTTGCAATCTGACAGAGCTTATTGAAAATTGTACTTATTTTTATTTGTAGTTTATTCCTAATATATATTTCCTGGCAACATCGATTAGTTTCAATACTTGACGCACAGATGGCGCTTTTAAAATTTCCTAAGTTTATTAGTGAACATCAAACCGAAAGTAAGTTATAATAATTATCTACACTAAAGAAAGCTTGTACCAAAACGTTTAGAAAACTTTACTCACACAAACTCAAACATAACTAATTTGATTTACAAAATATTATGACCTATCCCTTCACTTTTGGACCCATTTATATATACAAATAAAAAATAGAAAACTTGACATATAATACAGATTCTGAAATTAGATTTAAGATTAGATAGATATGAGATATGAAATAAAATTAAGAAACGCAAGATTTTATAGAAGAAAAGTTTGCTTATATTTTATTTAAAACTTTACTTAGGCAGGTTAATCAAAGAATATTTGTTAACTATACAGTAATTTTGGTAAGGGCATTCGAAAATTTTACTATATTCTTTAGATATTACAACAAAATATTGTCAATTAGCTTATTCTGGAAGGACTAAAACTTCTATTTATATATTTCATCAATTTAACTTCTATTTCTTAATGTCAATCAAAATAACCAGGCAAATTTTAATAAATATTGTGGGTACCTACACAGAATGGGTGCAAAAGTGACACTTTTATTTAGTTACGGAGTCGTGTTGATAGCGATTTAATACATAAAAGTTGTACTCAACTTCCTAGACAAGGCGTAAAAAATCAAAAAGGCACAGTGTAACGAAAATCAGAAATGCTTAAATAAACATCGATGTTATTTGATCGATGGAATTATCCGTATTTTTTTAATTCATTTAAAAGCAAGTCCTATAATTTGTAATGTCAGTGTTGCCAATTAAAATAGAATACCGTACACATTTCCGTAACTAACATTACTTACTAAACCTACCACTATTTACATTTCAACGTTACTCAAAGCGTCAAATTTCATATCCTTTACTTCATCCGGATTAAAACTTTTCACCGATACTTTCCCATCCCCTAAATCCGTACTAGACAGCTTATTAGTAATTTTAGTTATCGAAATTCGACTTTCTATATCGTTAGAATCACATATTGTTTCAAGAACTACTCCCTTTTCAACCTTTCTAGGTTTCGGTAATACAGGGCTAGCTTTAGTGTTCCTAAGTTTCTCGCTAAGCAGTTTGTTACAGTTCTTCCGAGACATGTCTAAGGCTAAAGGGTCTTCTTTAGGCGGTTCTTCTTTCTTCTCTTCTGGCTTATTCTGCTGTTTGAGTTCTGCGACTTCTGCGTTTGAAACGTTGTCTTTCTTCTTCCATTTCGTTCTTCTGTTTTGGAACCATATTTTTACCTGGAATTTTAAAAGATTGTTTTTAAGAAAAATGAGGATTTATGATAATTCTTATAGTAAAAAAAATCGGTAACAGTCTGCCCAAGTAGCACAACTGCTGCTTAAGAGAGGAGGAAGGAGAGCTACTGCCCATTTTCAGCTGCAAATTCTACTAAAGCTGTATTAAGGGGCTCACGGTGATCTAAAGCTGTTTAATAGCAACTTTTGAACTTTATTCAGCTTAAAGTTGCATAAAGCTCTTTTGAAACTACTGAACCTCATGGTCGCATTATGAGCCGCTAGACCATGTATATTATTATTTCAAAGAAAAAAGATTTTTTTGTTTGTAATAGATAAACTCTGAAATTACTGAACCGATTATTCTTACCAAATAACCGATACCGATTATTATCATAATTTGATTAGAAATCTACATTATCCAGAAGTAACATAAATGGCAGGTAGGTGGCGCTGTTGTCGACCGGGTACGAAGCTGCGGAAAACTGCTAGACATACTGCCTACTAATATTATAAATGTGAAAGTTTGTATCTTTTGATGTTTGTTACTCAATTACGTAAAAACGGCGCAACGGATTTGGATGACATTTGGTTCGCAGATAGTTTATTACCTGCGTTACCACATAGGATACCTATATACAGATACATTTTTACAGAAATACATTTTCAACCCATAAAAATGAAACCTCTGTCTCTTCGAAAGCATGTGCGTATCAGAAATTAACTATCACTTGCTTCAACGGTGAATGAAAACATCGTGAGGAAACCTGCATGCCTAAGATTTCCTCGAGGGTGTGAGTTCGCCAACCCGCACTGGTCCAGCGTGGTGGACTATGGCCTAAACCCTCTCAGTTTGAGAGGAGGCCCGTGCCCAACAGTGGGACAGTTTCTTATAATCTGTCTAATAGTTTGATATAATCCTGAATTTTAGTCAATGTGTGTTACCAGTGATGATATATGCATCAGAGACGTGGTCTCTTACAATAGGTCTCATAAAAAGCTCAGAGTTGCTCAGCGAGCTATGGAGAGAGCTATGCTCGGCGTTTCTCTACGCGATCGAATCAGGAATGAGGAGATTCGTAGAAGAACCAAGGTCACCGACATAGCCGTTAAGATTAGCAAGCTGAAGTGGCAATGGGCGGGCCACATAGCGCGTAGATCGGACGGGCGTTGGGGCAGAAAGATTCTAAAGTGGAGACCACGTATTGGCAAGCGCAGCGTGGGACGACCGCCTGCCAGATGGACCGACGATCTTGTGAAAATCGCAGGAAGTCGTTGGATGCAGGTGGCATCGGACCGGTTACGCTGGAAAGC
This sequence comes from Phalera bucephala, assembly GCA_905147815.2. NCBI lineage: Eukaryota > Metazoa > Arthropoda > Insecta > Lepidoptera > Notodontidae > Phalera > Phalera bucephala. The sequence continues at coordinate 26,251,698 of LR990627.1, read as the reverse complement.
GATTGGGGAGGCCTATGTTCAGCAGTGGACAAGTATAGGCTGAGATGATGATGATAATGATGAATCCTGAAGAACTGAAAGCTCAAAATATGAACTATCTATAGCACGTGTAACAAACCCGATATTATAGGGTAATATATACCATCAAAATCCAAATCCAAATACTTCGCAATGCTCTCGGCTCAAACGTTGTTACAATCTGTACCTAGCTATACACACACACAACGTATGGGTTGTGTTGTGTATGTGTACCGTGTACTGTGTATGACGGAGTTGCCGGTGTATCGGTTAACAAACAGTTAATTACTGCCTGATCGATCCCGGCCCCCGGGATACCGATAGTGATGGGAAACAGCCGATGTAAAATTATCGATATAATTAAAATAGATAAGGTTCGCTGATAGGTAACTCAAATTAAGTTAAGCTCGCCTTCTTGTAAATATTAAAATTTTATATCCATATATATTATCGATCCAATTGTATACAATAAAAAATAAATAAAGTTTATCTGTAGATATTAATTAAATTATTTTCTTGTACAGAAATATTTCGATCAGAGTTAGATTATGAGCGCTCATTTACGTCACAGAAACATAAAACTAGGAGTAAAAAATATATATACATACACCGTCACGCCTATATTCCCCAAGCTGGGTTGGCAGAGGTGTACTGAGTACACCCACGTTTCGCCAACGATGTTAGGTTCCATCTAATAGGGGGTGAGCCTATTGCCATATACCGGGCACAATTCCAGACTCCGGATTCGAACTGGGAAGTTTTCGTTAGAAAAACTACACTTGTCCGACCTAGGATTTGAACCCAAGACCTCGTGATCACAAAGCGATGCGGTTTGCCACTAGACCAATGAGGCAGTCTAATAAAATGATATATATCTTCAATCCTACTTATTATATTATAATTGTGAAAGTTTGTAGGTTAAGATGTCTGTTACTCGAAAGTGGCTGAGCGGATTTGGATGAAATTTAGCACACAAATAGGTTATTACCTGCTTTAACACATAAGTAACTTTTATCCCAAAAAAAATGTTAGGTTTCTGTCTAAAGTAAACGCAGACGAAGTCGCGGGAAGAAACCAGTAAAATAATAAGGGCGAACCTATTACTAGTATAACGCGATTCCGGGCTCCGGCCTTTTTTCATTTAGAAAACTCTCCAACCTAGAATTAGAATTATGATCCTCGTGATAGGCAGCTCCACTATACGCCACTGGACCAACGAGACGACATATTATAATTTCTTTTTATATTTTTTCGATGGATAATAGCCATTCTAGTATTAAAGTTTAAACCCGTAGGCTTCCGGCATGCCCTAACGGCTACAAAACATTGTATCACATCCCGTTAGTCCTAAAACAATAGTAAAGCTGAGTGCACACGCGTTAGTGTGGCTAAGTGGAGTGTAAGCGATTGTATAGCAGCGGGGTGTGTGTACAATGGTTTATAATTATATAGCAGGGTTTGGTAACAAAATAATAAATTTATACACTTATTCGCTTTACTTTACACACTCCATCATGTCATAAGCACTTGATAAAATTAAAACCTTACATAATTGTACACTCATAAATATTTGAATTACTTAAATAGAATTTTCTTGTCAGTTTACTGAGAAAAAATATACCTAAGATCAAAGTCAAAAATCATTTTATGTATAAGCCAACAACAATTTAACAAAAAGGCTATTATATAATATCTTTGCCATTCACCGTTGAGAACACAAGAAATCACAAACAAAAGATTAATCTATTACCAAAGCCGACATCAATTTGAGAAAAAGCTATTCATACGAAATGCACACCTAAATTCGAACCTAAGACTTCGTGTTTGCTGGCCCCACCATCCGCTACTGCATCAGCGAGGCGGAATTACAGAATTAAAGATTGACCTAGGTGTAAGGAGTCTCCCCTAATAGGCTTCTAATCTTCAACAGACACTAAATACAATCTATAAAAAGCTATGCATGATAAATGCGTATGAAACTCATTGTTGTATGATCGTGAATATGTATGTATATATGAGCTTTCTATCTATCTATCTATAACCTCACGCCAGATCCCTTGCGGGGTAGGCAGAGAGTACAGAGTTCCAACAGGTTCTTTCCTTACATACCTCTCTGGCTTCCTCGACTCTCATAGTTCGTCTCATACACGCTCGCCGGTTACGGAGACTCTTGACTTTTCCATCAGATAAGACTCGGTTTATTTGGTCGTGGTAAGATAGTCTAGGTCTTCCCCGGTACCTGCATCCTTCCACTTTCACATTGTATATCTGTTTTGTCATTCTTTCCTCTGGCATTCTTTCTATATGCCCGAACCAACGGAGCATGCCCTTTCTCATCTTTACACCGATACTATCTTTCATACCTACTCGCTGTCTTACTATGCTGTTGCTAATGCGGTCGGTCAGCTTCACTCCGCACATCTTTCGCAGAGCTCGCAGCATGAGCTTTCTAAGCACGGCTACACGTCTTAACATAACCCAATAGACAGTGTCTTATAGGAAGGGCAAGTATTTCGCAAACCGGCGAGAATGTATGAGACGAACTATACAGGAGGAAGCCAGAGACGTTGGTAAGGAAAGAACCTGTTGCAATTCTGTTATTTCTTCGTACCCCGCAAGGGTTTTGAAACGTATACAGACTTCCTAAAAGCCTTATAATACAGACACTAAGCAAAAAACAAATCATAAACAAAGACCAAAACCGACATCAGTCGGTGTAAAAGCTATGCATGGTAAATGCGCATGAAACACATTGTTGTATGATCGTTATGTGTGTGTGATCTCATTAAGCCGGGCACATACATCACACGCGCCGCGCTTCCGTGTAATTGCCCCGCAAATTAATCCGCCTAACATGTGACATTTGACTCCGCTGATATTGTGCGATGTGTGTATGTGTATTGTTTGGGTAAGGATGGGGACGTAGTGATGGGAGAGGAGAAAATATATTTATTAAACAACAGAATCCAATATGTAACATAATTAACGAGAGACCTGAAAGTAGTTTGTTCTAAATCGGCAGCTGAATAGATCCAACTATTTTTGAAGAATGTTATTTTTACAGTACAGTTCCTTGTGACTATTAAACAAAATTTAATCATGATGCAAAGCAATATAGCGATTTTAAATGCATTTCTTATGCATATCCCTATATGCCTCGGTATGTCCATAAAAGAACAGGTTTCGTAGCTAATTTGGATAATAGAGTGCCTGTGCTTGCTAAAAAAATGGAGCATAGCTCTTGCTCAAATTGAAAGTTAGATTTTCTTATTGAATTGGTAAAGCAATAATTTAATTAGGGTGTCTGAGGCCTTGCCTCATATGTATTATACCTTGTATTTTAGGCCTTCCCTTTACGTTTCTATACTAATCGATTCTGGGCCTGTAGTATCCATATCTTCAGATTAAAAGAGTTATCAACTAAATTATAACCTCACCGAATTCATACACTAGTAATTTTTAATTTGCTTTTGTTGTATTTTATATTTTGAAATAACTATTATTTGATTACTTCTTCATTGGTCTAGTGAAGTATAATGCGCGTAACTATCACAAGGTCCTGGGTTCGAATTTGAGTCGGACAGAGTGTAGTATTTCTATCGAAAAGTCTCCAATTGTGGGTCCTAACATGAAATGGACTTAACATTGTTAAGTTGTACATAGTATCTACACCTCTGCCACTCCAATTTAAGTGATATAGATGTTTATTTTGTCGATTAATGCCATTACCTATACAAGGTATATAACATAACATAATAAACGCAAGACCTGAAAGTTCTTCGTTCTAAATCGATAACTGAATTGATTCCAACTATTTTTAATGTATCTTACATCTTCTTTAAATTTGCAAAAAATGCTTTTACTCCTTTAGTGCGCTATAAAAAACTAAATTTATTCTTGATTCATAGCAATAAGGAGATTACGAATGCATTCCTAACCCGTATTTCTCAAAATGCACACATACAAATACAACTTTCATTGTTAATTGGGGTATAAAAGTGGTGAAAAAAGGGGTAAAAACATTTAATTTCGGAAATTTGGTTTTAGTTTTAAATTTATGAAGCAATTCTCTAATCGGGGTGTCTGAGGTCTTGCGTTTATTATGTTACACCTTGTATAAATATGTTATCTTAAATGCAACACAAAGTGACAATTCCAACAATTAACGACCCGCTACTTCGTCACCGCGTCCTCACCCCAACAGACACAATGCAATCCACTTGCTTGCAAACATGAAGATAATTATTATTGATTGCGCATTAGCGTGGGAGCGGGACAACACCACACAACACCTGCATGCTAGTGCGAGATAACAATAGCCAGGTTATGATCTACTCTAAGGGAGCGTTAATTGTGCGTTTGTGTCCGGTGTGTCAGCAGAGACCTGACATTTGGGTCACAGCTCTAGTTACAATTGCTGAAGCGTGTTATTAATTATTCGGATTAATGTGATACACTCTGATTATACATAATATGGTGATTTAGTGTAATATAGGTCTTAGGATTTGATAGGCTGACTTATTCCCTATATTTATATGCAGCCCCGTTAACTGCATTGTCCAAATTGAGATTCGAATCCAGGACTCGACTGACTGACTAAACGATGCAGATGTACGCGTTGATCTGGTAGTGGATCAGGAGGTCCTGGCTTCGAATCCTAGTTTTGTCAGAGTTGTTTTTCTATCGGAAATTCTCAATAACAGTCCGGAGTCTGAATCTGAAATTGTGCCCAGTACAAAGACAATAGGCTCACCCACCATTACATTGGGATTACATTTAGATGTACACGTTGCCGATGTAATGGTATTAGTATTTTTTAATTATAGGATTTTGACATCGATGGTACACAGACCAGTTAAAATTAATAGACTCAATAGCCATACAACAAATCGTACCACGCAGCAGTTCAAAATGCTATACGCCGAGACCTGTCAACAAGCCGCGTCGAGCGCGCGTCTGTGTGAGGGATCCTTACCCGGACCGCTAGTACTAAGATTTTCTACTGTTACAAAACTCAAACAATTTTGTATAAACCCTGCGAGGGCAAATTATCACTTTATATTTTTTATTTAATCTAACTACTAATCTACCACCGGATTGGAACGCGAGCTCTTCGAGAGCGGGCGAGAAACTCAGCTGGCTTGTATTTCTTATTTAATTCTCTTCCTCTTGTTTCTTTCTATATTTTTAATCATATTGTGCAGCTCCAGTGTGATTACCTTACGACCGAGATATGAGACTGATGTTGTTATTTCTAAAGAGTAAGTATCTTAAGGATTTCGGTGCGTGAATGATCTATGCTGTTGGCCGCGGGACCGTTACAGCTTCACCGGACAAAGGGCGAGTGTGCAGCCACTATGCCCGAGCCAGAAGGGCAAGGAAGCAACTAGCTCAAGGGCGCCTCAAGGAGGAACGGCCTTGGCTTGGGCAATCGCTATGGGACATATACTACATGTCTCGCCGTGGTGCTCTGCACCGGCTTGCGGGCAAGGGAGTTTCGACCTCTCCGGCAAGCTCGGTGTCTGATCCTGTGTGCGGTATCTCTATCCGAAAGAAGGGATGTAAGGGCATCGGGAGGGGAAAGATATCGGACGGACGAGTCCCCAGTTTACACATGTTAAGTGTGCTAATACTTTTTTGAAAAAATGAAAATATTAAACGACTTACGTTACTGACCGTACTAACTGAACAAACAGGCAATTTGACAGGCAGTCGGAGGGCAATCAATATTAGAGCGGAGCTTTGTGCCGAGATCGTCCACCACCCTATTAGCAGCGGCTTCCACTAGGGTTGGGCTTGCTGTTACGATATTTAGGGAAAATAGATTTACATCCGAATTAATTCAGAAATTTTGGCCAAGGGAGATTGAAATTAAATTTAGTCGGTTTAAGCTGACTTAGAAAAATTATTTTTTGAATGATATAATACTTATATGTCAGAATGTCTTTTTAGATTTACCTATGCGTAAATTATGCTCGAAAAAAAGTACTTTTGTCGCGGTTTATTCCCAATTTCAGTTTCCCAACGTTTATTGTTTGGTTTAATCTATATATTAATACGTGAAGCAAAAACTTTGTACCCATTTTTACGAAAATTGCGCGGACTGAGGAGTATGAAATTTCCCACACTTATAGTTTATATCGAGAAGGAGTGCAGAATTCTAACATTTTTTTTAAATTGTACATAAAAAATACATTAAATCAATAAAACACATTACACACACTACCGTAGTGATTATATTCTCTTGGCACACTACCATGTATTTGACACAATACACTTCAAATTATTTGTCTATAGTCTTACTAAATGTCAAACATAACCAGGAAACGATGAAAGAGTTTTTACAAAAAACATCGCTTACAAAGAAGTTTTGTATCATTAATTAAAGTATCGAAATATGTATGTCAAGTTCAATGGACAGCATTTTCTTCATCGCATGGTTTTTTGTTACAATAAAAAAAGGTATTCTATTTATCTATCTATCTATATCATCACGCCAGATCCCTTGCGGGGTAGGTGAGAGTACAGAGTTCCAACAGGTTATTTTCTTACATAAAAAAAGGTATTCTTTATTTTAATCATGTATTGTTGTTTTTTTTATTTAACTTTCTATAATTTGTTTGAAAAAAATGGGCAAATTAACAGTGTACCCTTGGCGAAATCTGTGATTATAGAATAGAACTTTGACAATAACTGTGATTATAGAATAGAACGTCTTTGACAATAGTACCTTAATAATATTCAAACTTATAATTTAAATTAATTATGGTCGAATTTCGACCAATGGGCGACCACTAGTTATTTATAGATAATCAATGGTATTACATTGCCAAATTGGGAACTCCTGTAATGGTAGTTGTATCGATGTGTGGGTGCGAGAAATTTTAATTGTGTTCCAACGTGAACCATATTGATATTCGCGTAGATGTAAGAAGATTAAATATGTTTTTAATTAAGATTATTATTTGCTTCCTTTTTAATAATTATTGACAGTGGCAATAAACGACTAATTGATACTAAAATCCCAACCAATCGTCCTTACTGTTGAAGAAAACGGGATAGTGTAGATTTTTCCCCGAAATCCCCACTGCTGAAATATGCTAATGCAGTGGGGAAACAAGTCAAATCCTGTAAATAAAGAAGAATTAGCACCTAATATAGTCTGTATGATTTCTTTTTTCTTTCGCCAATGACAAAAAGCATTTTGTATATTTTATCTTGACAAACTAATTTCAATACAATCAAGCCCGAACATCGACCGGTTTGTACTACATCATCGCTATATCAGACAATCCATTAGTTTGCGGACAATCAAGCGATATTAGCGCGGCGTAGCTTTGTTCGCGGGATCACTACACGACCCTATTAGTGCTGACTTTAACCAAGTGATGGGACAGTCTCGATGAATTATATCGATACTTTTTATAATTAGGTGCAGCTTTATGTCATGAGATTGTTGATATTATGGTATAAAGCTTTTCGCAGAATCACTAAACGACTTTATAAGTGTTGATATTGGCCTTGTGAAAGGACGGTGTCGATAGATCGAGACTTTCATTTTCAAATGTTTTGAGATTGTCGATATCAGTGTGCCTAAGATCACTCACTGCCTACGACACAATGAAAGAATGTAATTGACAGAACGATATCTATATTTTCAACTTTGCAAGTCATTTAGTGACATAAGCTTGTTGTGGCAATTTATTCTTGTAATTAGATTGACTATTAATGATTTAACTTAGACATGATTTAGCGCAGTGGTTAACAGTCTAAGCCGCTCCGCCCACTGTGTCTAATAGTCGCGGGTTCGATTCCCGCACGGGACAAAACTTTGTGTGATCCACAAGTATTGGTGTATGTGAATTTTCATGTTTGTAAACGCACCCACGACACAGGAACAAAAATATAGTGTGGGGCTACGTTTTAAAAAAAAACGACATCCATGGGATATAAAGATATTTAATAAGGTACATTATCGACATTGATGTACCGATTTTACCTATTTGATTTGTTAAAATGTTGACTCTGGCTTAGCAGTGGGGTATATTAATAAAAAATATATCGATAATTTTAACGTTGTAAGATTGAACTCACTTAAGTGATATTAGCGCAGCTTTGTTTGCAGAGTCACTACACGATCCGATTAGAGCTGACTTTAGTCTAGAGATGGGCCAGTGTCTATGGGTAAATATCGATACTTTTAACTTTAATATCAATCACATCAATGGACCCTTAGTTAAATACAATCAATACAAAAAAATAACCAGTGCATAGGTAGATAAACTTCGGCGCGGAAGTTTGGGTCCGGTCAGTTAACCCGTGGTGATAAGTTTAGCAAACGACGATTAAACTACCAACGCTAGGCATATGGTCATTGAATTCGATTAGTCAGAGATATAAAAATAATTCTCCCTATTCTGTTCCACTGCTTGCAAGTTCCTCAGATCGAGGTAAGAGAGAACTGGTATTACTCTACCACTCAGTGCCAGTGCGGATAAGGAGAGACAAGTTTGTGGTCATCTGCTGTTGGAAACGACCAAGCCGGTTTCAAGATGGCTCTACGACCACCACATTAAGTAGTAACCGGGATCAACAATTTAACATGCCTTTCGAACTATCAATTATGAAAATACTATAAACTTAATCGATATGTTTATTGATTCTTATAATATTGTCTGTTACATTCTAAACACACTGATTCGCTTAAACTACTTTTTGAAGTAACAGTAAACGGTCATATACTTTTCTCAGACCGACCAATGTAATCTTGACGATGGCCTCATGGTTACCCGAGTGCCGCATTCATCGTTCCTTGGATATATCTTCTAAGGAACGACGAAGGCGGCACTCGGCGTGTTTTATAAACTCGATATCGACAAACGGCCACGCCCAACACTGGGCCTATCTAAGCTGCCGGCGATCGAGGCCGGTGACTAAGCTCCGTTAATCGAACAATTATTCATTGAAGATAGTCCGCCCCCGCACCCCCCGCACGTCTCTCTCCCAGCGCCTACAATCAATTATATTTCTAAACCCTCTTTTGTTCTTTCGGAATCTTTAGGACGCCATGAAAGACGTATTAATAGATTTATTAATAAAAAGTTTTAGTAAGTTTAATAGGATTGGTACATTACTAAAAAGTAAACAAACGCCGAAGTCAAGAGTCTCCGTATCCGGCGAGCGTGTATGAGACGAACTGTGAGATTGGAGGAAGTCAGAAAGATCTGTAAGGATAGAACCTGTTGGCACTATGTAATATCGACCTACGCCGCAAGGGATCTGGCGCAGACAGATAAAATAACGTTACTGTTTGATCTAGAGGATATCGTTTTCATCATGATCATCTCAAAATTAAGAAACAATTTATAGATGTTTGTTATGTACTCACTAATTATGTCTAAACGGATGCACGGATTCAGATGAAATTTGGCAAACGGGCAGATTGTAAACTGTAATTACACATCATCATCATCATCATCTCAGCCTATACTTGTCCACTGCTGAACATAGGCCTCTCCAATCGCTTTCCAGCGTAACCGATCCGATGCTACCTGCATCCAACGACTTCCTGCGATTTTTACAAGATCGTCGGTCCATCTGGCAGGCGGTCGTCCCACGCTGCGCTTGCCAATACGTGGTCTCCACTCTAGAATCTTTCTGTCCGATCTTCGCACTATGTGGCCCACCCATTGCCACTTCAGTTTGCTATTCTTAAGGGATATGTCGGTGACCTTGGTTCTTCTACGAATCTCCTCATTCCTGATTCAATCACGTAGAGAAACGGCGAGCATAGCTCTCTCCATAGCTCGCTGAGCAACTCTGAGCTTTTTTATGAGACCTATTGTAAGAGACCACGTCTCTGATCCATATATGTTAACACACATTGACTAAAAACTTTAGTCTTGAGGCACTGAGGTATTTTGGATGAGAAGATGTTGCGCAGTTTCCCGAACGCTGCTTAGCCGAGTTGGATTCGTCGATTGACCTCTCTCTCAAAGTTGGACCTACCTAACCGGACTACCTGCCCGAGGTAAATGTATTCGTCGACAACTTCAAGAATAGAGTTCCCAGCGGTGAGTGCGGTGGGTACGACATGGACGTTAAACATTATTTTGTCCATGTTCATTTTAAGACCCACTTGTTGAGATAATCTGTTGAGGTCACCGAGCATCCGTCCGAGAGTCTTCCAGCGATTCCGCCATGACCACAATGTCGTCGGCAAATCGAAAGTGAGCATTAATGGCGAATACATCAGTATTCGCCATTAATGTTGATGCCAAGTCCTCGCCATTCCAAGAGCTTGAAGGCGTCCTTTAAGGTGGCCGTAAACAGTTTCGGAGAAATGACGTCTCCCTGTCTTACTCCTCTTTTTATGGGGATCGCCTTCGTGCACTGCCCCTGTACTCGGACTGACATGGTAGCGTTATTATACAAGCTCTTCAACACTTCGATGTACCGATAGTCAATGCGGCATCGCTGTAGAGATCTAGGAACCGCCCAAGTCTCGATCAAATCGAAGGCTTTCTCATAGTCCACAAACGCATAGTGCACAGTGCAAGCATAGTGGCCGATTATACTCCTCGGTCTTCTGTATAATCTGCCGCAGCGTATGTATGTGGTCTATGGTACTAAAGCCTTTCCGGAAACCGGCTTGTTCGGGAGGCTGGAAGTCATCATAATTACACATAGTTTATATAAATTTAATTACAAAACGCTTTATTTAATAGGTTCTTAAATTGTGTAGACATTTCCTATCCGGTATCATGTTAAGATAATATTATATTTTATTGCTCTCGTCAATAAAAGTTAGACAAACACGGTCATTACTTTGCACGAGTGAAAGTCCGACGGAAGGCCCAGTTTCAACAAACAGGCTATTAGTTAACTGTTAATTGGTTAGACTAACAGAAACAAATAGACGGAGAATAGCAAACTATAAAACACACCGTGACGCCTACATACCCCAAGTGAAAGTTGCAGAGGTATACTGTGTACACCCACTTTTTGACGCCGATGTTAAGTTCCATGTAATAGGGGGCGAACCTATTGCCATTTGCCGGACTCAATTCCATACTTTGGACTGATACTGGGAATTTTTCGTAGGAAAAACTACATTTGTCCGACCGAGAATTTGAGCCCTCGTGATCGCAAAGCATATTATTTGCTACTGTATCAACTAGGCAGTCACTACAGTAAAAACAAAGTCAGATTATAAACTAAAACCATGCGAAAGAAGGTTTTAAGATTAATATCTCGTTAAAAACTGCCTCTTTGGTGTAGTGGCGCTTGATGCATTGGGCGATCAAAAGATCTTGGTCCACAAGATTCAAATTCTTGGTCGGACAAAGTTATTTGCGTTTTTGTATTAAATACTTCTCAGTTGCAGTTTGAAGTCTGGAATTGTGCCCGATATGATGGCATTAGGTTCGCTCCCTTTAACACACTTCAACTTTAGGTGTACCAGATACAACTCTGCCAGCCTCGCTTAGTGAAACTAGGCCTGACGTTGATGTAATGAAAGTAATGGTTGGACCTCACTTTTAAGTACATTCGCACTATGCATCAGCAGAACTCACATATTAATTAAAGACCTTTTTATAGTCCCCTAAATATATTAAAACATGGAAATTTTATCTTCTTATGTTTGCCAAAACCTGTGGTTTATTTACACCTACGCTATAATCGAACTAAACATCATGAAACACACAAATTCTTACAAAGTTCTCTTTTATGAAGTCGATTATAAATAATTAATAAATTATTTTTAAACGACTTTAAAGAAAGAGGAGATTCTTAGTGAAAATTCTTTTTTCGTTGGGAGAGTATACTTCCCGTTTGGTCCCATTTAAATTTGAAGAAAAAATAGGGGATGAAATATTTTTAGGGCTCAAATTTTATTTACAATTTAGTAATCTATGAGAATAATCGTGCATGTACTATACTATAAAACTAACTAACTATTTTACTATAAAACTAAGCAGAACAATAAAATTAATTTATATAAATATTAATAATTTATTCACTCATCACTTAAAATTGTAAAATAAATAACTTTTCTAAAAAAGATAAACCGACTTCTAAACTAAAAAGAAAAAAATCATTATTTGACCGACTGACGCCGACTTGAAATATTTATTTTGTGCTTTCTAGTTTTCCAGGCAGTTTCTCTTTTTTTGAAAAGTTATTTTATTAAGAACGTGTTTCGTATTTTTCACACTCTCTGTCCTTATTATTTTTTAAGTCTGTTGTTAATCGATATTAAAGTGATTTAAATACGTCGTGACGTGCGTCGAACGTGAGAGGACCGAGTTAATCGATTGCGCCGATCGATCAAGCGATACCCACTCGATACATCGATGCCGACGAGATAGCCTATCAATTAGTTTATACCCTTGAACTATCGAGATATTACGCTAAGTGATTTTTAATAAGAGTAATTTATTTTAACCTGTTTCAAGGTATTCCGTAAAAAGGAATTACTTACAAATGTGATTTATGGATCTCTATATTTTAGAATCTAGTGAAAGAAATACATGTCAAGTGAAGTCCGATGGAATGTTGTGCGAGGCACAAGGGGGTTTTAGATCTGGAAGAGGATGTTCGGATCAAGTCTTCTACCTCCGCAACATCGTAGAGAAGCATCTGGCAGTGGGCCGGAAGGTTTTCTGCGGTTTTGTAGATCTGGAGAAGGCATTTGACAGAGTTGTGCGAAAGAGACTTTGGGACATTTTGCCAGAGTATGGTATAGATGGCACTCTGTTGCGAGCCGTCCAGTCCACTTATGTGGACTGCAAGGCATGCGTACGGGTGGTAACAGGTCACCCTGGTTTGACGTTAAAATCGGCGTCAAGCAGGGTTGCGTGTTGTCCGCTAGACTGTTTATAATATATCTGGATCTGGATCTTCTGGTCTTCAAAGACTGAAAGCGATGAATGAAGGTGTACAAATAGGAGACTTAGTGGTAAACCATCTACTTTATGCAGATGACGCGGTTTTAATAGCGCCAACAGCCACTGATCTGTAAACACTAGTCACAGTTATGAAAGACGACTGCATGATCAATGGCTTACACTTGAATGTGAAGAAAACCAAGATTATGGTTTTTGAAAGGGAAGAAACCAGAACGAATGTAAGGATTGTGGTTGGTAATCATGTGCTGGAGCAAGTGAATGAGTTTGTATATCTTGGATGCGCCTTCAGTAAGGATGGGAAATACACCGCTGACATAGAGAGAAGAGTGAGTGCAGGGAACAGAGTGAATGGAGCGATGGGAAAGCTACTTGGGAGCCGGCACTTAAGCCATAAGGCGCAGCTGGCCATACATAACGGAGTTCTTGTCCCAACGCTGTGATATGATAGCGAGAGCTGGGTATGTAAGAAAGAGAATGAAAGTAGGATAAATGCGGTAGAAATGCGAGCTCTGCGGAAGATGTGCGGAGTGAAGCTGACCGACCGCATTAGCAACAGCGTAGTAAGACAGCGAGTAGGTATGAAAGATAGTATCGGTGTAAAGATGAGAAAGGGCATGCTCCGTTGGTTCGGGCATACAGAAAGAATGCCAGAGGAAAGAATGACAAAACAGATATACAATGTGAAAGTGGAAGGATGCAGGTACCGGGGAAGACCTAGACTATCTTACCACGACCAAATAAACCGAGTCTTATCTGATGGAAAAGTCAAGAGTCTCCGTAACCGGCGAGCGTGTATGAGACGAACTATGAGAGTCGAGGAAGCCAGAGAGGTATGTAAGGAAAGAACCTGTTGAAACTCTGTACTCTCTGCCTACCCCGCAAGGGATTTGGCGTGAGGTTATAGATAGATAGATAGATAGATAGGAATACATGTTTCCTGACCTTTCTATTGTTTTACATTTTCTAATGTCAACGCAAAACGCTTAAAAACTAGACAATGAAATTTACTTTAAAATATAAAGCAAAATCGTATCAACGTTATTGTAAAACAGTTATTATTAATTTTGGTAATTGTTTTAAAAAAAAATGGTTTAGTACATACATACGTCGCTTATGTCCGAGCGCCCACTCAATATATCCAGCCCTTATTATTCAGTTCTCATGCAATTGCTATCGGCTAATGGCAATTGCTTTAGAACTACTATGTGCCTATAATTTAATTTAGACTCACCTGATACTACATTGTTCCCCTATACTCCACAACAAAATATAGATTGAAAATATTGTAAAAATACTATTTTAAAAGATTAACCGTGGAGTTTCTTGACCTTTTTTCTCCACAGGGATGACCTTCCGAAGTGGTGGTGGAGTCTTTGTTACTTTTTTTATTATATACCTTTACAGTATCTATTTTGTAAATGAGAGGACTTTGTAATAACTAACTGATATCATGGATCTAAGCACATATATGTTTAATCTATATGCAAGCACATTTATTTAGCTCGTTTTGCACTGTTCTCCCATCCCCCCTAAATGCAATGTATATAAAAAGAATTGTAAAACTCATGAGGCCAGAGAGGTATTTAAAAAAGAACCTCTTGGAACTCTGTACTCTCTGCCTACCCCGCACGAGATCTGGCGTGATGATATAGGTAGGTAAAACTCATTTTTTAAAAGAGTAATCGTGTAGTTTCTTGATCTACTTCTCCACAGGAATGACTTTCCGAACAGGTGGTAGAGTCTTAAGTAATCAATAACTTTCTCTTTTTGACTATTTGGTCTACATAAATAAAAAACTTTTGATTTTGATCTTTTCTGATAAATACAATTATGGTTTACATGAATAAAAATATTCTGATTCTGAATGCATCCCTACAACTCTCCTGATCGATCAGTAGTCCATTGATTTAGTATCAAGGTGAAATCACAAAATTAAAATATAATTTGTACGTTATAGGCATTACATGTGAATATCTAGCTATGGCCCCCACACTAGGCAAGAGTGTCTAGTGAATATTTTAATCACGAGGTCCTGGGTTCGAATATTAAGGTCTAATAAGTTAAAACTGGGGTTATGGGTACTGGGGAGTCGGGGTTCGTCCACTACATTGATATGTCACATCGTTAGGGAAATGTAAGTGTTCATAGTACACAAAGCCGTACCCGCTTGGGAATGTAAGCGGTGTTTATTTTTTTTAACTAAAAACCTTTACGGTTAGATAATTTTTAATTTAAACCCAAAGCTACTGGTGTTGAATCGATAATCGAAACAATTAGACATCGATATCGTATAAAACAAATTATAACGAATACGTAGGCACCTATAAACAACCGATTAACGAACCAACCCGTTACATATTCAATTAAACAGCTCTGCGCCGATACTTCCGCATCGATTGGCACAGTTTACGATTCATTAAAGTTCAATTATAAATAACACATATCTTTAAACTTTTATGAGATCAAAGTACCGTTTAAAATGGCACGAATGGTACACGAGATAATGAAAAAATATGGAAAGTAAATTAGACAAACAGACAAGCATGCTTAATTTCAGGCCGGATCTTTGCACTGGAGGCCGTGTTTCGATCCGGTGGTAAATTAGTAACTTATAAAAAAATGTAAAGTTGACAATTTGTAAGTGCCAAAGGGTGTATACAAAATAAAAGATTTGAGTTTAAATGTCTCAGATGAATACAAAATTGGAATATTTGCAGGTAAATGAAGATTGTGTGTGTGTGTGTGTGTGTGTGTGTGAATAATCTACGATGTTAAACATCCGGTCAGAGTGGAAAAAGCAATGGGAAAATTCGAGCGCCTCCCAGGTTAACATCACCATAGCCGACTCCTGAACTGTAGTAGCGGGCTTAAAAGAGCAACGGCTGGTGTGGTCCCCTATCAACCGAATCAGAACCAGAGTCGCAAAGTGCAATTATCATCTGCACAGGTGGGGCACCACTGAGTCTCCTTGTTGTGACTGTGTTTATCTGTCTGACTGTCTATTAAATTATGATCGTGGGTCACATTATTATTAAAACTACGATACTACTACGACGATGATGATGACCTGCGATGTTGGCCGAGGGGCCTTTACAGCTTCACCAATCAAGAGGGCGAGCGTGCAACGACTACATACCAACCGGAAAAGCAAGGGGGCAACTAAAGGCGCCTCAAGAACCGCCTCAGCTTGGGCTGTCGCATATATTAGGTGTCTTGCCGTGGTGCTCTTCATCGGCCGGCGGGCGAGGGATTCTTCAACTTTGCCGGCGAGGTCAGTGTCTGATTCTATATGCGGTATCAATATACGAAAGAGAAAGGGCAACATGTCGACAGGAGATCGACTATGAAAGTGCAGAAAGGAGAGAAGTCTGTAAGGAAAGTATCTAACGGAACGGAAACAAATTTCCCTCCTAGGAGTACAGTTATTTTATAAATTAATATGAAGCGAAAAAAAAAAAAAAAAAAAAAAAAAATGAATTGCGTACATCGTCTAAATATAACTGAACAATTAAAATTCTTCGTGAGATCTGTGATTTTCTAGATGCGACGACGACGACTATTATTTAACAAAACCTGCAGCTTAACGGCCGGTTTCAATATTTAATTCAAGGATAGATTTGCCTACTACGGATATAATTTTGAAATATTTTGTAAGGAACATCTCTCAAAATTCTACTGACAGTAATCAAATCAAATAAGTCGTTCGAGCGTACCGTTCACTCTAGTCAAAGCCAACAGGAAAGGTAAATTTTCAAGCAATAATTCTCAATATCAGTCTTCTCAAAGTTAGTCTGTCAACCTATCTCATCACGTCTGATCCTATGCGAGTAGGAAGGTTAATCACGTTAGTAATCGCCTTTAATTGCCCTGCACCAGTTGCACATTCTACAACATCCTTAGATCCTTGTAAACGCGACGTTGTTCAGGTGTCCTGTATAATTCATACCCATCAATATCGAGTAAAGGCGACAGTCCGAAAAACGCCTCCAAAAATAAGAGGACAAGTCCAATGGGCATGGTCTTATTTTAGAGTTGCTAACATGAAGACTTGTTACAATGCGACAGTTTACTAAAACTACCATTATAAAAAAAATATGTGGTCATTAAACAGATTTGTACAGTTCCTAGCTAGTAGTAGGTTAGGCATAGATGCGTAGTATATTTAATCATCGTTTTTGGCTGTCATTTCGTTCGTAACCCGTAATCGAAATATTCTATTACAGCCTGCAAGTTTTTTGATGAAAGAGTTTTTTGATGCAAGTATACTAGAAGGATTTAATTTAATTAATTACGTACAAACATACTAAATATTTTTGGTTTTAAGTACCTTTTGCTTCGCCCTGACTGAGTTTATGTTAAGACAAACAAAATGTATCAACATATATACACATCAAAAATTAAACACCGTTACGCCTAGCCCTCAGATGGGTGGCAGAGGTGCACTGTGCACACCCACTTTTCGCCGACGACGTTGCGTCCCACGAATAGGGGACGAGGGTATTGCCATTATACCGGGCACACTACCAGTCTCCGGATTGATACTAGTTTTTTTGTCTGTAGAAATATTACATTTTTGTCCGACTTAAGATTTGAACCCAGGAGAAAGTTTATACTCATGTAAGCAAAAAATAATTTGAATTTAAATTTTATCGATGTGTCCAGTACAAATTGCACATTCTACAACATCCATAGATCCATGTAAATGCGAGGTTAATCATAGTCGTGTATAATTCATACCGCACCGTATTATTTCATCTCATTAATCGCCATCGCAGGTTACTGCGCTCATTACACCTGGCTGCCGGCTTCAGTTATTCAGCTCATTAATTAATATAGCGTATATATTATTATCATGTATGATAAGTAGCTTGTGCCCGAGGTTTGCCTGTGTAATATCGAATTCGAGAGACTGTTCTGTAAGAAAATAACCTGTTGAATCTCTGTACTCTCTTTCTACCCAGAAAGGGATCTAGGATAAAATAATTATGTAGAGATCATTATCATGGCAGCCTTCCCGTATTCCGACTTCGGACATAGGCCTCCTCCAAAAGTTTCTAAGTCATAGAGAGATAGAATAGATAGATATCGATTTAATAATAGATCTCACTACTAAAGGCCCTAAATTGCTCAGAATTCAAACGTAGATATATTTAATTCAAATTCGAAACAATTTCTAAATGATGGTATAGTTGCTCCCTGTGCATTTTGGCATGTCTGCAGCGAGCAATGAAATTATAAATAAATAAGAATATAATTAAGATAAGTTTGTCTTGATCTTTTTAAAAAGTTAAGATTATGAGGGGGTAACATTAACGGGGTGATAAAGTGGAATATGTATACCCATATCCCCAGCGATACTCTGTAGAAAACCCACACTTAGTCCGAACTAGAATTTCAACCTTAGACAACACCAACGAGGCAGTAAGCAACTAAATCTATATTAGTGTGAATGATACAGGCCGCGCCTTCCGATATTGCGTCGAAATGACGCGCTCCACCCCCCACTCCACCCGAGCTGGAGTCCCGCAGGGCTCAGCTCTCTCGCCCCTCCTGTTTAGTCTTTACACGAGCGACATTCCTCGTTCGAGTAAGGCGCATCTAGCCCTATTCGCGGATGATACCGCTCTCTACGTCTCGCATAGGAATAAGGGTTTTATTACCAAAAACCTACAGGCATCCGCCAATTTCCTAGAGAATTGGTTCAGGAAGTGGCGTATTGAGGTGAACCCGGACAAGAGCGCTGCGGTGTTCTTCTCCAGAGGTGCCACCCCGCGCCACTCCCTGCGCCGCCCTAGAAGTAATCTCGGCCAAGTGACCATGTTCGACCGACCCATTCCCTGGGTCAAAGAGGTCAAATATCTAGGGGTCACCCTAAACAGTACCATGACCTTCGGCCCGCACATCAAGCGGGTCCGTCACCGAGCATCCTTTGTGCTCGGTCGTCTCCATTCGTTAATCTGCAAGCGGAGTAAAATGTCCCTTAGAAATAAGGTGACGCTTTACAAAACTTGCGTTCGACCCATCATGACTTATGCGTGTGTTGTGTTCGGGCATTCGGCCCCCTCTCACATCGATAAACTCCAAGTGGTTCAAAACCGCTTCCTCCGTAAAGCCGTAGGAGCCCCCTGGTTCGTACGGAATGTCGATCTCCACTCCGATCTAGGTCTCGAACCTATTCGCGCCTATATTAAAAAGGCGACAACACGACACTTCGCGAACGCATCTACCCATGCGAATCCGTTAATCGTAGCCGCTGCCGACTACGGTCTCCCCTCCGACCCCTGCCGCCACCGCCGGCCGCGACATGATCTCTCCGATCCCCCCAATGCTTTGTCATCCATTCTTTCCGCTCAGAATACGGGCGACGACGACGTAGTAGTAGATCTCCCATAGCCGGCGTTTGACCGGTGCACTTAGTAGTGCACCCCGTCCCCCCACAGCGACTGTCCCAACCGAGGGCGCCTTGAAGAGGCGCCCTCGCAAGGTGCCCTCGAGCATGTCGCCTCTTGCCCTTCTGGCTCGAGCGTAGTGGTTGCACGCTCGCCCTTAAGTCCGGTGAAGCTGTAAAGGCCTCGCGGCCAGCAGCGTACATCACTCACACACACATGATACAGGCACACAGTTCCAACATAATTCCAACAATCATCAATCTAAAAGCAGATCCAACACAATTGACAAATGCTTCCCCCCATTATATGCTCGTCTACTTACACATGGTGTATCATAAAACTACAGTTTTCATCAATAGTGTTGTAACCCGTAACTATTTCGCTTCTTCCGTGCTTTCGAAATGCGATTTTTTGAATTTGGAATACGCCACGTGTGTTCTACGGCAAAAGTTTTCGATTCGATATGATTTTTTTTATCGTTGTCTGCGATTTCCTGGCTAGATGATTCGTTTTAGATTTACGTTGGAATAAAAATAGACAAGTAAAGCGTCTGAGACAAAATGTTTGTATTCGTATGCAAGTAATGATTTTGGGCTCTAAAACACATAACGAAAAAAATTGTTATATAACTAGATATTTTGTGTTGTAAAACATTTAAAATTTCATGAAGCTACTAGGTCTATTTTACGATCTTCGATCACAAGATTTTCAATTCGTACCTTGTTAGTCGCAAGTTTGACGAGTAATGTAACTTTAGTAAATGAAACGTTTAGTAGGTACCTATTAATGAATGCGTATGTAATATTTTTCGCATTCACATTCGTCGAATACTAAGCTGTTGTTACATCACTAGTGGTGTTTCATTAATACGTGTGTTTTGATCGGTGCGGTGGCTATATTGATTTATCATAGCGCCGGGTCGGACGCCGCGGATTACCTGCTGCGTACTGTGTACTTACTGTACTATCAAACACATTACGTGGTGTTACGTTTAGATTTACAAAATTAAGATATTAATAAATACTACTACTAGAATAGAAGGGTATTTTTAAAGCCACAGTTGTTCCAGTGATAAAGAGCAAAGAAATAATAAAACCGTAAAAACAAAGGCACTATTATCACATTTACTATTATTTCTGTGGTTAAGAGTGTTTCGTATGTATATTTCATGATTGTGAACGCACCCACGACACAGGAATAATTCCTAAGGTGTCTACGTTTAAAAAAGGGCTATGCAAATTAAAAAATTGAGTATGATTCAGGAAAAATTTTCACACGAATGACACTTTTTCATGATACTTTCCTCGAACGGGTGGGGCAGATATGTACGGTGTACACCTACATGTTAGATCCTAATATAATAGAGAACGGCCTATTACGATTATACCCGGCACAATTCCCGATTTCGGAGTGCTTAATATTTTCAATAGAAATCTTCAATTACACTTTTCGACCAAGGACTCAAACCGAGGACCTTGTAAACGCAAATAATACAAATAAACTTGTTGCAAAGTATGTTTAACTGCTGTAACGCAAAACTGAATGGCAGATAGAATGATTTAGCAATAGATCGTAGATCAAAGCGGTGAGGTGCACTCAAGAACGCTATAGGGTATTATATAAATGCACTGCGGACCGGATCTCAAGTCATACAGAGAGATATAGACGTACTGGATGAGGCTAAATAGAGGCTAAAAGTATTTTTATAAAAATTTTGTGTGACATACATAAGTATATATGAAACACATGTTTGTAAACCCAATCAGGACTTAGATTCCTTATTAGCGATGACCAAAACCGGCGCGTTACGATATCTTCAAGAATTGATCCTGTGGTAGAATGGATTTCTGTAAGTCAATTTAACGTCAATTTTTTTTTGTAATGGGCAATTAAGGACACAAACGGCAAAATTATTACATTTTATACATCTACCATCGAATGACCACCGGATCTACGATCCAGATCCGGTGACAAACTTAGCGGGTTTGCCTTATGATAAATGGTTTTATTGGACCCGCAAAGACAATAGAGACATCCTCTTCCTCTAATTTTAATAAAATATTTAGTAATAAACGAATTAAATTAACCTGGTGAATGAAATTACACAAATCTACATTGAATGTAGAACGGACAAAGATTTGGAAATTGAATTATTCATGAATGGTTGCAAGATAGATATAGAGAATATCATACTGAACATTGGCTGAATAGTTACCAGATCATGTTCAATTTCTCAAATCACCAGGTTGCTCTTCCAGTAGAGTAAATATGATGAAGTTAATATGGTGGATGTCTAATAATCATAAATGAAAATAAAATTTAATGAACGTAAGGATATTGTTAGCCTATCTGTTGAAAGAGTTGCATGTATTGAGTCTGAGCAGTTCATTATTGTGTGCGTATACAGACCTTCATCTTCACCTTATGATGATTTAGAGCGAATAATGGAGGACATTTTATTTAAAACCTCCACTTCATATAAAACAGCTGCTATCTTTGGAGACTTCAATATCAATTTATTAGAAAACAATATTCTTACTAGGAAGTTTATAACTCTTATGGAATCGTATATTATATACAATGTTTTCTTGGAACCTAATAGAGTAACTGCTACTAGTGCAACATGTATTGATAATATTTTTACTAATGTTAGACCTAGGTATTATTTTGTAAGAAACACACTAGAATCTGATCATAGCGGTCAGTTGGATGTGTTTGCTACGACTAGTGAGGGTCAAATGAAAAAGGTTAGCTTTGCACCAATGAATGTACTGTGCCCTATCAGGATGACCCAAACGATTTATGTAACTCACTGTTCCACCCTATCAGTGATGAATTTAATAACATTTTTAATCCAAAACATGTCATAGTTGGTGATCGTGCTGGTTTTAGTAAATGGGCAACCTGTGGTATATATAAAGTAGTCAGAGGTTATATGAACTTTATCATGAAAAATCTTTTAACCATAAAACAGAATTAATAAAATATTTAAATAATTATTCTAACATTTTTAAAAGAGCATCTTCTAAATCTATTTACTTAAGAAATAAATTAAACAATCCGGTAATGTCATCAAAATGACTTGGAACGTTATTAATAGTGAATCCGGTAGGACAACAGTGCGTAATAGAGACTTTAATTTACTAGTGATAAAGGTGATATAAATGTGAGGGCGGATCAGGAAGCAGCGTCTGAGTTTGAATCTTTTTTACTAATATTTCTTTGTTAACTACTTCTAAAACTCTGACGTCGTCTTGTACTTCGGCTGAGTTGCTGCTGGAACAAAGTATATTTAAGTGCGGCGCATTCTTTTAATTTTCGGATGTCAGTGGGAAAGGTTTACAAATACGTTTAATAATCTTAATATCAAAAACACGGCGGACATATGGGGCTGCCTGTAAAGACATCCCTCAATTCTGTAATCCATATTATTGCCTTCCACTTGGCATTTGAGTTTAACGGTTGTGTTGCTCGTGGTGTATTTCCTGATCTTATGAAACTTAGTAGGATGATTCTTTTGTTCAAATCGGGTCCAAATAACTTCTTTTGCCCTTTTGCTTTCTGTGCTGCCCACGTTAAGTAAAATATTTAAAAATATATCCTAAATCAGATGATAAGCTACTTTAGTAGTCATAAACTACTTCACAAAAACCAGTTTGGCTTCACAAAGAATCGCTCAACTTCTGATGCAGGTGTTGAATTAATGAGGAATATTTTTGGGGCCTGGAAGAACTCGCAGACTAACGCTTTTGACTATGTGCATCATGAAACTCTCCTCAAGAAATTACACCGTTACGGAATTAGGAACAGGGCTCTCGACCTCTTATCTTCTTGTCTGTGTGTTAGAATTGGAAAGGTCGATAGGTCAATCTTAATGAAAAACGATCTCCCAGTTCTAACGTGACAATAGGCTTGTCGCAGGGTTCGATTCTCGGTCCATTTCTATTACTTATATATATATATATATATATATATATATATATATATATATATATATATAATCAGGACATAAATAATAATAATTCTGTATTGTATACAGTACAAAAGCAATTGTAATTGTACAGGTGATGTACAAAGGCGAGCTTAACTCAAAATGTGAGTTCTCTTCCAGCAAATCATTAAGTGTTGGGAGATGAGAAGGTCAATAAGAGGGCACTTATACAACGACACATTCAAACATACAATAAAATAAACATAAATAAAATACATACTATACAAAAACAAAATACATATAATTTATAAAATAAACATAGCCAGCAAGAGAGGTATGTAAGGAAAGAACCTGTTGGAACTCTGTACTCTCTGCCTACCCTGCAAAGGATCTGGCATGATGATATAGAAGGATAGATAGAAACCTACATAATAATACACATACTTTATTATATTATAAACATGTGTCAACAATCAGATAGGAAATGTACTCTGATTCTTCGCTTGAAAATTTCCAGAGTGGAACTTGCGCGTAAAGCGTCTGGAAGTGAGTTCTAAAGACGCACCCCACGAACAGTAAAAGACCTATTATAGCGACTGGAAGAATGAAGAGGAGCACGAAGAAGGAGAGAAGTAGCAGTACAGGATCTGCCCCTTTCCTTAGGGACAAGAAAGTCAAAACGCTCACTTAGATAAATAGGAGCTCTGGGGTTATGAAATACGGAATAGAGAAGAGAAAAAATATGTGGGTACCGTCGATGCCGAATAAGCAGCCACTTCAATTTTCTTCGGAACTCTAATACATGATCACATTTAGGGAGACCGAAAATGAAGCGGATACACAGATTCTGGAAACGTTCCAGTTTATTTACTAGCTCTTCAGTAGCATCAAGAAAACAAACATCACCGTAGTCTAGAAGTGGTAGAAGAGACTGAGCAAGGCTTATTTTAGTTCGGAAGGGCAATAACTTTTGAAGTCGTTTGAGAGACTGGAAGGAGCCGTAGACCTTTTTGCTCACCTCTAAAATGTGGGTGCTCCATGTGAGGTTGGAGTCCATAAAAACACCTAGTCACCTACATTGTGCCGTTTATGGACGATACATCTCTATTATTCAAAAGTAAAACAACAGCTGTTTAACTATGACGATGTGAACAGCGCACTGTCAAAGGTTGTCCATTGGTTTAACACAAATATTCTTCTCCTTAATGAAAAAGAGACAAAATGTATTAAATTCACAACGTACAATGTAAAATAAATGTTGTGGATTTAGACCTTGTAGAGTCAAATGTATTTCTAGGTATCCATATTGATGCCAGATTAACATGGGACTCCCATATTGAATTATTATCAGGTAGATTAAGCTCAGCGGTATGTGCCGTAAAGAAAATTAGATTATTAACTGATATTGAAATAGGTAAACTAGTTTATTATGGTTATTTTTATAGTATTATGTCATATGGCATACTACTTTGGGAATGCTCTGCAGAACTGAATACCATGTTTGTGCTACAGAAAAGGGCTGTTCGAGCAATTTACAATATGGCCCCGAGAGCTTCTCTTAAAGAAAAATTTAGAGAAATAAATATTCTAACCGTTGCCTCATGATTTATACATGAATATCTTCTACATGTTAAAAAGAATATCATAAACTCATCAATATCATTAGCTTTGATAAACTTAGCGACATTTATCATGTTAATACACGGATTAAAGATGATTTAATTGTACATTCTACTCATCTCCACAGAATGACTAATTTTTTTGGGGCAATGTATACGCTTCTACAGCAAATTACCCATAGATATCCGAAACATGCCTATCAATAAGTTTAAAAAGCCAATCAAAACTAGACTGTAACAGAAAGCATTATCGAAATTACGGACATGATGTAAACGTCTATCCACAATACGGCCGGCAATCAAACATCAAAGACCGCGAGATAAACTCGAGAACTGCAGGCTCCAGATGAATGCAACATCAATAATCAGAGACATAACAATACTGGATATGGAAACAGCACTGCAAACAAAACATAATCATATCGGCGATTCTCCGTTCAGTAGGCTAACTCCCTGTTCTTTCCACTTTTTCGCCCCACCTTCCAAAATATTATTTTTTGTAATCTGACCCAATGATATAGATATCAGGTATCTATCTAGCTAGATAGAAATCAATTTCATTTCTTGTTTCGCCCCAGTTTATCTACAATACCTTCCTACTTAGGTTTAATTGTGATGACAAACTTATTTAAATTCTCTATCTATCATCACGCCAGGTCCCTTGCGGGGTAGGCAGAGAGTACAGAGTTCTAACAGGTTCTATCCTTACATGCCTCTCTGGCTTCCTCCACTCTCATAGTTTGTCTTATACACGCTCACCGGTTACGGAGACTCTTGACTCGTCCTTCAGATAAGACTCGGTCTATTTGGTAGTGGTAAGATAGTCTAGGTCTTATGTAAATTCAAATAAAACACCGTCATGCCTATATTCCCCAAGCGGCGGTGGCAGAGGTGTACTGAGTACACCCACGTTTCGCCGACGATGTTAGGTCCCATGTAATAGGCGGCGAGCCTATTGCCATATACCGGGCACAATTCCAGACTCCGGACTCATACTGAAAAGTTTTCGTTAGAAAACTATAATTTGCCACTAGACCAACGACTAAATTAATATTAGATAACAGCAACAAACTCACTCTTCAGCTTTCTATGTCCGAAGAGATAGCTTTTGTTAATAATACCGCCAATATTTTCTCGCACGACAACTTAATAAGTCGGAAGTCTATCGCCGTAATGTCACGTTGGCATATCCATTAAAAACCAATTCATTAAGTTAAGAAAACTGATAATAATAAATTTTTATCAACCATTCAGAGGCAATTTTTACATCACAGTTATTATATGTACTTTAGGTATAGGGAATAAAAGCAAAAACTTTGTGGTGCGGTACCTACAGACTCAATTTTCAACGTACAGACAGACAGATGAACTTTCCTTACAGATCTCTCTGGCTTCCTTCACTTTAATAGTTTATCCGCGTGGGATCTGGTGTGATGACATAGATAGATAGATTAATAATGTTAACCAAAGATCGATCCTTAAACGCTCAATTTATCAAAATCTGTTGGCACCAAAAAAAGCTTAAATAAATTTCCTCCACCCACGCTTAGAACACCAACGAATCTCCACTACAAGCCACATCCATAAAATCTACGAGCTTTATCGTAATATCTGCAAGTGTATGCTTCTCCGAGCAGTTTTTGGCACTCGCCAACTCGCCAACTTGCACTGGCGTCCACTTGGCACCGAACCAATTTATATTTAAACCCTATTAAATAAAATGCCACTTTGTACTAACACGCTTTTGATAAATTTTATGAGGTAGAGTTTAGGAATGCTTGTAAAACTCTACACACTCTCTTTCGAATGAATAATGGTAATTTTTTAACATAAATTATAGAGAATTACGGTGTTTTTGATTAGTGTTTTAAGTATTTAATAGAGTTTGTTAGATGATAAAGTGGCATATTCCTTATCAGGTTATTTATGGATTTGGGGTTTTTATGGTCAGATCTGTTTTTTGTTTGACATTAATTAAGGTTCGATTGCAAAATGCGTTGGTAGAAGTTTATGTATTGTAAATTCAATAACATGCTAATTAATACTTTATTGTTTTGGTATTAAAAATGTTGCTAAAAGCCGCCTATAGCCCTCGCATTAAACACTTTATGGCGACCCAATAAACCAAACGTAACTATAAAACCAAGGCATTTGTAAGCATGCAATGCTTTATCAAAAAAAATAATGGCAGTTAAATCAACCAGCGTTATAAATACATAAAAAAATAATGTCAACGACATAAAAAAACCTAACGAGTCCCAAACGACATGTAAACGAACGACCGACAAATGATCCCAAAAATCATTATACATGAGCAATCATCAATGGAGCCACGATCAATGCCAAACAAAACATCAATTAGCCTCATAGAATTGCAAAACAAAAATATGCGCAGGCGCACTGCGCGTTGATTGGTCGACGCAAACGAGGCCGGCGCGTCCCTCGCTCCTATTGGCTGATACCAACAATTTGGCAAACTTTCAACGGGCGGGGCTTGTATGAAAAATCTAATATTGTAGTCGGTGACAGATAAAGCAATCGGCGATATTAAGGCCACTCTTCGAAGTATTATCGCTTCATCCTCCATATTTTTAACACATTTGACAGATGTATTTATGTTTCATATTATGTTTGTTTAATGTTTGTCATTTAGAATATTAGCTGGATCGAGTTCTTAGATAAGTAATTTTAAAAACTTTGTGGTTGAATGAGTCTGGAATATTCGGAGTCTGGTATTGAAAGTTATATAATGGATCTACTATTCCTCATCAAGCAGATTCAGACCATAGTATTTAAGTACCTGTATATCCTGACCATGACTATAATTCTGTGGAGTGATTTGTCGGTCCAAATTCTCTTACAGTTTATTAAATTTCTTTCTGAGAGATTGTTGCTATTGCTATTGTTACAGATAAATATTAAGATGTAATCCACAGTTTAATGATTCAGGCATTTTTAGAAAACAAAAGTAATATTGTTTTATTATCCCGTTAAGATCCCTAAACCCAAAATAAGTCAGTTTGTAATTGACTCTGCTCAGTGTAACAGCCATTACCAATTATACAACTATGGCTTAGTTTGTGGTGTCATAACCAGATTATATTTAACACATACGCACACACACGATTCCTGAAGACTAGGACACACACATACTCACACACTTCCTTACATAGGTATTGTAAAACAAAGTCCACCACCGCGTCTGTCTATCAATCCGAAGATATCTCAAAAAGCATCAAATGGATTCGTCAGATTGTTATCGAAAGCTTTAAGGTTTTATTCATCATACGAGTGAGCAAAGACGCGGGCGAAGGCTAGTATTTAATTTACAAACATCTTTCCGATTTAAAATATAAACTAAACCTCCAACCAATTACAATACATTCTCATACAGTTTCCAAATAAGAGAAGTAAAGTCGGTACGAGGTTCTCGCATTAACCGCCCGGTTAAAATAACCGCGGCCCAGAGGTGCTAATTAAGCCTAATCGGGTATCGGCAGTGTGCACACCGCCTTGTTGATAAGATTCTACAGATAAACCCCGATTAACGCTTGATAGCTGTATAATTGGAGGAGCTATTGATTCAGAGAAAGTTTAGGGAGTAAGTATAAATATAACATTGGATTAGAGAAACAACACGATTATAAATCTTGGAGGCTCGGAGATCTTTTATGGATCCTAGGTATTTCGCAGAACCAAAACGGACGATTTAGCGCAGTGGTTAAGAGCTTAAGCCGCTCCGCCTACTGTCTATAGTCGCGGGTTCGATTCCCGCACTAGACGAATCGTTGTGTGTCCCACATTTCTTTTTTGGGTCTTGTTATTTGTGTATGTAAATTTTCATGTTTGTAAACGCACCCACGACTACGTTTATATAAAAAAAAAACATTTTAAGTAACAACGATAAAACTTTGTAAATACGTATGCAAAAACCATCACACCTACATATATTTCCCAGGTGGACTGTACCGTGTACCACATATCGCCGACGATGTCAAGTTCCAATGTAATAGGGGGCAAGCTACAACCAGGCACAATTCTGAACTGTGGACTGTTATCATATATAGTAAAAAAACCACACTGTCTCAGTAGGATTTGAACCTAGGGCCTCGTGATAACTAACCGAACTGTGCGCCTCTATATCAACGAGGCAGTCACGTAATAATCTGTAATTCTGGACTATTTATATGATTTTTTGGAAACTTTTGCACAATTCTATTGAGAAGGAAACAAACGTAGGTCCGGTGTAGTCTTCACATTTTGTACATTCATATTTAAAATTATAAAATAAATACCATTACGACAAACAAACGTCTTGTTCCTTATCTTTCAAAGTAATTATCCTCATAGCTTTAGATTACTACTTAATCTCAAGAAAAAAATATTAATTTAAAAACAAATAAATAAACAAACATTAATTCTAAGTTAATTATCCACACAACTACAAAATAGGATCTTCTACAAAATAGAATTAAAATATTATCTCAACAACTTAACCACTACTCGATAATCGACTGCCATTTAAACTATATCGGTATCATTTTGAGATAAACCTTAATATTGTATTGGTTCTACGATGCGATAGGAGGAGATTACGTGAGGCCTGAGGCACAGAATGTAAAAGATACCATAGTCCGAAAAATAGTGGTTGCACGCTCGCCTTTAAGTCCGGTGAAGCTGTAAAGGCCTCGAGGCCAACAGCGTACATCATTCATACACACACACACACACACAGTCGGAAAAATGTTTACTGTGCAAATACTTGAGTTCGCGTAAGTTACGTTTGTAAACGTAACTTAGTGAAGTAATATATTTTTATCTTTGACGTATCAAAAGAAGGATATATTCCATTTAGTGCTATCAGTGGCCTTTACCCAAACCTTAAAGTAGTTTGCTATAAATTGAGACCGAGTTCGCTATGAATCGATTCCAACTATTTTTAATATATATTATTATTTTTTTAATATTTATAGTAGCTAAACTTACTATAACACATTCCAACAGTTAATATATATAATACAGCGGATCGCTGTATTACGTATATACGTTTAACCATGATTGATAGAAATACAGTGATTTCAATTGGACTTCTTAACATCAATTCTCAATATGCCAGATTTTGCAATTAAATAGGATATGTAATTTCTTAAAAAAAAAGGATGATTAACTCTTCAAAACTGGAACTTCGATTTTTGGTATTGAATATTACATACATACACAAACATAAATACCAAAAATTAGATTTTTGGTCATGTGTCATCTAAGTTATACAATGCACCTATATTGCGGTGGCGCACGCAGAGTAAAGAATCTGTTATAATCCATGTAGGCGACCAGGGGCGGTTGAGGGCGAACGGACGCTACTGGGACCACCGGCGCAGACGCATTTGCATAAAAATGCCCCGACACGCGCCTTAATTGATCCTGCGCAGTGTACCTGTACAGGCGGGCAGTTAAGTGTTTAAATTTCATTATTGCTTGGCATTTGCAGGTCATTTTAGCGAAGTTTTTCCCTTATTTTATTTTTTTCAAATAAGCGTAGCCCTACCTACACTAGGATTTATTCCTGTGTCGTGGGAGCGTTTACAAACATGAAAATTCACATACACAAATACCCAGACCGGAACAAATAATTGTGGGTCACACAAAGATTTGTTCCGTGCGGGAATCGAGCTCACGACTATTAGACACAGTGGGCGGCTTAAGCTCTTAACCACTGCGTGCCAAATATTTCTTAACCAAATCGTCCGTTAAACTGTGTGTGTGTGTGTGTGTGTGTGAATGATGTACGCTGTTGGCCGCGAGGCCTTTACAGCTTCACCGGACTTAAAGGCGAGCGTGCAACCACTACGCTCTAGCCAGCCAGAAGGGCAAGAGGCGACATACTCGAGGGCGCCTCGAAGAGGCGCCTTCGGTTGGGACAGTCGCTGTAGGGGGACGGGTGTGCTACTAAGTGCACCGGTCAACCGCCGGCTATGGGAGGGGGATCTACTACTACATCGTCGTCGTCGCCCGTATTCTGAGCGGAAAGAAGGGATGACAAAGCATCGGGGGGGTCGGTGAGAACATGTCGCGGCCGGCGGTGGCGGCAGGGGTCGGGGGGAGATCGTAGTCGGCGGCGGCTACGATTAACGATTACCTACCTTTAAATAGATATACAATATATAGATAGATTTACAGGGATACTGGTAAAACACAGGCTATTGCCTCGCAGGACTATACTATATATTGCTAACATCATAAACAAACATTTTAGTTTAGAGACTTTTTAATTGCAGCGAAAACAAAACTGCTGTTAAATAGTATCATTTTATTGACACTTAGGTCCCGTAAACTAACAGAAATGGCATTGAGACTTTTGGTTTGAAAATTTACCCTAGTTGCTGACTAGGCAAGAGCGAAGTATGCCCAACACGACCGAAATTGTAGGTTCTTTTTTTCCAAATAATTTATTATATTAAATTTATATTTTATATACAAAAAAGGGCTTATTAGAAGTTTTATTTTTGGAAATTTTCATACATTACATTAAATTTAGTTCAATACATTGTGTTCACGATATTCTTATCTATCTTTAAGAATATTCTGTAATTCGGACATAATTTTATGGGTTCGCCGTAGTCACAGCCTTAATTCGCAAACCAATTAACGAAACACTAGTGTGCGGAGGTGTACTCTCGTAAATCCCGGCCCGCACAATTAGGTGCGCACTCGACGCGATGTAATTGTGCGCGAGTGTACCCGCGCCTGCGCCGCGCCCGCCATTATCAATGCACTTTATTGTACTGCATTCTTACGTACGCTATTAAGATAACAAGGTATGTACGGATTAATATGTTCATTAATATAGATTAGTGAAATAAAAAGCTGCTATTATGAGACGAACTATGAGAATGGAGGAAGCCAGAGAGGTCTGCGAGGAAAGAACCTGGAACTTTGTACTCTCTGCCTACCCCCCGAGGGAGCTGGCGTGATGATATAGATAGATAGATAGAAAAGGTGCTTAAGCATTATGGTACCGCGATGTCCTTAGTGATCACGGTTAAGCAGCGCTCTGCGCGGTCCGTCTGAGATGGGTCTCCGTCCTTCAGAAAGCACGGTAAGCAGTGATTCCGATTATGACTTAATTTGGCTGGAAACCTTATGGGCGAGTTTGTAAATCAGTCTGAGATTGGCGACCGTATGGTACATTGCTGTTCATTGCCTTTCGCTCAAAAGACCGCCACTAGAGCAAGCGCCAAGTAGCGATGGTAAAGGAAGGGAATGACAGTGCAAGTAATGACTTTACATGACTAACCTGCCCCCGCTTCTGATGCCAGTCGGCAGAATATAAATTTAGTAGTAAAAAAACTCAAATCAACAACAAGTAGCGCTTTTGCACTTCCAGTATCAGGCTTCCAGCAATTGCAAAGAGATTAAATTATTTGTAACTGCTATTCAGATTACAAGCTTTTATGTAACAGAATGTAATGAAAATATGAAATGTAGTAAGTATTGTTCAATAATGTATAATCCCTAAACTCAATCCTTTACGGTATGGTACAGTACGGCGCTAAAAATCTGTTAACCCAGAGAACATCAGGCAGTGATAGTGAAAAAGATGGAATAATGATGGCGCGATTGACGATGACTTTACATGGTTAACCTTACCTTGCTACTCGTGCGTAATATGTATACAAAATTCAGAACAAGCGATTTTGAACTCCTATTACCAGGCATCCAGGAACCGTAAGGAGATTAAATTATTAGTATCTGTTTTTCTCTTTATAAACATTTGTGCGGAGAATGTTATGAAATGAAATGGTCTACGATGGGTGACAGCTTGTGGAATTGTTTGCCTCTCGCTAAAAACCTACCAAAGAATTATGGCGTAAAACACCGAGTTCCGACGAGACGAACTAAAGATTGATTGTCGAACGCATATTTTATTGAAGTGGGCATGTTGCTGTGCGACATACACAGATAAAGTAAAATATTGACAGAAATTTGGGCCAAGACTGGTAAAAGATCAGTGCAGACCAATAATTTGATGGGTAGATTGTAGACTAGATTGGCACAGGATCACAAAAAAGGCCAAATAAGGAAGAAGACAAGCCTTGTAGTGGAAAACTGATTATGATCAAAAGAAAATGAGAGCAACACACATATATAGCAGTAGCGCTACCCTAGTACCAGGCTACCAGCAACCGCAAGGAGGTGAAATTATCGGTATATTAACACAACAGTAAGTACAGGGCAATCGGCATGCATTAGTCGACCGCAATTCAATCACATCGGCTGCGGTTATCCGGCATGTGACAAACACAGCGTTACTAATACATAACGATTGATTTGATAAGATTATGTGTTCCTGATACATTATGTAATTGATACAATACATAGTTATACCACAATTGGATGGTTTGAGACGAACTATGAGAATGGAGGAAGCCAGTAAGGAAAGAACCTGTTGTGTACTCTAACCTCTGTACTCTTTGCCTACCCCGCAAGGGATCTATCGTGATGATATAGTAGTTAGTAGATAGGTGTTTGTGTGTATATTTCGAAAATATCGAACTACATCTACTACTTGACTGCCTGGTTGGTCTGGTGGCAAAGCACGTCGCTTTGTGATCACGAGGTCCTGGGTTCAAATCCTAGGTCGGACAAATGTAGTTTTTCTAACGAATAATTCCCAATATGAGTCCGCAGTCTGGAATTGTGTCCGGTATATGGCAATAGGTTTGCCCCCTATTACATGGGACCTAACATCGTCGGCGAAACGTGTGTGTACACAGTACACCTCTGCCACCCCCTCTGGGGAATATAGGCATGACGGTGTTTTTTTTTTTTTTTTACTGCTACTAAAATAACATAACTAAGTCTGTCTAACGGTGTAAGTCTATTAAAATAAACTAAACTATTATTAGTTTCATCAGGCCCTTGATTCAGTCGCGCACTAAGGGCATGAGGGCGCACCCTGGACGCACCCTCTGTACATTCTTCGCACCCCCATAAATTTCCAGTGCCGATCGTTGATTTGACATGCCACGCATTACGCACGTTCACAACGCATATTTTGTGACGACATGATATTAAAAAATAAATGAATCTATCTATATAATCACGCCAAATCTTTTGTGGGGTAGGCAGAAAGTACAGAGTTCCAACCTCTCGTTTCCTTCACTCACGTAGTTCGTCTCATTCATGCTCGCCTGTTACAGAGACTCTTGGTAAGGCACGGTATATTTGGTCATGGTAAGACTGAATTTTATCACGCTTAATTTTTGGTTTTATAGCACCGAGGGTCATGGGAAGGACTACTGTGGGTGGTGTGCCTAAACCACTCGAAATCTCGAGAACTTAGGTATATAAAATTTTTAACTAGTTGTCATTTTTAGTCATACCTAGAGTGATGTACATAACCTTATCTCCCACATCCCACAATTAATAGTGAATGCAGAAAAGCTTTGTTTTAAAGGAGTGACTGTGGAGTTTCTTGCCCTTCTCCGCGGGAGTATCTATTTATTTTAGTGACGATTATTGGCCATGAAACACGTCTTTAATGTAAACATAAATGTCGAAGAGTAGCGTGTGCCAAACGAGCTCGAAGTACTGCTCCTTTTGTAGACATTTTTGACTTCTCTCTGGGGTCAGGGATTGGTCATGCTCACTAAAAAGTCTAGGCTAGCAGTTGCTTTCTGGTGCGGGTCACTTCCTTCCCTCTAATATGGTCGAGGGAAGTGATGGCGCTCAAGCACTCATACTCGTAAACGGGTGCTGCTGTGAGACTGGTCCACCCAGAATCCTTTAATGAAAAAAATAAAAATAATAATGAATGGAGAATTAGACAAAAAAGACAAGCCCGCTGGGAGTCTCGCGGGTCTTCTCAGTGGAGGTCGCGTATCGATCCGGTAGTAGATTAGTAAGTTCAAAAAAAACTGTGAATATGTACTACCTATTTGTAAGCACCCCTGCAGAGTTGATACAAAATAAATTAATTGAGCTTGAGTTTGAAACTGAATAATCTCGATAGATTGAAGTTTTATGTAAAATTGAAGTTTGTAAACCCATGACACAGGAATGATTTCTATTATAGTCAAGTTCGTGTTTAGATAATTAATCCGCAACACTTCCAACAATCATCGCAGTCATCACAAAACTCACCACCTAATTCATTAGAGCGAATTGTCCATTAATAACGCCCCTCGGCGTGCAATTGATCTGCCTGCCCCCGGCGATGGCGGCGTGATAGCGCACGTGCGAGGGGCGGCGGCCATTATATTGTGCTTTTTATAAACTGATGAGTGAGGGAAACTGATGGTTTTGTTTCAAAGTAACGAATTGTCGCTCAAGTGTGATTTTGTTACTTAAAATTCAGGGCTGTCCAAACCAGATACTATCCCGGGCCAGTATAAATTTCTAAAGCGATTAGAGGGCCGCAGAAATAAATACCTTAAGTTTTAA
This sequence comes from Phalera bucephala, assembly GCA_905147815.2. Classification (NCBI taxonomy): domain Eukaryota; kingdom Metazoa; phylum Arthropoda; class Insecta; order Lepidoptera; family Notodontidae; genus Phalera; species Phalera bucephala. The sequence continues at coordinate 26,216,384 of LR990627.1, read as the reverse complement.
ATACAATAATGTTATACCAAATAAATTTTTGTTACAGTAATATTTTCGTAACTGCGGTAAATAGAAATATGTCGCGGGCCGCATGCGGCCCGCTGTCGTGCTTTGGACAGCCCTGAGTTAAATGACATTACAGTCAAAGCAGAAATGTAAAATTGTAAGTTTTTTTTTGTATAAAACGTAGCCCCACACTAGGAAATTATTCTTATGACGTGGGTGCGTTTACAAACACAAAATTCACACAAACCACCAGATCGAAAGAAATAGGCATTTGTGAGTCACGCACAAATTTGTCCCGTGCGGGAATCGAACCCGCTCCTACTTCTCCCAGATTATATAGGGGGTGGATTTTTTGGACGGGGCAATAAAAGCAGTATTTTGACAGATTTCTGACATTTCTATTCTCATTGGATCCAATAGAGGTGTTTGATCCTTATAAGAAACAGGATCGATTAGCCTGACAAAAAGGTTTAATGTTGCTAACTGCACATTTTGTCAAAAATCTGTTGGACGTACAGGTCAAAATGTTTAAAAAAGGTTAAGGACAGGCTCCTAAGGCTTACTCGCACGAACTAGGGTTAACGTTACCCATTGACAAACTCGAAGTTATAACGTTACATTGCCTTCAACTTAACTTTATAACCTCAAGTTAGTTAATATGCTCATGCCACGTCATGCTACAACGCTCTCTAGACAACTTCACGGATTGGTTAAACACCTGGCGAATAAAAGCAAACGAAACTAAGTCTACAGGTGACCTTTACGATGCGACGAGGAACATGTCCCCTGTGTCACTCAACAGAGTACAGATACAGATAAGAAGCAAATGAAGCCAGATACCTTGGGCTTTATCTGGATCGTCGTCTGACTTAGAAAAACATATCTTTACAAAACGAAAAGCACTAGGATTCCAACTAAGGAAAATGTACTGGCTACTGGACAAAAAATCACAGCTATCATTAGACAATAAACTGCTTCTATACAAATGTATTTTAAAACCAATCTGGACTTATGGAGTACAACTTTGGGGCACATCTGCCAACTCAAACCTAGAAATATTTCAGAGATTCCAGTCCAAAATGCTGAGGATAATTACTAATGATCCTTGGTTTATAACAAACCAACAACTACACCACGATCTACAAATCAGAACAATCCAAGAAGAGATTAAACACTCAATGAAATCGTACAGGAACAGATTGTTCTCTCATCCAAACTCACTGGCTACGCACCTAATGAATAGTAACTCAACATTTAAGAGACAAAAAAGAAAGTTCCCTAGAGATTTATAGGGAATATGATAAATAAAGGGCACACGTCACTGGACTAACTGCCCTGCAAGACTATCCATAAATACTTTACCTTATGCTAAATGTTCATAAAAACAGATTGCAATAAAACAAACAAAAAAAAAAAGTTAGTTAGTAGGTAACGCTAACCCTGGTTCATAGGTCTCATAAAAAAGTTCAGAGTTGCTCAGCGAGCTATGGAGAGAGCTATGCTCGACGTTTCTCTACGTGATCGAATCAGGAATGAGAATATTCGTAGAAGAACCAAGGTCACCGACATAGCCCTTAAGATTAGCAAGCTGAAGTGGCAATGGGTGGGCCACATAGCGCGAAGATCGGATGGGCGTTGGGGCAGAAAGATTCTAGAGTGGAGACCACGTATTGGCAAGCGCAGCGTGGGACGACCACCTGCCAGATGGACCGACGATCATGTGAAAATCGAGGGAAGTCGTTGGATCCGTCGTTGGCGATTGGGGAGGCCTATGTTCAGCAGTGGACAGGTATAGGCTGAGATGATGATGATGATGATGAACCCTGGTTCATGCAAGTGGGCCTAAGAACGATAGCTACAACGGTTAACGTTTACGCCGCATCCAATCCACCCGGTACACTTATTGCGTTTTGGTAACCGGTTCTGGAAGACTTTAGAGTGGGCAGGCACCTACGTGGTGAATTGGTGACCAGTGGATTGTGTGTAAAAGCTAGATGCGGACATTTACAGCACAAAGCTGTCGTTGTGGCGATTTTTAAGTGAGACCTTTGCCCTGCGGTGAACGTCATTTGACTAACGATTGATATCTATCTATCTATATCATCACGCCAGATCCCTTGCGAGGTAGGCAGAGAGTACAGAGTTTCAACAGGTTCTTTCCTAACATACCTCTCTGGCTTCCTCCACTCTCATAATTCGTCTCATACACGCTCGCCGGTTACCGATACTCTTGACTTGCCCTTCAGATAAGACACGATCTATTAGGTCATGATATATTTCAATCAGCCAGAAGCCAGGTAGGTATGTAAGGGAAGAACCTATTGGAACTCTGTACTCTCTGCCTAACCCGCAAGGGATCTGGCGTGATGATATAGATAAGTCGATAGATATTTCAACTAAATCATCTTGAGGAACCTGAAATAATTTCACAAATAACTTTTCCTTTTTTAAAATGTAGCCCCTCTCTAGGATTTATTCCTGGTTCGTGGGTGCGTTTAGAAACATGGAAATTCACATACACAAATACCCAGACCAAAATAAATGATTGTGGGTGACACAAAGACTTGTCCCGTGCGGGAATGGATCCCGCGATTATTCGACCCAGTAAGCGAAGCGGCTTAAGCTCTTGACTACTGCGCCAAATTGTCTGTCAACTAGGTCTAGTGATCAAAGCATAGGCGGCTCCGCACGATCAAGTAGTCGCGGGTTCGATTCTTGCACAAGGCAAATATATTTCGATCTGGATGTTCGTATGTATGAACGGGGAGCGGAAGATATACTGTATACTACCGCTTATAGCCACCGGTGTTAAGTCACAATGCTAGGATGAATCACTCACTCCGGATGAATACTGGAATTATTTTATAGAAAAAATCCATTTTTGTACAACCTAGTATTTGAGCCCAGGGCCTAGTGAGCACTTTGCGTATTCGCCACTAGACCAACGAGGCAAAAAGTAGTAATTTTAATACATAACACCTAATATTCCCCTTCGTCCCTACAATCCCATCAAATCAACATATCAACACTTCCCATGAAAACACATTTAGCTATCCAAATTACGAAATAACCTACAAAATACATCGCAATATCACTCTATAGGATACCGTAAAACTTAATTTACTCGGAAAGCCCATGTCGCGAAGTTGACACGTCATCAGCTACTATACAATATCGAACAACGATAAGCTATCAACTGAAATAACGCAATACCCCGATTTATAACTGTAAATATGAGTTATTAAAGTTTAATTTTGAACAGGATGTTGAAGGCTATTAATATGTTATAATATTGAGTGGTTGAGTCTAGAATCCCACTATGTGTAATGTTATTTTGGCTGTAAATCATTTGGAATATTGTCGAAACATGCTATTTTAATAGGTACTTATGAAAGAAATGTTTCATTTTCATAATGGTATTATGAAATACTAACTTTTACATGTGTCTCTGTTCGCCAACTCTAGGACGTGTACCCCAGATTAAAGGTGATAATCCGAAATATAATATTAGCCCTGTTAAGAAACTGTCCCACCGTTGGGCACGGGCCTCCTCTCAAACTGAGATGGTTTAGACCATAGTCCACTACGCTGGCCCAGTGCGGGTTGGCGAACTTCACACACCTTCGAGAAACTCTTAGGGCATGCAGGTTTCCTCACGATGTTTTCCTTCACCGTTAAAGCTAGTGATAGTTAATTTTTAACTCGCACATGTTTTCGAAAAGACAGAGGTGCGTGCCTTGGTTTGAACCCGAGACCTCTGACTTTGCAATCCAACGGTCTAACCACTAGGCTATCACTGCTTATATGCTCCAAGTATGGACGTGGGTGTGGTCTAATTTCGATTAGTTCGATCTAACTACAGCCAATGTGAGGACGCATCATGCTACAGTTTGCTAAAACTACGTAAATAACATCGTCAAAAATGGCCCCAAAACCAACAAACATGTGACCTATACCATATTTATTCATCTATTTTATTTTAGTAGTGGCAAATATCCGTATCTGACGGACAATTTGCAATCCAAAACGAATATTTCAAAGTATTATAAGTACTTAAATCGAGGTCGCCGACATCTTTACCGAATGTTAACGTTGTTATCGAGTTTGGTTTGAGATGCCAGTCCTATCAATCGGATATATTCAATCGATTACATTAAACCATAATCGATTTGCTAATTGATTGCTGTTTGATATTGCTAATATATTTTTGCATAATGGTTATACAAATGTATTGTTGGCTACTAAATTATAACCTTGAATTCTAATACTTTCCTACAATATTGCGATTCCCCCGCAATAATAAATGCATGAAAATAATTAATAGGAGGTATTTTCATTTCATTTCATGTTTCATTGATTCAAAATCATACAATATTTTTTTTATTGCTGTTGGTTTTGGGGCGAATCATGTATGAACACAGCACAATGTCCTTCTAAACTAATTATTACAGTTGCTAGCTACAAGTTGGTTGGTATAGATGCCTGATAGTTTAGCCAACATCGGGCTCTTAAATAATGTAAATAGTTTATTTTACCAGTGAATAATTTATTTCAAAAGAGCAACGATCGAGTTTCTTGCCCTTCTCCTCCGAGGCGATGACATTCCGAAGTGGTGGTAAAGTCTGTAACTTTTCTGACATGAATAAAGATATTCTGAATCTAGCTTACTCGTTTCTTATTAACAATTTTATTATACAACTATAATATTATAACACTCCTACTTAACTCCCATCTTGGAATTACTAAGAAAAACTTATGAAAATAAACTGAAAACGAACATAAAAAAGTAACAAATCGCGCTGAAATCAACATGACAGTTTCATAAGAAACCGTTGCGTCGCTGTTACTGGGAAGTGTTGGTACATGGGAATGTGTCGGCCGGGGATCGAAGTCACGAATTAACGATAGAATTCTTGTTATGAGTCGACGGGATTAGAGCTGTAAGGCGAACCGAGAAATTACCTTTTTTATTAGTATACTTGTATGTTTATGTTGGTCTGTGGCTATGATGCTACTGATGACGATTACGGCTTCACTAGCATCATAGGTATAGATATATTAATATCTACCTATCGTTTTTATGTAACTTTATGACCATATTTTATTTATAGATACTCCTAGATTGATAATCATTGTACAGATATTGAGTCATATTATTTATACTAATATTAAACATTTGAAAATAAGTGTATGTCTGTTTGTCTGTTACCTTTTCACGGCCAAACCACAGAACCGATTTTAATCAAATATAGCACAAGAGTAGATTTTCTCCAGAGGATGGACATAGACTTCTCAAAAAAAAGTTTACGGGGGTGAAATACACGCCTGAAAATAGCGCGAACGAAGTTACGAGTACAACTTGTTACCAATAATATTATTGTTGACGTACTCGTAATTGTACCTATAATTAACATTGAATTTTGTGTCAAAAAATTCCACACAAACACACGGAGCTAAATAAAAGTTTGTGGATCACACAATAGTTAGTGCCGTGCGGGAAGCAAACCCCCAACTTTTCGATCGAGTTTGCGGAGCGGTGTCCGCCCAAAACCACTAGATCAAGCCGTCGAATATTCGTATCTAAATTATTTTCGAAAAATACATCACGAGCCCGTAAATGCCAATAGAAGACTGAAGCATCCAGCTAAATATATGTAATTCCCATGTCTAACTGCCCCACATACTCTCCGTCAAATAAACTCCACATACCCTGAAATTCAAAGCCATTTTTCAAGTGTAACATCGCGCGCTGTCGCCGTGCCATGTCGTCGCTAAGATTAAAAACTAACTCTTCGACGAACATGTTTAATCTGTGGTGCACGACCGGTGTTCGGATTACTGGGAGTCAATTCTAGTGATCTACAAAGTTGAACGTATTGATTCCGTTTCGTTTGTGGTTCGTTAGTGGTAGTGCTGAATGACCGTTAGCGATCACCAAGTGTACGGCCCGGTCAGACCGTTTGTGGCATTCCACTTTCGAGCGTCTCCGTGCTTCAGAAGGCACATAGTACATACAACCCCCACTAGTTGTGACCCTAAAGAATAGTACATAAGCGAGGGCCAAAACGGCCTCGCTCTCAGTTGCGTCTCAGCCATCGCGTAGCCAGCTCAGAAGTCCAACTAGTGGAGGCCCAACTGGGACCCAGCGTTTCTGAAGATATTGCTGTTTTATTTGGGAAGAATCATGGCGAAATACCCAAGACGGAGGCAGACAAAGTAGGTGCTACGAGCGGGAAGAAAGTGAGCGGTCCACATCACCCGCTAGTTGTAGGAAACTACCTCAGCAATAGTTGTTACCGGCAATAGCCAGTGTGATTCAAGCGAAGGTGGACCACAAATTGGAATGATCATTTTGATAAAGTACTCGTTTAAGGAAAGTAATCATTAGGATTTAGGAAAGTGAAAACACAAATAAAGTGGAAAAACTCAAATGATATGATAAGACTTTTAATTGCGTCGGCCTCGTCGACAATTTCCATAAAAAAAATTTTGTTAAATATAGAACCTTCTTGGCTTCAAGAAATTATTATACTTTTAATAAAATATGAAAACGCCGTAGTTCAACAGCGGTTAAGTTTCGGATTTTACGTATTTACGTTAATAGAGTAAGTCCCTTCACCATTGCCAGTATTTGGATCAGATCTTTTTAGATGTATTAAAGAAGTAATGTTTTGATTTTAAAGATTAAGGACGGATAGAAATTATGAACTGTTTTTTTCTAGTAAAATATTTATTTCTTAATCTGTAATCTTCAGTGTCATTGAGACTAGTGTTACTATCGAAACAGTTAAATACAAACAGTTTTATTTCCTATTTATTTGTATGTAAAATTACATTAATTTGTATATAAAATGTAAATAAATATATTTAATAAGATTCAAACTGACTTACTGACAGGCTACGTACAGTTTCATCTGGTGGGTCTACAAGCAGATTTTTTCATAAAACCCCAAAATATACCAACCGGTCCAGGATTTGAACCTGGAACTTGATAAGGTCTAGAAATAGGAGGCAATTGTCTTAGATAAAAGTACATTTTAACCCTTGGTTAGAATTAAAAAGATCTAAGGGAAACCCTGGATTATCTTACCCCGACCAGTATCTCTTATCAGAAAGTTAAGCCTGCCACTATGTCAGAAGGATAAGTCAAAATTCTCCGTAAACGACGAGTGTCTATGGGACGAACTAAGAGAGTGGAGGTCGAATGTAATGCAGGACGCCCTCAGGCTAGATGGAGCGATGACCTTCCTAGGGCGGCTGGCAGAAACTGGATGCGAGTAGCCGAGGATCGTACCCAGTGGCGTGCACTTGAAGAGGCCTGTGTCCAGCAGTGGACTGCTATCGGCTGATTATGATGATGAAGAGAGTGGAGGAAGCTAAGTGTCTGTTAGGATAGAACATGTTTGAAGTCTGTACTCTCCGTCTACCCAGCAAGGGATATGGCGCGATATATCAATTAAAACTACGTGGTACAAATCGATCTTAGTATTTAATTATAGGTTAAAACATCTCTATGTCCCGCCATGTAGGTATACAAAGTCACTAAAATATCTTAAAAAAGGACTAAAATAACGATGTATACAAATTAATTGTAGTGTTATTGTTAACCTTCGATATATTCTACGGTATAAACAGACAGATTAAACTGTGAATTTGTCAATAAATCATTCAGTAACGTCATTTTGTAAAAACCTCTAGCTCGATCTCTTAATAATGCGCGTCTGTTTTTAATTACGCATAACGTAATAATTTCGTGGAATTGTAAAGCAATCGCGACCGAGTGCGCGAGATCAAACCGATGTATATCCGTCGCGTCGTGGATGCGCGCGCGCCGCCAATGACAGACCTGTTGTAGGGCTGTCAACTAACTAAATAAATACAGTTACAGTCATACAAGGATCTATTGGCCCGCCGCCAAAATGAGAACTTTCGTTGTCATCAACTGAAATGTCACTTTATGGCAGTCGCAGAGATGCAGTTTGCTATGAAATTTACCCAAGTTTGTTTTTAATTAGTGATCGTCTGTTGAAATATTTCCCGTGGCCGAGTAGAGTCCATTAACAGGGGGCCTACTCCCTGTTAATGGACTCTACTGGCCAAAATAATCTTGTCGCACTATACTTATCGTTTGCAACATCAATTTTGAAGTGATCAATAATAAAATAATAATATTAGCCTGTACTTTCCCATAGCTAGGCAAAGGACTTCTCTCAAAAGTGGAGATAAGAGAGATTAGGTCATACTTCACCACGTGGACCCAGTGCGGGTTGGCCACCTGCTGTTAGAACCTATCAAGCCGCCTATAAGGCTTGAAGCCTTGGCTTAACGACTACCAAATCTTTTTTTTTTTTTTTAAAAACGTAGCCCCACACTAGGATTAATTCCTGTGTCGTGGGTGCGTTTACAAACATGAAAATTCACATGCACAAATACCCAGACCGGAACAAATAATTGTGGATCATACAAAGATTTGTCCCGTGCGGGAATCGAACCCGCGACTATTAGACACAGTGGGCGCAGCGGGTTAAGCTTTTAACCACTGCGCTAAATCGTCGGTCGAGCATAGGTTTATTTTAAGTGAATAATTAATTACGTGGGAACCGGGACCAACGGCTTAGCGTGCCTTCCGAAGCACTAAGAAGCTCGCATATGAAAATACCACAAACGGTCACCCATCTCAAACCGACTGAGTTGGACGCTCCTTAACCTTGGTGATCGGTAAGAACACCGCGGTCACACAGCGCTACGAGAGCTGACAACCTATTAAATACATTTTTATGTTGTTTGTTGTCTCTGCTACTTCTTTTTTTAAAAATAGCACGAACACTAGGATTTATTCCTGTTTTGTGGGTGCGTTTACAAACATGAAAATTTACACACATAAATGACCAGTCCGAAACAAACAATTGTCGATCACACAAAGATTTGAACACACGACTATTCAACCTAGTGGGCGAGCGGCTTAAGGTCTTAACCACTGCGCTAAAGTGTCGATCAATTGACTACCTTGTTGGTCTAGTGGCGTATAGAGCGAGCGGCGATCGCGAGGATTCGAATCCTAGGTCGAACAAAGTGTGCTTTTCCATATCGAAATAAATATCAATCCTAATCCTGAATAACTTATACATAATGTGAAAAAAACAAATAATAAATAAAAAAGGCAAGCTTGTTAAGTTTCTGAGTGGAGCCCGCGTTCCGATCCGGTGATAGATGAGTAGATAGATTAGATTAAAGAAAAGGTACAATTGAAAATTTGTAAATCCGAGAGTGCAGAGTTTGTCAGCCCTGCAGCATGTAACCGGATCACAGGAAGCGTACAATTAACGGGCGCGGAGTACGCTGCGCGCACGCCGGACAGCTACGGACATCGGAGCCGCCCGCCTGTGTAACTCTGAAACGTTTAACTTCAACGTCGTTGAGTTCAAGACTACATCCCGGAAGAGGTGGGCAGAGATGATCAGAACCTACATTTTCATATTACAAAGATTTTGTTATTTAAGAATTTCTACTTATCTGTATCATCACGCCAGATCCCTTGCGGGGTAGGCAGAGAGTACAAAGTTCCAACAGGTTCTTTCCTTACATAACTCTCTGGCTTCCTCCACTCTCATAGTTCGTCTCATACATGCTCGCCGATTACGGAGACTCTTGACTTGACCTTCAGATAAGACTCCGTCTATTTGGTCATAGTAAGATAGTCAGGTCTTCCCCGGTACCTACATCCTTCCACTTTTGCATTGTATATCTGTTTTGTCATTCTTACTTCTGACATTCTTTCTATATGCCCGAACCAACGGAGCATGGTGAGAAAGGTCTCATCTTTACACCGATACTCTCTTTCATACCTATTTGCTTTCTTACTACGCTGTTGGCAATCTCTCTCGCATTTATCCTACTTTCATTCTCCTTCTTACATACCCAGCTCTCGCTGCCATATAACAGCGTTGTGACAAGAACTCCGTTATGTATGGCCAGCTGCGCCTTTTGGCTTAAGTGCTGGCTCCCAAGTAGCTTTCCCATCGCACTCTGTTCCCTGCACTTATTGTTCTCTCTATGTCAGCGGTGTATTTCCCGTCTTTACTGAATGAACCGCGTGGTTCCCGGCTTAGAATAGGACCAACCCATCTCATCCCATCGGGTGTCGTACAAGGCGACTAAGGGAAAACTAGGGAATGGGCAGCAGCGTTCCTTTAACACTTCGACGACCAATAACTGCGCTCGCCAACCCGCCTGCCAAGCGTGGCGAGTATGGCAAACACCCCCAATTATGGAAGAAAGTAGAAAAACCAGGCCCCTAGTCCCCGGCGGTCCTGTTCGTCCTGGCCACAGTAGCAGCCATGGTAACGACAGGACAAGGGGTGCTAAGAATCTCCGGCAGAGATTCGGCTACCACCAAAACCGAAAATTGGCCCTGGTGACATACAACGCACGCACATTGAGGACAGATGAGAAGCTAGTTGAGCTGGAAGAAGAGTTAAACAAGTTGCGGTGGAGTATTGTTGGTTTATCGGAGGTCCGAAGAGAGGGCGAGGACACGATAACCTTAAAATCCGGCAACTTGTTTTACTACCGGGAGGGCGAACAGCAGTCCCAAGGTGGTGTCGGATTTATCGTCCACAAGTCACTCATAAACAACGTTGTGTCCATCACTAGTGTGTCGAGCAGGGTAGCGTACCTGATACTCAGAATATCCAAAAGATATTCGCTGAAGGTCATACAGGTCTACGCACCGACCTCGGCATACTCAGATGATGACGTCGAAGTTATGTATGAGGACATTAGTAGAGCCATACATACTTCCAAAACACACTTTACAGTGGTTATGGGTGACTTCAATGCGCGGCTGGGCAAACGGGGCGATGATGAGTTGAGAGTGGGGCAATTTGGATATGGGCAGCGCAACCCCAGGGGTCAGAGGCTGGCCGAATTTCTGGAGAAAGAGGGACTCTTTATGATGAACTCTTTCTTCCAGAAGCCGCCTCATAGGAAATGGACCTGGATGAGCCCTGATGGTTCCACAAAAAATGAGATAGACTTCATCATGAGCACCAAGCGACAAATATTTAATGATGTCTCCGTGATTCATAGGGTAAAAACCGGCAGTGATCACCGAATGGTCAGAGGCACATTAAATATTAATGTCAAAATGCAAAGATCGCGTCTGATGAAGTCTACGCTCCGACCTACTCATGCATATATCCAAAACCCCGAGAACTTTCAACTCGAATTGTCAAACCGCTTCGAATTGCTAGACAGCAGCGCATCAGTGGACGAAATCAACAACAGGCTGGTAGAGACTGTTCATACGGTCGGGTCCAAGTATTTTAAGACCCACCGTAAAAATAGGCCTCAAAAACTATCTGACTACACCCGAAACCTCATGGCTGAGCGACGTTCCATGACGCTCCAAACCTCCGATGATGCTAAGTCCTATAGGCAGCTTAATGGACAGATATTGAAGTCCTTGCGACACGACTTACGGTCCTTCAATGCAAGGCGTATTGAGGAGACCATAGAGCAGAACAAGGGCTCTAAAGTGTTCGCAAGAGACGCGTCTATTGGGCAGAGCCAGTTGACGAAGCTGAAGATGGAGGACGGAAACGTAACGTCGAATAGGTCAGAGGTGCTCAGGGAGATAGAGAGGTTCTATGGACAGTTATATACCTCAGTAGCTAAACCTGTTGTTGACTTGGTAAAAGACCCAAGAGCCAAGCTAACCCGACACTGCACTGAAGATATCCCGGACATCAGCCTGTGCGAGATTAGGATGGCTCTCAAACAACTAAAAAACAACAAAGCGCCGGGTGAAGACGGAATTACTGCAGAACTTCTGAAGGCGGGCGGATCGCCGGTACTTAAAGTCCTTCAGAGGCTATTTAAGTCCGTCTTGCTTGAAGGGAAAACGCCGGAAGCATGGAACAGGGGTGTGGTGGTGCTGTTTTTCAAGAAAGGTGATAACACCTTATTGAAGAACTATAGGCCCATCACACTGCTGAGCCATGTTTATAAGTTGTTTTCGAGAGTCATTACGAATCGTCTCGAACGAAGGCTTGATGACTTCCAGCCTCCCGAACAAGCCGGTTTCCGGAAAGGTTTTAGTACCATAGACCACATACATACGCTGCGGCAGGTTATACAGAAGACTGAGGAGTATAATCGGCCACTATGCTTGGCGTTTGTGGACTATGAGAAAGCCTTTGATTCTATCGAGACTTGGGCGGTTCTTAGATCTCTCCAGCGATGCCGCATTGACTATAGGTACATCGAAGTGTTGAAGTGCTTGTATAATAACGCCACCATGTCAGTCCGAGTACAGGGGCAGTGCACGAAGGTGATCCCCATAAAAAGAGGAGTAAGACAGGGAGACGTCATTTCTCCGAAACTGTTTACGGCCACCTTAGAGGACGCGTTCAAGCTCTTGGAATGGCAAGGACTTGGCATCAACATCAATGGCGAATACATCACTCACCTTCGATTTGCCGACGACATTGTGGTCATGGCGGAGTCGCTGGAAGATCTAGGACGAATGCTCGGTGACCTCAATAGAGTATCCCAACAAGTGGGTCTTAAAATGAATATGGACAAAACAAAAATAATGTCTAACGTCCATGTCGTACCCACCGCACTCACCGTTGGGAACTCTACTCTTGAAGATGTCGACGAATACATTTACCTGGGACAGGCAGTCCGGTTAGGTAGGTCCAACTTTGAGAGAGAGGTCAATCGACGAATCCAACTCGGCTGGGCAGCGTTCGGGAAACTGCGCAACATCTTCTCATCCAAAATACCTCAGTGCCTAAAGACTAAAGTGTTTAGTCAATGTGTGTTACCAGTGATGACATATGGATCAGAGACGTGGTCTCTTACAATAGGTCTCATAAAAAAGCTCAAGGTTGCTCAGCGAGCTATGGAAAGAGCTATGCTCGGCGTTTCTCTACGTGATCGAATCAGGAATGAGGAGATTCGTAGAAGAACCAAGGTCACCGACATAGCCCTCAGGATTAGCATGCTGAAGTGGCAATGGGCTGGCCACATAGCGCGAAGATCGGACGGGCGTTGGGGCAGAAAGATTCTAGAGTGGAGACCACGTATTGGCAAGCGCAGCGTAGGACGACCGCCTGCCAGATGGACCGACGATCTTGTGAAAATCGCAGGAAATCGTTGGATGCAGGTGGCATCGGACCGGTTACGCTGGAAAGCGATTGGGGAGGCCTATGTTCAGCAGTGGACAAGTATAGGCTGAAATGATGACTGAATGCGCAAGATATACACTCGCCAGAAATACCACCTTCGGCTAAAACTGCGGTTTCGGCCAAAATGGGCCGAAGTTTTGGCCAAAGCCGAAAGCTTCCAGCAAGCACCGAAATCAATCTATTGCGATTTACGACTAACGAATGTTTTTTTAAGTAAATACACACACACACACCGTCACGCCTATATTCCCCAAAGGGGGTGGCAGAGGTGTACTGAGTACACCCACGTTTCGCCGACGATGTTAGGTTAGGTTAGGTTTTAAGTAAATAAATATTATAAATAATATTAGTTCTGTGTTATTATTTTTAACCAGTTGTAGGTACACATACTGAGTTCTTAGATTTACGCGAATATTACACATGATATAAAACCATTTTTCGGATATTATCGCGTTTTTTTTTTAATTTTTAAGTTCCCGACGTTTCGTCGTTCGACTTGGGATCCGGTAATTAATATAACCAAATCCAAAACCAAGCATAACAATGGAAGACCTCAAGACACCGTGAGCTCATTCTGCGTAAATCGGACCAACAAAAATAATTAAGAAGTGTGAGGGTACCCCGGAACAATTATGCCTTTTGGACGTCTAACACCTCAATCCCTCCCGTGACCATGGGTGCTGCAAAGCATTCGAAACGGACACATAAAAATCAAAAATGAACCGCGATAAAATCCGAAAAATTGTTTAAATAATTCAGTTGTAGGTTATTTAATTAATCTCGTTAATACAGCCAAGATAACTTTTTAAAATTGTTGCCGAATTTGGACCAAATTTCTTAGGGTTATTAAACCTTCGGCTTTGGCCGAAGGTTTTGGCGATAGCCTTAGTTTGGCTTCAGCTAAAAATCGACCTTCATCAAAAAACATCATCATTATTATCATCAACCTATAGATAGAGTCCACAGCTGGACATACAAAGACCTTTCTTCTACATAGCAGGGACTCTAGAACAGAAAATTTTAATGACTTTAATAAATGTTCTAATTGAAATTTCACATTAATGAGTATCACAACGATCGAAAATGGCGACCGAACCTTATAAATTGATCACAAACAATCAGTGTAATCTAGTTAATGTAATCCGCAGTAGTCATTACGTTTGTTTCCACGTGGGACGAGTTGACCCCGCGGGGGTGGCTGAGCCCGGGGAATGGGGGGCGGGGGGACTGCAGGGTCGGTCTAATTAACCTTTGCCGACTGTATCTGCGAAGGGTTAAGCTTGGGTATGAATCGTTTTAGCGGAGATGTGGAGAGTAGACAGATTTGAATCATGCAATAGTGATAAATGTGAAAGTTTGTATGTTTGGATGTTGGTTACTCAATTACGCAAAAACGGCTCGACAGATTTAGATGAATTGCGCACAGATAGTTATTACTTGTATTAACAATAGGATAATTTTATCCCGGAAAAATGTAAGGTTCCTATTTAAAGTCAACGTTAAGTCGCGGGCAGAAAGTAGTGTCGAATAAAAGAAAAACATAGCTAGGAGTCGCATCTAAATGATCCTTCATGCCATGTCACTTGGGGCGAGCGCTGTAACATATTCAGCGGCTCTAACCACTGGGCTGCTGAAGCGGATAGCTGAAGCGGTCTTATTAGTTATATTATAAAAATGTATAGATTCCGTTGCATTCAGCACGAATGTATAGATTCCGTTATTATAGTCATTATATTAATCCTGTAGGTACCTTACTATACAACTCAGCAAAATAATATAATATCGGTACATAAATATGCCTCGTTGGTCTAGTGGCAAAACGCATCGCTTTGTGATCACGAGGTCCTGGGTTCAAATCCTAGGTCTGACAAGTGTAGTTTTTCTAACGAAAAACTTCCCAGTACGAGTCCGGAGTCTGAAATTGTGCCCGATATATGGCAATAGGCTCGCCCCCTATTACATGGGACCTAACATCGTTGGCGAAACGTGGGTGTACTCAGCACACCTCTGCCACCCCCGCTTGGGGAATATAGGCGTGACGGTGTTTTTTTTTTTTAAATATTACTAAATAATTCACTCGTCACTAAAAATTGTAAAATAAAAATCTTTTTAAAAAAAAAGGTAAACCGACTTCAAAAAGCAAAAAATAAATATTTGAAGTCGGTGCTGGTTGGTGCAGCCCCCGACTGAGGGCGCTCTTCACTGAGTGCCTCAACCAGGGCCGGTTTCCGCAGCTGTGGAAAACCGGCAAACTGGTACTCACCAAGAAGGAGGGGCGCCCAACGGACTCGCCATCCGCATACCGCCCACTGGTGTTGCTCGACGAGGTCTGTAAACTCTTTGAAAGGGTAATAGTGGACAGACTCGTCGAGCACCTTACGAGAAGGGGGCCGGACCTGCACGAGAGCCAATTCGGTTTCCGAAGGGGTAGGTCCACCATAGACGCGATCCAGCGAGTGCGGGCAATGGCGGCGGAGGCAATATCTCGCGGGGGGGTGTTGTTGGCGGTGTCATTAGACATCGTCAACGCCTTTAACTCCATCCCCCATGGTACGATCTTGGCGGCCCTGGGCTACCATGGAGTCCCGCACTACCTCCGCCGCACGGTGGCAGACTACTTCGCTGGTAGACGAGTGACCTACCCTGGCCGGGAGTGCTGGCTCGAGAGGGACGTGGTGTGTGGTGTTCCACAGGGGTCGGTCTTGGGGCCACTCTTGTGGAACATCGCATACGACTGGGTGCTGCGTGGTGCGTTGCTGCCAGGAGTGGCGGTGACATGCTACGCAGATGACACCCTTGTCACTGCGAGGGCGAAGTCGCATAGGGGCGCGACAATGCTCGCGACGGCGGGGGTATCGCAAGTCGTAGGGCGAATTCGCCGGCTGGGCCTCAACGTGGCCTTGCACAAGACGGAGGCCGTCTGCTTCCACGGGCCCAGGAATGCGCCCCCCCCCCCCGAACACCCGCATAGTGGTTGGGGGGGTCAACATAAACATTAGCAGGCACCTGCGCTACCTGGGCTTGCTGCTGGACAGCCGCTGGACCTTCGAGGCCCATTTCAAAGACGCTGCTCCCAAGCTGCTGAAGACGGCGGGGGCCCTGGCACGATTGCTGCCGAATCTTGGCGGTCCGATGGCACCATGTAGGCGGCTATATATAGGAGTCGTGCGGTCCCAAGCCCTTTATGGGGCTCCGGTTTGGGCTGAATGCCTGACGGCCGGCAGCATAGCGCTGCTACGTAGACCGCAGCGCGTGCTGGCCATTAGAGTGACCCGTGGATACCGCACGATGGCCTTCGAAGCAGCTACTCTTTTAGCTGGAACGCCTCCGTGGCATCTAGAGGCGAAGGCCCTCGCCAGGTTGTACCGCTGGCGCAGGGAGGCCGATCCCGATCCTGGAGTCGCGGAGGCCAGGCGGAGAGAGCTCCGACGAGCCGTCCACAGAGAGTGGCGCGAGCTGCTGGAGCATCCCAGCGCCGGACATACCACCATTGCTGCGGTGATTCCCGTCTACTGGGAATGGCTGGAGCGGCGGCATGGAGCGCTCACGTACCGACTGACGCAGGTGCTGTCCGGGCACGGATGTTTCGGGCGGTACTTGTGTCGGATCGGTCGTGAGGAGACGGAGGGGTGCCACCACTGTGTGGCCCCAGTAGACACGGCGTCCCACACCCTGTTGGTGTGTCCGGCGTGGGATGGGCAGCGGCTCCAACTGGCTGCTGAATTGGGGGAACGGGCGCTCTCGCTTTCGGGCGTGATTTCGGCCATGGTCGAGAGGGAGAGCGCCTGGGCGGCAACTGTCGCCTTTTCTGAGGCCGTGATGGAAGCAAAGGAGGAGGCGGAGCGGGAGCGGGAGGAAACATCCTCAAATCCCGCCCGTAGAAGGCGTGCCGGACGGAGGCGCAGGGCTTACGCCGGCAATGACCTCCGCCCGCCTTGAAGATTGGCCTGCAGGCGTCGGGGGAGGGCTCCCCGACGTCTGACCAGCAGCAGGCCCAAGTAGAGAAAGCGCCGTGTCACGCGCGCTTCGTACCGAGTCAAACCAGAGACGTGGTCTGCGTCACTAGACTCAGACCGAGGCCCGCCCTGTCGCAGACGAAATGCCCACGAGGCGACCCCTGCGACAGAGCACTCGGCCAAGCGAAGGACACTGGGGGGTTTTAGTGGGTGCGAGCCCCACATAACTGCCACACCAAGCCTACTCTGGTGTGGCATTATGCGGCAGGCATTTACCCCCGAAAAAAAAAAAGAAAAAAAAAGTCGGTTACTTGGCGCTTTGCCACTAGACCAACGAGGCATATTTATGTACCGATATTATATTATTTTGCTGAGTTGTATAGTAAGGTACCTACAGGATTAATATAATGACTATAATAACGGAATCTATACATTCGTGCTGTTTGCCGTTAAGGTGTTCCTTCTTGTATCTTTAAAGTCCAAGGTCCAATACCACTAACATTAAAATAGAACCACCTCAAAACTATACTGAACCCAATGCAAAAAGAATCATCAAAATCGGTTCATAAGCAAAGGAGTTATAAAAAAAGGACGAATTATGAACCTCCTTTTTTGAAGTTGGCTAATATACTGCTTAGTTCTATAGTACCCTACTATAGGATAGACGTAATACCCATAATATCTCAATTTACACATGCCAATTGTTTGTCGTTAAGGAGTTCCCTGGTGTATCTTCTAAGTCCAAGGTCCAATACCAAAGAAATTAAAATGGGACCACATCGGAGCTATACTCAACCCAATGCAAAATAAAAAAATAATAATAAAAAAAAGCATACATACAACCGAACATAGAACCTCCTCCTTTTTGAAGTCGGTTAAAAAAATCACCGTCACGCCTATATTCCCAAGCGGGGGTGGCAGAGGTGTACTGAGTACACCCACTTTTCGCCGACGATATTAAGTCCCATGTAATAGGGGGAGAGCCTATTGCCATAGATCGGGCTAGTGCCCGATATCTCCAGACTCCGGACTCATACTGGGTAGTTTTTTTTCGTTAGAAAAACTTCATTTGTCCGACCTAGGATTGAAACTAGGACCTCGTAATCACCAAGCGATACGCCTTGCCACTAAAGCAACGAGGCTGTTATATTATTATGTTTATTATATCCCTATATCATCAAGAAAATAATTTGAAGATAAGTTTATGATACTTGTAAAATACAAGATGCTACATTCCATCCACAAGTAGAACATCAAACGGCAATAATTGCACAAATCGGCGCGTGCGCACGTTAAAATAGCCGCGCGTCTGCGATGATTCAGGTCGAGTCTTCTATTGACAAAGAGCTGGTGCACTTTACAACATAACAAACCTATACTAATACAGTCTGCCTCGTTGATCTAGTGGCAAACCGCATCGCTTTACGATCACGAGGTTCTGGGTTCAAATCCTAGGTCGGACTAATCTAGTTTTTCCAACGAAAAATTTCTAGTATGTGTCCGGAGTCTGGAATTGTGCCCGGTATAGGGCAATAGGCTCGCCCCTTAGTACATGGGACCAAACATTGGCTGCCAAAAGTAGGTAGTAAGTACTCAGTACATCGCTGCCGCCCCCGCTTGGGGAATATAGGCGCGACGGTGCGTACTAATATAATAAAGAGGAAAAATATGTTTGTTTGTAAACGATAAACTCTGAAACTACTGGACCGATTTTAATCATTCTTTAACCATTTGAAACATTATCCAGAAGTAATATAGACCACCAGATATTATCTTACAGTAATAATCAAAGTTTAGTCTGAAATAATGGCATTTGTAATGATTCATAGAGATGTTTCAAACAAAAACGCAGCCGCGGGATAATAAATAAAATTGGAAAAATTAAAACTATTTTTCGGATTTTATCGCGGTTTATTTTTGATTTTTATGTTCCCGACGTTTGGAGTGCTTTGCAACACCCATGGTCACGGGAAGGACTGGGGTGTTAGACGTCCAAAAGGCATAGTTGTTCCGGGGTGCCCTCAAACTTCTTAATTATTTTTGTTGGTCCGATCTACAATCACTACTAAAATCAAAAATAAACCGCGATAAAATCCGAAAATTAGTTTTATTTCAAATGTAATATTGGCGTAAAACTAAGAACTCAATATGAAAAAATTAAGTTACGATTCTCAAAAGATTACTGC
This sequence comes from Phalera bucephala, assembly GCA_905147815.2. Taxonomy (NCBI): domain Eukaryota; kingdom Metazoa; phylum Arthropoda; class Insecta; order Lepidoptera; family Notodontidae; genus Phalera; species Phalera bucephala. The sequence continues at coordinate 26,197,052 of LR990627.1, read as the reverse complement.
CTACTAATATTATAAATGCGAAAGTTTGTACATTTAGATGTTTGGATGTTTATTACTGAATCACGTTGAAACGGCAGAACGGATTAGGATTAAATTTGGCACACAGACAGTTTATTACCTGATTAACACATTGGACAAGTCAAGAGTCTCCGTAACCGGCGAGCGTGTATCGAACTATGAGAGTGGAGGAAGCCAGAGAGGTATGTAAGATAAGAACCTGTTGGAACTCTGTACTCTCTGCCTACCCCGCAAAGGATCTAGCGTGATATATCTATCTATCTATACCATCACGCCAGCTCCCTCGCAGGGTAGGCAGAGAGTACAGAGTTCCAACAGGTTCTTTCCTTACATACCTCTCTGGCTTCCTCCACTCTCATAGTTAGTCTCATACACACTCGCCGGTTACGGAGACTCTTGACTTGCCCTTCAGATAAGACACGGTATATTTGGTCATGGTAAGATAGTCTAGGTCTAGTCTAGTCTAGCGTGATTATATAGATAGATTCTTTTTACCATCGAAAAATTTTTAGATTCCTGTCTAAAGTCAACGCAGAGGAAGTCGCGGGCAGAAACTAGTAATAAATAGAATAAAATAAGGCGGTCGCAGCATCGTGCTGCCGCGATGTTTATAGCGATCACTAAGGTTAAGCAGCGTGCGGCTTGGTCGGTTTGAGATGGGTGACCGAGGGCGGCACGTAAAGCGAATTCCCGGTAGCATTCTGGAGTCTGGCGTTGTGCCCAGTTCTCGACGATATATGAAGAGGTATGTACCTACACAGTACCTCTGCCACCCCCGCTTGGAAAATGTACGCGTGATGACATTTTTTTTATGTACGTACATACTTCGCTATATAACCAGTCACCCATCCATGTTCTTGCCGAGTCGCCAGTTACTTAATTGCTTTTGAATTCACTTGGACGATTTCTTCGCGTTATTTTATTTCAACCAAAATATTAGTAAATCGCTTCTGCCTACCCTTTAATCTCCATTTAGGAATACTGTATTGTCGCGTTCGTCATACAACGACGTGCATTCTACACTTTGATCTACAACACAATCCAAAACCACACCTATATCTATCGCAATACAGCTCAAATCCCACTGACACAATCGAAGAGATCGAGATCTATTGCTTCAATTTTAGTATCAACACGTTCATCCAACAACCAACTTTATATCCCAACATTACGGTTTATTTTCGACTGATTGATGGTTGCAGATAAATTCTACGATTCAGGCCGTAAATAGTCATAGAAATAAAGACTTTAAGTCGTAGGGTTAAGGTGTATTTTAGAGTTGGAAAGTGGTCCTAGACAGGCAATACCGAGTGTGTTTGACACACGTATAATTGGCGCGAAATGGGCCTCTCCCTTTATAGACTCTTGGTTAAAGGTAGCCATCAATTAGAACGTAACATTGCTATTTATAATTTGCAAGTGTTCGCTGTTGATCGGTATTTTAGTTAGGTTAGCGTGCGTTCAGAAGCAGGGAGATATCCCAACAGGGACAAATTTCACACATCAGGTAGTACCTACAATACTACAAGGCAGGCCGCTTCCCTAGGACGAAACTGATTAAGCGCAGTGGTTAAAAGTTTAAGCCGCTCCGTCCACTGAGTCTAATAGTCGCGGGTTCGATTCCCGCACGGGACAAATCTTTGTGTCTCCCACAATTATTGGTTTCGGTTTGGGTATTTGTGTATGTAAATTCATGTTTGTAAACGCACCCACGACACCGGAATAAATCCTAGTGTGGGGCTACGTTTTAAAAAAAAAACTGAAATAATAAAAAAATATCTTTATAACCTCGAGTTATAGCAGTGATAGCCTAGTGTTTAGACCGTAAGACTGCAAAGTCAAAGGTCTCGGGTTCGAGCACGCACCTCACGACTAAAAAACAAACGAAAAAACCGGTTTTCGCCAGCTACTGTTCTCACACAGCGTGCTTTTGCAGTGTGCTATAATGATGCGGTTGTATGTAGGTTTGTCTCTGTAGGGATATTTACTTATGGAGCGCTACTAGAGCCTTGGAGTATACGTTTATCTAGTAATTTAAATAAAGTAACTGATTTAAAAACAAACCAATCCCTGTGCTAAGATGGTATACCACTCGCGACGGTTTATGCGTTCCCTTTTATACACAGACCGGCTGACGTTGCCCATTGTGTGCTTATCCTACTGCAAGAACAACAATATGTATTTTAGCACTTTGTCACAATAAAGTGCTAATAAGAGGAGTGTGTTTTAATATAAACGTTAAATCTTCAATCATGACTGAAGATTAAAAATGTACTATGATAATAATGGTTAAGGCCCGTATTACAAAATGTAATCTGGTCTTAAAAACTGATTTTTGTACTTAAACGTTAGTTTTAAAACTAGTTTCATGACTCATTTTCGTCTCGTCTGTTATACGCATCTAAGTGTTACAAAATGTAATCGTAATTGACTGCCTCGTTGGACTAGTGGCAAAGCGCATCGTTTTGTGATCACGAAGTCCTGGGTTCAAATCCTAGGTCGGACAAGTGTATTTTCTAACGAACACTTCCCAGTATGAGTCCGAAGTCTGGAATTGTGCCCGGTATATGGCAATAGGCTCGCCTCCTATTATATAGGATGTACATCGTCGGCGAAACGTGAGTGTACTCAGTACACCTCTGCCACCTCCGCTTAGGGGATATAGGCGTGACGGTGATTTAATTTTTTTAATCATTAGTCTAATTCCATTTTGTCCATTAATGCCTGCATCTTCCGTTAGACTTCCGATGCTTTTTTCTATTATTTATAATTTAATATCGTGGTATCAAAGTGTAACAATGGCACCATCGATTTCAAAAAATAACTAAAACCATAATGGTTTTAAGGAAATAGGCGTGATGATATAGAGAGACAAAAAATCGCGAGAGTAACTTATACGGTACGGCTAAAAACTTCAATACCGTGCTTACAAACGGATCAGCGCCATCTATCGAAGCGCGTAGAGTTTAAATCACTTGTAAACAAAGTAATTCGGAATTGGGGTATCATACTGTCATACAGAATGTTAAAATGGCGGCCATATGGTGTTGTAAAAATGAGCGCTAAAGTCGAGCGTTTAGCGCTATGTCGACGCTCCACGAGTGTTGAAAGTGTTGAAACATGTAGAAGACGCGAGCGTTTTAAGCGTCGACTCGAGCGTTTTTACAACACTGCGGCCATATTACCCGACATCAGAGCCATTTTGTCCGATATCCATTTTTACAACTTTTCAGGAGAACAAAAATAAAACTTAGGTGAATTATTGTTTGTTATTATTATGATTTGCGTGATGTTGGGTGTTTACTCGGTTTACTCATAGAGCGCTACGAGTGCCTTGAGCGATAGTGTATGCCTCTATCTTTACAAAATCCAGTTATTTCAACCAAATAACTGACTCAAAGGCAATCTCTGATTAAGAGCCCGCGATATTTTCGGCTTCTAAAATAACTCGTTAGCGTTCTAATATTAATTGCCGATCTTCCCTCTCTCTCGCTCATCGTGTGGGAGCTGAAGAGCGAGAGGGACCCGAGATATATTAGGGGTAATAGCGCTCGGGGGTGAGATTAGCGATGCTGATGGTATAATTAATGGGGTGTATTGTGAATGTTGAAATGACTGTGCTGATGTTTCTGTATTAAGTTCAAAATTTATAGGTCTCGTTATATTGTGATGAAATGTTGGCGCAGAAAAGTAAAATTAACTACGTACTGGAAGACATAGAATGGGTGAGGTCCCAAAAAAATGGACTTTTTAATAATCGCGGGTAAAGCTCGGTGCGGTGACACTTCACAAAACTTGTATACGACCCATCATGACGTACGCTTGTGAGGTGTTCGGGCACGCCCCCCGCTCTTACATCGATAGACTCCAAACGGTTGAATCCCATTTCCTCCGCAAAGCCGTCGGAGCCCCGGGGTTCATACGGAATGTAGATCACCATTCCGATCTCGGTATCGAACCTATTCGCGCCTTTATTAAAAAGGCGAGAACCCGATATTTAGCGAACGCCTCCAATCATAGAAATCCGCTAATCGTAGCCGCCGCCGACTACGAACCTAGCTCCCCTCCTATCAGCGGCTACCGCCGTCCGCGGCATGTTCTCACCGACCCTCCCGATGCCCTTACATCCCTTCTTTGCGGATACAGATAACGCACATAGGATCAGACACCGACCTCAGACCCTTGCCCGCCGGCCGGTGCAGAGCACCACGGCAAGACACCTAGTACGCCCTTCCCCATAGCGACTGCCCAAGCCGAGGCCATTCCTCCTTGAGGCGCCCTTGAGCTAGTTGCCCCTGCCCTTCTGGCTCGAGCGTAGTATTTGTACGCCCTCTTGTTCGGTAAAGCTGTAAAGGCCCCGCGGCCAACAGCGTAGATCATTCACACACTCAAAAAAGTCATGGAACGTCTTTCTGCTGGTTGAGCGGTATAGATAGGGTACTTCAAACGCATTACGTTGCGAAGAACGTTGGTGCTTTAAGCATCCAGCTTTTACCTCCGACCTTCACCAAGTCATGAGTTCATATTGTGGGGGATCTGCCTACTCCACACCTTTCGGATACATTACATCTATATCGTCATCATGATCAGCCGAAAGAGGTCTCCTGCACGAGATAGGCCTCCTCTAAAAAACGCCACGACGACCGACCGACTTCAGGTCATTGGTCCACCTTGTGGTAGTGAGAACCCAACGTGACTATAATATTTATTCAAACAATTTTTAATGCTTACTATCCTCTCATAAATAACAAAGCCCATAAACAGTTTAACACATGCATTAGTTAATAGCTCGCGACAAACAAACACTTGAGTACCCGCCGGTTGAATACCAAATGATCGAACAGAGATCTTTGATATAACCGACGGGCAAACATAACTTGAACTCTGTTGGTACGTGCAATAATAATATGAGTCTCTCGCCGGATCTTCTCAGTGGAAGCTGCGTTTCAACCCCGTGGTAGATGTAGAAAAATGTATTTATTTTGACAATTGTTTGTAAGTGCCTTTTATATCGGCCTAAAAATCGACGGTCTCATAGAACACAGTTACATATGCCAAACAAATAAAAGGCATTTACAACTTTCGTGCCCGACGATAAGGTTATTTATGCCAAAATATAAATACTGGATTATAGGACTTTGACTTTATGGTAGTTACAAACTAAGGTAGATATACCTTATGTTTTACTTTCCATCTACCAAAAATGGATTCAAAAGTTACAACCTTTTCATTTACGAATAAATTTCGATAAAAATATTTAAAAAAAAATATCATCATGCTTATATTCTATCTATCTATATCATCACGCCAGTTCCCTTGCAGGGTAGGCAGAGAGTACAGAAATATCATCATTATATTCCTAAAACAAAACCGTTTAAATATACCCCCTCTTATTCATACGAGAATAGCAGACCTGTTAGGGCCCAATATGACAGGGGGCAGGCCTATTACCGTTATAGCGGGCACAATTCCAGACTCCGTGTAGTAACAGAATTATAAACAAGGTGTAACATAATAAACGCAAGACCTCAGACACCCCGATTAGAGAATTGCTTCATAAAGTCAAAACGAAAAGCTAATTTTCAAATTTAAATGTTTTTACCCTTTTTTAAAGCACTTTTATACCCCAATTAACAATGAAACTTGTACGTGTATGTGTGCGTTTTGCAAAATACGTTTTAGGAATGCGTTTGGGGTCTTCTTCTTGCTATGAATCAAGAATAAATTTAATTTTTTATAGCGCACTGAAGGAGTAAAAGCATTTTTTGCAAATTTAAATAAATGTAAAATACATTAAAAATTGTTGGGATCGATTCAGTTACCCATTTAGAACAAAGTACTTTCAGGTCTTGCGTTTATTATGTTACAGCTTAGATAGGAAAAAAAAACACTTTGTGCGACCAACGATTCGAACTCAGGACTGGACAGGACTTCGTGATCGTTACTCATATTATGTATCACCAGACCAACATGCATCTGATAACGATTTGGCGCAGTGATTAAGAGCTTAAGCCGCTCTGTCCACTGGGTTGAATAGTCGCGGGTTCGATTCGGGAGAAATCTTTCTGTGTCCCACAATTATTTGTGTCGGTCTGGGTATTTGTGTATGTGAATTTTTATATTTGTAAACGCATCCACGCACAGGAATAAATACTTGTGAGGCTACGTTTTCATAAAAAACGAAGTAGTATTATTGCTTTATTCCTAGAAATTTGATGAACTCAATTCAGTATTGACTTGAGCCCGTTCTAAGAACAAACAACCCTTAATGGAACGGTTAATAATTAAAAGGGCTTGCGGATTCGATTGAAGTCGTTGTACTATTGGTCAAACTATAAAGAATTTGTTAACTATCTGTATCATCACGCCAGCTCCCTTGAAGGGTAAGGTGAAAGACGGTTCCAACAGGTTATCTCCTTACAGACCTCCCTCGCTTTCTCCACTCTCACAGTTCGTCTCACCCATGCTCGCGGTTACGGACACTCTTGATTGTTATTATTTTGTTATCAATACAATAGACATATTTCTAAAAAAGGAGAGTAAATTTAAACTAGAAAATATTCCTTTTGTATGTATGTATGGGTGAATGATCTACGCTGTCGGCCACGGGACCTTTACAGCTTCACCGGATAAGAGAGGGCGAGCGTGCAACCACTACGCTCGAGCCAGAAGGGCAAGGGGGCAACTAGCTCAAGGGCGCCTCAAGGAGGAACGGCCTCGGCTTGGGCAGTTGCTATGGGGCATATACTAGGGCTATATATATCTCGCAGAAATGATTCCTGTGTCGTGATCCTGTTACGTTTACAAACATGAAATTCACACCCAGACCAAAACAAATATTCATGGTTCTTACAAACATTTGTCCCGAGATCCAACCTGTAACTACTCCATCCGATCCAATGAACAAAGCGGTTCAAGCTATAACCACTGAACTAAGTCGATGTATGCACGCAGGCACAACAGCGGAAAGTATCATGCAACAATACATACTTTGCGAATATTACTGCCTACCCCATTAGAGATACACCGTTAAGTACATGTTATAATTACATATCGATAATTATATTCCTCCCAACATCAAACCGATTTTCGCGACCAATTCAAAATAAACTACCCGACCTTAACCTACCAAACATCCAGAGGTCTCCGCAATCTGGTCGCTTAACCATTATAAACCTCCCATAAACAATTGCTCAACAACTGACAGTTTTATTCCCAACTCTTTATGACGTCGACGTCGCTTATTAAAGGACCAATTTAAACCATTATAGTGTTCATAAAAGCGTACATCATCCTGTTTTGTTGATGTCTCTTTCGGTCTTGCAAGATAATGATATGTGTCCCGCTCTAAAACGTCGGGTATGGTTTACGGGATTCCGAAGTGAGGTATTCTCGAAATAGGGATTGATTGGTTTCCCCGTTTAAGAATTGTCGATAAATTTGATTTATTTGCTTATTACTAAATGCAAGTCAAGAGTTTCCATAACCGGCGAACATGTATGAGACGAACTATGATACTAAGGGAAGTCAAAAAGGTCTGTAAGGAAAGAACCTTTTGGCACACTCTGCCATGACCAACAAGGGATCTGACGTGACGCTATAGATACATGTTTATTAAATGCCAAACACTACGAGATTATTGTCATACAATCTGATCCCAGCAAAAAGCAAAAGTTATTATCAATTTGTTTTTAATTAAAAAGGTTATATGTGTATTAATTCTTAGGGCAGGTTTTTGATTCAAGGATTTGCAGATAAGTATTACCTAATCAAGTAAAAAAATCAAACAATTGTGTACAAAATCTTAAAAGATGATCACTTAAAACCTTTTCATCTTCGAATGCTTTAAATAGGAACAGTCTGTTAGTATCATAGGATACCAAAACCTTAAACTAAATTTATTTATGAGAACATCATAAACTCTTTCTACATGTATAACACTTCTTCTTCATTCGTTATCTTCATTACTGAAGGTCGTGTCCCTGAAAAGCCTAAATGGCTTTGTATATGACGTCCTTCCAACTGATCCGGTTTTCGGCTTCTCTTAGTGCATTTGTTGTAGAGAGGCCAGTAAGAGTCGTGATTTGATCACGCCAGCGGCTAGATGATCAGCCGCGCGGTCTTTTTCTTACCCATCAAGATCAATTTATCAAAATTGTCTGTCTACCGGCGAACAATATGACCAATATATCAAAGAATACGCTGATAGCAGATTGCTAAGAGTCTAGTTCTAATTTCTAGCTGTTCTAGCATAGACTTATTCGTTCTCATGGCCGTCCATGGTATTCGGAGTATCCTTCGCCAACACCATGAAAAACACATACATTATAAAATACTGTATTAACTTATTTTAATACCAATACTTCACGACTTATTACGTTGAAGTACATAAAAATCCACAGCAACTATTTTAATCATTTCATAAACCAAAATTTATAAACATCGACATGAACATAATTCACCACATCACTACCGCAAACGAGGCATTACCCGACCAACTTAAAATTACGCTATCCCAACTCAAACCCCTTGGAATTCCGACCTTATCCCTTTATGATACGGGTCAATGGTTTTGTTGCTGTAGTGTATGTGGGTTTGGTAGAGCATAAGTGCTCGATGAATGCTCGTAGTGATTTTATTTGATTGTTTATTCGTGTGATTTGTGACTCCCCTTTGCCATTTGTCGGCTAAAGATCTGCGCACACTCACGAGATGTCTTTATCTGTTTTAGTTAGATAACAAACACTGTTACGCCTGATTGCCCAAAGACAGGTGGCAAAGGTGTACTATGTACACCTACATTTCGCAGATGATGTCAGGTCCCAGAGTAAAAGGGAGAGAGGCTTAAAGATAAAGGGCACAATCGCACTGCTACTGATTTTTCATTTAATCAATCATTTATTTCGTAATCATGGGTCACATATATGTACAAACCCGATAGAAAACCCCAACAACATTTTGTTCCATCTAGGATGCGAATACAAGACTTCGTCATCGCACCATACGCTACTAGACTAACAAGGCAATTCCATTCGACCCATAAGGCGATTAAGGTACTCATACATAATTATATAGGACCTATCCTAATCTTAAATCGAACAATAGTACTAATAGGTATTTGTCTTTTTATAGAATAATCTCACATAGACATAGGTAGAGTATATATTGACCTAATATATCCATACTTTGCTTGATGACTTCCAGTCTCCCGAACAAGCCGGTTTCCGGAATGACTTTAGTACCATAGACCACATACATACGCTGCGGCAGATTCTACAGAGTATAATTGGCCACTATGCTTGGCGTTGGTGGACTATGAGAAAGCCTTCGATTCGATCGATGTCGCATTGCCTATCGGTACATCGAAGTGTTGAAGTGCTTGTACGAGTATAATAACGCCACTATGTCAGTCCGAGTACAGGTGCAGTGCACGAAGGCGATCCCCATAAAAAGAGGAGTTAGACAGGGAGACGTCATTTCTCCGAAACTGTTTACGGCCACTTTAGAGGACGCCTTCAAGGTCTTGGAATGTGTCTTGTCTTGACGACACTGTGGTCATGGCGGAGTCGCTGGAAGATCTAGGACGGATGATCGGTGACCTCAACAGAGTATCTCAACAAGGGGATCTTAAAATGAACATGGACAAAACGAAAATAATGTTTAATGTCCATGTCGTACCCACCGCACTCACCGTTGGGAACTCTACTTTTGAAGCTGTCGACGAATACATTTACCTGGGACAGGTAGTCCGGTTAGGTAGGTCCAACTTTGAGAGAGAGGTCAATCGACGAATCCAACTCAGCTGGGGAGCGTTCAGGAAACTGCTTAACATCTCATCCAGAATACCTCAGTGCCTCAAGACTAAAGTTTTTAGTCAATGTGTGTTGCCAGTGATGACATACGGATCAGAGACGTGATTTCTTACAATAGGTCTCATAAAAAAGCTCAGAGTTGCTCAGCGAGCTATGAAAAGAGCTATGTTCAGCGTTTCTCTACGTGATCGAATCAGGAATGAGGAGATTCGTAGAAGAACCAAGGTCACCACAACATAGCCCTAAGGATTAGCAAGCTGAAGTGGCAATGAGCGGGCCACATAGCGCGAAGATCGGACGGGCGTTGGGGCAGAATGATTCTAGAGTGGAGACCACGTATAGGCAAGCGTAGCGTAGGACGACCGCCTACCAGATGGGCCGAAGATCTTGTGAAAATCGCAGGAAGTCGTTGGATGCAGGTGGCATCGGACCGGTTACGCTGAAAAACGATTGGGGAGGCCTTTGTTTAGCAGTGGACAAGTATAGGCTGAGCTGATGAATATATCCATACGTTGTCAATACCACACGAGCAAATATCCCAACAGAGACAAAGTTCCAACATAGCTTCTTTTAATTATTACAAGAGGACGCCGCCCAAGGATAAAATGGCCGGCGTAAACTTACCGATTCGTAACACGCTTTTATGTTCTCAAAAATATACATGATAGCTGAAAACAAATACCACCCATCTACACCAGCCATTAGCCACGGCACACTTATAGAATCAGAATCAGAATATTTTTTATTCATGTAAACCATTACAGTATTTATGAATCGTCAAAATAGTAACAAAAACTCTACCACCACTTCGGAATGTCATTCCTGTGGAGAAGAAGGGCAAGAAACTCCACGGTTACTCTTTTAAAATAATATTTTTACAATTTTTCCATCTACATTTTGTTGTGGGGTAAGGGAGAACAATGTAGTATCAGGTGAGTCTTAATTAAATTAACCAAGTTAAACTATTAATGTGAATGGCTACATGGTTCTCTCATTTACAGATAAAGAAATGAGGAAGAAAAATGATAAATTTTATTTATCTACTAGAAGGAAGAGAGGGAATAATAAATAATAATAGCTGAACATGTTATCCACATTCTGGTGGAGCTGGAACATCACCTATCCAAGCATTTTTATCTTTTAAATAATCATCAAGAGTATAGTAAGCTCGCTTGCAGAGCGTAAGTTTAATACAGGATTTGAATTTATTTTCACTAAGTTGATTGACGTCAAGTGGAATTTTATTATAAAATCTAACACAGTACCCCATGAAAGACGTGTGAATTTTAAACAAACGAAATTGCAGTTGATCCAATTTATTTCTATGTCGCGTGTTATAGCAATGCCTATCACCTAGCTGATTAAATAGATCTAAATTTTTCCGTGTCTACATTAAGTTTTCATAAATATACTGACATGGGACCGTCATAGTACGACTATAGTAGTGTACTTAAGTCATACGGATGTATGAAACTTTTGTCTCTTTTGGGATATTTACTGATATAGACCATATAGCAATGGAGTGCTATTTCAATAAAATCCCGCTGTATCGTGGATGCGTCCTTATACAAAGAGCCCAAGTACTCATAGGCTATTATAACCGGCGCATGCACTCATAAAGTGTCAATGAAGGCAGATGAAGAGTGACGACCGAGTGCGGCGTGTATTCTTGGACGATTTGCTAACTTATTTATACATAACAAAAAAAAAATGCTTTTTGACTTATACACTACTAGTTCCTGCCCGCGACTTCGTCCGCGTTGACTTTAGACAGGAAACATACATTTTCTGGGATAAAAAGTATCATATATGTTAATGGAGGTAATAAACTATTTGTGTTCAACCGTTTTTGCGTGATCGAGTAACACACATCTAAACATATTATCATTTATAATGTTAGTAGGATTTGTCTTGAGTCTTGTGTACTATCTACACCAGACTAACTACACTGATCTACATCTACCGATCTACATATCTACATCTATCTGAGGGCCTAGAAAAGTTGTAAGCGTTTTGCTTCTATTCTCTTGTCGCAATCGATAGCGCATTGTTTTGACCACGTGACTTTTCGTTGCAAAATGTCATTCCCATACATTTTTCCGCTTTCTATTAGCGTTAACGACTGTAGATTGTCAACTTGGATATAGGCGCTGATCTACTTCCATACGTTATGTACTACTGCATGTTGACTATAGGCTGATATTGGCTGCCTATAGACTCATATTGGGTGCTACTATAGACTGACTATTGACTGCAGGACTGTTTTGCTGAATTCCTGTTGTATTGTAGTTGCGTCTTTATACAAAGAGCACAGGTACTCATCGGCTATAATAGCCGGCGCATGCGCTCATAAAGTGTCAATAAAGGCAAATGAAGACGACCAAGTGCGGCGTGTAATTCTTGAAAATTGCTAACTTATTTAGACATAATATAACAATAGATTTTTGTCTTTGTATGTATTAAACTCTGGTGTGGTATTTAGGTCGGGTATTTGTTGCTATTTTAAAAGTAGTTAGCAGTAACTTGTGGTACTTTAGTTTGGGTTAAATATATGAGAGTACAATTTAAGAGAATTTAGGAGCGTATAATCTAATTCACGGGAATTCATTTTGTAAGAGTGCACTTTACTACATTGCAATTGAGACTATAATCGATCTCAAGAAGTTTACCAGATGATTACTATTAAATAATTACATTCCATGGTAGTAATAAAATTTGACCTTTTAGATACACATTTCTTTATTTTATAGACTAAATCACGAAAACTCCATCATGAACTAAAGTTCGCGAAATTTTTTATATAATGCCTAAATTATTATACCATTTATTAGTTAATATTATAAGCGACCATATAAAAACAATTAAATTTGTGTATGGGGCGTAGTTGTTGCACGCTCGCCATCTTACCCGGTGAAGCTGTAAATAATCCTTACCCAGCGTAGCTCATTCACAAAAAAAAAACAATTACAATTAACAAAATAAATATAATAATTAAAAAAACATAGCCTCTATTTTATAATGCCACTGTCCCGCTTCGCAAAAAAAATCATTTGGTAAACATAATAAAATGAAGAACGCGCGTATAAAGTGCGAGATACTTTAATAGCATTTCTAAATGTCAGTAAAGGGCCCCGTAATGCGATAAGTCACGCCCGGACGGACTTTGAACAATAAATGTTATAATTATTGCACGGACCCACTTTATGAGGCTTTTGATTATAAATACGACCTGTGAGGGAATCAGGCGATGAACCTGAAAAAGGTTAGGTTGGGTAGATCGGGTAGCAGTGCCTTCCGCTCCAATTTGATACTGTAAAGAAAATTATTTGTGTGTGATGGGTAATCTTGGATATTATTGGAACGGTGGCTATTTTGCAAGGTATAAGGCGTGACTAGGGTTCTCCTATTGAGCAAAATCTCAGTTATTGTATGTAGTAAATACTCCTACGCCGCTATAAAAATAGGTTAGCGTTGAAGCATGGACAATCGGGTTGGTTAACTAATTTGTATTATTTTATAGTGAAGGTATGACAGAAAAAAGGTAATGTAATTTAATATGTATGACTCATGATATATTTATGATATGATTGTTGCTTTTTCGCGATGAAAGAAAAGATTACGTACAAAAAAAATTAATGCTTGAGATAATCTAAACAGTTTACCAGATCTTGTGAGTCTGAAATATTATACTTGATGTATGAGGACAGACTTGCTACATTTTTAATCCAAATCAGCTAAAAAGAATATAGTTACTATACTGCTTACAAATTTAAAAATAACGAGCTAAGGAGAAATAAGTTTCCAACAATTTCAATGCCGAATTTATTTCGATACATCACCACATCCACATTTTGAATGCGCATCCATTAAAACTACACAAAACTATAAAAACTTCAAAAATAAATAAGTTAACTAAAGTCACATTGACAAAGTGCACGTTTAACAGCCAGAGAAAAAACCGACAAGACATTTGAAACAATATTTTTACGTCTATTATAAACTACAAACAGACCAAGATCTTTTTAATTTCGTCCAACAACAAATCATGGAATAAAAAGATGACTAAATCAACTTGTCCCACCGCTAAAATAATAGAGGGATTTATAGAAGGGGCCAGATGAGACGAATTTTCTGAAATCAAAGTGTTTGTGTGTGTTATTTTTTACTTCGAGCGGCGGTTTTCGGCTGAGAAGTGAGTTATAAATTAATTATGTTTGGTTAATAGCCGACCGGAGATGGCGGAAACCAGTTAGGGAAGTTTTCTTTTGGTTATGCCGAGGGAATTAAAGTGATTAATGTGTGTAATGCCTTTTGAATGGATGTGTATGGGAGACTAAATTAGGATAATATTATTGTTGTACTAATTTATATCCTACTAGCTGCTATGCGCTGCGCAAGCGTTTATCTTGTAATATTTTTATATATTAACTTATTATTACTATAATACTGCATAGCCTATGTTACTCCCGGATAATGCAGCTTTCTAATAATGAAAGAATATTAAAATCGGTTCTGTAGTTACAGAGTTTATCGATTACAAACAAATCTTTCCTCTTTGTAACATTAGTATAGCTTTCTTCAATATTTGTTGCGTGAGCGAGATACTACGTTGTAATTTACTTGATGCTTTTTTTATTCTTAGCTCTACTATCAGTTATTAACTCCCTCTTCCTTCACACAAAGCAATACCGGTATGATAGCTGTTACAAAATGGAACAATCTAAACTCCTAAAGGTAACTGTAGTATTATTTTCTGCCTTTAAAATCTACATAAAATAGTTGTATCACTACAATCGTAAAAGGTATCGTCATTATAATATTTTTCATAAAAACTAAGACACAAATAACAAAATAAAGCGCATTTTAAATCTTTATTGTTTCATACTTGATACAATAAATCTATCAAACTCAGACTAAAATAGTAAAACAGATCGACGAATACACAATGATAAATTACTAGTATGAATATTATTTTTAATTATACAATTAACTCTGAATAAACGGTTATTACAATATTTATCGATTATATCTCTATTTAACTCTTGTTCCCACGATCAATTTCTAACTAAGATTTCGCGAATGATACCAATAAACCAATACAACGTCAAATTCCTTTTACAATTGTCTATTAAATTTTATATTTTAAAAATTAAACACCGTCACGCTTATATTCCCTGGGGTTAGCAGAAGTGTACTGTGTGCATCCACTTTTCGCCCGTGATGTTAGGCCCCATGTATTAGGAGTGAGCGTATTGTCATATACAATTTCAGATTCCGGACTGATACTGGGCATTTTTCGCGAGAAAAACTACATTTGTCCGACCTAGAAGTTAAACCGAGGATCATGTCATTGCAACGCGCACTGTTCGACACTAGACCAACGGAGCAGTCACTACACTACACTACAGTCTATCTTACTTCTTACCTAACCAAAAAATCTAATAACATTTTTTTTTCTAATACCCAAACAACAAACGCCGAACTGGGAGACCCCCACCAGGGTTGGCTCTTGTTTTTGTGGGCTAATGAGGCAGCGGCTAAGCGTTTGATGCGCGCACGCATGCAGCTTTTATTCGTTATTACCAAACGCGGCGCGTTACGATTACTTTGTGAAATGATCGTGTAACTTTCTGTATTCCACAATTGTTTTTCATTCATTCATGGTCAAGAATAACATCCCGAAGTAGGTAGTCTTCGTTACTTTTCTGACGATTGCTAAATACTTTACTGGTTAATATAAATAAAAAATATTGTGATTCTGATTTTACTGGAGGATTCTCCTGCCTTCTTTCCGAATCCGAAAACGACCTCGCCAGCGAAGTCAAAGTATTCCTTGCCACCGGCCGGTGCAGAGTACCGCGGTGATACACTTAGTATATGTCTTCCCCCATAGCGACTGCCCAAGCTGAGGCCGTTCCTCCTTGCGCCCTTGAGCTAGTTGTCCCCTTTACCTTCTGGCCGAAGCGTAATTGTTCAACGCTCGCTTGTCCGCTGAAGCTGTGTACCCCGCGGTCAACAGCACAGATCATTAACACACAAAAAATTCCATTAGAGTTCCATTAAACTCAGGACTAAGGACTAGGAAATCAGCATGCACCACCAGCATAAAACAACTGAAACCGGAGGCTCAACAATGGCTCCTCCACTCTGTCATAATCTTTTGATTGTGGATCGATTCCTGATAGTACATGGACAAACGATAATGAAGATGATCGCTACACGCCGCGTTAATTTGTCGTCGCGAATAAGGCCCCAGGGCTGTCACGCCGCGATCATACCGCGATTCATCAATTTAATAAACGACCGCAGCGCCGTACCGCCGATTTTTTATATACCATTCGAATTTTTATTGATATTGATTTTTAAAACGTCGTTTGAGAAAATTTTATTGGTTTGAGTTAATTAGATGGTAGTTTAATGATATGTGAATATTTTAGAGATACATATCTGGTTGGTATAAAGCCCCTGGACTCTTGCGACACAAAATAGTATAATAATAAACTATGTATTCAACAAGCATCTCGGCGCGAGTCTATTACGATTATATAACATAACTCCGGGCTGCTATTGAAAATTGTTAGCTACAAAAATTTGCAATAATACTGTTTAAACACACAACCTTATGAGCAATAGACACTGCACCGTGCACCAATACACTGTAGCATTTTATATCTAATAGTAGATATTTAATTAAAATGCAGTTATGGATAAGTTGGTTAAATGCTTGCCGTAGCCTCGCTTACGATGTTAAGATTGTTTGATTTTTAAGTTTGATTGTTAAGATTAGATTGATAAGATTTAAGGCCATTTACGACCAATGGTTTTGATTAATTCAATACTCTGCCTTCACCTTTGGTCTTTTGAATAATTAAGTGTAGATGTTTATTGATTGTAAATTACTTCAGCCAAAAGTAAACAAGTAAGTAATTTTTGATAGATAAATAGAACTGCTAATGTTAAAAACTGTTGTTAAAAGCTTCAATTCTTATGACGTCATTAAGTACAATAATTAGTCGTCCTATCATCTCTCTGTTTTTGTCTACTTACGTATGTTCTTATTAATACACCGTTACGCCTATATTCTCCAAATGGCTGTAGTACAGATGTACGCTCCACTCCCACATTTTGATGACGATGATAGCGCCCAATGTAATAGAGGGCAAGCCTATTGCCGTTATATCAAGCACACTGCCATACTCCGAACTGATACTTCCCTATTGAAAATTTACACTTTGTCCAACCTATGATTCGGACCTAGGTCCTGCTTTGAGATTGTTCTGCGCATTTGAGTAAAGAGGCAGTCATGAAAGAAGTATCGTACAAAAGCTGTTTTATTCATAAACAATTAAATTCAAAAATCGTCAATATTCAAATCAGTAGATAAGCAAATGTGGCTATAAAACAGATAAGCTAAATTGGGTGATAGTTAACGGTACTGCACGGCCAACTAATTTGTATTGAATAGATTTTATCTAAGCAATAAGTTCACTTAAAGTAGTAGTTCTGTACTAATATTATAAAGAGGAAAGATTGTTTGCTTGTAATCGATAAACTCTGAAACTTCTGCACCCATTTTAATAATTCTTTCACTATTAGAAAGCTAAATTGTCCAGAAGTAACATAGACTCGGTAGTTGGCGTTGGTTTCGATCGGCGAAGCCATGGAAAACTGCTAGTAAATAAAAATTAAAAATCTTTTTAAAAAAAAAGCCGACTTCAAATATTTGAAGTCAGTGCCAAGTAACCGACTGCCCTAACCGGTACACATAGGTACGGTTTTTTTAAAAAAAGATTGTTATTTCACAACTTTAAGTGACAAGTGAATTATTTTGACTGCCTCGTTGGTCTGGAGGCAAAGCGCATCGCTTTGTGATCACGAGGTCCTGGGTTCAAATCCTAGGTCGGACAAATGTAGTTTTTCTAACGAAAAATTCCCAGTATGAGACCGGAGTCTGAAATTGTGCCCGGTATATGGCAATAGGTTCGCCCCCTATTACATGGGACCTAACATCGTCAGCGAAACGTGAGTGTACTCAGTACACCTCTGCCACCCCCTCTGGGGAATATAGGAGTGACGGTGTGTTTTTTTAAGTGAATTATTTATATACCTATATTATATTATTTTGCTGAGTTGTACCTACAGGATTGAAATAATAACCATAATAACGGAATCTATACATTCGTGCTGTTCGCCGTTAAGGAGTCCCCTGATATATATTCAAAGTCCAAAGAATTGAACTTTGGACTTTGAAGATTTCATTAAAATGGAACCACCTCGAAAATATACTAAACCCAACGAAAAAAGAATAATCAAAATCAGTTCATTAATAAAGACGTTATAAAAAAACACAGACGAATTGTCGAACTTTTTTGAATTCGGTTAATATTCTGATTAGGATTAACATAATACCCATAATATCTCAATCTACGCATTCGTATTGTTTGTCGTTAAAGAGTTCCCTGGTGTATCTTCCAAGTCCGAGGTCCAATACCGATGAAATTAAAATGGGACCATCTTGGAGCTATACTGAACCCAATGCAAAAAGAATCATCAAAATCGATTTATAATTGGTGGAATGATCGCGTAACATACATACAAAAAAAAACATATAGTCGAATTGAGAACCTCGTCCTTTTTAGAAGTCGGTTAAAATAAGAGAAACTTCAGGCAACTGATGGTAGTGAGGTCCTGTGTTCAAATTCTAACTTAGACAAGGGATTATGGGCGTTGTATCGAAAAATATTTCGATAGAAAATTCTCGGTAGCAGCCTGGAATTACGGCCGGTATGAGGAAACAGGCTAGGGATGGCAACAGGCTTTATTGCATTAGTAACTAATATCATCGGCGAAAAGTGGGTGAACACGGTACACCTCTGCCATCCCACTTGAGGTGTATCAAAAATATGAATTATATTTTACTGTGATGTATATTTATAAGTTGATCTTTACCACCTTTTATCAAATAATACTTCGATAAAGAGTATACATGAAGCTGAAAAGAGATAAATTCCATATTCAACACATATTATACACATAGACGTTAAACGGAAACATAACCTTCTTACAAACAAATAAGATCCATATTCATTTACCGTAACAAAATTAATTTTATAAAATAACGAACCCAATTTCCTGTAACTTGGCAACCCTTGGCTTGTTTCGAAACCAATTTCAATATTTGGGTATTCACATGTGAATTAAGACTTTATTGTGATAACATTATGGTGTATATTCGATTGCAGTATCAGGTAATGTAGTGTTTTGTGAGATATGCCCATTTGGTTTAGATTCTGTAAGTTTTGTGTGTTTCATAAAATGATTTGAAACGTTAAATCAGAATTATTTGGTTTAATATTAAATGACTTTATTGAGTCTAATAAATAAATATCATGCCTATATTTCCCACGTATAGGTGTCATATATACACCAATATATTAGACTTATCTAATAGACCTTAGTTTATTTAGGTATACGGTGCATTTACAAATTTACAGACACAACACCCAGATTGTAACAAATATTTGTGGGTCACACAAAAAATTGTCCCGTGCGGGAGTCGAACCCGCAACTACTTATTCCAGTGGGCGGACCGGCTTAAGTTCTTAACCACTGAACTTACACCCGTATCTGTAACAACGTCTACGTAGATACTCTTAGTCAAGTATATTGTTAGTACAACAATTTTATTATATTGTTGAGAAACTGTCAAAAGTAAGAAATATCAAAGGTTATACTGCTACAAGGAAATTTTGGCACGTGGATGACAATAACAGGGGCGACTTCTTTGAGCGAAGAAGTCTGCAGTCTGTGAACATGTCCTCGACCGCACCCGCCATAACATTAGATTTGATAGACCACAAATCCTCGTGAAAGAACACCGATTCCTACCAAGGATGGTTCGCGAGGCTATTGAAATTAAAAAACATCCTCATTTCAATAGATAAGATGGCTGGGTGCTTCCATCGACTTGGGATCCGGTAGTTTATATAATCAAATCCAAAACCAAGCATAACACTGCAAGACCTCAAGACACCGTGAGCTCATTCTGCGTAGATCGGACCAACAAAAATAATTAAGAAGTTTGAGGGTACCCCGGAACAACTATGACTTTTGGACGTCTAACACCTCAGTCCTTCCCGTGACCATGGGTGCTGCAAAGCACTCGAAACGTCGGGGACTTAAAAATCAAAAATAAAACGTGATAAAATCCGAAAAAAATAGTTTTATTTCATGTGTAATATTCGCGTAAATCTAAGAACTCAGTACTTTTTCTTCTACTTTCAGGAAATATTTCAATGTACGGTTACTGATTAAAAAACGAACTTGTGTAAATTTCATAGCAAACGGCAACTCTGCACTTGTCATGAAGTGACATTTCTCTTGATGACAGCGTCAGTCCCGATTTTGGCGGCGGGCCAAAAGATCCTTGTATGACTAGTTTTCTTAGTCAAGTATAGAATTTCAAACACATGAAATTACTCGGCTAAGTAAATCGAAGAGTGATGTCGTTAAATTGTTTTAATTTCCAAAACATTTTTTATTTCGAATATTAATGTGTAATGTTGGAGGAATATTAACCATTATGTATTCCTATATGTGCATGAGTGGAAGTGATAAAACGTGCCTTTTCGATTTCCCTTAAAACAGCCGTCTCAATTGGTATGTAAAGTATCCATCGCTTTACTATCCAGGGTTGGGTACCTCATCAATTTTATTATCATCGTTGTTATCAAGTTTATCGGGGAGTTGAATTAGAATCAGTATCAGAGGTTTATTTGCAAACATAGGTACATAAGTTGGTGGTTGGTAAAATTAAATAGTCCTATCTATGTTTAGCTCTACGAGCATACAAATATAGTCAGAGTAATAAAATCTATACATTTAATAAAACTGAAACATCGTCGAATCTCATTATTACATGAGAATAATTAAAACTTTTTATGTCAATGTCATTGGTCTTAACGTCATAGCAAAGAAGTAATAACGTCATAGTTATAGTATACACAAAATAAATCGGAATTATTAGTTCACCATGGTCACGATCTCATTAAATTTAGAAATTAATTTAGAAATTATCTATAAATCTATTTTATTACCTTCGTTTCCCTAACTTTAAGTAATGGCATTATGTAAACGCAATTGCCAAGAAAAAAGTTGTCATAACATTATCTAGTTCATATTATGTATATACCCCATGCTTACCCCATGATTGATGTGTTTTATGATTTGTATCTTGAAAGACATCAATTTATGAATCGTAAAGCATATGTGTTGTTTCAACAAAGCCGCGGGGAAGTTAACTACATTACAGTTATTAATGCTGTTTATTTTAACCGTCACTTACCGAATGGCGGGATTAACTGATAATTTTGAAGGAAGTTATGTGTTTTCGGGATTATGACAATAATCCACGACTAAGAGAGTGGAGGAAGCCTGAAAGATCTATATTGAAAGAACCTTTTGGAAGTCAGTACTGTCTGCCTATCCCGCAATGGATCTTCGCAAGGACTTATAGACATAGATATATCATTACACACACGTCGTCACGTCTATATTCCCCAAGCAGGAATTGCAGCCCCTTTCTGCCGACGATATTAGGTCCAATATAATAGGGCCGAGCCCATTGCCATATACCGGGCACAATTCCAGTCTTCGGACTCAAACTGGGAAATATATTATCACACTAGACCTATATCTACCTAGACAGATAGACAAAAATATAAGACTTGTAAATTGGGTCACTGAATTTAATCAAATTAAATTATCATTTTTTTTCACTCTACTTACCCAAACTACTAATTTATCACCGGATCACAACGTGGCCTCTACTCAGTGTGAGTGTGAATGACTACGCTGTTGGCCGAGGGTCCTTTACAGCTTCAGCAACCCCACTAGGGAAGAACTAAAACTTAACTTAACAATAAAAAAAAACCAGCTGAAATGAATCATAGCTAAGAACACTCTCGATCAAGTCACTTTTTAAATAAAACACAAAGTAAAACAAAATCGGTTCATTCTTTTAAAAGATACGATGCCTCATTCAGATACACACGTTAAACTATCAGTTCACACTCCTCGTTATGCGTCAGGGGTTACAAAATCCTGAAAGGTATGTTTATGTTACAAATATAGATATACTGTGTCTATAGTTTAATATGCTAGTTATGTATTATTACAATGTGTCCTCCTAGATCCATAGATCATCAAAATCAGCGCCTAACATCTGTGGTGCACGGCTATTAGTGCGCGGGAGTGGCGGAACGCGGGCTGAGCATGCGCGCCGCGCGGGGGAGCTACGAAAACACTCCGGACTTAACGCGTGACATATGGTTTGAATGGCGTTATATAGGATGTTCTACTTTTACTACTTAATTTTACTGTGAATGATTTTTTTAATTGTCTAATATCAAGTCAAATAATATCGTAGCAGTGATAGCCTTGTGGTTAGACCGTTGGACTGCAAAGTCAGGGGTCTCGGGTTTAAACCCAGGCACGCACCTCTGTCTTTTCGAAAGCATGTGCGTATTCAAAATTAACTATCACTTGATTTAACAGTGAAGGAAAACATCGCGAGGGAACCTGCATGCCTAAGAGTTTCTCAAAGGTGTGTGAAGTTCGCCAACCCGCACTGGGCCAGCGTGGTGGACTATGGCCTAAACCCTCTCAGTTTGAGACGAGACCCGTGCCCAACGGTCCCCACCGTTGGGTTCCCACAGTTCCTTAACAGGGCTATTATTATTATTGCCTAATACTAGCGTCAATACAAATGTTATACTATTAATGACAACGGACGGCTTGATCCAGTACCCACTAGATAATCGCAGGTTCGATCCCTATAAAGACAAATTTTTACGTGACCTGAAAATTTTTGTTTCAGTCTTGGTGTTTGTGTAAGAATTCATATTGGTAAAGACACCAACGTTTTACTCGATTGTAGCAAGGCTTTAAATCGGAAAATTAATATTTTATTTAAACAAACGCTCTACTACTTCTTGGTAAATAATTTTTCAGTACGTAGAAATTTCTGTTACTTGGAAACATTATTAGCGCTTTCACATAAGTAGGTAAGTTCTAAGAAATGTTATTACACAAGTTCATATAACCACGTCAAAATACCGCATGCATTAAGATTTCTTATAATATTTCTGGTATTGCATCTTTCATAGTTCTTCACGCTTAACTAAATACGCACCGTTGAATACCTTATATGTAACAACAACAGGAACTCAGACAATGTTTCCACATATAATTCGACAGAAGTATATATAATTTGAAAGAAATCTGAAAGATGGGATATGACTTGTAGAAGACAGAAAGAATAATGTTTTATTATGGACTCACAATAGGGTAACTACAATGTTATCGACATATAAAAACTAATATAACACAAAAACTGGTAATGGGAATTGAAATTTTTTAAAAACACGAACCTAATTAAAATTATGTCACGCCACCGTTTTTGCAAGGAAATAAATATGCTCATGTTCATTAAAAAAAATAACTAAATAAAAAAAAATATTACGTTGCCTCAGCACGTTAAACGTACCATCTGTGTATTGTACCACATTTTTAGCAAATAAAAATTATTATTAATACACAATTTTAATTCCCCCTGTATACATAAATCCCTAAAGAAAGCACAACTCAATAGAGTGTAGCGTTCAATCCAGAATAAACAATATGTGTAAAAAATAGAGTCTATGTTCGCTTAACTGCGGTGGCTATTAGTGAGAAGTGTCCCGCCAATTAGTGACACATCTAAACGACTCTCTTACTGTAGATTAGAGACACACGTGTCGTAGAGACGTTTGTTTATTCTATAGAAATTAAAAGAATAGGTTAGTAGTTCACTACTGAATTATAGTAATAAAAATAAACACCGTCACGCCTATATTCCCCAAGCAGGAGTGGTAGAGGTGTCCTCTGTACACGTAAGGTACACCCAATTTTCGTTGATGATGTTAGGTCCCAAATTCCTAATATGAATTGTCATTTTTTATCTATCTTTACGCCAGATCCATTGCGGAGTAGGCAGAGAGTACAGAGTTGCAACAGGTTATTTCCTTACATACCTCCCTGGCGTCCTCCACTCCGCCGGTTACGAAGACTCTTGACTTGTCTTTCAGATAAGACTCGTTCTATTTGGTCATGGTAAGATAGCCTAAGTAAGATAATAATAAAAATATTACCCCTGTTAAGAAACTGTCCTACCGTAGGGCACGGGCCTCCTCTCAAACTGAAAGGGTTTACGCCATAGCCCACCACGCTGGCCCAGTACGGGTTGGGAAACTTCACACACCTTAAAGAAACTCTCAGGCATGCAGGTTTCCTTACAACGTTTTCCTGCACCGTTAAAGCAAGTGATATTGAATTTGTCAGACGCACATGCTTTCAAAAAGACAGAGGTGCGGGCCTGGGTTTGAACCCGAGACATCTGAGTTTGCAGTCCAACGGTCTAACCACTAGGCTATCACTGCTAGGGAAGATAGTAGTTTTAATTATTTAATAAATTCCTATTTGTACCCTATACTCCCCTGGGTCCTTTTCATAAAACTGATAATGACAGGCTTTAAGTGTGTGTGTGAGTGATGTACGCTGTTGGCCGCGAGGCCTTTACAGCTTCACCGGACTTAAGGGCGAGCGTGCAACCACTACGCTCGAGCCAGAAGGGCAAGGGGCGACATACTCGTGGGCGCCTTGAAGAGACGCCCTCGGTTGGGGCAGTCGCTGTGGGGGGACGGGGAGCACTACTAAGTGCACCGGTCAACCGCCGGCTAAGGGAGGGGATCTACGACTACGTCGTCGTCGCCTGTATTCTGAGCGGAAAGAATGGATGACAAAGCATCGGGGGTATCGGAGAGAACTTGTCGCGGCCGGCGGAAGGGGTCAGGAGGGATCGAGGTCGGCGGCGGCTACGATTAACGGATTCGCATGGGTAGATGCGTTCGCGAAGTGTCGTGTTGTCGCCTTTTTAATATAGGCGCGAATAGGTTCGAGACCTAGATCGGAGTGGAGATCGACATTCCCTACGAACCAGGGGGCTCCTACGGCTTTACGGAGGAAGCGGTTTTGAACCACTTGGAGTTTATCGATGTGAAAGGGGGCCGAATGCCCGAACACAACACACGCATAAGTCATGATGGGTCGAACGCAAGTTTTGTAAAGCTTTAGGTGGCAATGTTATGTATGACAAATATTTCAACAATAAGTCAATATACAAAACTGATTTAAAACACCAACAACGCCTATCACGACAATTTTGTCATTTTCTGACAAACATGCCACATTATCAGCTTTAATAAATATATCTCTATTCACACATTCTTTTCTCCATAATCAGTGCAAAAAATCACTTAACCAAAAACGACATGGCTACCGCATTTTTTTGAGTTTATTTTTTTCGTCCGTTTTTGCTTTGGCATCTCGTTAACGAAAACATTTGGGGATAATAGACTTCCTATCCGGCCTCGGGGGATCATAATGACTTGCCGTGATGAAGGCCGGCAGAGCAAATTAATTAGCATTTCGGATCGTATAAATAGTTGCTTTTATTGCGCAAAAAATTTTGGGTAACACTGGAAGTTTTAGTTTAGCATTTGAGATTGTTTTTTTTCTTAGTGAATATACTTGTATAGTATTCTTTTTTGTATTTTTTATGATTTAATATGTAAAAATAGTAGACTTTCAAAAATAAATAAACTACTTACTATATACAATACTCTAAATAATATATCTATCTATCTATATCATCACGCCAGATCCCTTGCGGGGTAGATAGAGAGTACAGAGTTCCAACAGGGTCTTTCCTTACATACACCTCTCTGGCTTCCACCACTCTCATAGTCGCCGGTTACTGAACCTCTTGACTTGCCCTTCAGATAAGACACGGTCAATTTGGTCATGGTAAGATAGTCGAGGTCTCGCCAGTACCTACATCCCTCCACTTTCGCATTGTATTCTATATTCCCTTATATCCGACATTCTATATTCCCGAACCAACGGAGCATACTCTTTCTCATCTTTACATCGATACTATCTTTCATACCTACAAGCTTTGTTACTACGCTGTTGCGAATACGGTCGATCAGCTTCATTCCGCACATCTTCCGCAGAGCTTCGCAAATTTGTATTTGTGCTCGTAAAAGTAGTATTCGTGCTATCACTCTTTTTTTCTACATACTATTATATGCACCTCTCTCCTCAACCAATAACTGTCGATCCTCAATCATCTATTAATACCTCACGCAACACAATGTCCCCACACCTATCCCACTTATGCTCGGTGGCACCGAAGCCATGGTGCCATGGTTTTAATTAGTGCCGCCATATGTGACAGCTCACGTCGCGGGGGACAGCCCCCGCCCCCGCCCCGGACCCATCCATCTGCCACCTTGGTGATAGTATAATTATCTTAGAACGTTTAACTGTGGTGTGAGTTACAAGCTTTCGCGGTTTAAAAGGCTTGGTGAAATAATTTATTTTTAAGATTTTATTATAGTGTTAAGCCTTATGTAATAGGGTATATGTGTGCGACCGCGGTGTTCTTACCGATCACCAAGGTTAAGCAGCGTTCGACTCGATCGGCCTGAGATGGGTGACCGTTAGTGGCATTTTCATATTCGAGCATCTCCGTGCTTCGGAAGGCACGTTAAGCCGTTGGTCCCGGTTACCACTTAATTTGGTAGTCGTTAAGCCGAGTTGGAAACCTTAAAGGCGGCTTGATAAGTTCCAACAGCAGGTAACCACAAACCTGCCTCCACGAATCCGCACTGGGTCCGCGTGGTGGAGTATGACCTAATCTCTCTCACCTCGATTTGTGAGACAAGGCCTTTGCCCAGCAGTGGGCACAATAGGCTGATATTATTATTATTATATTATTATTAATAGGGGGCGAGCCTATTGCCATATACCGGGCACAACTCCAGACTTCGGAGTCGTACTGGCAATTTACCTGGGAAATATATTATCACACTAGACCTGTCTACCTAGAGATAGAAAATAATAAAACACCATCACGCCTATATTTCACAAGCGGGGGTGGCAGAAGTGTACTGAGTACACCCACTCTTCCCCGACGATGTTAGGCCCCATGTAAAAGGGGGCGAGCACAATATACCGGGCACAATTTCAGACTCCAGACTCATACTGGGAATTTTTTGTTAGAAAAGCTCTATTTGTTCGACCTAGGATTTAAACCCAGGACCTCTTGATTACGAATCGATGCGCTTTGCTAGACCTACGAGACAGTCAGAGTTTTTCGGATTTTATCGCGGTTTATATTTGATTTTTAAGTAGACTTGGTAAAGTTCTGTTTGGTCTTCGGATTGTTTTAAATAATAACCTGGAATATGTACAAGTAATGTATGTTGCCCAGCAGTTGGACAATGTAGGCTAAGAAAAATAAATAACGTGGATAACTTATTGCGAACAGCACCAACCCGGTCGTCGTGGTGATCTTTGGTGGTGATGGCCTTTGCCTTCAGTAGACGTCTTTCAAATGATGATGATGAATAACTTGGTATTATTTTGTCACTACATAATGTACTACTAACTAAGGTTAAGGTTTCGCCACATAGCCGACGCAGTGCGACGCGAGCGCTACGGTGGCGTGGCTTGGGGAGTTGTAATGTTCTGAAATGTACGGGAGACAGACTCGGCGCGAGGGCAAACGTTACGAGCGAATATAGCCAAGCGCGTGCGTCACGATTCCGTCGCGCTCCGTCGGTTATTTAACCAAATCTGTATAAAATTGTCTTGTGTGAATTACATTGGTGGTGCCATATATAATTTTTAAAATTTAGTTGGTAAGGTTTTATAATAATTTTCTTGTCTACATAACAGGTTTAGGCAGTGTCTAGAGTATTCTTATATTCAATTGTCACTGGTAGACGAAAAACATCAAATAATTAATTGTATATTTAGGCAGGTCTATACATTCGATTGTATTGTCTAACTTCTTGTGAATAATTTTTCCGGATAATAGTTCACGTTTCCATATATTAAGTAGTCCTTAAACTTAAATTAAGGTTAATCGTAACGTTCTTGAATAATACTATTAATAAATTAAGTGATAGGATAAAAATAAATTATAATGTCGATGACTGAATTAAAAGTAATTATTTCATACGGTTCAATATATTACATAAAAAATAAACAGAGTAAAACAAAGCCTGTACCCGCTTTCGCGCCTCCTTTACCCCACACATCACTAAATGAAAAATAACGCGACAACGTGTGGGCTAAAGTTGAAATCGTTTAATTTGGCCGGAGATTTCGTGGAACGAGCGGCGCGGGCGCAGCGGCGCGCGCGCAGCGATCCATTAAGTGATTTGTACGCTAATGATTGCTTAATTGATGAAAGGACTTCGAGAAATGCTTTTATATTGATAATGATCTTTTTTCGGTGTTTTAAGAAAGTATACTTTGACTTTGTTTGAGTTAGTGATCTATACTTGTGTAGGTTTGGAAGTCTTTATTCTTTCGTTTTATTCTATTATTTTTAGTCTAGTTTTTATCTATAAATAGATTTTTATGTTTAAGTTACATAGTCGGTTGGTATACGAGATTTAATATGTTTTTCTTTCTTTCTTTTATTTCTAATACTAAAAAAATCGTCACTATTATTTTAATAGTGACCAATGTTCACTTTAATAATGCAAATCAAGATTACAATGCCGTTTAATTTTCTTTTTTTTTACTTTTCTTTTCGGTCTAATTTTTCATTATCACTTTTCTTTGAAAAGGTAATAAGTGTCGAACTAAGCACTTAGAAAAATACTGAAGCATCGGCAATTTCATGCTTCTATCGATCGACGCTTCGCGGTTTATCGACTTTCTGCGTCCCATTAAGATTGCTCCGTTACTATGACGCGAATTGAATCAATCAAACTTCCGAAAAGCGTAGTGTTCCTAAAAGTATTGTGTGCTGTTTCTGTTTTGGTTACCTAACAATCTCTATAAAAAACAAGACAACAGGTATGGGTTAATGTCTTAAGTCATCTGGTCGTAAAAACAATAATCTTTCAATTCATAAGACAGACTGTGGCGACCTCAGATATACGAGGGAGTTCAGGCGGAAACTTGATGAATGATGTTATCAATATGATTTAATTTCCAAAACTTATGTTATTTCGAACGTGTAACATTGATAGGATATTAACCAGTATAATTTAGACTAAAAACTTACCTGAGTTTCGGTAACATTCAGCAATTTGGCCATATCAGCTCTCTCCCCTGAAGACAGGTATTTCTTCACCTCAAACAGCTTCTCCAGTTCGAAGATCTGGCGACCCGTGAAGGTGGTCCGGGCCTTCTTCCGCCGTCCAACTCCTGACTCCTCACCTTCCTCGCTGGTGAGGGAACCTTCACCCCCCAGAGGAGAGCGTACGTCATCCGTGGATTTCTTGCGCTTGATCAGCTTTGATGGATCTGAGAATGGTAAATTCAATTATACAAAAGCTCTAAAGTCTATTAGGTCAAGCCAGGGGTTACCACTACCCCCGTAACAAAACAATTTAAATCCTATTTCGCCGTGAAAATGGAACAGAGATATCGAGTACTTATATCCACATCTATTACTTATAGAAAAGTAAGCTTTGTTAAGGGAATGAGGGCACGCGCCCAGGTCCATGGTAGACGGTTAAAAACCTCGGTGCATAATTTTATGCGTTTTCAGGAACTGGGTAGGTACAATTATCACTTTAAGATTCTGAATGAAAATATAGAAATTTGTATGTTGTAGTTATTGTCTCAATTACTACCAAATTACAACAACGCCTACACCACTCAAAGGTATGTGAACCAACAACAACACAACATCCTTACATAAACCTCCAAGTCACCAAGCACAATTTTCAGGATGATTAAAAAATTTGGTATTGCATAACGTGGAACTACTTACATTAATCAACGCTACTCAAAAGTATGTTTACCACCTACAACGAAGCATTCCAATATAAACTTAATTTACAAAACTATAAAGCACAATTTTCTTCACTAGTCAGAAATCATTTGGTTTATTCTTGCATAATATGGAAGACCTACAATAATCAAAACCAACAACAATGAAGCACCCGAATATAAACTTTCGACTTCAAGAAATAAAGTACAATTTACGGAACTCTTCAGAAAGTGTTTGATATGTTTTTGTATAATGTTGAACTAAAGCCGCCAATTATCGTGGTGAGCACTAAATCTCCGTCTCGCAGACATTCAGTGCTCATTGTAAATCCTTCACGAGGAACACAACCGATTGTGCAACTGGTTGATATACAAGACTTTTACTATCTTGCGGAAGAATTGCGCAGTAGCATACAGAATACCATTAAACGATCATTTCACAAAGTTATCGTAACACACTGATTTACGTGTTCAAGTGGCCATAGCAAATAAGGGGCCCTGATGTTCCCCTATAATTCGAAAGCAGAAAAATATTTCATTCTAGTGCTAATTTTTGAAGTATAACCTGCGAGCGTGTTTGAGACGAACTATGAGAGTGGAAGAAGCCAAAGATGTCTGTAAGAAAAGAACCTGTTGGAACTCTGTGTTCTGCCTTCTCTGGAATCTTCTCTTCTCTGGATCTGGCGTGATAATATAGATAGGTAGACTTAAGAAGAATAAAATTCAAACACATGTCTTCTTACTTTCCATAAAATAAATAAAAATGTAAATATTTTCATGCCTGTATTCCCCAAGCGGGGGTGACAGAGGTGTACTGTATACACCCGCATATCGCCTACGGCATTAGATCCCAATATAATAATAGGTAATTTTGCCGAGTACAGAGCCAGTACGCCATGGTACTTTTTGTGTGTGTGTGAATGATACGAGCGAGCAACAACTACGCTACCGGGTGCTTGCCGCAAGTTAACACGTTCGAGTACTTACTCGAACGTGTTAACACATGAAGGCATATTTTTCAAATAAAGCTTAGTACTTACTAAGCTTTATTTGAAAAATATACCTTCGTGTGCACTGAGGTACTGTTTAAATAACTCGAGAAACAAGATTTTGTATCTACTAGTTACTGCCCGCGACTTCTTCCGCGTGTTTTTTGCCGGTATAAAGGTTTCCTGTGTTAATCCAGGTAATAAACTATCTGTGTGCCAAATTTCATTAAAATCCGTTCAGCCGTTTTTGCGTGATTGAGTAACAAACATGTAAACATACAAACTTCACATTTATAATATTATTATAGAAGAACTGTAACCAAGTTATGCACCATTTTTTGTTTGAAGTATTTTCTCAAGTAGACGTGGTAAAAGTGTCTCTCTGTTCAGATCCAATCATTTGTATCTGAAACAGTGCAAAGATTCGAATCTCAATATGCCTCATTTGGAACATCACGTCACGTTTTCGTTCTTTCTGTGAGACGGCAAGTTTAGTGAATGTAAGATCGAGATTCAGTTTCAGATTGGAATGAACAATGAAGCATTTCGTTTGTTCTGTAAATTTGTATACTGAATGGTTAATGTAAAATCATGATCGAGATACAAATGAGACATTTTTTTTTGTACAACTGTTTCGAATCTTGTAGTTCGCGTTTATGTTTTATATCACTGTATCATATTAGTAAAGATCGACAAATGTCTATTCCTTCTATTCTTAACTGAATAAAATACTCATACCTCAATTAGTATCGATCGATTTGATTCTCTATTCCGGGCAATGAATAGTGAGTGTATAAAGCCGATGACGTCACAGAATGTTAAATATGGCAGTTAATAACCCAATATAGACAGTGAAGCACAGCTGGGGGCCGATGAGTGACAGTGACTGGTGCAAGCGCAGCCGAGCCAACTATTTTAATAGCCACCAGTACTGGCCGATTGATTGCCTGCTGCTGGACAACTATAACGACCACTAATCATATTTACCGAGACTAATATAAGGACTATTAATTATATAATATTAGCCCTGTTAAGAAACTATCCCACCGTTGGGCACGGGTCTCCTCTCAAACTAAGAGGATTTAGGCCATAGTCCATCACGCTGGCCCAGTGTGGGTTGGCGAACTTCACATACCTTCGAAAAACACTCAGGCATGCAGATTTCCTCACGATCCTTTCGAAAGGACAAAGGTGCGTGCCTGGGTTTCAACCAAAGACCTCTGACTTTGCAATCCAACGGTCTCACTACTAGGCTATCACTATTAATAATACAACATCGATAAAGTATACCCTGCAAGAGATCTGGCGTAATGATATAGATAGATAGATAAAAAAAGATAAAATATACAGGCCTCTATTTCCCAAGCGGGGAAGACAAAGGCGTACTATGCACACCCACTTATTTACAATAATATTAGATCGAATGTAATATAAAGCAAGCTATTGGTATCACACTAAGCACAAATCCAGGTGCAGGAGTAATTATTCGAAAAAATAAAAATTATATTATTGAATAGCATTGTTAAAGCCGTCGACCCGAAAGACCTGGATCTGAATAATGGCAGCAGGTTCGCTCCCCATTTCATTGTGACCTAACATCAGCGGCGATATGTGCGTGGGCCATTGGGACATACATACACCTCTACCACCTCCGCTTAGAGTATATAGACGGGAAGTTATTATATTTATCTTTTTTCATGTACATGAACGAGACTGACCTTTACGTTAAAATAAATAACTAACATTTTCTTTCCCGTCTCTCTATCTATCTTTATCATCTCTCGAAATCCCTTTGCAGGGTTGGTAGAGAGTACAGAGTTCCAACAGACCTCTTGTTTCCTCACAGACCTATCTCGCTTCACTCTCATAGGGCGTCTCATTAGCTCGCCAGTTACAGAGACTCTTGACTTGCCCTTCAAATAAGACACGATCTATTTGTCGGTTACACACTTGACTATGTAATTATCTTCAAAATGTTAATATTCTAGACCCAGAAGGAGACACGTGGGTGACAATCTATTTCGTTTCCAGAACCATTTATCTGCGCAATAAGAATATCAATAATGCTATGATTATGACAGTAAACGATGCGAGGGTTGCCAAAGTGGTTCGTTTTGGAGCCAAATATTTTAATTGCAAGAGCAATATACACTGCGTCATTTAGCATATAATTAGATAACCTGTAGTGTCCCACTACTGGATAAAGGCTTTGTCTTAACCTGGTTTATACACTGCTATTTACGCCACTTCCCGCCGAAAGCAATGAGCAATACCGTGGCAGCGTCGACTGTTCACATACTCCCTTCGCACTTCATGCATCGCTCTGTGTTTCTCTTAAGTTTGTGAAAACTTCCAACATCCGATTTCTTTTCCCAGAAATGATATTGTTTTTATAAAGATATCCCCAAGCCATTTTTATACTAGTTGACCTGATGACCTCTCATGTTTTTTTTGTATTTCATATATTTCTTTGGATTTGAACCTTAGTTTTTTTCAATCATAATTTTGCGCGATAATTGCAAGAAGATTTCCAAAGCGACCACACATACACATACAATTTCATTGGTAATTAAGGTATAAAAGTGCTTATAAAAGGGGTAAAAACCTTTAAATTTGAAAATTTGGTTTTCGTTTTGAATATATGAAGCAATTCTCTAATTGGGTTGTCTGAGGTCTTGCGTTTATTATGTTACACCTTGTATACATTGGGTGTTACATAATAATACATGTTGCTGGAACTTTTTAAGATGCCTGTAAGGCATCCAATTGGCTTAACGACCACCTTATTAAGTAAAGGCAAAGGTCTTCTCTAACAAAGAGATTTGGTCATAGGCAATCACGCGGACCCAGTGCAAATTAGTGGAGGCAGGTCTGTGGCCACCTGCAGTTGGAACTTATGAAGCCGCCTATAAGGTATCCATCTCGGCTTAACTACTACATTTAGGAGCCTCCGGGACCTATGGCTTAACATATCTTCCGAAGCACACTGCCACTGACAGAGGTGTATTTTGTTAGCATGACAGACGTCTTAGTCCAGTGGTTAAGCTTAAGCTGCTTTGCCCACTGGATCGAGTAGTCGATGGTTCGATCCCGTATGGAATAAATCTTTGTGTGATCCACAAATATTTGTTTAGGTCGATGTTTGTGGATCTGAATTTCTTGTTTGTAAATGATTTTAAAAAAATTAAAGACCTATATTTCGCCGACGATGTAAGCTCCCAAAGTTAAAGGGGCTCCCACTGCTTTCAAACCAAACACAATTCCAGATACCGGACCGATAATAACAAGTTTCCGATAAAAAAAAAAACAATAATACGTCGTCAACTTTTCTCACTTTTAAAGGGGAGAATTATTTGGAAAATTCCTGGTCCTCTAGAAGACTGGACCTCTCGATATCATAATCGTCAACAGCACCATGCCCTACTAAACAAGGCGCATAAAAACAGGATTTTCTGTGTACAAACATACCACATCTAAACCGAAATATCAAACTATGAATTGCATCTATACGATAGATAGAACCTCATCCCGCCAAATGGCTTACATTCAGACCAAACGATACTAAATGTTTATCTTCTAATACAAATAGTTTAATATCATATCAAGACAAGCTATAAATGATCTAATGACGCGTACATTCACGCTCCTAAAATAGCGTACAGGCAGAAAGCGATAAATCGGTGAATTAACTGTACCAACATTGTACTCCCGATATTTCCGTCGGCAAGTCGCGTCGCTTTGGATTAGTGTGGAGAAATAATTTAGATTATATTATTTACTTATTATATTGTGCCAATTTATGAGCAATTCTGTGAGAAATATAAAGGTTGGTACAGACCAGTTTACGCCACCAATCTGCAATGGATGCGCATGTAGTATGACTTATTATCATCTCACTTTCTGTGAAAGCCTTTAATTTAGCATCAGTACAGTATAGGCTAACAATACAAGCTGCCGGTGGTAGATATAAAAATGTAATAATTATGACGTTTGTAAGTGTTTTTCTATTAGACTATAGGCCATATTGTCTTTTCCAAAAAAAATTTATTACAAATTGGCCGTCCCACCTCAGGGAATCAGTGTCTAAGGCGAGAGCTGCGGCTGAGAAAGCAGATCTGGGCAAGCGGCACAAATATGTATCTATTAGTAAAGATTACGTTTTTGTTTTTGTTTGCGGCGGAGACACTATGCCCATGGAGTACTAGAGCAAATATTTTTGTAAAAAATATAACACCCAGATTAATTACCTCCACAGGTGATTAGAGGGCTGGCTTTCTTTTCGCTCAGAAAATTAGCATGGCTATTCAGCGAGGGAGTGCAGCCAGCGCTTTTGCCACCATACCACGCGGACTAGACTTAGATTTGTAATATTATTATGTAAATATATAATAAACTGTAATTTTGTATATCCTATATGTAAATAACAAACATACTCATAATTAAAAAAAAATATTTGTACTTAATGGTTTTTTCACTTTGAGTGTAGATAGCCCGACATAGCCCTTAAGATTAGCAAGCTGAAGTGGCAATGGGCGGGCCACATAGCGCGTAGATCGGACGGGCGTTGGGGCAGAAAGATTCTAGAGTGGCGACCACGTATTGGCAAGCGCAGCGTGGGACGACCGCCTGCCAGATGGACCGACGATCTTGTGAAAATCGCAGGAAGTCGTTGGATGCAGGTGGCATCGGACCGGTTACGCTGGAAAGCGATTGGGGAGGCCTATGTTCAACAGTGGACAAGTATGGGCTGAGATGATGATGATGATGATGAGTGTAGATATTTATTTTATTTTATTCAACAGATATAGAAACAGAAAACAGATTGTAATAGCTTACATACCCTAGTAATTATAAAACTGTCATCTACTTCTATCTGTACACATCATTCTGTATATCTCTATATAAGATTGTTTCTAGTGATTTGGACGACACACGCAATCAAAACACAATTGAGTTTCTCTGTAAGAAAAGATTTATTGTTAACTTTTTACGTTACACATTTGATGCACTTAATTCAAAATATTTACTAACAAAACTTTATCTGTAAGAAAAGAAACGACATTTAATGTTATTAATCACAATGTCGATTCCTAAATCACAGCTACCGTATTATTAACCTTCTATAAAATAAAATTATTTTCAATTAGTTGTCTTTTCACAACGGCTAGATGCTTTATAGGCTATATAATTCGACCACAGATGATAAAATAAATATACTACTACGATGAAGCTTGATGCGCGGGAATATATAAATTAAAGATAAATATATTATTCTTTACATCTATATCATCAAGCCAAATCCCAATCAAATGATCACACTATGTTTTATATTTATCTCTCTATATATATCTTTGTGTGTGTGTGTGAATGATCTACGCTGTTGGCTGCGGGGCCTTTACAGCTTCACCGGACAAGAGGGCGAGCGTGCAACCACTACCCTCGAGCCAGAAGGGCAAGGGGGCAACTAGCTCAAGGGCGCCTCAAGTAGTAACGGCCTCGGCTTGGGCAGTCGCTATGGGGGATATACTAGGTAGGATAAACTATAAATATACTAGGGGTCTCGCCGTGGTACTCTGCACCGGCCGGGGGACAAGGGATACTTCGACCTCGCCGGCGAGGTCGGTGTCTGATCCTGTGTGCGGTATCTGTATTCAAAAGAAGGGATGTAAGGCATCGGGAGGGTCGGTGAGAACATTCTGCGGTAGCGGCTGATAGGAGCGGAGTTAGGTTTGTAATCATATTGCGGCTATACTATATATCAATAAATTGCGGCTACGGTTAACGGATTCCTATGATTGGACGCGTTCCCAAAATATCGGCTTATCGCCTTTTTAATAAAGGCGCGAATAGGTTCGAGGCCGAGATCGGAGCTATCTATATCATTACGCCAGATTTCTTACGAAATAAGTGAGGAGTAGATATTTTACACATTCACACAAATTCCACAATAAACCCGAGTAAATCCAAATTAGGCATAAAAAGACGGCTTTCTCTAAAGTCATATTAATTTGTGGATCTTCGCCATTGACTTGATCCAATGGGCCACTCACTGGATCGAGTAGTCGCGGGTTCGATTCATGTACCGGACAGATCAGTGTGAACCATAAATATTTATTTGTGCCTTGGTGATAATTTATGTGAATTTTGTATTTGTAATCGCACCCACGACATAGGAAAAATTTCTAGTGTGGATATTTTTTTTATATAAGAAAAATTATATTGACTTCTGTCTCATCCATCAGGTGAGACTGAGGTCAATCAGTGCCAAGTCCTCAAAAAAATCACAATAAGGTTAGGAAAGTAGTATAATATTCCGAATCTCTTTGATCACCGGGTCTAGGATCTCCTGTGAGATGAGTAAGGAACACGACATCTAAGCAAAGCAATCCCTTTATATCACAAAATCCTGTAAAGTACATTACAACTGCAAGCACGTGAAAATATCATGAAATATAAAATAAATTGAAATGCACATCGTAATTCAACGCTGAACATCCTGAAACTGAAAATTGAAACTCAAATCCGTCGCATATTTCAGTACTCGTAAACTTTCTGTTTAATAATGCTCAGTTGAAGTTGTAGGTAACATGTATGTATAATTTAAGCGAACTATCTATATTATGAAGCGCTCGTTGCGCGGTGTTCATTGCGATCACAAAGGTTAAGCAGCGCTCGGCTCGGTTGGTTTGAGATGGGTGACCGCTTGTGGCATTATCATATTTGAGCGTGTTTTAGAACGGTCGTTAAGCCGTTGGTCCTGGTTACTACTTAATGTGGCAGTCGTAACATTATTTCCGAGAAAAAAACTTTTTAAAAAAGGGAATCCGACTTCAAATGGCAAAACAAAAAAATATTTGAAGTCGGTGCCAAGTAACCGACTGCACCAACCAGCACCGACTTCTAATATTTATTTTTTGCTTTTTTTAAAAAGCTTTTTATTTTACATTTTTTAGTGATAAGTGAATTTATTATTATTATTTATATACCTCCTTTATATTACTCTACTTATTTATACAGTAAGGTACCTACAAGATTGATATAAAACTCATAATTATTTTAATTTTCACATTCACGCTATTTGCCGTATAGGAAACCCCTGGTGTATCTTCAAAGCCCATTGTCCAATACCAATAAAATTTAAATTCGACCATCACGGAGCTATACTGAACCTAATACAAACAGAATCATCAAAATCAGTTTATAAGCAAATAAGTTATAAAAAAACAGACGAATTATGAACCTCCTCCCTTTTTTGAAGTCGATTAACATTCTGCTTAATTCTATAGTAGGGTACCTATAGGATTGACGGAACACCCATATTGTCTCAATTTGCACATTCCTATTGTTTGTCTTTAAGGAGTTCCCTGGTGTATCTTCCAAGTCCAAGGTCCAATACCAATGAAATTAAAATGGGACCACCTTGGAGCTATACTGAACCCAATGCAAAAAGAATCATTGAAATCGGTCCACAACTGAAGGAAATATCGGTGGACATACATAAAAAAAAGCATACATACAACCGAACATAGAACCTCCTCCTTTTTGAAGTCGGTTAAAATGCTCTGCAATCGTAGCACGCGCATTTCTCCGCAGGCATTAAGGCGGTGACACGTAGTATAGTCGTTTTGTTTATCCTACTATTATTCTAAATGTGTGTTTGTACGTTTGGGTGTTTGTTACTCAATCACGTAAAAACAGCGAATGGATTTGGATGAATATCAGCGGACAAATAGTTTATTACCTGGATTAACAAATAGGATACTTTTTATCCCGGAAAAATGTTAGTTTCCTGTTTAAAATTAACGCGAACTTAGTCGCAGACAGAAGCTAGTTCTATAATAAACTGATGATTCATGATAGTAGGCACCCTTCATGCCAATTTTTCCTGAAGAGTGGTGCATTACATGGCCACATTTTGCAAATGTATTTTTAGAGTCGTAGGGACTGACGAGGTGATTGTCGTCATATTTGTCGTCGTCATAATCTAATGCAAACACATTGTCACATAGCACTTGGAACTCTACCTACCCCGAGCTTAATAAATCAGGTATTATATTAATGGCAACCATAAAAACCAATTAGCAAGATATATCCACCGCCATAAAGTATGTATCTCGTATAAATTGCACAATAAGTATTATGATTGATATCGCGAGTGTGTGCGCACGAGTGGCCACCCACACACGCGCATGTGTCGTGTGAGAGGAGATCGTAGATCGTCGCACGCGCATTCAATTACTCATAAGTAGTTAAGGGCAGGAACATGTTGCTTGAGAAGCACCGGAGAGAAAATTTATTTGGAAATCTTGTTTTATTTTGACAAGTCGCAAAATTGACATACTAAGCTTTTGACTGGATATAGCCAGTCAATTGAAATGAGTCAGCGCAATTATTAGAAAACATTTTAGGATATTGATTGAATCTGTTTGTTTTTTGTTATTCATAGCCTTAGTTTTGTAGGACAAATGTGGACAGCCCGAAATCGGAAACATATGAAGGCAAAAAGTAGGACCCTTTTGTAAAGAAATAAGACATATAAACTGCTAGTAAAAGAATTCAGACAATTCTAGAATGGTATCCGGTATAATGAAAATAGCTTAAGGAGCTTCGGAAGTTATTTAACACTGTCCTCTACACTGGGAGAACTCCGCAGGCATGGAACAGAAGCGTGGTCGTCCTGTTTTTCAAAAAGGGTGACAAAACCCTTTTGAAAAACTATCGACCCATATCGCTTCTGAGCCATGTATACAAGCTGTTTTCAAGGGTCATCACAAACCGTCTTGCGCGAAAGCTCGACGAGTTTCAACCCCCGGAGCAGGCCGGGTTTCGAAGTGGTTACGGCACCATAGACCACATCCACACAGTGCGGCCGATTATACAGAAGACTGCAGAGTATAATCTGCCCCTATGTCTAGCCTTCGTGGACTATGAGAAGGCCTTTGACACTGTCGAGACCTGGTCAGTTCTGGACTCCTTGCAACGATGCCAAGTTGATTGGCGATACATCGAGGTGATGAGATGCCTTTTTGAAGCTGCAACGATGACCGTCCAAGTACAGAACCAGCGGACTGAACATATCCACCTGCGCCGCGGAGTGCGCCAAGGTGATGTCATATCACCAAAACTGTTCACCAATGTACTGGAGGATATGTTCAAGACGCTGGACTGGAAAGGTCGCGGCATCAATATAAATGGCGTATACATCTCTCACCTGCGATTTGCAGACGACATCGTCATCATGGCTGAAACGTTGCAAGACCTACAACAGATGCTGGACAGCCTTGCGAATTCGTCTCAGCGAATCGGTCTCCGGATGAACTTAGATAAAACTAAAGTTATGATCAACAAGCATGTTGACCCGGGACCGATCGCCGTAAACGGAGCCCCCCTCGAAGTTGTTTCTGAGTACGTATACCTAGGGCAGGTGCTCCAACTGGGTAAAAACAACTTCGACAAGGAAGTTAAGAGACGGATACAGCTGGGCTGGGCAGCATTTGGGAAACTCCGTCGAGTCTTCTTATCGCCCATACCCCAATGCTTAAAAACGAAAGTTTTTAATCAGTGCGTCCTACCTGTAATGACATACGGAGCCGAAACGTGGCCACTCACTGTGCGGCTTGTCCACCAGTTCAAGGTCGCTCAACGAGCTATGGAAAGAGCTATGCTCGGAGTTTCTCTTAGGGATCGAATCCGGAACGAAGTTATTCGTCAGAGAACCAAGGTTACCGACATAGCTCAGCGAATTAGCAAGCTGAAGTGGCAGTGGGCAGGTCACATATGCCGCAGAACCGATGGCCGTTGGGGCAGACTGGTTCTTGAGTGGAGACCGCGTGTCGGCAAACGTAGTGTAGGGCGCCCTGTAGCTAGGTGGGGCGACGATATTCGTAAGGCAGCGGGCAGGGATTGGAGAAGGAGAGCTGAAGATCGAGCTCAGTGGCGTGCCATGGGAGAGGCCTACGTCCAGCAGTGGACTGACACGGGCTGATGATGATGATGATGATAATGAAAATAGGCTGTCGTCGGGAATATGTAGTGTATACAATACACCTCCGCTACTACCGCTTGGGGAATATAAACGTGGCGGTGTTTTATTTTTTAGATGCCTTCGTGTCAGTATTGCGAGTTTCTCGCTCCCCGCTCCTCTTATCACAAAACCTCCTCTATCGAACAATACATGCGCTGACGCATCAAAATCGCGCATTTGCTGCGGTCCCACCGTGGAAGCAAACCACTACCAGGAACCGTATTGTTTTCACTCGTCGCCACCGAACCATTGTGCTCTTATCATTAATTTGTAACCGGGCCGGCTAATGGGACAATTAAACGATTGTTTTAATGAAGACTTTATTTTGTAAGTTACCAATGACCCGTGTTGTTGCCGGAAGTCGCTTATTTATTGGATAAACTAAATATCGCCATTGATTATTTCTGTAAACATTCGTTTCTTTTTCCGTCCCTTTTTTAAAGTAGATTAAAACTTGGTTATAGAATATATTGTGTCGTAGTTATGTTTTATATAAAATCCCAAACCGAAACAAACACGTATGGATCGCAAATATATTGGTTTCAGAGGGATCGTACCTGCGGCTTATTTCAATTTAAGACTACTCAATCCAATAAGTAGAGCGGTACACGCTTTAACCCTTAGACCAAGCTGTTGTTATAGGCAAACTTACTTATTTCAAAACACACCGACACGCCTACAATCTTCAGGCGGGGGTGACAGAGGTATACTGAGTACACCCACTTTTCGCCGACGATTCTAGGTCCCATGTAATAGGGGGCGAGCCTATTACCATATACCGGTCACAATTCCAGACGCCGGACTCATACTGGGAAGTTTTTCCGACCTAGCATTTGAAACCAGGACCTCGTGATCGCAAAACGATGCGCTTTGCCACTAGACCAACGAGGCAGTCATAACTAACCAATAAAATAAATCACCTTCTTTTCTTTAGTTAAGAATATTTCATTAACTCACATACACAATACTTTATACTCATAGCGACATGACTTTAAAAAATTATAAATAATCAAATCATATTATGGCTCACCGCAATTCACTGGGTCTACATGGCAGAGCATTATCAATACCAGAGATGGGCAAAGTGTGATTACACTTTGCCCATCTCTGGTATAGATTAATGATTAACCACCCCCGCTTGGGGAATATAGCCGTGATGGTGTATTAATGATTAACGATTACCATTACATTTTATAATCTTCAACGGTTAAGATTACACTTGTAATCTTGAATCATGATTGCATATTACAAAATTCAATTGTAATCTTTAATATGATTACATTTTACTCATCCCTGCTCAATACTCTCTCCCTCAAAAGAGAAGGCATTTCACAGCAGCGGAATAGTAAAACGTGGTCCCTACAGTCTCGACTGTACATACCTTGGATCGAATCTACGGTATTCGAACGTATGCAAACTATCACCCATTACAACATCCTTCACTCAATCTAACAGTTAAACCACAAGTATAAAAACGTCAAATAAAACTGTCCAATAAAGACAGAGACGAACCACATAAAAACAAGTATGTTTGCGTCTAAACAGACGTACGGAAAGTGTAAATCTCTATATATACCGACGTGGATTAGCGTGAGGATGCGGGACACCTGCCCGGTGGGACAGCGGATGCCGTGTGTTTTTATAAGCGAATCCGGGTTGCATGTTAGTTTTGGACTGATTAACTTCTGTTTCTTGGCTGTGTGTTCTGTGGCGGTCTTTGGGGGTGTGGACGTCTTACGGCTAAAAGTAGAAATTTTGTTCCTCGGCCGTTCTTAAAATCCATACTAATAATATATATTTGAAAGTAACTCTGTTTGTATGTCTATCTGTCGGTTAGTCTGTTAACTTTTGACCCAAACCGCTGAACAGATTTTGACCAAATTCAGCAAGAAGATAGTTCACATCCAGGGTAAGAACACATGCTATCTTTTGTCTCTAAAAACACGTAAAGATGTGAAATACACGCCTGAAAATAGCGCAAATAAAGTTGCAGGTAATGCTAGTATAGAATATAAAAAATCAAAATAATTTGTTAAATACGAGTAGTCCACGGGTTGAATAACAGTATAATGTAAGGAATTGGCTGCTTTTGTCTACTACCATACCGCCTTTTAATATTATACCGGACTTCAATCAAAAAAACCCAGACTTAGAACTGTTACTATCTTGTTCGGTACGGCTACTGATAATTGTTCTTCAGTAAAACCTTAATAATACTCTCTCCCTTTTTTATCTTGCACTGGGGAAATACCTTCACAAAAGGATTTAAATGAGTCCCAGAACTACGTCATCGTCGCAGAAGCAAGCTTAAAACTCGGTGGTGCGATGACTTCGACACGTATCGAGCAGAATGGTCATTATTGACAGGGGATAGAGATCATCAGAGGGGGAGACCTTTGCCCAGCAGTGGGACACATTAGTTTAGTAGAAAAAAGGATTAGCAATAATGTTACTTATATAATCCCACTAATATTATAAATATGAAAGTTTGTATGTTAATGATTTTTGGCTATTTAGATGTTTGGATGTTTGTTATGCAAAACGACGATTTGGATGATATTTGGCACACAGATAGTTTATTACCTGGATTAACATATGGGATACTATTCTATTCCGCAAAAATGTGAGGTTTCTGTCAAAGTCAACAAGGATGAAGTCGCGGGCAGAAACTAGTACCTACCTAGAATTGTTATTGGTTAGTCCTCAGTTGCCCATCCGGAAAACCAGAGCCAGTATATCGTAAAGCGTATATTGACAATAAGAACATAACCAATAGCGACCGTAAACTGGGAACGGCGTAAATTACACGGCGCGAGATCAAACGCGCTTCCCGGTGCGGACAGATGCGCAGGCGCACGATTTTCTGCTTTAATAGTATAGTAAATGTGGACGATTTGGCGTACGCTTGTAATATCTTCTCCTACTTAAGTTGGTTATGAATAACAACATCTTTTGAATAACGATAAATTTTATACTCTCTGTACCTTCTGCCGACCCTGCAAGGGATCTGGCGTGATAGATAATTAGAGATAGAATTTTTTAGAGAATTCATAAATTTTGCTTTGTTATATTTTGTACAAAATTAGCCTTTCGTCTGTTCTATTGGAAGAAAATGCTACTATAACATAAAAAATAAACACCGTTGTACATAATTCCGCAAGCAGGGGCGGCAGAGGTGTACTCTGTACACCCACTTTTCGCCGAAGATCGAAGATGTTAGGGAGGGCGAGCCTTTTGAAATATACCTAGCATGATTTCAGATTTCGGACTGCGACTGCGATTGTTTTCGATAGAAAAACTATATTTGTCCGACCTAGTATTTGAACCCATGACCTCGTGATTATTCGTCACTAGACCAACGAGGCACATCGTGACAAATAATCACATATTACTCACCTACGTACTTGATAACTACATTATAATCTCAGGAAGAACTAATATGCTCTAATTGATCGTCTTCCATTCACAATTTAACATGAGTCATGTGATGCACTACTAAAGACGACTTCCTGGTGCGCGTGCGCTGATATGCGCTAGACTCGCGCAGAGCGCACTGTTCATTGATTCGCCGAGACGTATGTATCGTTATGATGGAGATAATACTAGATAAATCATTTCATTTTATTACTATATTAATCGTTAAATC
The DNA here is from genome assembly GCA_905147815.2 of Phalera bucephala. NCBI lineage: Eukaryota > Metazoa > Arthropoda > Insecta > Lepidoptera > Notodontidae > Phalera > Phalera bucephala. The sequence continues at coordinate 26,152,664 of LR990627.1, read as the reverse complement.
GGTTCTTACGGTGAAATAGATAAAATATCAGCAATTATTTTCGTAAAAAAAAGCTCCTCATTCGCCTTTTGGAGCAAAAAGTATTTATTTTGAGTTGACGGTTCTTCTTCTTCTTTAAGTTATGGCTTCACACTAATTTTAAGTCTATTTTGCCAGTGTCAAGTGAGATATATAATCGTGTTTGTTTAAATTAATATAACTCCTCGATGAACTTGATGACAACGATGATAATGAAATTAATGAAGTACCGCACCCTGGATAGTAAAGCGGTGGATACTTTACATACCAATTGCCACGGCCGTTTCAGCGTGTTCGAAATAACACAAGTTTTAAAAATTAAAACAATTTGACAACATCACTCTTCGACTTCCCGCCAAAACCTCTCGAGTTGACGGTTGTTTTACAATCGATACAGAATTCAAAATTATAAATAAGGAACAACTGCAAGTGGCCAGTGCTTACCCAATTTACCTAGGATGCCAGCATGCACTGTCGTTGACACTAATATTATAAAGAGAGATATAAATATTAGCCCTGTTAAGAAACTGTCCCACCGTTGGGCACGGGCCTCCTCTCAAACTGAGAGGGCTTAGGCCATAGTCCACCACGCTGGCCCAATGCGGGTTAGCGAACTTCACACACCATTGAGAGACTCTTCGGCATGCAGGTTTCCTCACGATATTTTCCTTCCCTGTTAAAGCAAGTGATAATTATTTTTTAATACAAGAGAGATATGTAACTCTGAAACTACTAAACCGATTTCAATAATCTTTTCACCATTAGAAAGCTACAGTATTTAGAACATTGACATCTACAACTAACATAGACGGTAGGTGACGCTGGTGTCGACTGGGTGCCGCGGAATACAGCCAGTTATGTGGATGACAGATGAATAAATGATTTATCCTATTGAATTTACATTACAAATCGATTTGTGAATGCGTCTCTTCACTATTTTTTCTACCTAAAGGGCGTCGCCAACGGGTGGCAGGGAGGTTCAGCTGCCACCACCTAGAGATTAAAAACATAGCCAATGCAAAGTACCAAAGCAATGCAAAGCATCAATTTATTTGACCAATCAATCCCCTACTTCTAAACTCGAATGAGGTATTCCAAGTATTACGTTTGCAAGTTCGTTCTATTGTTAATGACCTAAAAGAGATTAAAATCTTCCTGCGCGACGTGTACGGTGCAGCGATCATGTAACATCCTCAGGAGATCAAAAACCTGGCTTAGAAGCGCCATGGGGGAAAATCGCCTTAATGGTCTAACCATGATGAGTGTGCACACAAATGTAAAGCTTCATGTGTTTTTGACTGTATTTACAATAATTACTAATTTGAAAGGGAAGAAACCAGAACGAATGTAAGGATTGTGGTTGGTAACGATGTGCTGGAGCAAGTGAATGAGTTTGTATATCTTGGATGCGCCTTCAGTAAGGATGGGAAATACACCGCTGACATAGAGAGAAGAGTGAGTGCAGGGAACAGAGTGAATGGTGCGATGGAAAAGCTACTCGGGAGCCGGCACTTAAGCCATTAGGCGCAGCTGGCCATACATAACGGAGTTCTTGTCCCAACGCTGTTATATGGTAGCAAGAGCTGGGTATGTAAGAAGGAGAATGAAAGTAGAATCAATGCGGTAGAAATGCGAGCTCTGCGGAAGATGTGCGGAGTGAAGCTGACCGACCGCATTAGCAACAGCATAGTAAGACAGCGAGTAGGTATGAAAGATAGTATCGGTGTAAAGATGAGAAAGGGCATGCTCCGTTGGTTCGGGCATATAGAAAGAATGCCAGAGGAAAGAATGACAAAACAGATATACAATGTGAAAGTGGAAGGATGCAGGTACCGGGGAAGACCTAGACTATCTTACCACGACCAAATAAACCGAGTCTTATCTGATGGAAAAGTCAAGAGTCTCCGTAACCGGCGAGCGTGTATAAGACGAACTATGAGAGTCGAGGAAGCCAGAGAGGTATGTAAGGAAAGAACCTGTTGGAACTCTGTACTCTCTGCCTACCCCGCAAGGGATCTGGCGTGAGGTTATAGATAGATAGATAGATACAATTAATACTTTCCCCATCATCCATACACCAACTTTACCTCCGTTTATAAGAGAAACCCTTTGCCCCGGGCAGTAGCCGGTTTTTTTCATAAAAATTAAGATCTGGCATGAGGTCTTTGCCCATCAAACACACACGGGACAACAATAATTTTTAACAATCTCTGACTACCCTTTCAAGTAATTGATGATGAATCTTCACATAATGTTTGTACAGTACTCCCCAATACATTACTGACATTACAATCAATTAATGTTAGATTACGGTCGCTCTAATCGATAACTTCTCGTTTCGAAACCGCTACTTAAATCGATTCGATTTAACGATCGTTTTATATCGATTTACTGTTCAATAACACTGTTTGTAAAGCGTGATATGAGCTTTGGAGTTAAAGATTTTAACACCCTCATGATAAGGTATAATTTGCAGTAAGTGTAACTTCAGAACTAGATTTTCTAATAATCCCCGATTGCATGTAAGTCCAGTTAAAATAAGATTAGAAGTATTTATGTATAGGCCATTCTAATATGTTGCGTCGATTTTAATGTGTTCGCCTTTAATCGCACGGTCCAGGGATGAAACCGTGGCAGAGACAATTAATATTATCATAGTTTATGTGCAGATCATAAACTATGAATGTCACTTGCTTTATAGTTGGGTGAACATAAATGTAATAAGTTAATAGATTTCTGAGGCTATCTGTCTGCTTTATTTATGGTGTATTTTTATTTATTATAAAACTAACTGTTTACCACGGCTGCGCACGCGATTATTTTGTAATATATTTATAAGTTATAACCTATATGTTATTCTGATGTCTAAGCTATATCACTGTAAAAATGTTATCAAAATCGGTTTAGTAGTTTTTACGTAAAATCAGTAATAAACATCCAGACATCCATCCTCATAAACGGGTGCGTTTATAATATTAATAGAAGATTTATCGATAAAATCTTTTCCCACACTATCAATTATTCTTGTATCATGGATGCTATTACAAACGTGAATTTTATATAAACAAAGACAGACCGAAACAAATGATTCTGGGTCGAACTAACGACTCTTTTTTTATTAAAACATAGCCCTACTCAATAAGAATAAGAATTATTTTGTGGGGCTAATTATTCATATATCGTGCCTAAGTATACAAATATCAATTTTACGAACACACACACAAAATAAAACAAACAAACGTTTGTGAATCACACAAAGATCTGTCCCGTGCCATTAAACTATCGACTACTCGATCCAATGGGCGAAGTAGCCTTCTAACCACTAAACCAAACCGTCAACATTGGAACTTTCCATACTCAGTTTTGCCTATAATGTAGGGTACGGTTAGGGAACAGGTGTATTTTGTACACCTATTTTTCCCAGTAGGAGTACAATTTACACCACTGCCTTAACTGCCTAAAAGTAATTAATGATTTTTAGTCTGTCCGTATCTATGAAGTTGAAATTTTAATATAAAAAATTGGACGAAACAAGATCTTTAACCGAAAAACAACCACTGCAAGAAAAACACCTCTCTTAAACCCCGCCACAGGGATGGGATAGGACAAAACAGGAATAGAATATGGTCCAACGAAGAATTTTTGTGTGGGATGAAACTGTGTGGGACTAACGAGGAACAAACTAAATATAACTATTGATACACCCTCAAACCTTCATACAAACAAAGGAACTCCATCCATAACCATTTCCCCGCACACAAATTAAACTAATAGTGCATGTCACCGTGTGATTTAGCACCAGAGTGTCGCGACATGATTTACGACCGCCTCTGCCGACGACACCGCTGTGAAGTCGTGAAGATTAAAGCGGAGTGATCCCGCGGGAATAGCCACAGCCAAAAGCTGTATTATGTAATATGGGACGGAGTAATACTGTTAAAATTTAGGGGATTACTAAATAATATTATATAGCCTAGTGGTTAGACCGTTGGACTGCAAAGTCAGAGGTCTCGAGTTCAAACTCAGGTACGCACCTCTGTCTTTTCGAAAGCATGCGTATAAAAAATTAAATATCTTTTGCGTTAACGGTGCAGGAAAACGTCGTAAGGAAACCTGCATGCCTAAGAGTTTCTCGAAGGTGTGTGAAGTTCGCCAACTCGCATTGCGCCAGCGTGGTGAACTATGGCCTAAAACCCTCTCGGTTTAGGAGGAGGCCCGTGCCCAACAGTGGGACAGTTTCTTAACAGAGCTAATATTATTATAACAGGTAAGTACTTCGAAATATGCCCTAGGCCTCTAGATTAGTTGACTATCTGCAGTCTTTAACGCAAAGAAAACGGAAAAATGTACGGGAATGAAATGTTACAAGGAAAAGTCACGTGGTCAGAAGAAGGCTTGCTACTTGGCTAACTCCCCTAGATCTGTAGACAATTTGGTACTTTTGATAGTCTTTTAATGTTAATAAAAAACAGAAAATATACGGTAATGACATTTCGTAACGAAAACTTTTGGTCATGGGGGTCAAAAGGACTAAATAAACGGTAATGGGCCTATCAGCGTGTCTATTTTGCACTTTAGCGCTTTAATCCCTTTCAAAACACTAACAAGATGAATTAAAGGCATTATCATACTATCTGGCAACTGCTTGGGTCCATATCCAAATATACTTTTAAACGTTAATCAATTTAAAACTGTTGGAACTTTATACTATCTGCCTACCCCGCAAGGGATCTGGCGTATAGATACATAGATAGATCCTACTAATATTGTAAATGCGAAAGTTTGTGACGATGCATGTATAGATATTTGTTCCGTCACGTTATCGTTCTCTTTTACGCAAAAACTACTGAACAGATTTAGAAGAATCTTTATAGTAATATAGGTTATCCATAAGAATAACACATAAGCTATAATTTAAAAGATACATAAGCAGACGAAATCGTTTATGTACCTTTATAAAGCTAGTAGCATATAGCTAAACTCCGTTTAAAATCCCCAATTTAAAAAAACGTCATTTTCTGTTCGCTCCTGACTGCCGTTATAAATACCACAGACTAATTTAATACTGTGAACATCGATGCCGCCGACACGCGGGGTCAAAAGGACGAAATAAACGGCTAATGGGCCTATCAACGTGCCGCATTTTGCACTATTTGCGGCCGCACTCTGCTGTGGCTGGTACTGTAGTGTTTGCTATGCTATAATTTTAACAATTCTTTAATTTAGCGGCAGTTAGGAACAGTCACAAGTTTGCTATGTGCCGCGGTTTGCCTAACTTTGTCAAATTTATCCCACATACAAAAAAATAAAATATGTTTATTCCGGTAACAACAAAACATTATTTGACAGTGGTTCGAGTCTCCTTTTAAGTGTGTTTATTTATACCTGTGCTTGAAGACTCCGCTCTTTCATAAACAATGTTACAAAAAGAAAGTTAAAGGCACACAATATGTTCTTGCAAAATATAAAATAAATACTTCTCACAGCCATTTTCCTCGAAGGGATAAACAGTTATTGTATTTTGATTACTTTATTTGGAGGATTACATGTACTTTTTCTCACAAGTATTTCCTTTATCGTTACCAAGTGCTATTTGTACTGAAGTATGAAAACCCCCATGAGCGAGCCGGAATCTGGACCCATTTCGTCAAAAGTGTAGTTGTGTACGGTTGTGTGCGGTCATCAGGAACCGATTCGGATTAACTATTTCAAAAAAACTGCGTAAGGCAGAGATTACGATTTTCGTTTTATCTACATTCATCATACATTTTCGTCGTTGTGCTACGCAGTTGACCCTTTTCAAAGAGACCATTAATTTGGTCGTGATACTATAAATACTTCACATTAAATCGATGCGTTTGCACAGTCAGGTCGCAAGAGACAAAATAAACCGTTAATGGCCCATCAAGCACTTCAAACTTTTGTACTGTTTGCATCACAAGATGAAAATTATGGGTTTATTTTAAATATCCTTGATTATCGATGAGACGTAGAGCAAGACATTATTTTAGAATACAAAACTTGACCCGACTTCGCACGAATACCATGAACAAATTATAATAAAAATAATAAATACTTTATTTCACCAAAAAAGTAATGTCCAAAAAAACACCTATGGATTATACAAGTAATAGGTAGATCAACTGACATTAAAAGTTTAAAGTATTTGAGTGAACTCTGTTGCCCAAATTAAGAATTAACTTGTGTTTGAACAACACAGTCCGGCCAATTCATATAAAATACTTAAAAATTATACACGTATTCCTTGTAAATCTGTCTATCTATTCGTCTATAAAATTCGTGTAGTAGTTTTCGAGATTAGTACTGAAATATATACGAAAATACATTTAGCTTGATGGCAAGAGTATTTTTCTTCCAAAACTATTTCTCTGAAAGTTTCGAAGGTGTACATAGTACACTCTTGTTTCATCGATGTGGACTGACGGTGCAATATCATCATTCTTTTGTTACGTTCACGACGGATTAATGACGTGACGTTATGGAGCCACCCAGTAGACGGAACACGTCATTTAAAAACTTATTAAATTCATCAAAACACGGAGACTGCCGCGATTTTCAGCTTGTCATTTCATGAAAAAACACCAGCTAGGATTTAAACCTGTTCAAAATTACAAAGCAAAAGTACGAACACTAAGCCATTACTGCTTTTTATAACGCAATGGTAAGCTAACAATAATAGCGTAGCGCTTGTGAGTGGGTCGCCTGGCCACCGCGACAGGCATCGGCCAGTGTAAACAGAACAAACGCTACAAATCGAAGCAACGCGACTATGGATAATGGCGCGCGAATTGCAGATCACTAGGGTTGGCAGATTAAAAAAAACGTAGCCCCTTACTAGATAATTCTTGGGGGGTTTTTGGCGGAAAGTCGAAGAGTGATGTTGTCAATTTGTTTTAATTTCCAAAACTTGTTTTATTTCGACTAATAATGTGTAATGTTGGTGGAATATTAACCATTATGTGTTCTTATATGTGCATGAGTAAAGGTAATTGTAACAAAGTGATAAAACGTGCCTTTTCGACTTCCCTCAAAACGGCCGTTGCAATCGGTATGTAAAGCATCCACCGCTTTACTATCCAGGATGGGGTACTTCATTAATTTCATTATCATCGTTGTCATCAAATTCATCGGGGACTCGAATTAATTTAAACAAACACGATTATATATCTCACTGGACACTGGCAAAATACACTTATAATTAGTGTGAAGAAGAAGAAGAATTCTTGTGTCATGGGTGTGTTTACAAACATGAAATTTACATACACAAACACCTACACCGAAACAGACATTTGTGGGTCACATAAAGATTTGTCACGTACTATTTAGGGTCTAGTTAGGCTTTTAACTAGTGGACCGAGCCTCTTGTGCGATAATTCTTGTAAGTCGCATGCATCTAAGGTGTAGACTGCTGGTGCTGGTGCTCAATTAACGCATAAATCACTAGTTGGAGAGCGGTGCGATTAATACAATCAAGGGAAATACAATATGTAGGCTATTTAGTACTTTGTCACAGTAACATAATGCTCCGTTATTAAATACTAGATGCCGCTAAAGACCTCCGTTATTTAATACTAGCTTCTCCCCGAAACTTCGTGCGTTGACTTTAGAGAGGAACCCTACATTTGTTCGGGAAAAAAATCTTGTGTTAATTCAGGTAATAATCTGTATTCGTGCTAAATTGCATCCAAACCCATTTAGCGGTTTTTGAATTATTGATAACCAACATCAAAACGACCGATCGTTTTGGCGCAGTGGTTGAAAGCTTAAGCCGCTCCGCCCACTGGGTCGAATAGTCGCGGGTTCGATGTTCGCACGGGAGAAATCTTCGTGAGGCCCACAATTATCTGTTGCAGTCTAGGTATTTGTGTATGTGAATTTTCATGTTTGTAAACGCACTCACAACACAGGAATAAATCCTAGTTTCGGCTACGTTTTTATTTTTTAAACTTCTAAACATGAGAACTTTGACATTTATAATAGTAGTAGGATAAAGGTTAATATGACAAAGTCCTGAACGAAAGCGGGTGTCAGGGAATGATTCTATTTCTCCTAAGATATATGGCGCTAGGTACAAAAAGACTATCAGTGTGTTCCGCTTAGAGACATGAAAGCCATCGTGGTGGTATTTAGTTTAATAAAAGGCTCATACCAGCTTTACAGTTTGCCCTACAGAAAATCAAAAAACTTACGAAATTTTTTACCCCGCGAAACGCTTTAAAAGTGCATCCCGAATTAATCCGTATAATAGTTATGGTCCAAAAAATATTATTTATCGTCTGTAACCTAATTTTTTTAAGTGTGGGGTATGATATTTTTTAATGAACACATTAAATACACAATATTAGACAAGTATAGTCCTCTTCAAGATTTTTTTTCTCTTATTTCAACTAAGTGCCTATAAATAGACTTACACCCAAAACTGAACTATTTGAAATTGTAATTCTTTTATATGTCCGGATCGTTTTTCTTGTCCATTTCGGTATTAATAAATAAATAAAATTAAATTAAATTTATTTATTTCGAGTGACAGGGACTCATATTAGGCACAACATATTAAAAAGGAAACATTTAAAAATATTATGTAGACTGTACGTTAACGACCGGTTCAGCCAATGACAGTGCTGTCTGCCGCAGCAGTGTCATATATAAGTACAGTCCTCTTGTTCAGCAATCATGTTCAGGACGGTGTTCGCGCTGCCCCGTACCCTGCGCACGAGCGACGCACTGCGCTTGCGCATAGTCGCATAAAAGCAATGGAGGCGCGCTTCCGCGAACATACCAGAAGCGCTGCAGTATCGAGGCAGCCCCAGCAATGCCCTGAATGCATTATTGAACTGAACGCGGAGTGCGTTGTATGACGCGCGAGTGTATCTCGCCCACAGGCTGCACGTGTAGAGGGAGGTGCAGTACGCTCGGAAGAGCGTTACTTTTACCTCCCTCGTACAGCGCGCAAACCTGCGGCGGCCAGCATGTTCGCCTGTACAGACAGAGCCCTCCGCTCCCGTTCTATGTATAGCTTCGCGGATTATTCTTCCAGCAGCCCTAGTCCATGCATTATACAGATAAATCGCTCGCCGAAGCAACTCATACGCACGATTGACGCAATAAACCCGTATTAGCATCGCGCCGCCATTAATCCATACAAATTTATGCGCCAAAAATAAATTGGCAAGTGGCAACCCTGAGACGCGCGACGCAGCTGCAACGCCCGATAGCTTATTGCTCACTTACAAACTTATTAACACAACCCAAATAACACTCAATGACTCTTATCTCTAAAGCAATAAAGTCAATTTTCGTTCAGATTTCAGTTCCGCGATTTAAATAGATAATTGTTCATTCCGGTCGATCGAATGCATAATGGGAATAGTTTTGTTGCAAATTAGTTCTAGAGTTGTGTTGTTAAGGTGGATATTTGTTTGTTAGTTGTTTTAGGGTTGGTAGGAGAAATGCGAGTCGATTAAATCGTCGGATATGATGGAGCAATTGGATGTTCGGTAGATTTCCTTGCGCTAAGAATATAAGTCGTAATGTTTGACAAAATGACGGGCGACGTCTGGGGATATGCCTGTATATAGATGTAGTACAACAATGTTATGACTATCTCGTGGCTAAATGGTAAGAAACCCTTATATACAGGGTCATTATTAGATTGGTGCTTTTTGGTATCTCCAAGTAGAGAGAGAGAGAGCAGAGATTAAATCATATCTAGATTTCACCGAGCACGTTAGGTCCCGTTAGGGAGGACATTAGGGACGAACTTATTGCCATTACACCAAGCACCCTGACTCTGGATTTTTACCGATAACATTTTAATAATTTTTTGCATAATCATCTTCTACATTTTGTCTGTGTATTTTTAATATTGACCTCCAGTTCCAAGCTATGTTTCATGTCTTAAGCTCATTAGGAAATTAGTAAACCAATTAAAAAAAATTGTACCGCATAGACAAACAAGAAAGAAAGTTAACCGAAACGTGGTAATAATGAAAAAAAGAACATGTTTCTCGTCCTTTAAGTAACTATATTGTCACAACAATGTTTTCTCCTATAAGAAGATACATTTAATATATCTTTGATATATATTATGAGAATATTCCCAATAGTCAGTTCCTCTGCCCACCCCTCCACAGAACCGGTCATAAAGACATGATGCATAATCATGAAACATAATACGCAATACTCTCCGTCAATTCTTAAAATGCATAATAATCAACCACACAGTTATAAACCATTAGCCCATAAAAAAACTTTACCCAAACAATCACAAACGTACTAACCGCAACTAATATCACTTATTAAAATTAACTTTATGACAATATCATAAAGTTCAATTTTGGGTAAAATATTTTGTAGTTTGACATGATATTGCTGAACTGTGAGGAATTAAAGAGAACACTTATCGTTCGAGTTATAAATGGACCACAGACAATGCAGAGGCGCGTAAAAACTCAATAACATCAAAGACAAAATGAGTAATGGGTGACGGAATTAAGAATGTGCGCACGTTAAATGGTAGTATAAAAAAGTTACGTCTTTATTCCATAGAGATAGCTTTATTCCCTAAGTGACGGTGGCAGAGGTAAACTATGTACACCCATACTTCGCCGAACATGTTAGATTCCAATGTAATAGGGGACGAGTTTATAGCCCTTAGACTAACACACATATCTGTAAACATGTCTAAGTAGTTATTTTTATTCAAGTATTTACTTAGCACTTAATTTTTCTACTCTAATATAATAAAGAAGAAGAATTTGTATTTCTGTATGTTTGTAACGAATAAACTCAAAAACTACTGGACCGATTTTAATGATTCTTTCACCAAACGAAAGCTACATTACCCAGGAGTAACATAGGCTATAGAACATAGACCCGGTAGCTGGCGCTGTTGTCGACGGGTACGAAGTGGTGAGAAACTGCTAGTATTGATTATATATATGAGATGAGAAACTGTCAAAAGTAGGAAGTGTCAAAAGTTGGTTCTCTTTACCAAATATAGAATTTAAAACACATGACATTATTCAGCTAAGTAAATTGTTAAGACTTGTTTTAATATCTATAGATACGGGTGGTAGACTTGTCTGGTCTAAGCATTGCTTACAAAAATGGCGCCAAAAGAGGCCTCAGTTACGAACTATGTTCGATTTATTCAATGTGCGCGTGCGTGTGCATACTACAATTTATCTACTATATGGGTACATATATTTTGTGCCGTTTCTGCGCGCGCGTTGTCCATCTATACTAACTAGTGGTCGCCCATAGGTCGATATTCGACCTACTCTTTCTTCGTTTGCTGGTTATGTTTGACATTCAGTAAGACTATAGACAAATAATATTAAAGACAAACATCAATTTGACGTGTATTGTGTCAAATATATGGTAGTGTGTGTAATGTTTTTTTCATTGATTTTATGTATGTTATATGCATAATTTAAAAAAAAATACTCCTTCTCTATATAAACTATAAGTGTGGGAAATTTCATACTCCTCCGTCCGTGCAATTTTCGTAAAAATGTGTACAAAGTTTTTGCTTCACGTATTAATATATAGATATTTATTATAAAGAGGAAAGATTTGTTTTCTTGTATGTATGTAACGGATAAACTCTAAAACTACTGGGCCGATTTCAAAAATTCTTTTACCATTAGAATGTTACATTATCCCTGAGTAACATAGGTTATGTTTAAAAACTAAATATTCACCCGTGCGAAGCCGGGACGGGCCGCTAGTCTATTATATAACTAGATACTGGGATATTGGGGGATCTCGTTCCATGTATACAATGTGTCACATAATAAAGGCAAGACCTGAAAGTGACCGGTGCACTTAGTAGTGCACCCGTCCCCCTACAGCGACTGTCCCAACCGAGGGCGCCTCGAAGAGGCGAGTATGTCGCCTCTTGCCCTTCTGGCTGGCTAGAGCGTAGTGGTTGCACGCTCGCCTTTAAGTCCGGTGAAGCTGTAAAGGCCTCGCGGCCAACAGCGTACATCATTCACACACACAGTTTGTTCTAAATCGGTTACTGAATTGATTCCAACAATTATTAATGTATCTTATTTTTATAAATTTGCAAAAAATGCTTTTCTCTTTCAGTGCGCTATAAAACGTATTTCTCAAAACGCACACATACACGTCCAAGTTTCATTGTTAATGGGGGTATCAAAGTGCTTAAAAAAAGGGTACAAACCTTATTAATTTGAAAATTTGGTTTTAGTTTTGAATTTATGAAGCAATTCTCTAATCGGCGTGTCTGAGGTCTTGCGTTTATTACGTTACACCTTGTAGATATTGGGGTGTATTTCGATTGAAAACGCATACTTTGCCCTACCTAGGATTGGAACCAAGGATTTCGTGATCGCTACGGGCATTATACGTAACTAGACCCATAAAGCAATGAAGCCTAAATATCTTTCATTATTATACTTGACGGACGATTTAACGCAGTAAAGAGCTTAAACCGCTCCGCCCACGGTGTCTAATAGTCGCGGGTTCGATTCCCGCACGGGAAAAATATTTGTGAGACCCACAATTATTTGTTTCGGTCTGGGTATTTATGCATGTGAATTTTCATGTTTGTCAACGCACCCACGACACAGAAATAAATATTAGTGTGTTACGTTTTTAATATGTTTTTTCAAATGTAAGTAAACAAAGTGAAGTAATTATACTCTATTAGTGTACTAAGCCTACGTGTGTACGCATATTTTTTTAAGTTTACTCATAATGCAACTATTCCACAATATGCTCTTAATCTTACAAAAACAAATCTACGCGTTTTTGCAGCCATACATATAACTTAGGGTTGTCATCTTTATTCATTTCCCTCATTATCATTTGTGGTACCATGTTATCTTTAACATTACAACGATAAGAATGTGTAGGGCTGTTTTACATTGACGATGCACTAAATATTTGCATTTTCTTTTCCAATTTAAAAACGGTAAAACATAATATAACATCTACTTCTATCTATCTATATCATCACGCCAGTTCCCTTGCGAGTTAGGCAGCGAGTACAGCGTTCCAACATCTACTTAAGTTAGAAAAAAACTCTATCAGTGTATTAATTTTATGTACACATGAATCTAATAGCTTAGATAAACACAATATCGTCCGCCTAATATTACAAGGACGATAAGAAAACATAATAATTTATCTTTATTTAATTTGAACGTTATTTTTTTGTGGAGATGAATCTTATAAGATGTTAAAAAAAATATAATAATTGTATTTTACTTTATGATAGATATAAACGAAGTTTTGAATAATTTGCATTTTTAAGCATTACTAACAAAATAAAATTCAATTGCATATAACCCTAACAAATACTAAAAATCATCATTAACCACCCAAATTGTGGACACCCGGCGCATAACCCGTTCGCTTTAATTGACTCTGATTTACAACTCGGCCGGTTAATAGCCGCCATCTTCCACGAAGCGTTTGTTTACCATCGTGTGGGGCATTAATGGTGTATATTGAACGCACTGCCCATAAAGTCTTAAGCGAAATCAATCACGCAACCGAATTTAAACTTTACAAATAAGTCGTAGAGTCGTGTTTACATATGAGTGTTAGTAAAGTTCAGTGGATTATTGCGAAGTTAGCGATAATTATGGCGTTTTGGGAGTTCAAAGAGTTTGTGATGATTGAGTTGGGTAGTTTGTTTAGCGTGATTGGGTGCAATCAATGGGTACAATTAGGGACATATTTGTTAACTAAACTGTAGTGTGACTTCGATTTTCAATGCCTTTTCAGGCCCTTGTGGCTTCCGGGATCAGTGTAACCACAATCACGCCTGTATACCCTAAGCGAGGGTGGCAGAGGTGTGCAGTGTGCACCGACTTTTCGCCGACAAAGTTAGGTCTCATTGCAGTGGGGGACTAAACTATTGCCAACGAAACGGGCACAATTGCAGACTCCTGACAACAACCAACGAAGCAGTCAAGAGGGTTTGTGAAACTAAAAGTTATCAATAACAATTTATCCTAAAAATCGTATTTGAACATTGGTCCGCGTGGACATGAAGACTTTTGATTTTGTTTATAACTTTGTTTCACTGCTGAACTATGAACTACCTACTGTTCATGTACTTTATTTATCTCTAATTACGCACAAAAAATGTGTATATCTATGTCAATATGAAATCGGGGAATTTTTAATTAATCTGTTAGATTTAATCCTAGCGAATTAACAATCTAACATTTAACGTTAATCCTGATCACAGGTAGTATGAGCTTATCAAAGATGCAACGATAACTTATCTCTATCATGCCACTTTTTAATACCCGTTGTAAATTGGTACCTATTAACGATTTTATATCAAATTGTTATCTTTTCAACTGTCCATTAATTATGTCTGCTGAGTAGGTATACAATATTTTACCGGTAACACGTGCAAATTATATATCAGCAGTGATAGCCTAGTAGCTAGACCGTTGGAATGCAAAGTCAGAGGTCTCGGGTCCAAACCCAAACACCACTGTCCTTTCAAATGCATGTTCATTTTAAAAATTAACTATCCCTTGCTTTGACGGTGAAGGAAAATAAGGAAACTTGCATGCCTGAGAGTTTCTCGAAGGTGTGTGACGCTCGCTAACCCGCACAGGACCAGCGTGGTGGACTATGGCCTTAAGCCTCTCAGTTAGGGCCATACTTCATTTGAAATGATTTATTTATTATTGATTGACATTATGATTTGGACATTATTTATATTATATTTTGTTTTTTTTTACTTATTATTATTGTACTAGTGTTTCGTTCTTTTTATTTTATCTTCTTCTTCTTCTTCAGCCGAAAGACGTCCACTGCAGGACAAAAGACCGCCACAACGACCGGCTTTGTGCTGTACGCATCCAACTTCTACCCGCGACCTTCACCAGGTCATCGGTCCATCTTGTAGGGGGCCTACCCACTCCACGTCTTCCGGTACGTGGTCGCCATTCGAGAACCTTTCTGCCCCAACGGCCGTCAGTTCTACGAGCGATGTGCCCCGCCCACTGCCACTTAAGTTTAGCAATGTTTAGTTTTATTTTATATCTTGATCATTTTATAATTCAATATTTTGATTTTGACATAATCCTATAATGTTAATAATATTGTAAACCGAACAGGGTATGCTACAGAGAAACAAGATGCAACGTACACCTAAGCAAACCTATATACCTGTAACAACAATAAAATTGATTTGATTTGACTCTAGTAGCAAAGTGTGACGCTACTTATATCTTAAGGAATTAGAAATAGTCTGCTAAATTTAACATATGAAATCACTGGGTATTATATTGCAATTTCTTTAAATTAAAATGAATTGATTGGTGCTATAATTCGCCTGCTAATAACGTATTAATTGTAAGATTATACTTTCACTTATTCTCTCTATCTCAGTCTGTAGTGGGTATAAGCTGATTTATTCTGATTCTGTTCAAGATAATCTCTTTAGAATGTGTATATTCTATGTACATTTTTTTTAGCTAGTTCTTCAATGAAACATCTCAACATGTATACATCTATCCATTCAAACTCGAACCGATTTCAGCGCGAGTGTTGCGGTGAGATGATTTTAACCTAATCTTTAGTCTATTGGTGCATGATGCGATGATCACGAGGTCCTGTGATTAAATCCTAGGTCAGACTAGGAGTGAAATTTTCTATCGAAAACTTTCAAGAGGTAGCAGATTGGAATCTAGAATTGTGTCTGGTATAATAGCAATACACTCACCTCCATTGCATCGGGAGCTAACATTGTTGGCGAACTGTACGTAGTACAGCTCTGCCACCTTCGTTAGGGGAATATAGGCATGACGATGTTTATTTTATTAATGTGAATGCACATTTTGTATGTATTAGAAGTATTTCATATTTTGAACCAAAAATATTGTAACCGCTGATATAAGTTTTAATAGAAATTATTAATTTGAAACTTTGAAAGATAAGGTAATAAATACTCTAGGTTCTTTTTTCAACTATCTAGATCTAAGCATGACTTACTAATTACTGCACTATCTATTAAAAATTATATTAAAATAGCAATTTTAACAGCGTGTATTAATTAGGATTACTAGTAGGATTAGCTAATGCCGACAAATTATCGCTCAAGGGGAATTACATGCCAAAGAGAATAGAATTTAAACACTTGTTTAAACTTTTATAAACGAATCGATAATCCTGTTTTTCAATCTTAATGTTAATCTTTTTTTAACCGACTTCTAAAAAGGAGGAGGTTCTCAATTCGACTGTATGTTTTTTTTTTGGGTGTATGTTACACATGCACAAACACTCGGACCGCAGCAAACATTCGAGAGTCACACAAACTAAGGTCTAGCGGTGCATAGTGCTGGTAGCAAATACGAGGTCCCTTGTACGAATCCTAGGATTCCTTCTATAGAAAAATCCTTATGGATATTAAGGACTTTTCGATAGTGCCGGAGTCTGGAATTTTGCTCCGTATAATGGCAATAGGGTCGTCTTCTATCTATTACGTTATGAGCTAACATCGTCGGCGATATGTGAGTGTACAGTGTACACCTCTACTACCCCCGTTTGGGATATATAGGCGTGATGGTTATTACACTGATCCCGGAACCGACTAGAGCCTGTGTTATATGAGGACAATATGTGAGAGTTAACAGTGCACCTCTGTCACCTCCGCTTGGGGAATATACGCATGATAGTGTTCATTTTTAAATTAGTTTTTTTAACTGCCTCGTTGATCACGTTAATCATGGATTCAAATCCTAGGTCAGACAAATATAGTTTTTCTAACGAAAACTTTCCAGTATAAGTCCGGAGTCTGGAATTGTGCCCGGTATATGCCAATGGGCTCGCCCCCGATGACATGGGACATAACAGCGTCAGTGAAACGTGAGTGTACTCAGTGCACCTCTGCCACCCCCGCTTGGGGAATAGAGGCGTGACGACGATTATTTTTTTAATGAGTTTTTTGCATCCCGCGTTGGTATCGATCCGGCGACTACTCGATCTAATAAATACGCTACGGCATACGCTTAGACCCAGCTATCGCCATTTTGCTTTTTGGACAAAGATATCAATATTAAAATAGAATGTTTCCAAATCGGTTCCCTAACTGGATGAAAGCACTAGATGTAAACAATCACTATTAGTTCAAGTCCCGGCTCTTTACGTTTTATTCTTAACTAGTATCTGCCCGCGACTTTGTCCGCGTTAAGTTTAGACAGGAAACTAACATTATTTGTAATAAACTATTTGTGTGCCAAATTTCGCCCTTCAGCCATTATTCCGTGATCGAGTAACAAACATTTTAACAAACTCACATTTATAATATTAGTAGGATGATTATCTCTTAAAGAATAAGTAAAATATATTAAATAACTTACGATTGATTACAGTATTCTAAATTCAGTATGATACGAGTAGCCTGGCAAGCTTATCACTAT
The DNA here is from genome assembly GCA_905147815.2 of Phalera bucephala. NCBI lineage: Eukaryota > Metazoa > Arthropoda > Insecta > Lepidoptera > Notodontidae > Phalera > Phalera bucephala. The sequence continues at coordinate 26,135,205 of LR990627.1, read as the reverse complement.
TTCTCGGAAATTTATGATTAAAGCAACGATGCGCGATTACTATGTGCGACATTTACACCCGATTTTATGGAACGCATTTAGATTAACAGACTAGAATCAACTGCTCTCATTTAAGTCCCTCTTCTCATATAACCAATTTTATAAAAAGTATTTACTTACCTTTCCCAATCCTGTCATCTTCGCTCCATCCCGGCGAATCCTTAGACTTTGGCACAGACAGATTCAAAGGCTGCTCATCACATTTAAAATAAACCACTTTGTCTAACTCACTTTCACTAGTCCTCACTCTTTGCAACAACTGCTCCTGTAGTTTGTTCTTATTCACTAAGTTCCTATCAATTTCAGATACTTGAATACTCTTCTCTTGATATCCAAAAGGTTTCTTAACGTCGAAATTAATTTTCACATTCATCAACTGACTGACCGTTGTTTTCCTTTCATGACCCTTATCGACATTTGTAAGACCTAATATATAATCTATAGTATGAGGAGTAGGTTTTTTAGGAGGTTTCCCGTAAACGTGTGGATGCCACGACGGTTCAAATGCTTCTTCTTTTGAATTATCTTCGCTTTTGATCTCTTCATTTTGAGTTTCTAAAGGTTCAGTTTCGATTTCTTTTAGTACATCTATAACTAGGTCTTTGTCATCATCTACGTCGACTTTTTCATCTGGATTAATTCTTTCGTTACATTGGTAGATGTTATCTGTGAAGTTCTGTACGTCTATCAGGGTGTTATCCTCTTGAGGCGGCATGTAACTAGAGACTACAGTTTGCATTTCTTCTGTATCTTCCTGTTGTTCGTTCATGTGTATCAAAAATAGTGTTGCATGTTTGTTTTATGATTGTATTTGTGTTTGATTGCTCGCGTGGGCCTTGGCGTTTGATGTTCGCTTTTGATGTCGTCGGTTCGATTCGTTTCCTGCAACAAATATAATGTTTGTATCACTGTTGAGACCAATTAACCACTTGTCGGGTTTTAATGATTTGAGTGGGTCTATTAACACATTTTTGATGTTCGGTTTAATTTTGTATGTGACGAGCGTCTGGGTTATGATGTGATCGATGTTTTTTCATGAGCTGTCATTTATAAAATGGGATGCAAAGTTTTAAATGCGATGATGAAAATATTGAAATATATATTCACTTATTTGGCGTTACTATGTAAATAGGTGCAACTAATGTTATTTATATTACCTTTAACTTCTTTAGTTTAGATAGATTTATTAATATTGGGGAAATCTATTATTGAACCAATATAAGGGCCTGTCATTTTACTCTTATGAACACAAATGTACTTTAGATGCATTTAACTACAACTACTAGCCTTCTTAAAACCAATAGTAGATAACGACTCTTTTATTTTTATTTCATTTTTTGGATCACACAAATATCCTAATTTAAAAGCTAAGCAAGAACTATTTAAGTTAATCCTAGCGTTGTCGGTAAAGCGTGCTGTCACTTTCATGTTTATTTAGTAAATTCGACGTGTGAAAAGGATGGTATATCCACGCGATAGCGTCACGCTAAAGTCAATCTGTTCGTACTGATCGCTTTGGATCAAATTTATAACTAGTGGAGCTTTCGTTTATTTTTAACTGTCTGTACAGAGAAATGATTGGACATTAACGGCAGCCTCAGGGTAAAGTAGCCACAATTACAACTCAATAAACCCCGGGTATGTTCGTGCTCTATCTTGCACTACCCTCACTGCCCTCTCCCCGCGCTACTCTCTCCCTACAGTTTATTGGATAGGGGTTAATTAATTTTTATATCGATATCGACAATAGAGCCACAAAAACTGTAATAAAACTACTTTTGACGGATTTTATCGCGGTTTATTTTAATTTTATGTTCACTACATTTCAAATGTTTTGCACCACCAATCCCATCGTTACGGGAACGATCTTCTCATGACCATGACATGTCATCCTACTTCCAACTAATAATATAAATGTGAAAGTTTGTATGTTAACATGTTTGTTACTCAATCCTGCAAAAACGGCTAAATGGATTTGTATGAAATTCGGCACGCAGATAGTATATTACCTAAATTAACATATAAAATACCTTTTAACTCGAAAAAAATGTTGAGTTTCTATCTAAGGTCAACGCGAATGAAATTGCGGGCAGAAACTGTACAATATTTGCACAAATTTAAGAACTTAAAATGGCTAAATCTTCTATTCATCATCAATCAGCCTATCGCAGTCCACTGCTGGACATAGGACATAATCTTCTATTATTAAGCACAAAAAAAATCTCATACTATCCTACTGATAGGCAAAGACTTTTTTAATGCTTAAAGCATAGGTCACTCCGCTCACTAGATTAAGTAGACGTGAGGTCGATCCCCGCACAGGACAAATATTTGTGTAACTCTCAAAATATGTATTTGTTTCGATATGCGTCGCACGCATGACACGGAATTTATAACGGATCGATGCATGCAGGCTTGTGGCTGTTGGAACTTATAAGTCGCCCATGCTTAATTAACTTTGAAATCAATTGGAAATGGTGACTTAATCTTTAAAAAATATATTACAGAAATATTATAACATCGATATAGATATACCTATTTACATCTACACAGGATTAACCCGACATCATTAACCAATATATGACCGACAGATGCATCAATATGCAATGGGTTTCCTTTTTTTATATAAATTTATCGATACAGAAGAAGCATCTCTAGCGATGTTCCCCTCTCGACGTGGCCACGCACACAGGCGCACCGGATCAACTCATCGGTAAGCGCTGATTGATTTTTATTGGAATCACATATCAGGGTTGGCACGCAAACGAAACATGTACCTATTATGTTTTGATAAAAAGATATTAATCGTATATGAGATATTCTCGGCAAGACAACTCTTTTAAGATATGTAACCAAAACACTTTCACGACTATATTCCAAAAGCGGGGGTGGCAGAGGTGTACTGAGTACACTCACGTTTCGATGATGTTAGATCCTATGTAATAGGGGGCGAGCCTATTGTAATATACCGGGCACAATTCCAGACTCCAGACTCATACTGGGAAGTTTTTCGGTAGAAAAACTACATTTGTCCGACCTAGGTTGTGAACCCAGGACTTCGTGATCACAAAGCGATGCGCTTTGCCACTAGACCAACGAGGCAGTCTCAGTCAGTCAGATATGTAATGGTAATTTTGAAATCATAAATTGATTTTTTACAACTAGTCATGTTGTAAAAAATCCATCAACATGATTTATATTAAAAAAAAAACAGTCACACTTAAGGTTTTTGCAAACGAAGTGACGGAAGTACACAGTGTACATCCACATTTCGCCGACGATGATGTCTTAATGTAATAGAGGGCCTACACCTATAGTTATTATACCCGGCACGATTTCGGACTCCGGATTGTAACTGCGAATTTTTCTATAGAAAAACCTCAGTAACATTTTGTCAACCTATGATTCGAATTTAGGACCTCGTGATCACTAGACGCCCTACCACTAGACCAACAATTAGACTTGTTAATTAGAAAACTTTTAAGATATCCATATAAAGTCCTAAATAGACCACTATATTTTAGCTTTTTTGCTACTTTAAAAATAAACGTAGCCCCACACTAGGACTTATTCCCGTGTCGTGGGTGCGTCTCAAACATGAAAATTTACATACAGAAATACCCAGACCGAAACAAATAACTGTGGATCACACAAAGATTTTTCCCATGCAGGAATCAACCCGCGACTATTAGACACATAGGGCGGAGCGGCTTAAGCTCCTATCGTCCTAAATCGTCCGACATATCTCTCCTAGAAACAGCCGCACGTGTAAAGCCGGCCGTCATGCAGGCCTATGTCCTGCAGTGATAGTACTTCGACAGATAAAGATAATGGCATGTCCAAACCCATCGATAAGAAAACGAGTATTACATATTTTTCTAGCGTGTGGCAACCCTATCAAGTATAAATTGAAACAACGCTAAAACGGCCTGAAGCATCATACAGGAGCGTTGCTACGAGCCGGAGCTGTGCACTGACAATATTGTTGCACAAATAACTACAGGTACCCTACTAAAATAATGCACTCTATGGTATGGTTCCGGGGAATTCTGTTTTGGTTTACACTTTCAGTAACCCCCACCTTTTTTGGACGTCACATTTGTTATGTTAATATTGTTCATATAAAATCTAGCATATATCACCCGGAGCTTTCACCTCATTCATTAAAATCGGATGAGTAGTTTAGGCGCTACGGTGGAACGTAGGTAAATACAAACATATTCATAGACTACTAAAAACATAGCCCTGTCTTTTGGCTTTGCCGAAGTCTGATAAAAATGGGATAGTTAGAGATATAAAGAAATTGACAATTTTTAAACTGTGTTGTCAATTTTGATTTGATTCCCAAAACTTGTGTTGATTTGAATAATATTATGAAGTAATGCTATTGGAATATTATGCATTTTTTTAAATGTTCCTAAGAGTTCTATTAAGGTTTTTGGAGACAGAAATATTGAAATGGTTGCCGGGAAAATTGGAAATTTCAAGAAAGTGTTTTTTGAAACACTCTGAAGACTCATGATTATTTAGATTGGATATCGTCTTTTGGGTGACCTCGTATATGTATTAATATAATTATTTCAATTATAAATATATCTCGCTGAGATTCACGGGCTTTACCCGAACATTTGAAAGGCGTGCATGGGTCCAATACGTAAAGACCCCTTGCGAGAGCTTAATGTTATGTAATTCACCTGTCATTGTAAATTATGGAAAGAAAACAAGGACTAGGTGGATGAGATTTGAAGGACAAAATCTGAACAATTTCAAAAGGGAACGTACACCGGCCATAAATAGTGATACCTAACTACCCGAGACCGGCGGTGGCTCGCTGCTCACTAGATGGGCCCTCAAACGGTCGTCATATAACAAATGAGGGCAACACCTGCGTGAGCGGCTCAGAGGAGTGCTGCGTTTTCTCCAAAGTTACTCGCGGCGTAATGCCCTTTAACACTTCCACACATCGATGTAGAAAAGCACTGAGAGCTATCTCACGGCTCCTCTCTGGACGGCCAATTAAGGCAAGCCAGAGCCGAGAGTCCTGCAGGCACCCTTCGGTTTCCACTCAAGCAGCATCTACACTTCACCGAGGGTAGTTACAGTCGTGGCTGGTCACCACCCTTCCAGCAAAGTCATGCCGCCAAATATACCAGTCGTGTTCCGGCAATTTGCCCGAAGTTGCCTTACAAAGAGGCTAGACCGCCCGACAATATCGATTCGGAACTCGGGCTAATTTCCGTCTCCTCAACTTATTTCAGAGTAAATATGCTATTACTGAGTCAGCGAACCACATCTTGACACTTGACTCGACACTATCCATCAGTAGAGATAGGAATCAACCGCAAACTAGTCCTCAATAAAACATTCAATTATCATACCCTTTTCAAAGATGTCCGGTATACCGCACAACACTACGCACTGACATGTGCGAATCTTTTAAATGCTTTATCAACAGAGGGCTTTTATTTAATATGTATACAATTGCTTAATTATAGTGCTATGAAAGACGGAATGCGAATCACTTATCAACAATAGAAAACCGACACTTATCATAGTCGTATCAACGCAATAGGCGCATACGCAAATATCACGTAACATATCGGTCACGTAGTAAAATGAAAAAAAGCAACGTTACGCCAGAATTCCTCAGGCAGGGATGGCAGAGGTTTGCTAAACACTCACTTTTGGCCGACGATGTTAGGTCTCAATATTAAAGGGCGCGAGTCTGTTGCCATTATACTGGAAACAGTGTCAAACTCCGGGCTGATATTTGGAATTTTTTGATAGAAAATTACACATTCGAACAAGGACGAATACCTCATGACTGTTACTTGACTAACGAGCCAGCCGAATGTTAAGTTTGATATTTTGTACAGTAAACTCCCCTCGGTTTGTTGGGGTTATCGAGACATGATCAGGAATACGACCTATGCCACATCTTAATATATTAATTTAAACCAATTATCATACCCTTTCAAAGATGTCCGGTATATCGCACAACACTACGCACTGACACATACGAATCTTATAAATACGTTATCAACAGAGGCCTTCTATTAAATAACTATATAATTGCTTAACTTCAGTGCGACCAAAAACACAATGCGAATCGCCTTTGTTGAGCAACCGACACTTATCATAGTTGTATCGACGCAACTTGCGCGTGCGCAGATATCGCGAAACATTAAATTAAATTAAATTAAAAATTCTTTATTTCTGTACCAAAGGTAATCATAATAAGCGAGGTTTGGATCTTCTATTAAATATATAAAATACTTGTGCCAGAAGGTCCAGCACTTCCATATCTAAAGTTACATTAATATTTAAGTACAGCTTAGAGTGAAAACAAAAATAAAAAATAAAATAATCATGAAATAAGATGAACAAACTCAATTGTATAGGATATATGTGCGTAGTGTGTGTGTGTGTGTATGTGTGTGTGTGTGTGTGTGTGTGTGTGCGAAGTATGTGTGTGTATGTGTGTGCAAAGTGTGTGTGTGTGTGTGTGTGTGTGTGTGTGTGTGCGTATATGTGTGTGTGAGTGTGGGTGTGTATGTGTGTTAATGTGTGAATGTGTGTGTGAGTGTTATGTTACGATTTTTAACAATCCCTCTGATGATCATAGGATTTTCGTTTCAAACATTTGACTAGGACTTTCTTATTATATACGGACATTGTGTGAATAAGTAAGTTTTTATTAATTTTATTATAAAGATAAGCAGACTGTCTATAATATTGTTTAGTAGCGAAACTGGTATTTGTGAATGGGATCTAGGCAACGTTATCTGATCTCCTTTTTTTTAAACTATTTGGATCAAAGATGATGTTTTTATGTACTTTTAATACACTTTGTAGAATATATAGTTTTCTCACTGTTAATAATTCGCTTAATGAATAGAGCTCCTCCGTAGAGTACCTATATAGTTTAAAATACATTACTTTAATCAAAGATCGTTGAGCTCTTTCCAATGTTATAAACTTTAAAACAGATATGCAGTACCCTATTACAGATTGAGCCAAGGTGACATAAATTCTAGTTAAAAGTAATTTTGTGGCAACATGCCTTAAAGTTTTAAGAATCCAAGTAAGTTTTCTAATTCTATTACTTACATTATCAATTTGTGGATACCAAGATAGCCTTTGATCCATTACAATACCCAAATACTTAGTGGAAGTAACTTTAGTTATAGGGAAACAATTACAGAAATCTTTGTGTGTACAGTTGACGTCATGTATTCGTATGTTGTAACTATTATCAGGCTGAGATCGATTATAAATGGAGTAGCACATGAATTTTGTTTTTTCCGTGTTTAGTGTAAGCAAGTTAGACCTTAAACAATGATTAATAATAGACAGTCCTGTCTCCGCTGTGTGTTTTAACTTATCCCAAGTGGAATCAGAAAATACTACAGCAGTGTCGTCCGCATAGGCGAATATTTTGGCATTACTAATATTGAGATTGCATATCTCATTGATATAGATCAAAAACAATGTCGGCCCCAGCACACTACCCTGTGGTACTCCAAATGTGATTTCTGTGTCCCTGCTGATGTAATCGCCGATTTTTACTTTTTGTTTCCGATCTGTTAAGTAATCCCTAAAGAGTGCCAGACATCTGCCTCTTATACCTATATCCTCCAGTTTTTTCACAAGAATGGGGACATGGACAGTATCAAACGCTTTTCTTAGATCAATGAATACAGCCATTGGTTTTTTACCCTGATCCAATTGGCTTACGATAATAGAGCTTTGAGAGTTGAGCGTCCATACCTAAATCCATATTGATTATCTGACAATAATTTGAAACTGGTAACATATTTAACGAGTCTATTATTTATCAACTTTTCTAATATTTTTGATATGGATGGCAATACAGATATTGGTCTATAGTTGTTGATATCTTCCATGTTCCCATTCTTATATACCGATGTAATAATAGATTGCTTCAACAGTCGTGGAAAGACGCCCTTTGTGAAACAGAGATTCGCAAGATGACAGATGACTGGAACTAGTTCATTTTTGCCAGCTTTAAAAAGCTAACTGGGATGTTATCACACCCAGGGGCACTGTTTGTCTTTAGACTTATAAGGACATTATGAGTACAGTACTTCTTGGGGGTCTGTTGTCAGAAGAACGAATGAGTTCAGAGGAATGTTTTTTGTTCTACAAGGGTGTCTACCTGAAATATTAGATTTTTCTAGGATATCATTAGCTAATTTTCTCCCAATATTGGCAAAGTATTCATTTACATAATTGACCGAGTCATTTAGAGACGTTTTTATGTTTAATAGTCTAGTGTTTTCAGTGTTTGTTTTATTTATGTGCGCTATTGCCTTAATATTTTTCCATAACATTTTAGTATTCTTTGAAGATAGTGCTAATTGGTTTCTTTCATGGGTTAATTTTAACTTTCGTAACAATTTATTGCAAAAATTCCGATATCGTTTATAGCTGATTTTTAATCATTCGTTATTTGGATCTAATCGTGTTTTTTTGAAGTTTATTCCTATTTCGTATGCACCTTAGGATACCTGCCGTAATCCAAGGTTTAATAGAAAGTTTGCTTTTGGGGATAGCAATCGATCGAGTATGTTCTTGGAGTGATGATATTATCTTATTTACCAATATATCTATTAAAATATTAGGATCATCACAAAAAAGTAATGCAGCAACATTTTTTCCGATAGGCTAACAGGAGCCGCTTCAAAATCAACTACATTTTTATCTTCATATTTTCTTTTGGTGGTTTTGAGCAGGCTAAATTTAAGAATATCATAGAATGATCAGTTACAGAAGTGTTTAATATGGCAACCTTCGCAGATAAAGTATTTTAACATGAAATGGTCTAAACAGCTTTCTTCTCTTGTTGGCAAGTAATGAGCAGGCAAAATACTGTGCATAGCTAGCATATTAAGGTAGTTTACTTTATTGTTCCTTTCATTAGAGTGCTCTATTTCCTTCGGAATGATATTAATGTTTAAGTCCCCGGTTATTATTATATTTTTATGTGACTTAATTGTATCCAAATGCAAGCTAAGATTATAAATAAACAATTCAGCATTAGTATGAGATGGTGAGCGATATTAGTATGCGATTTCTATTTGAAGGCAAGATGCATGTTCCAAATAAACTTCTTTAATATTAATAATTATTGTTCTATTTTTAACATATACTACTACGCCATCATTTTGATTAGCATGCTTAGTAGTTGCAAAATATGTATAGTCGTCGTATAATATAACGGTCACGTAGAATAAATAAAAATTTCTTGCGTGGCCAAATTTGGGTGTACCGAGTACACCCAAATCACCTGTAGGTGGTTGACGATGTTCGACCCGAATATAATAGGAAGCAAGCCTTTTGCTACTACGCCGGGCACAATTCCAGACTCCGAACTTTTACTACAACATTTTCGGTAGAAAAACCACGTCTGACCAAGGAATTCAGTACCTCGTGATCGTCAGCCGCAATTTTTTTGCGCCTCGTGGAGGCCTTTTGCATAGGTGCACCCAGTACACCTCTACCACCCTCGATTGGTGCGAATGGTTGCCGTTTGCTATGACATTTACCCAAGTTCTTTTTTTACTGCCTCATTGGTCTAGTAGCAAAGCGCATCCCATCGCTTGGTGATCACGAGGTCCTGGGTTCAAATCCTAGGTCCGCCAAATGAAGTTTTTCTAAGAATAATTTCCCAGTATTAGTCCGGAGTCTAGAGTTGTGCCCGGTATATGGCAATAGGCTCGCCCCGTATTACATGGGACCTAACATCGTGTGGCGAAAAGTGGGCGTACTCAGTACATCTCTGCCACCCCTGCTTGAGGAATATAGGAATGTTTATTTTATTATATTAATTAGTAACCGTGCGGACCCACCGTTTGAAATATGTCCTTAGAAGTTAGAAAAGTTCACTAAATGTTTACCCTAATTGCACACCAGCGCCCCCTGTCAATGTCATCCACGGGCCAAAATATCCTTGTCACACTATACATACTTACTCATTGTGTGTATGTGTGTGTATGTGTGTGTGTGTGTGAGTGAGTGTGTGTGTGTGTGTGTGTGAGTGTGTGTATGTGTGTGAATGATCTACGCTGTTGGCCGCGGGGCCTTTACAGCTTCACCGGACAAGAGGGCGAGCGGGCAACGACTACGCTCGAGCCAGAAGGACAAGGGGGCAACTAGCTCAAGGGCGCCTTAAGGAGGAACGGCCTCGACTTGGGCAGTCGCTATGGGAGAGGGCATATACTAAGTGTCTCGCCCTGGTGCTCTGCACTAGCCGGTGGGCGAGGGATTCTCCGATGGTCGGTGTCTGATCCTGTACTTGATGCTAAGCTTTTACATGGTTATTTGGTTTTATAAATTCAGTAAGAAGTTTGCATAATTATACTGCGAATAAATAATAAATCCGCCTGTACAATCCTAAGGCCTATCGTATCCGAGATCTGGGAAGGTGGCAGTGCGACCGCGGTATTCTTAACGATTGCCAAGGTTAAACAGCGTTCGACTCGGACAGTGTGAGATGGGTGATCGATTGTGGCATTTTCATATTCGGGCGTCTCCGTGCTTTAGAAGGCATAAGCCGTCTGTCCCGGTTACCACTTCATGTGAAAGTTGACAAGCCAAGTTGAGATCCTAAAGGGCGGGAGGAGAAGTTGCAACAGCAGGTGGCTAAAAACCTGCCTCCACAGCACCGAACTGGCTCCGCGTGGTGAAGTATGACCTAATCTCTCTCATCTCGATTTGGGAGAGAGCTTTAGCCTAGCAGTCATCATCATCATCATCATCATCAGCCCGTGTCAGTCCACTGCTGGACGTAGGCCTCTCCCATGGCACGCCACTGAGCTCGATCTTCAGCTCTCCTCCTCCAGTCCCTGCCCGCTGCCTTACGAATATCGTCGCCCCACCTAGCTACAGGGCGACCTACACTACGTTTGCCGACACGCGGTCTCCACTCAAGAACCAGTCTGCCCCTACGGCCATCGGTTCTGCGACATATGTGACCTGCCCACTGCCACTTCAGCTTGCTAATTCGCTGAGCTATGTCGGTAACCTTGGTTCTCTGACGAATAACTTCGTTCCGGATTCGATCCCTAAGAGAAACGCCGAGCATAGCTCTTTGAGCGACCTTGAACTGGTGGACAAGCCGCACAGTGAGTGGCCACGTTTCGGCTCCGTATGTCATTACAGGTAGGACGCACTGATTAAAAACTTTCGTTTTTAGGCACTGGGGTATCGGCGATAAAAAGACTCGACGGAGTTTTCCAAATGCTGCCCAGCCCAGCTGTATCCGTCTCTTAACTTCCTTGTCGAAGTTGTTTTTACCTAGCTGGAGCACCTGCCCTAGGTATACGTACTCAGAAACAACTTCGAGGGGGGCCCCGTTTACGGCGATCGGTCCCGGGTCAACATGCTTGTTGATCATAACTTTAGTTTTATCTAAGTTCATCCGGAGACCGATTCGCTGAGACGAATTAGCAAGGCTGTCCAGCATCCGTTGTAGGTCTTGCAACGTTTCAGCAATGATAACGATGTCACGAGAAAGGATATGCTCCGTTGGTTCGGGCATATAGAAAGAATGCCAGAGGAAAGAATGACAAAACAGATATACAATGTGAAAGTGGAAGGATGCAGGTACCGGGGAAGACCTAGACTATCTTACCACGACCAAATAAACCGAGTCTTATCTGATGGAAAAGTCAAGAGTCTTCGTAACCGGCGAGCGTGTATGAGACGAACTATGAGAGTCGAGGAAGCCAGAGAGGTATGTAAGGAAAGAACCTGTTGGAACTCTGTACTCTCTGCCTACCCCGCAAGGGATCTGGCGTGAGGTTATAGATAGATAGATAGATAGATAGATGACGATGTCGTCTGCAAATCGAGGGTGAGAGATGTATGCGCCATTTATATTGATGCCGCGACCTTTCCAGTCCAGCGTCTTGAACATATCCTCCAGTACATTGGTGAACAGTTTTGGTGATATGACATCACCTTGGTGCACTCCGCGGCGCATGAGATATGTTCAGTCCGCTGGTTCTGTACTTGAACGGTCATCGTTGCAGCTTCAAAAAGCCTTCTCATCACCTCGATGTATCGCCAATCATCTTGGCATCGTTGCAAGGTGTCCAGAACCGACCAGGTCTCGACAGTGTCAAAGGCCTTCTCATAGTCCACGAAGGCTAGACATAGGGGCAGATTATACTCTGCAGTCTTCTGTATAATCTGCCGCACTGTGTGGATGTGGTCTATGGTGCCGTAACCACTTCGAAACCCGGCCTGCTCCGGGGGTTGAAACTAGTCGAGCCTTCGCGCAAGACGGTTCGTGATGACCCTTGAAAACAGCTTGTATACATGGCTCAGAAGCGATATGGGTCGATAGTTTTTCAAAAGGGTTTTGTCACCCTTTTTGAAAAACAGGACGACCACGCTTCTGTTCCATGCCTGCGGAGTTCTCCCAGTGTAGAGGACAGTGTTAAATAACTTCCGAAGCTCCTTAAGTACTGGGGTACCTCCTGCTCTCAGAAGCTCAGTCGTGACGCCGTCCTCTCCCGGGGCTTTTCCATTTTTAAGCTGTTTAAGGGCCAACTCGATCTCATCCAGGTTGATCTCGGGCAAGTCTTCTGTGAAGTGACGTGTAAGGGTGGCTCTGGGATCTCCTCTAAGAAATTCGGGTCGAGGTGCGTGTGAGGCGTAGAGCTGGCTATAGAAATTCCTGACTTCCGAGAGGATTTCCGGCCTAGAAGCGATCACAGTACCCGCTTGTGTAGTCAACCTTGTCAAGTGGTTTCTCCCAAGTGACTTGACGAACACTTTCGACCCAGCGCCCAGCAGTAGGATAAAGTAATGTGTGATTTATTAAGGATAGCATCAACTCTAGCGTTACGCTAACGTCAAACTGTTCGTGCTAAGCAGTCTAGTCGCCCGACGTGGAACGACGTGGTATCGAATTAAAAAACTTGACGGGTCTGCACTAGTTATAACTTCATATTACAATCTGTGTAAACACACATACTGTTAATAATTTTGTGTAGACTCCAGAAACAAAATGTAACTAGATTTTTTATTAACTAGTCACTTAAAAATCTACCAATAATAACTCTAATAGTACACACATTAGATTACAGTAACAGGCGTATTATCAACTTAAATTCCTATTTATTTTGTATCATACGCGTTTACGGTCTGCGATATATTTATAAGGTTGCATATAGACATTTCGCAAACGCCAGCAGCAGGCCCATCACTAGCGTGATGAAACGCGAATCGGTGCGTCCCATCACTATGCCGCAACAAATCGCCGTGTGTCCGTGATACGTGCTCCATCTGTATTACAATATAATGGCGAAATTGGCGATTAGTTGACTAAGTGCGATATAAGTTTAGTCGTAACATTGCGTGAGATTCCAAGAATTACGAGTAGGCCTGATAGTGAGGGTATTTTCCTGAATTACGTAAATATAATATCGATTAAATAACTAAACATCGTTACGCCTAAACTTCTTAAGCGCAGAAATGTATAATTTAAAAAAAAACGAATCAATTCATTTACTTTTTTGGAACTTAAAATTTGACTTTTTTTTAAATCTGATCAGAACGCTGGGTAGATCCGGTGAAAAATGCAGCGCGTCAGGCTAAGCGTAGGGTACTTTGTACGCGAACATTTCGCCAATGATTTTAGGTGGTAATATAATAAAGAGGGTAACTTGTTGCCATTGTACCGAACATTTCGATTCATTCGAGATTCTGGACTAGTACTGAATATTTCGATCGATAAACCCCAATCAGATTGTCCGATCTATGATTTAACCCCTCGTCGTCACCAGCCCAGCGTGGACCGCTATTCTAACAAAGTACACGATAAAATTCACCGACATCAAAAATATAGATTTAATTGATCAACAGAGGGCGGGTAGTATTATTGTAATTTACGAGTACTTTGCCGAAACAGAATGTAAGGTGTGTATATGTCCCTATCTCATGGAAAAATAAGATTATAATAATATTGCTAAAGAAATTGTGGTACGTCTCCAGGTCGATAGAAAAAGGTAGAACAATAAAATAGGTACCGGGGAAGACTTTTTACTATATTAGCATGACCAAATAGACCGTGTCGTGACCTAGACCGAAGGGCAAGTCAAGAGTCTCCGTAACCGATGACCGTTTATGAGATGAACTATGAATGGAGGAAGCCAGAGTAGTCTGTAAGGAAAGAACCTGTTGGAACTCTGTACTCTCTGCCTACCCGGCAAATGATCTGGCAGGATGATATCGATAGATAGATTTTATAAAATAACCTGGTTGCCGTTTGCAAGATAATGACTACTCGAAAAACCTTTCTACAGCTCCGCATTAAGTAACAAAACGGTCTAAATCAAAATGTGATACACCCGATGAGAATAGTACAAAAAAAATTTAACTTGAAGAATTTAAAGATTTACAAAATAAATTACTTAAGAGTTGAGCTTAGTAAGTTTTTCTTGTAGTAAAGCCATTATCGTATACAGTACGATACTGTTACATAATATATCTTAATAGCCATACATTTCTATCTGCTCCCCAGTGTATAATCGTGATGATACATCCGTACGTAATAACTAATGATTAAATTATGCTTACACGCAGTCAGCATTGACGTCAAATGACAGTGCCCTATATAACATACAAAATTATATACTTAAAGAAATACGCGAATATACACCTTATTTATATAGCAATGTCGAGTATTATAGCGCTAGAATTTATGAAGGCGAGTGTTGTATTTCATAAAATGCAATTATTCCGTTTGAAAACGTTTATGTTATGCTATTATGTGTAAAATGCATTGAATTGCAAAATAAACGTAATTAATTAATTGATAGTTTGTTTTCGTTCGATCTGCAATGTAGTGCAATTATCAATAATTACATGATGTAACCCGCCCTAAGGCTAGGTGGAGCGATGACCTTCGTAGAGCGGCTGGCAGAAACCGGATAAGAGTAGCCGAGGATCGTACCCAGTGGCGTGCACTTGGAGAAGCCTATGCCCACGCAGTGGACTGCCATAGGCTGATATGATGATGATGAATCAATAACTCTAGTGACCATCATAAAAAGGTAAAAGTCTTTATAGGAAAGATATCACAACAGCACGGTCATTGTGTGTAATATCTTTATTGTTAATGACGCATCATTTTAGGTGTTAAGCGGACGGATCGCGTCAGGATCACCATACTGATATCCATGACTCAGGTTACAGAAGTCAGCAAAGCTGAAGAGGGGCGGGACATGGCGTGCGCATGGACCCGTAAAGGTCGGCAAACATCGTCGCAGTATGGATCCCTGAAGACTGTCATAGGAGTCGTGGTCGACCGAGACGAAGGTGGCGTGACGACTTGGACACTTTTGCGGGATAGACATGGATACTACTAGCCCAGGATCGATTTATGTGGAGACGTCAAGTGGAGACCTTTGTCCTACAGTGGGAAACAAAGTAGGCTATTAAAAAAAAGTTAATGAAACGAAATGAAATTTAATATTAATAACCGTGTCTTATCCGAAGGGCAAGTCAAGTCTCCGTAACCGACGAGTGTGTAAAAAACGAAATATGAGAGTAAAGGAAGCCAGAGAAGTCCGTAAGGAAAGAACCTGTTGGAACTCTCTGCCTACCCCACAAGGGATCTGGCGTGATGATATAGATAGATAGACGGATATAACACACATGGCAGCGACATACTAGTGTCACTCACAATATAGCGATTCCAATTGGGATTTCCAATTCATTATATCGGGTACAATTCTAAACTCTCGAAAAATCCTCATTAGCAGTCGCTAATGAGGATTTTTCTATAGAATAAATAAAATGTCCGACCTAGAATTCGAACCAAGTGTGTCGTAATCGCCACCTGCACTATCCTTTAGCTAGATCAATAAGGCAACGAGGAAAAAGCACTTCTATCAAAAAACGCGCCTATAAGAGGAATATTCTCCAAGCGGAGGTGTACTGTGCACATTCACTTTTCACTGAAGATGTTAGGTAAAATTATACCGAACACAATGCCAGACTCCGAATTGAAACTGAAAACATTTCTGTCAAAATTACATTTTATCCTACTTAAGATTTGAACCCAGAACCTCCTTATCGCCACCCGCACTTCACATCACTAGACCAACAAGATAATGACAAAAAAATAGAGGCATTTTTAATTCACTAATCAGAAACTTCCGCACGACAAACGCCTTCCATTTCAACAACATTATTAAAGAATCAAAAGAAACGCCACTTTGTATATCAAACGTTAATATATAAAAACATTTAAATACCGCTTTCATCAAATACATATAAAAATGTCGTAAATAAGTTTTTGGTTGAATCAAAAGCGAAACATCAAAAAGTCCGCAGGAAATGTCCGCTGTTAACGGACTAACAGGGGCCTGTTAGTGTCTTCCGCTATCATATTCGCGATAAACTTTCTCATATTTTAGGGTTCCATAGATTCAAGATGGAAAGAGCTATGCTCGGCATTTCTCTATGTAATTGAATCAGGCATGAGGAGATTCGTAGAAGAACCAAGGTCATCGTAAGCCCATAGGATTAGCAAGCTGAAGTGGCAATGACTGGGCCACGTAGCGCGAAGATCGAACGGGCAGAAAGATTCTAGAGTGGAGACCACGTATTGGCAAGCGCAGCGGGGACGGCCGCCTGCTTGATGGACCGACGATCTTGTGAAGATCGCAGGAAATCTATTGGGGAGGCCTGTGTTCAGCAGTGGACAAGTATAGGCTGAGATGCTGACGATGATGTCGATAGATTCAAAGGAAAAACTAAACCATGACCAAATAGACGGTGTTCTATCTAAAGGGCTAGTCAAACGTTTTCATAACCGCCGAGCGTGCATGAGACTAACTACGAGAGTGGAGGAAGTTAGAGTGTTGTGTAAGGAAGGAACCTGATAAAACTGTGCTCTGCCCGCACCGCAAGAGAACTGGAATGATGATATAGATAGTTAGATAGAAATTACAAAGCTAATCTATACAATCCCAAAAACAAATCTAAAACATCTATTTTGATCACATGTATATTTTTATCGTCTTAGGGCCGGTTTTAATATTTAACTCAAGAATGATCATAGTACCCCTGTATAAAGGCAAGGGCTCACAACATGACTGCGCCAATTACAGGGCCATCAGTTTGATCAGCTTGGCAGCTAAGGTGTATGGTAAAATTATTGAACGGAGAATGCGCGAGAAGTCCGATGGAGTGTTGCGTGAGGCACAGGGAGGTTTCAGGTCTGGAAGAGGATGTTCGGATCAAGTTTTCTCCCTCCGCAACATTGGAGAAAAGCATCTGGCAGTAGGCCGGAAGGTTTTCTGCGGTTTTGTGGACCTGGAGAAGGCGTTTGATAGAGTCGTGCGAAAGAGACTTTGGGACATTTTGCCAGAGTATGGTATAAACGGCACCCTGTTGCGAGCCGTCCAGTCCACCTACGTGCACAGCAAGGCATGCGTACGGGTGGGTGGTAACATGTCACCTTGGTTTGACGTTAAAATCGGCGTCCAGCAGGGTTGCGTGTTGTCCGCTAGACTGTTTATAGTGTATCTGGATAAAAGTCTTCAAAGACTGAATGCGATGACTGAAGGGGTAAAAATGGGTGATCTAGTGATAAACCACCTATTGTATGCAGATGACGCGGTTTTGATAGCGCCAACAGCCACTGATCTGCAAACACTAGTCACAGTTATGAGAGACGACTGCATGAACAATGGCTTACATTTGAATGTGAAGAAAACCAAAATTATGGTTTTTGAACGGGAAGAAACCAGAACGAATGCAAGGATTGTGGTTGGTAACGATGTGCTGGAGCAAGTGAATGAGTTTGTATATCTTTGATGCGCCTTCAGTAGGGATGGGAAATACACCGCTGATATAGAGAGAAGAGTGAATGCAGGTAATAGAGTGAATGGTGCGATGGGAAGGCTACTTGGGAGCCGGCACTTAAGCCAAAAGACGCAGCTGGCCATGCATAACGGAGTGCTTGTCCCAACGCTGTTATATGGCAGTGAGAGTTGGGTATGTAAGAAGGAGAACGAAAGCAGGATAAATGCGGTCGAAATGCGATCTCTGCGGAAGATGTGCGGAGTCACGCTGACCGACCGTATTCGCAACAGCGTAGTAAGAAAGCGAGTAGGTATGAAAGATAGTATCGGTGTAAAGATGAGAAAGGGTATGCTCCGTTGGTTCGGGCATATAGAAAGAATGCCAGAAGAAAGAATGACAAAACAGATATACAATGCGAAAGTGGAAGGATGTAGGTGCCGGGGAAGACCTAGACTATCTTACCATGACCAAATAGACCGTGTCTTAGCTGAAGGGCAAGTCAAGAGTCTCCGTAACCGGCGAGTGTGTATGAGACGAACTATGAGAGTGGAAGAAGCCAGAGAGGTATGTAAGGAAAGAACCTGTTGGAACTCTGTACTCTCTGCCTACCCCGCGAGGGAGCTTGCGTGATGATATAGATAGATAGAATGATAGACTTGCCTATTACAGATAGAATTTTGACACATTTTGTATGGAAAATCTGTCAGAATTCTACTGATTGTAAGCAAATAAGCATCCTTGAGTTGAATATTAAAACCCCCCATTTAAAGAATTCAGGTAATTTTAACTTAAATTAATTTCCATTTTTGGAAAAGGTTGCCTGCCCCCTTTAGACAATAAAACATTTTTCGCTGAGGGCTAAGCTTAAATAAAAGCCTATTTCAAGAGCTATTACTAAAATAGTTAGACCGGGTCTGATATAGCAGAAATCTACATTTTAACACCAATATTATCACAGGTCCACGTGGAAGATTATGAGAGAAACTTTGCCCAGCTGTGGGACACAAAATATTAACTAAAAAAATAATACAAAATAAGTATGATGTATAGTTATCCGTCAAAACAAAACACATCAAGCCCTTAAGATACCAGTGAGATTTTTTTAAGTCTAGATGTGTGTACTGCGGACAAAAGCCAGCCCTAAATTTAAACATTATTCTGAAAAACAAACTTTGATCTAGGAATCCACATTAATCCACAAAAACAAAAAAATAAAATAAAAAACTGGACAAGCCCTATAGCGCGGCGGTATCAAAAGGCCGGCCGCCCACGTCGCGGGCGCGACTTCCGCGCCGGTCCCCGTCGCGTCCTCACGTCGCCCCGTATTAACTTAGTAATACAACGGACATAATTGACCGGAAGTCATAACTAGTGCAGACCCGCCGAGCTTTTTAATTCGATTATCGATACGACTTGGTACAACGTCGCGCGACGGCTTAGCACGAAAAGATTGACGTTACCGGGACGCTAGCGAGCGAATGTGCCGTCACTTTC
This sequence comes from Phalera bucephala, assembly GCA_905147815.2. Lineage (NCBI taxonomy): Eukaryota > Metazoa > Arthropoda > Insecta > Lepidoptera > Notodontidae > Phalera > Phalera bucephala. The sequence goes on along the minus strand of LR990627.1, from coordinate 26,115,825 downwards.
ATGTTATTTTATAAAGGTTGCCCCAGAACCAACAAACATTTTCCCATGCTATCATTATTTATCTATGTTATTAAAATAATGGCAAATATCCGTATTTAACGAACTATTTGCAATCTAAAACGAATATTTCAAAGAATTGTAAGTACTTATATCGAAGTTGTCGACATCTTTACTGAATGTCAACACACAATATAACCTCTTAATTGTATAGAATTATATCCTCAAAATCGAATACTTTTTGTGCAATATTCCGATTCCCCGCTTGTCGGTTAAGTTATAAATGCCTTAAGAGAATGAATGGGTGATTTGAAATCATACAAGTATTTTTTCATTGCTGTTGGTTCTGGGGCAAATCATGTAAGGGCGCAGAACAATGTCCTTTTAGTATGACAGGGATGAGATATAAACTCGCTAGCGTATTGCTAACGTCATTTTTTTATGTTAACCCCTCTGTTCCCCTGTAAACGCGTAGTCCGACTGCTTAGTTCGATCGATAACTTTTTACAACAACGTTAACATTTTTTTTCTTTTGGTCCGATTAAAAAATCGAACTATGAGGACTATATAATTTTTAGAACACATGGTCGTATCGTCGTCGGTCGGTCAAGTGATATTTTTATCCTATTGGTCCGATTAAAGCATCGGACTGATGACTTCCGTTATTTGAGACATATTTTAGAGTACAAAACCCAACAGTTTTACAGGAGGTTAGGCTTTGTGTTCCTGATGCGTACATGGGTCGGCGGCGGCGACCGCCACTGCTGCTGGTGCCGCGCGCGCGCACCAACCTGCCGCAGCGTACGCCGCTTGTGCGGGCGCTGCGCACGCTTAACGTGGTTGCGGGATTAATTGATCTGTTCACGTGCTCGCTGAGCGAATTCACAAAAGCCTCATATTTTCTATTATCTTAGAATATTGTGTTAGGTTGTACATAGATAAGTGTATTAGTATTTAGTGACTGTGCTACGCTATTGCATTAGATTATTACCTGTAAGAATAGTGTATTGTTGAGAATAAAGTAAATAAATATTTTTTTTACGCTGACTTTTATTACTAAAGTGACCACGACGACGTCCTATTACAGCAGTTTGAAAAGGTCACTAGATTAATAGGACGACGACTTGCTGATCGTGCAATAAGCTTAAAATAGGATTTTAGGTATTGGAAGTGATTTTATTTTCAGAACTTAGAACTTCTGGTTACGAACTTTACTCGAAGAATCGAACCATGAATACTCGTATTTCCCTGTAGTCCGATCTATCGGACTATGAAAATTCGTCATTCCTTGGGCCGATAAATCGAACTATTGGAATCGACCGATTGGAAAAAACGTTCACGTGATCCGATCGGTGGGACTAAGAAGTAGGACCACGCGGTCACAAGGCTCTGTTCCTTGTTGACGCTTTTGTTAGCGTAACGCTATTAAAAAATCGTGCTACGTTCAACCGTATATAGAATTTGTTGTATGAAAAGGATAGCATATCAAATGTAAAGCGCCTCGCTTACACTAATGTTTTCAGTTTGGCCTCTAGCAGTCGCAAAATGTAAACGTGTGTGGTTGAACAATATGAACGAAAGCTGTATGAAACAGGAATGACTCAGGAATAAATCCTAGTGTGGGGCTGATTTTAATAAAAAAAAAATATATGTAGGTCGCGACAAGATGTCGAGCGAAATCGCGAGACGTCGCCCGACATCTCTGCTGGCATTTGTTCTAGGACATTTTACCTTTATTGAATACGAGGCCACAATCAGCCAAAAATGTCCCAGTGATGAGCAAAGGCCTCACGAATCAAAGTGAAAGACATCAGGTTATTCTGAACCACGCGATCTCAGTGCAGATTGGTAGCGGCAGTTTTGTGGCCTGCTTAAGGAATTTATAAAGCCGTTCTTGGCTTCTAATTTGGCTTAACAAGTACCACATAAAGTGGTAAATAAAAAAAACATTAATTAACATAGTTAAGAAACTGTCCCACCGTAGGAAACGGGCCTCCTCTCAAACTGAGAGGATTTAGGCCATAGTCCACCACGATGGCCCAGTGCGGGTTGGCGATCTTCACACACCTTCGAGAAACTCTTAGGCATGCAAGTTTTCTCACAATGTTTTCCTTCACCGTTAAAGCAAGTGATAATTTATTTTTAATACGCAGATGCTTTCGAAAAGACAGATGTGCGTGCCTGGGTTTGAACCCGAGACCTCTGTCTTTGCAGTCCAACGGTCTAACCACTAGGCTATCATTGATCATCACATGAAGTGGTAACCTGGCTTAATGTTCCTTTCACGGACACGCACAAAAATGGAAATACTACAAACGGACCCATGTCAGACTGATCGAGCCGAAAGCAGTTCTATGACCTTCTTTGAGTCCCCTGGCTTTCAAAATGGCTGATGAATAATTTGCTATGACTTCCACAAAATTTTTCTTCCAATATTGACTTTTCTTGAAGTCCACGCACTAACCAGGGTAAGAATAACTATTTTAAATTTACTTTCTGCAAACCGGCACAAAGGCAATACACGACTCACAGCTAACACTATCTACCGGCATTTACCGTCAACTATCGTTATCTGCGTGATATCATAATATGCTATTAGACTCGTGGCGGCGCTAGAATAATTTATTTCTTTGGGTTTGACTAAAATCAGGCTTTTAAGGAACACTGTATTGACAAAAAGTTTAAAGTTATTTAATCTTTATGTAAATAATCTGATAGGACGGACGATTTAGCCCAGTGGTTAAGAGCTTAAGCCGCTCCGCTCACTGTCTAATAGTCGCGGGTTCGATTCCCACACGGAGCATATCTTTGTGTGATCCACAATTATTTGTTACGGTCTGGGTACGTGAATTTTTGTAAACGCTCACGGCACAGGAATAAAATCCTAGTGTGGTGCTACTTAAAAAAAAATATATTTTAGGTAGATAAAACTAAAATCTTCTATCTATCTATATTACCGCGCCTGATCTCTTGCGGTGCAGACAGAGAGAGAGAGCGAGAGAGAGAGAGAGAAAAAATCTACGTCACGAATCCGCACTAGTAGTGGAGTACAATTTATGGCCGGTTTCAATACTTAACTAATAATTATATTTACTTCCTATCAGTAATATTTTGACAGATTTTTCATGTATCTCGATCTCTCTCATCTGGATTTGTAAAAGAAGGCCTGTACTCTATAGTAGGTCTAAGACTCCTTAGTCTTCCTAGACTATCTTACCGAGTCTTATCTGAAGGACAAGTCAATAGTCTCCGTAACCGGCGAGCGTGTATGAGACGAACTATGAAAGTGGAGGAAGCCAGAGAGGTATGTAAGGAAAGAACCTGTTGGAACTCTCTACCCTCTGCCTACCCCGCGAGGCATCCGGCGTGATGATATAGATAGATAGGTCTAAGTAGATACGCAGTTTAATATCATAATTTAATGATAATGATATTAACAGATAACGAAACAAACAGCACAACAATTTTAGGTGTAGAGACTTGAATAACAATTAATTATGAATAATTATTGATAGTAAATCAATAATATAATGTAATCGGCAGGGATTTCCATTCACAACTGATAGCGATGCCATGACGCACGTCTATTGCTAAGGAATCAGAAGCAGAATATTTTCTATTCATGTAAACCATTATAGTATTTATCAATCGTCAGAAAAGTAACAAAGACTTAACCACCATTTAAAATGTCAGTTCTCATTGAAACTATGGCCAAAGAATGGCTCTCTACAAAATCAACATTCCTTAATTTAACTTAGACCCCCATAGACCAGCCTACATTATTCTGCAATGCCCCACAGCAAAATTTACACACTGTCACGCCTATATTTCCCAAGCGGGAGTGGCAAACGTGGGTGTACTGAGTACACCCACGTTTGTGTACTGAGTACACCCACGTTTCGCCGACGATGTTAAGTCCCATGTAATAGGGAGCGAGCCTATTTCCATATACTGGGCACAATTCCAGACTCCGGACTCGTACTGGGAAGTTTTCGTTAGAAACACTACACTTGTCCGACCTAGGATTTGAACCCAATACCTCGTGATCACAAAGCGATGCGCTTTGCCGCTAGACCAACGAGGCAGCCGCAAAATTTAAATACTTTTAGTTACATTTTGCGGTGGGGATGATGTATGGGGATGATATCATTATGCTAGAACCCTTGCGGGCTAGGCAGAGAGTACAGTTCCAACAGGTTCTTTCCTTACAACCTCTCTGGCTTCCTCCACTCTCATAGTTCGTCTTATACACGATGGCCTATTACAGAGACTCTTGACATGCCCTTCAGATAAGACACGGTATATTTGGTCTTGGTAAGATAATAACTTAAGCCATAAGGCGCAGCTGGCCATACATAACGGAGTTCTTGTCCCAACGCTGTTATATGGTAGCGAAAGCTGGGTATGTAAGAAGGAGAATGAAAGTAGGATAAATGCGGTAGAAATGCGAGCTCTGCGGAAGATGTGCGGAGTGAAGCTGACCGACCGTATTAGCAACAGCATAGTAAGACAGCGAGTAGGTATGAAAGATAGTATCGGTGTAAAGATGAGAAAGGGCATACTCCGTTGGTTCGGGCATATAGAAAGAATGCCAGAGGAAAGAATGACAAAACAGATATACAATGTGAAAGTGGAAGGATGCAGGTACCGGGGAAGACCTAGACTATCTTACCATGACCAAATAAACCGAGTCTTATCTGATGGAAAAGTCAAGAGTCTCCGTAACCGGCGAGCGTGTATGAGACGAACTATGAGAGTCGAGGAAGCCAGAGAGGTATGTAAGGAAAGAACCTGTTGGAACTCTGTACTCTCTGCCTACCCCGCAAGGGATCTGGCGTGAGGTTACAGATAGATAGATAGATAGGTAAGATAATCTTGGTCTTCCCCGGTACCTACATCCTCCCACTTTCGCATTGTGGATCTGTTTTGTCATTTTTTCTTCAGACTGCAAAATGTAGATGGAAAATTAAGTAAAAAATGTTTGCAAAGAATAACCGTTGAATTTCTTGCAATTCTTCTCTACCGGGCCCTTACTCGGTATGACCAATTTGTAAGAGAGAGTATTTGGTATTTGGGTATATGAAAACAATGTAGGGTGGTCTATCAGGTGGGTCTTAGACAATTCCAGTTGAATAAACGGATTTTAATTGTAGAAAAGCCTCTCTGTTGTGGAATTAAGACTTGATCTAAAGGAAACACCGACTAAAATGATTAACATTGTAAAATATACTTTTTTTATTATTTAAATACTGCCTATATTATAATATAAGGTTAGCTGCGTGACGATCACGAAGTCCGAGAGTCTAGTTTTAGGTTGCCCAACTGTGATTTTACTACGCTATACAAGTGTGATTATATTATTCTTATTAGCAGTCTAGAATTTGAAATTGTGCACCGATCTTAGGTCTGAAAAATTTAGTTTTTCTTCTAACGAAAATTTCCCAGTATGATTCCGGAGTCTGGAATTGTGCTCGGTGTATGGCAATAGGCTCGCCCCCTATTACATGGGACCTAACATCGTCGGCAAAAAGTGGGTATACTCAGTACACCTCTGCCACCTCCGCTTGGGGAATATAGGCGTGACGGTGTTAATAGAATCTGAAATTGTGCACCGTAGGTTTAATAATAATAGGCTCGTCTCCAACAACGGTGGTATGTCCCAATATAATAGGTATAATGGCAATGGCCAATAGGTTTAATGGCAATGGGATCGCCCGAGGATTTGAACCAAGGACTTCATGATCGCCAGCTGTATAATGCGCCACTAGACCAAGGAGACAGCCATAAATAATCCAAATAAAATGTGACAAAAGAAAGACCTTATCTAATCCACAAAGTATATAGATAAGAAAACAGCTTATATACATAAGTACCATTATAAAGATGTAACGACCTCTTGACTCTCTGACTCTACGTTAAAGACTTTGGTACTAAAATTGGTGATACATAGTCAGTACTACGCAACACAGATGCGCAACCACGCGCAGTACCTTGAAATTAGTATCCGTTACAACTTCTTATCGAACGAAATAGAGTAATGAGTAAATAGTGTAGCAAGTAATCGGTAAAAGCAAGGGTGGCAGAAATATCCACCCACTTTTCGCCAACAATTTTACGTCCCATGTATTGGGGGGCGAGCCTACTGCGATATACCGGTCACAATTCCAGACTCCGGACTGATACTGGGAATTTTTCGATAGAACATCTATATTTGTCCGACCTAGAACCTCAGGAACCAGGAGTTCGCAAAGCGCATTATTCGCCACTAGACAAAAGAGCAGCATTAGGTAACTTTTGTTCTTAGCGACTATGCCTTTGACGGACGATTTAACGCAATGGTTAAGAGCTTAAGCCGCTCTGCCCACTGGGTCGAATAGTCGCCGGTTCGATTCCTGCACTGGACAAATCTGTTTGATCCACAATTATTTGTTTCGGTCTCGGTATAAGTGTATGTGAATTTTCCCCACGACACAGGAATAAATCCTAAAGTGGGTCTGGATAAAAAACAAAACTGAGGGCTTAGCATGAAAATATTGATGTTAGCGTGACGATAGCGAATACGCATATTGTCTCTTTCGTGTTTATTAAGTAAAAATGTGCAATGTGTGTAACAAATATAGCATATAAACTCGCTGGTGTCTCGCTAACACCAATCTTTTCGTGCTAAGACCTCTGTTCGGAGTAGCTAACTTAAATCCCGCTAAGTTCTATTGCGCGATCTGCAGTAATTATTGGAAGGTTTTAGATAGTTTCTTCTAAAAATTTTAATCATCTAAAGAAAAGCAACTCCGGTGCTTCGCAAGGTACGTTAGGACGTCGATGCAGCCTGACTCTTATTTTGAAAGCCTTATGGACGGCTTGATAATTTCCAACAGCAGGAGGCCACCAATGCGCATTGGGTTCGCGTGGAGTATGACCCAATCTCTCTTACCTCGATTTGTGAAACAAGTCCTTTTCCCAGCAATAAAACAATACAGGCTTACGGTTTTATTATTGAAATAGTACTGAATAGATATGATTACGCGTATATTAATTCATCATCATTCACAAAAACATCTATTTTTAGCGCATAACAACATGGTAAAGATAGAAAATGATAACAGTAAATTGAGCTTTTATTTATTAATCCGGGTGTTCCCGGGTTAAAAGAAAAGCTCAATTTAGTTTTACATATGTAAATTATATACATCCGATTTATAGTTCTATATTAATAAGCGCTGAAATTGTGAAAAACTTCTGTGGCATCAAACAAGCAATCCGTTTGTGTACGGCGTTATAATATCAAATAACTTTTATCAGTATTATCATTCACCGCTCATCCCGAGTACAATGTCCCCTTCTTACTCTATCTATCTAAATCATCAATCAGAGAGTTCCAACAGGTTCTTTCCCTACATAGCACTCTGGCTTCCTCCACTCTCATAGTTCGTCTCACATTCTTACTGTATATATGATTTTTTTATCTAACCTAGTGTGACTCTCAGCTGGGCAAAGGTCTCCTCCTTCTCCTTTTAAACAGTCCTATCCTTGGCCAAAAATGGCCATTCAAGCCGATATGTATCTAGATCATCCCGCCATATATAGGGGATATATGATTAATAAATAATAATAATAATAGCTCTGTTAAGAAACTGTCCCACCGTTGGGCACGGGCCCCCTCTCAAACTGAGAGGGTTAAGGCCATAGTCCACCACGCTGGCCCAGTGCGGGTTGACGAACTTTACACACCTTCGAGAAACTCTTAGGCATGCAGGTTTCCTCACGATGTTTTCCTTCACCGTTAAAGCAAGTAATAGTTTTTTTTATACGGACAAGTTTTCGAAAAGACAGAGGTTTGTGCCTTGAACTGGAGACCTCTGACTTTGCAGTCCAACGGTCTAACCAATAGGCTATCACTGCTTTATATAAGCTTATCCTGAATTAATCTTAATTACCCACTTATCTACCAAAGTAATTTAGCAGTAACACCAAGCATAAAACCAGGTTAATAAGTTTTTTAAACTAATAATAATATTAAAAGTCAGCCTGTACTGAACTACTGCAGAGAATATGCCTTCTCTCACAAATCCAAATGAGATGACCATCTTCCTTTAATCATGGGACCTAACATCGTTGGCGAAAAGTAGTAGTACATAGTACACCTCTACCAACCCTGCTTGGTGAATATAGGCGTGACGGTGTATGACTTTCTTCACCACCCAGTGCGAAATGGTAGAACCAGATTTGTGTCCACCTGTCTTTGATTCTTATCTCGCTGCTTATAAGACTTCTAACTTAGCCAACTACCACAGAAGTTGGTGGCCGGGAACAACGGCTTAACGTAGTCTCGGAGCATGGAGACGACTAAATATGGAAATGCCACAAACGGTAACCCATCTCAGACTGACCGATCCGAACGGTACTTAACGCTGTTGATCGCCAAGAAAACCGCAGCCATGCAGTGTTACGAGCGCTTTACTTTACTCATAATTACAAAAGTAATGTTAATAGTTAGGGTTAAAGGGCTAATACATGATTAAGCAATATTTGTTTATAGGACATAAATATTTTGTATGAGATAATTTTATTTTTAATGACTATTCTTGACTTACTTTTTTTTAAAATAAGTCTTGCGTTTTTTAGAATATAGATATTCTCGCAACTGTACAGATCTGAATTAATCTTTCATAATTATTTAGCCAGAACTTTCAAGCAAAGCCTGAATCTTAATTAGATAATTAGTCCTAAATTCTTATTTACATTACTCCATCATATATTTAATCGAATATCACACGAAATCGGATATTATTTACAAACAGGTAGCACTAATCCTTCTGTAAAAAAATCATAATTGAAATTAAATCCGATAAAAAACGATTAAAATAAAAAGTTTTAAATTAACCAATAATCAATCAAGCTTAAAATATTATTTTAGATAACAAGTGCTCAGTAATGTATCTTGTTTAAATACCTTAATAGATTAAACAAAATTACCTACTTTGTTTACAAACTTTTTTTAATAAAATAGTTATAAGACATACCTCAGTCAAAATATCCGAGTGAATATCACATTGATTAAAAAAATACACACGCACACACTAACACAAAATGTCACAGATCATAAAATGTCAAACGTCAATTACACTTCCGAATTAGTCATTGTGGCGGGAATAATGAGCGTACGAAAAACGAAACGTATTCGGTGAGATGTGACTTTGTACTGTCGTCGTGCGAAGCCTGCGGGCGTGTGTGGGTGTCGCGGCGCGTCTGTGCGCGTGTGCGAGGAGGACAGCTAGCGGCCTGTTAACTCGGCGATCCTCACAGTTAGACTAACTCACATCCAAATCGCTTAATTTTATGAGTTGTTGCCTTCTCCACCCCCTCGCTGGGAGCGGGTGCGGTGACTTTGTAGCGGCGTCTTATAAGTTTTAATGTTGTGGTCTTTGTTATGGTTGTTTATTATTGTCTGCGGCTGAGACATACTGAGCTATCTGTTGAATTAGCCACGAAAAAGTACACTAGTCCTCGATTAAAAAATTTCAAGACGTTTTATTTATGGCGCCGCAGCTCTGCATAATTTTAACGCTCTTCGTTTTACAAAGTCTTACGGTTTTCACAGTTGCTTAAGCAAGGTATGGTATTATGGTATGTCAAAGACATAAGTTATTGTAATGATTGTAACTGTAATTAATATAATATTCATGTTACTACTTCTCAGAGTACAAAATGTTGGCAGTGTGACCTGAAAGTTGGCAGTGTGACTGCGCAAGAGCAATGGTGATCACTTGCACGATATATGCACCAGCCTTCTAAAGACATGTTGTGTCTGCCAGACTTTGAGAAAGTTCCTCAAATATCTGATGGGCACTTAAACCGCATAGATCCAAAGTCTCTACACCAAACGATTCAAATAAGAATCCTTTATCAAGGTTACTATATTTAACCGCTTGCGCCACTAATTATTAATGTTAAATGTATTTAATATAAATATGTCTGACACCGCAACAAGAACACCTTAAATATGAAACTTCTTTAGCGTGGGCATATAAAATTTGATTTGCTTTAAAGTGAATTTAACATCAATAATAACTTACCTAACAGACTGATGTAACCTCCGGCCTAGTACCAAACCCAAGTAATGAGTAATAAACTAAAATTAACTACACAGTAATTATATCACAAAAGATATCTCAATTACTTTAGTACATTATTATATTCATCCATTAGGTAATGATAAAACGTTTACGCCAAATAATTATGCCGAAATAACAGAAAAAATAATCATGTAATTACATATTCGACCTCAATACTGCGGTAATGATTACAGATATCGACAATTACCAGTAATCAATTGTTTATCGCAAGCGATATTGCGATAACTAATGATTTGATTACCTGCAACAATTAAAAATTTGTGTAAGATAAGCGAAGGCTTATTATCAATAAATTTTATTAAGTCCGTATTTGCCACTCAAAATACGGTGCACTGAAAATAAACGTGGTTTATACTGATTGTATGTAATTTATCTTAATTAGAAATGTTCCAAGACGCATTTTGCAAAAATAAGCTATGATAATGTATAAGTACTTTGATAATGTACATATTTAATACATAATTATATTAAATAATAATGTACGTGTGATTATGTACGTTGAAGTTCAAAATTCATTTAGCTTTTATGAATCATTAAGAAAACATAAATGCATACTTCTTACGTTCGGTTACTTTCCGTACAAAAAAAACTAGGTAGAACCACATTCCACAGAAGTATTTTGGTTTGGTGGTATTGCCATTCTTCGAGCACATCATTTCCGATGTTTCAAGCATTTCTCTAACCCAGTTTTAAGTATTTGTGTCTTCTCATTCCGCAATCGAAAGCGCCTTGTTCTGACTACGTGGCTTTTCATGGAATAAAACTATATTTTCGGATTTTATCGCGGTTTATTTTGATTTTTAAGTTCCCGACGTTTCGAGTGCTTTGCAGCACCCATGGTCACGGGAAGGACTGAGGTGGTAGACGTCCAAAAGGCATAGTTGTTCCGGGGTACCCTCAAACTTCTTAATTATTTTTGTTGGTCCGGTCTACGCAGAATGAGCTCACGGTGTCTTGAGGTCTTGCGGTGTTACGCTTGGTTTTGGATTTGATTATATTAATTACTGGATCCCAAGTCGATGGAAGCACCCAGCCATCTTCTCTATTGAAATTAGGATGTTTTTTAATTTCAATAGCCTCGCGAACCATCCTTGGTAGGAATCGGTGTTCTTTCACGAGGATTTGTGGTCTATCAAATCTGATGTTATGGCGGGTGCGGTCAAGGACATGTTCACAGACTGCAGACTTCTTTGAGCGACGGTGTTTTAGGTCAGCTATGTGTTCTTGAACCCGAGTTTTTACTGGTCTTTTTGTTTGTCCTATGTAAGAGAGACCACATTCACAATCAAGCTTGTATACTCCTGCATCTTGTAGAGGGATGTGACACTTGACAGATGGTAAAAACTGACTGATCTTCTTCGGCGGCTTATAAAATGTTTTAATTGAAGCACGCTCCAAGATGTAGCCGATCTTATCTGTGACTCCTCTTAAGTAAGGTAGTACCGCAGGGAGACGCTCGACTGTGGCTGCCTTTTGCACGTCTACCACCTCAGTCCTTCCCGTGACCATGGGTGCTGCAAAGCACTCGAAACGTCGGGAACTTAAAAATCAAAATAAACCGCGATAAAATCCGAAAAAATAGTTTTATTTCATGTGTAATATTCGCGTAAATCTAAGAACTCAGTATACGTGGCTTTTCGTTGCAAATTGCATTTCCGTACATTTTTCGTTATCGACCGCAAAAAGTCAACTTGGCTACAGTCCACGCTCGCACTCGTGAAAATGAAACAAGCGTTCTACTGTACCACTAAGCTATCGCTTCTCTATAAAAATACTTCTACAGTTGTTATAAGACTTCATAATTTCTAAATTAGGTAGAAACCCGGCGAGATTTTATTGAACTATTTTGCATCATAAATATTAAGACAATTCTGTTTGTAATTAAATTTCTTTGTAATTAAATCCTTATATTTTGACAAAAAACATAACGAAAAACGTTTACCAAAATAATAAAACCAATCAAATATAAAATAATTATAAAATAACTGTTAAATCTTAACATTTAAAAACCTTTTACGCGTATTCTTAAGAATAGGAAAAGGTACTACAGTAATTCTACCTTAACATCCACACAAAAGTAGATTAAGTTATACCTAAGCAAACCTTTTGTCATCGTAAATAAAAACAAAAATAATAAATTGCATTACTTCATCACAAAGTCACAGCGCGCGAAGCATTTAGCGCCGGTACAGTAGCAATAACTCAGCGCAGGAAATCACGTCATCGCTCTATTACAGCACGCACACTGCGGCGCGACACGCACACATGCGCAGATACGCCTGTCGGACTGATGGCATGTACGCTCGTCAGAAGTATGTGCGGATTTTGGATAAATTAACCTTTTTTATCTTTATGATTATTTTATTTTTATCAATGTTTTAAAAGGGATGAATACGAAGAAAGCGATGTTTTAAAATCATACATTTCATTTAATAATTTTATGTGGTAACTGAACAACAAACAAAAAAAATTTTCTTAATTGATAAAAAATGTCACCATCCCCAAAATATATTGACATATTTAAGTTATATAATGTAATATGATGATAATTAAGAGCAAAACTCAAATAGTAAAATAAAAGTAGTGCCAGACTTTTTATATGCTTGCGAATCTATACTGCAGTACTCGCAAATTGTGCACAGAAAACAAACTCTAGTGACCATTGAAAATATAATTATATTAAAGGAGAAAAATAGCACGAATCTCTCATTTTGAAAGATTGCCTTCTAAAATAATATATTGCTGGAATCCCTGTTATTATGACTCACTGTGGATGTATGTAAATGTCATAAGAAGTGCTTGGGATTGGTAACTGTCGGTGTGTTTTCCGTTCTCGAGCTTATTCATGCTTTGTAATACATATTAAGCCGTTGATGCTAGTTACCCCTTAATAAGTTGATTAGTTCCAACAGCAAGCCACGAATCTGTATCTATTAATCCGCGTGGTGAAGTATGATACATTTTCTCTTACCTCGGTTCGTAAGAAACCCAGCATTGAGCTGACCACTTTCGTTAAAAGATAATAAACCACGATTTTATATCTATCAAACAGCTAATCAACGAATTAAGCTCAGTCCCTGTAAAATAGGTTGTATTAAATCAGTTTTTCCAAACGCAGAGACGTTTGCGGCAGAAAGAGAGCACCCCTTTGTGATAATGATCGTGATGTTATGTAACATTCATTTTGTAAACCGACTTCAAACATGAGGAGGTTCTATATTCGTCTGTATGTATTTTTTTTGTATGTTCACCGATATTTTCCTCAATTGTGGACCGATTTAGATGATTCTTTTTGCATTGAGTTTGGCATAGCTCCAAGGTAGTATCATTTTAATTTCATTGGGATTGGACTTTGAAGATACAATAGGGAACTTCTTAACGACAAACAATACGACTGTGGAGACTAAATTATTATGGGTATTACGTCAAATCCTATAGGTACAATAGAACAATATACAATAGAAATAAGCAGAAGAATATAATATAGGTATTAGTTAATCCACCAAAATAAAAACTTTTTGTAAAAGGGACCGACTTCAAAAATCATAAAATAAATATTTAAAGTCCGCCGGGCATCAACTTTAAATATGTACTTTTATCTTTACGAAGTCGGTTATTCTTTCTTAAAAAAAGTTTTTTAAACCATTTAATGTAAGAAATTATCTAGAAAGCAAGAGCCTGTCGGAACTCTGTACTCTCTACCTACCCCGCAAGAGTCCTAGCGTTATTATATAAATAGATAAATAAATCTGAAAGATAAAGAAAATAGAAAGATCTAAGAAATTCAAATATCTCACTCTGTTTCCGCGAACGTATTGCACCGCCTAATTGTGATCGAGCCATCACATCGCATTGTTATTACTATGTATCCATTTGAAATATGAACGGCGTGTTATAGTGTGTTATATAACATACGCGTTATACAACAATATAACAGTAATTAAGCCCGTGTTGTTTGCACAAGTGGCGCGGGCTGCGCTCTGTTTTGTCAAACGATCTTTAATTAGAGATAGAAGCATAAAAATCATTAAATTGATAGCAATAATTAAAACAAAAATATAATGAAGTTCCTAGATTTACGCGAATATTTTTTTTTTTTTTTTTTTTTTTTTTTCTTTTTAAAAAAACGTAGCCCCACACTAGGATTTATTCCTGTGTCGTGGGTGCGTTTACAAACATGAAAATTCACATACACAAATGCCCAGACCGGAACAAATAATTGTGGATCACACAAAGATTTGTCCCGTGCGGGACTCGAACCCGCGACTATTAGACGCAGTGGGCAGAGCGGCTTAAGCTCTTAACCACTGCGCTAAATCGTCCGTCAACACTAGCTGTGCTCCGCGATTTACCACGAAGCTAACAGGCCCGCCCGCGCTATTTTTCCGTTTTTGCTTAGCATTCTTTCTGACTTTTTCCTTTTTGCTCGGTTCCTAAAAGTCGTAGCGTGATGTTAAATAGGTTATAACTTTCTTTAATAATTGGGCTATCAACTGCAAAAAGAATTTTTCAATACCGACTGGTAATTTAATAGATTAGCGCGTTCAAACAAAAGACAAACTCTTTAGCTTTATTATATTTGTACACAAACGACCCGCCGCGGCTTCGCACGGGTGAAATATATACATAAAACTTTCTCTTGAATCACTCCGTCCATTGGTGAAAACCGTATGACAATCCGTTCAGTAGTTATTGAGTTTATCGCATTCAGACAGACATACAAACGCGGAGGGAAGACTTCATTTATATGTAGTGAAAGTGTTCTATATCATCACGCCAGATCCCTTGCGGGGTAGGCAGAGAGTACAGAGTTCCAATAGGTTCTTACCTTACAGACCTGGACTATCTTACCTCGAGCAAATAGACCGAGTCTTATCTGAAGGACAAGTCAAGAGTCTCCGTACCCGGCGAGCGTGTATAAGATGAACTATGAGAGTGGAGGAAGCCAGAGAGGTATTAAAGGTAGTAAAAGTGATATATGGACAAATTATATTTTTCAGATTTCGTCGGTTTTTTTTAAATTAAGTTCTTGACGGTTCGAGTGCTTTGCAGCATCCATGGTCACGAGAAGGACTATTCCGTCCCGTGAACATGAGAACTGTAGAGTTATTATATTAGTATGTAGTAGGTAAGGAAAACACCTGTTAGAACTCTATACTCTCTACCTACCCCGTAACGAGTCTGGCGTGCTGATATAGATATCTATCTAGAAAGGAAGTGGGTATATAATTTTATTTCATTATAGTAATATTTTTAACATTTGATTTCAATGCAATTTAATTTTAATCCATACTAATATAATAAACTTGAAAGTAACTCTGTCTCTTTGTCTGTTACTTTTTCACGCCCGAAGCGATGACCTGATTTTGATCAAATTCGGCAAGGAATCAGATTTTATCCAGAGGAAGGGCTTGGGCTACCTTTTATTTAAAAAAACTTAAGGTTGTGAAATACACACCTGAAAATAACGCGATCGAAGTTGTGTATAATATAATATTAGCCCTGTCAAGAAACTGTCCCGTTGGGCACGCGCCTCCTCTCAAACTGAGAGGGTTTAGGCCATAGTCCACCACGCTGGCCCAGTGCGGGTTGGCGAACTTCACACACCTTCGGGAAACTCTTAGGCATGCAGGTTTCCTCACGATGTTTTTCCTTCACCGTTAAAGCAAGTGATAATTAATTTTTAATACGCACATGTTTTCGAAAAAACAAGACGTGCGTGCATGGGTTTGAACCCGAGACCTCTGACTTTGCAGTCCAACGGTCTAACCACTAGGCTATCACTGCTTACCAACATTATTGGGATACACTTCATAATATGAATGTTTCCTTGAACTATGTCATTAATCATATTTCCTTTTTTTATATAACGTAGCCCCACACTAGGATTTATTCCTGTGTCGTGGGTGCGTTTACAAACATGAAAATTCACATACACATATACCAGGCCGGAACAAATAACTGTGGATCACACAAAGATTTGTCCCGTGCGGGAATCGAACCCGCGACTATTAGACGCAGTGGGCGGAGCGGCTTAAGCTCTTAACCACTGCGCTAAATCGTCCGTCTGAATTTCAACTATCCCACTGCTGAGCCTTCTACCACAAAACAACGTGAAAGAGAATCGGTCTTATACCACCACGCGGACCCAGTGCAGTGGAGACAGTATTATATACCCGCTCTTATCTGCCCATAAGACTTCCAACTTCCTTAAAACTGCCAAATAAGGTGACAACCAATAACAGCGTTTTATAACATGAAGACGCTCGAAAATGAATATGCCACAAACGGTCACCCATCTTAGATTGACTTACTCGAACGCTGCTTGACCTTAGTGATCGTTACGAACATTGCGACACCGCAATGCTACCAGCACCTCACCAGTTACCAGTTATTGAAATAATTATGTTTAAACACAATAATCTTTTCATTCGAGTTCGTAGCACGTAGCTTGTTGCTACGGCGTAGCATATAATCTCGTTTACGTATCGATGTAAAAAAAAAAAAAAACTGTCACGCTTATATTCCCCAAGCGAGGGTAGCAGAGTTGTACTGTGTACATCCACGTTTCACCGACGATGCCTATTGCCATACTGGGCGCAATGCCAAGCTCCAGACTAATAATAATAAAGTTTGCCCAAAAATTACACTTTGTTTAGCCCAGGATTCGAATTCCAGATCTTGTGATCTTTACGCGCTTTATTTGCTACTAGACCAACGTAACAATATGTAGGAATGTGTAGTAGTTGTGTGACGTATAAATGTTTGTTCGATCTGGGTTCGTGTATCTGAATTTCATTCATGTTCGTCAAGGCACCTTTTATACATTAATAATACTTAGTTACTAATTCCCGTATCTATCTATATATCTTTCTCATCATGCCAGATCCCTTGCGAGATAGGCAGGGAGTACAGAGTTCCAACAGGTTCTTTTCTTACAGACCTCTCTGAGGCATCTTAGTGTAGGGCTACTTTTAAAAAATAACATTTCGACAGTAATCTCACTATAACATGTCCTTCAACGTATTTGACTACGAGACATTATGCTTAAAACTGCTTCATACGCCCTTAGGCCCATAAGATAGACTAATAGAGACCACATTACTCAATTGAAATAAAAAAAGAACAATCTAAAACCGACAGATATCTACAAGTTAACAATCATTTTACAACTGGCCTCTCCGGTAGCCGTTAATAGGCTATAACTTTTAAACTCACAGAATTCCAGTTAAGGTCGTAAATAAGGTTTAGGAAGCTATTATTAACAATACGTTTACAATTTGAATTGGTAATAATGCTATTAAGTATTTTATAGTGGTATATTTAGTTGTAAATGTCTCGTTGATATAGTGGTGTATGATGCAGCTGAAAGTTTGCGGTCCTGAGTTCGAGTCAT
This sequence comes from Phalera bucephala, assembly GCA_905147815.2. Classification (NCBI taxonomy): domain Eukaryota; kingdom Metazoa; phylum Arthropoda; class Insecta; order Lepidoptera; family Notodontidae; genus Phalera; species Phalera bucephala. The sequence goes on along the minus strand of LR990627.1, from coordinate 26,098,299 downwards.
AATTCTGAAATTATGTCACTGAGGTTTTTAGAATAAAAAATCCGAGTCTGGAATTTTCCCCTTATAATGGTTATAGTATATAGGCGGGGTCTCAGCTTCGGTTAAAATTAAAGACAGGGATGCCAATGGTATATTTTATTCACCTACAATTCGCCATCGATGTCGGGTTTCAATGTAATAGGGTCCTATCAACATTACCCGGCGTAATTTGGACTGAGCATTTTTCGATAAGTTAGATCCGGGCACTTTGTTATTATAAAAAAAAAACAACCGTTTGCTAGAGACTTATTTAATTATTGATCCACAATGAAACTACACTGGTAACACGATACCTTGTCGCACACATGCGAGACCTCCTGAAGGCCTTTCCTGAATTTAGACCCCTTTGATAGTGATTGGGCAGCAATTAGACTAATTACCAAATGACTGACATTTGTTGAAAACCCGGGGTTTATAAAGGCATATATTGCTGATTGGCATTAACAGAATTTGAATGAATGTGGGCACTGCAATTCAGCAATATAGCCGAGTAAGTTGGGGATGTAACAGATAGAGTTACTTTGTCCGACCTAAGATTCGAACCAAGGACTTGGTGAACACAAGCCACACTATACGCCACTGGACCAACAAACGTAATATACAAAATTTAAAATAAATTTGTTGTTAGTGATGTTCTCAGCGATCATGGTGTTCTTGTCGATCACCAAGGATAAGCGGCGTTCAAATCAGTCAGTCTAAGATGGGTGACCGTTTGAGGCATTTTCATATTCGAGTGTGTCCGTGGTTTGAAGGGCATGCTGAGCCGTTGGTAATGTGGTAGCCATTAAGTAAAGTTGGCAACTTTATAAGCTGCTTGATAAGTTCTAAAAATAGGTGGCCCCAAACCTGCTTCCATTAATCTGCACTATATGCGCGTGGTAGAATATTGTATGGTAGAGTATTCTGTCTCATCTCGATTTGTGAGAGAAATCTTTGCCCAGCAGTAGGACAGTTGAGGCTGACTTATTATTAGTACCATAATAAATGAAATTACATCGACGTGTCCACAAAAAACAATGCCCAAAACCGGGCTAAACGTTACAATGCAGAGACACTATTTATATACTAATAATTTAGATCTGCGAATCATTTTGTGGAAATACACCGCTGACATAGAGAGAAGAGTGAGTGCAGGGAACAGAGTGAATGGGACGATGGGGATGCTACTTGGGAGCCGGCACTAAAGCCAAAAGGCGCAGCTGGCCATACATAACGAGTTCTTGTCCCAACGCTGTTATATGGCAGCGAGAGCTGGGTATGTAAGAAGGAGAATGAAAGTAGGATAAATGCGGTCGAAATGCGAGCTCTGCGGAAGATGTGCGAAGTGAAGCCGACCGACTATATTCACAACAGCGTAGTAAGAAAACGAGTAGGTATGAAAGAGAGGATCGGTGTAAAGATGAGTAAAGGTGTGCTCCGTTGGTTTGAAGAAAGAATAACAAAACATATATACAATGCGAAAGTGGAAGGATTTAGGTACCAGGGAAGACCTAGACTATCTTACCATTACCAAATAGACCGGATCTTATCTGAAGGACAAGTCAAGAGTCTCCTTAACCGGCGAGCGTGTATAAGACGAACTATGAGAGTGGAGGAAGCCAGAGAGGTATGTAAGGAAAGAACCTGTTGGAACTCCGTACTCTCTGCCTACCCCGCAAGTGATCTGGCATGATGATATATATAGATAGATAATTTAGATCTGATTTATAAGTCTCTGCTGTCAATTTTAGCACAATAAGTAAATACGTTTAAAAATAAAATTCGAAAAGCTTTCTTTGATTTATATTATAATAATTATCGAAATAAATCATATCGGAGTCGTATAAAATAATACAATAGTATCTTGTACGTTAGTATCTTATTGAAACCCATTGTTTATAATACTACATACATATTCACACGATTCAATAATATATAAAAACATTACGAGATTACCCACAATATTGAATAATTATTTTGACAAATAAGGTACATGGTAATTGTCAAAATCACTCTATAACAAAATCATAAGGACGGTTTTGCCGTTACGTTAATCTTATTACTATAATTTTCTGCGAATATAGTAGTTTGATTATGGTTTCTGTACTTACTAGATATTTTCTTTGTAGTAGTAAAGTCCAAGTGAATCTTGTATACTAATAACGATGTCGTCAAGATTTGACCATAGTTACATACTCGTACCACGGCAGTGTAGTAACTGTTCGTTGGTGTGTTTATTAATTTTGTTTGGCATATATAACTTAGTTCTATGAGACCGTCGACAATTCATGTAGAGCGTTATTACAACATGAATATATATGTACCTTAAGCCATGTCAAGCGATAGTTTCCGAAGTCAACTACTACGGCAACTTAACGATCAAATAAAATTATCCCATAAAGCATAACACGCACTTGATAGTACTGTGGAGTTTGAGTCTCTCTAAATTGTATACAGCGCGGTATTTGCGCATTTGGAGAGCATAATTTCATGTCATTTACACATTAGCAAAGTATTTATTACTATAAGGCTAGCAAGCAATGCTAAAATTACTCTCTTTTTATACTATATACGAGCTGTACCGCTACTTCGTTTGCATGATTTTTAGGCATGTTAGACATTATACAGACAGCGGTACTTATCACGTAAGATAGAATGAAAGCAGAATGAATGCAAATTCTGCAGAAGATGTGCAAAGGCAAGCTGACCGCCTGCATTCACAACAGCGTACTAAAAAGCATGTAGGTCTGAAATAAAATATCTGTCTTAAGATGAAAATGGATATGCCCCAGTTGTTTGAATATGTAGAAAGAATATCGGAAGACAGAATGACAAATCAGATATACAATGCTAAAATAGACGAATGTGGGAACGGGAGAAAACCTCCGTTAAAAGAGCGTATATGAGACGAACTATGACAGTAAAGGTAGCGAAAGAGGTATGTGAGGAAAGAACCCGTTGGAACTCTGTACTCTCTGCCTAACCCACAAAGCATATAGCGTGATGATTTACATAGATAGAGATTCCAAAGTTTGTTTTCGATCTTTAGTTATAGGTCTTCAAACAACGAACTTCGATATTTAGCTATCTTAGATGAACTTTGGAATCAGACCTTAAAATTCGACCTAGAAAATTGACTAAGTACCTACGTTACACACGATACGGTATGTTATTTGAACTACCTGCCAAGCTAATGTTCCAGAAGTTGGTCTTTGAGAGGTGGATTTCATAAGTTGTACTTCAATGATTGAAAGTCCATTTTCGGTTCTTGGACTATTAATAACGGACTACGTAAACGATCTTGTAAGTTATTACTACAAAAATGAGATAAGAACTAAACCAAAACGCTTTTAGCAAAATATTTCAACATTAATGTCGGCCAGAGTTTCTTCCTTACTATTTTTTATACTATGTAAGATAAAATTTAGATACATTAGCGTTTTTTCTCTCCTTCACAAAGGAAAAATCTCCAGAAGTGTCTTAGTCCTCTATAGGGAATGGTCCAGGCCTCTTTCAACACAATATGGGGTTCTTCATCTCAAGTAGATTCTCCAGTTGGCAGGCACAGATGACTTTCTTATGCCTTACTCGAGGACATCTTGGGAAATTAAGATCACTTCCTCTACATCCCCACGGTGCTTACGACAGCGTGAAGCTACTCACACCACCATTTCCCTCCTAATCGCTTTGTCAAATGGACGTTAGAGACCCACACCCGAAGTCTTCTACGATCTCTGAAGAAAAACCATCAATCAATCCCTTCAATCAATCCAGCTGATTGCGGTATTAGCGAAAGCATATGTGACGACTTCAGTGGTAGATAATTAGACAGTAGATAGTAGATGGACACTTCACTGGTGTAAAGGAAGGGGATATATAAGCCTACCGAAACTGGAAGCCAAAAATTGAAATTCCTACCCCCAATTTAAATTTAAATATATCTCTCACCCACACACACACAGCACATATAAAACAACTCATAACCATTGAACCAGAACTTATTACGTAATAGAGAAGCTATTCGAAACAATACTTTATTTTTATTGCGCACAACTCGATTGCCGCAGGCATTGATATATTATTATTTGTACTAGGTTAAAGATGACAATCCGAAAAACAGCTTGAACAATCATCATCACCATCATCTTAGCCTATACTTGTCCACTGCTGAACATAGGCCTCTCGAATCGCTCTCCAGCAAAACCGGTTCGATGCCACCTGCATCCAACGTTTTCTTGCGATTATCATAAGATCGTCGGTCCATCTGGCAGGCGGCCGTCCTACGCCGCGCTTGCCAATAGGTGGTCTCCACTGTAGAATCTTTCTGCCCTAACGCTCATCCGATCTTCGCGCTATGTAGCCCGCCCAATGCCACTTCAGCTTGCTAATCCTGAGGGCTATGTCGGTGACCTTGGTTCTTCAACGCATCTCCTCATTCCTCCTCCTCCTCATTCGATCACGTAGAGAAACGCCAAGCGTAGCTATTTTCAAAGCTCGCTGAGCTATGGAAAGAGCTATGCTTCGGCAAAAACAGCAACTCTGAGGTTTTTTATGAGTCCTATTGTAAGTATTATGATCCGTATGTCATCACTGGCAACACACATTGACTAAAAACTTTAGTCTTGAGCCGAGCCGAGTTGGATTCTTCGATTGACCTCTCTCTCAAAGTTGGACCTAACTAGCCGGACTGCCTGTCCCAGGTAAATGTATTCGTCGACAGCTTTAAGAGTAGAGTAACCAACGGTGTGGAGTGTGGTGGGTACAACATGGACATTAAACGTTATTTTCGTTTTGTCCATGTAGCTTGACCAATGCGACAAGGATATTTTGGCCCGTGTATCACATTGACAGGGAGGCGTTGGTGTGAAATTAGGGTTAGCACGTTGTAAAGTTTTCCTACTACCAGGGAAATATTTCACAGGTGGGTCCGCACGGTTACGGTAACTCTGCGACTGTCATGAAATGACGTTTCACTAGATGGCAACGTTAGTTCCTATTTTAGCCGCGGGTCACAAGATTGTATGACTGTAAATGCACAAGTATGGGTGGTACTCTTATTTGGAATTAGTTCAATCTAACCATAGCAAACTAGAAGGTGATTTGTTAAAACTACCATAAAAAAAGATTTGAGGTCATTAACAATTAAAAACAAAGTACAGTCGCTACCTACTGATAAATATGTAAATGCAAAAGCAGTCATTTTGCGGCTGTCAATTTGTTTGTAAACAGTAATGTATGTAATGCGAATAAAATATCAATGACCGCAGGGCACGCGCGGGGTGAGAGGGTGTGTTTGTGCTTTCATAGATCATATCTATCTATCTATCTATAACCTCACGCCAGATCCCTTGCGGGGTAGGCAGAGAGTACAGAGTTCTAACAGGTTCTTTCCTTACATACCTCTCTGGCTTCCTCGACTCTCATAGTTCGTCTCATACACGCTCGCCGGTTACGGAGACTCTTGACTTTTCCATCAGATAAGACTCGGTTTATTTGGTCGTGGTAAGATAGTCTAGGTCTTCCCCGGTACCTGCATCCTTCCACTTTCACATTGTATATCTGTTTTGTCATTCTTTCCTCTGGCATTCTTTCTATATGCCCGAACCAACGGAGCATGCCCTTTCTCATCTTTACACCGATACTATCTTTCATACCTACTCGCTGTCTTACTATGCTGTTGCTAATGCGGTCGGTCAGCTTCACTCCGCACATCTTCCGCAGAGCTCGCATTTCTACCGCATTTATCCTACTTTCATTCTCCTTCTTACATACCCAGCTCTCGCTACCATATAACAGCGTTGGGACAAGAACTCCGTTATGTATGGCCAGCTGCGCCTTATGGCTTAAGTGCCGGCTCCCGAGTAGCTTTCCCATCGCACCATTCACTCTGTTCCCTGCACTCACTCTTCTCTCTATGTCAGCGGTGTATTTCCCATCCTTACTGAAGGCGCATCCAAGATATACAAACTCATTCACTTGCTCCAGCACATCGTTACCAACCACAATCCTTACATTCGTTCTGGTTTCTTCCCTTTCAAAAACCATAATCTTGGTTTTCTTCACATTCAAGTGTAAGCCATTGATCATGCAGTCGTCTTTCATAACTGTGACTAGTGTTTGCAGATCAGTGGCTGTTGGCGCTATTAAAACCGCGTCATCTGCATAAAGTAGATGGTTTACTACTAAGTCACCCATTTGTACACCTTCATTCATCGCTTTCAGTCTTTGAAGACTTTTGTCCAGATATATTATAAACAGTCTAGCGGACAACACGCAACCCTGCTTGACGCCGATTTTAACGTCAAACCAGGGTGACCTGTTACCACCCACCCGTACGCATGCCTTGCAGTCCACATAAGTGGACTGGACGGCTCGCAACAGAGTGCCATCTATACCATACTCTGGCAAAATGTCCCAAAGTCTCTTTCGCACAACTCTGTCAAATGCCTTCTCCAGATCTACATAACCGCAGAAAACCTTCCGGCCCACTGCCAAATGCTTCTCTACGATGTTGCGGAGTGAGAAGACTTGATCCGAACATCCTCTTCCAGACCTGAAACCCCCTTGTGCCTCGCACAACATTCCATCGGACTTCACGCGCATTCTCCGTTCAATAATTTTATGTTTATCGAGTTGCTCGCACAGTATTTATTAGGAGGGCATATTTTTTTTAAATTAAATTGGGACGCGTACAGGATACGTTGCGGCAAGCACCTGGGGAACTATAGAGTATGCACTCCAACACGTGCTATAAAATATTTAGTTGAGATGTCTTCTCTAGGCCGTAGAACATAATAACTCAATGACCATAACATTAATAATTTTAATTTAAAAATAAGCATATATAGCAAAAACACGACGAAGATATCTTGCTTAATTAAGGAGACACTCTGGCTTATTTCCGGCTCCATCATCAGACCCCCGACACTATCCGGGTCTAAAGTACTCGTCTAGACAATTGCAACGAGCCCAAACTTGGCGGAGTTACATTGAGTAGTTAGGTTGTTTCATTGGCCACCTTTCGGCTTTATCAACAGACCCTGAACACTATCTGGTTGCAGTATAGAACTTATTAATATCTAAATCAATCTAACAAGCCTAAACACGAGGTAGTTCCGTTGTATATTTCACATGTTCTTCTGGCCACTTTTCGACTCTATCATCAGACCAGATCTATGTTATCATATTATCGCAAAACTTACATATATAATAATATCAGCCTATACTGCCCACTGCTGGATAAATGCCTTCTCTCACAAATCGAGGTGAGAGAGATTAGGTCATACTCCACCACGCGGATCCAGTGCGGATTGGTGGAGGCAGGTTTCTGGCCACCTGCTGTTGGAACTTATCAAGCCGCCTTTAAGGCTTACAACTCGGCTTAACGACTACCACACTAAGTGGGAGCCGGGACCAACGGCTTAACGTGCCTTTCGAAAACTTACATACTTATGCTAAATTTCAGGTCAATCAGAAACTCTCAAGTGCTAGAAAAATAGATCACAAGATTTAAACCGGAAAGAGACAGACAGACATACGAACATTGCAAGTTAAATAAAAGCTTGTAAAAACATTACAAAACAAACCACCCTGTGTCAACTACGACAATAAAAGATTCCTATTAAACGGAAAGCATTCGAAGGGTCGCAGCATAACACAAAAGAAACATTAACGAGTGAGGTTAAACTGAGCACCCATTGTGAGGGCGGATTAAGTGATCGGGGTGCTTACTGTACGTATGAAGTTAAAAGATTCAACATTACAATCAACAAAACACGTACACTGTAGGACAAACCCTTCACCCAAGATCGCAAAGACAACCGGCTTTGTGCTACACCTAGCTGTTACCCTCGACCTTCCTCAGGTCATCCGTCTTCTAGAGGACCTGCTCACTCCACTTCTTCCGGACACATTATACCTGGTTCAGGTATCTGGTATTGAAAACAACGAGCAGTACCGCGACTGTTTACATACACTCTTCGTATTTCAAGCGTCGCTCTGTGTTACTCGTAAGTTTGCAAAAAACTCCCGATATCAGATTTTCTTTTCTCCGAATCGATATTGTTTTCATAAAAACATCCCCAAGGCAATTTTTATATTAGCTTTCCCATGGTCTTCCTGATGCACCTACCTCACATTTATTTTGTATTTTATATAGTCAAGTTTTCTCGTCGCCAATACCTCAAAGTTTGAAGACAAAAGTCTTTGATCAGTGCGTCCTACCTGTCCTACATGACATACGGAGCCGAAACATGGACACTTACGGTGAGACTAGTCCACCAAATGAAAGTTGCTCAGCGGGCTATGGAGAGAGCTATGCTCGGAGTTTCTCTGAAAGATCGATTCCGGAAGGAGGTGATCCGACAGAGAACCAAGGTCATCGACATAGCTCACAGGATCAGCACGCTGAAGTGGCAGTGGGCTGGCCATATTTGCCGAAGGACCGATAACTGCTGGGGTAGACGTGTTCTCGAGTGGAGACCGCGGCTTGGCAAACGTAGTGTGGGACGCCCTGCAGCTAGATGGAGCGACGATATACGGAGGGTGGCTGGCTATGTCCAGCAGTGGACTGATACGGGCTGATGATGATGATGATGATATTTCTTTACTTTTTACCCTTAAGCCTCCTCCATAAGCCTCGTTGGTCTAGTGGCACATCGCTTTGAAATCACGAGGTCCTGGGTTCAAATCCTAGGTCGGACAAATGTAGTTATTTTAATGAAAAATTCCCAGTACGAGTCCGGAATCTGGAATTGTGCCCGGTATATGGCAATAGGCTCGCCCTCTATTATATGGGACCTAACATCTTCAGAGAAACGTGGATGTACTCAGTACACCTCTGCCACCCCCGCTGGGGGAATATAGGCGTAATGGTGTTTTTTTTTATCCTTAACTTTTTTTCCAAAATATTTTTCCCCATCATTCTAAAAAGATTTTTAAACGTGCCATACGAAGTGGGCATGGCCTGTCAGTCTTTTGACTCCCACTCAAAAAACCGCCAACGAAGGAAGCACCCGGCAGTGATAATGTGGGAAGGAAAGTAGAGCGTAAGTGGCGCGTTTATACAACTACCCTTCCCTCACTTCACGCGGAAGTGAGCAGTTTGTAAATTGGGTTTTACATCTACATCATTGTCATGCAGTAGACGTCTTTCTGACGTCTACTGCATGACAAAAGCCTTCCCATAAACAAAAACTGGCTACGAATCCAGCTTTTACCTGCGACCTTTACCAGGTCATTCAGGTTCAATCTTGTAGGGAACCTGCCCGCTCTACGTATTCCATATATAATACAAGCTTTGAAAATTGTAAGTATACACTGGAAATTATTCCTGCATCGTGGGTGCGTTTACGAATATCTAATTTATACGCACAAAAACCTAGACTATAATATTTTTACGAACGAAATTAATTTTTAATTCAATGGTATTGAGGCATAACACTTAAAGTATAGAAGCGGGTCATGCCTCTTATTGCCATTGAATAAAGTATAATTTTCTTTGACACTTACAACTGACACACTACCCTTCCTTTATGAAATATACTATAAATCAAATATTTGTGAGTCTCATATTAATATGTTCGAATTAGTCGGTTTGAATTAGTGATTACTCGAATTAGTAGCCGGAGCAGCCTACAGTGTGAACCACTGGACCAAATAATCGTATTCGAAAATTCGTTTACTCTCTGAGGGCTTAGCACGAACAGATTATATAGAGTTAAAATGCCAACCTTTCCACACTGCAAATTTACTTAATAAAGGCATACGTGAGAGCATGATTTCTTAACAATTTTACGCTAACGACAGTCTGATTGTGCTACGCCCTCCTTTCTATACACGACGGACGATTTGGCGCAGTGCTTAAGAGCTTAAGCCCCTCCACCTACTGGGTTGAATAGTTGCTGGTTCGATTCCCGCACGGAACAAATCTTTGTGTGACCTACAATTATTTGTTTCACATACACAAATACCCAAAGATATTGGTGTATGTAAATTTTCATGTTCGTAAACGAACCGAACAAGAATCCCAAAATCAACAATACAATATCTACCTAAATGAATATCAAATCAAAATGGCTACCGCATTTCTTTGTCCCTTTAATTTTATTATCCTGAGGCATTTTAAACGTGGGGTGAACACAAAAACTTCGTCCGACACGATATGAAGACATCCAGAGAGGCATTAAAACGTTTTTATTGCGTTTTTTGTGAGGCCAGCTATTAACAAAATGGTGTCTTTAATTGGTGCACTTTAATTGTTTGAAGGGATTTCGGATTACGGAGTCTGAGACCGAATGGAATTTAGTGGAGCTTAATAATTGATATTAATTATTCTGGGTTGTTTTATTGGAAAGTTTTTGTTGCAAGGGCATAATAATACGGTGGATAAATAGAAATAGCCTCAATGCCTATCCATGAAAATGGCATACCTATAAATAAACACAGTCACGCCTATAGGCACATATTACCCAAGAGGGAGTGACAGAGATGTACTGCATATACCCGATAATGTTAGATCGCAATGTAAAAGGGAGCGAACCTATTGAAATAATTTTCAGACATTTACAACAGAAAGAAAAAACAAGATTTAAGGCTGAATTTGATCTGCTACCACCACTTTGATCAGCTGCCACCAGCGCTTTAAGAATAAAAGTGTAATGGTGATGAAGATAACCTTTGAGAGAGGAGGAAAGAGGTTGGAATGTTGTACTCTCTGTTTATCCCGCAAGGGATCCGGCGTGATAATATAAATTGATAGATGGGTTTTTGGTATTAGTGAAATATAGTCGCCAAACTTGTATAATATTTAAATATTTCTACACACTCCTAAGACGTAGCTTTAAAATTAAATACACAAAGAGCCATTACTTATCCCGATAATGTTTAAATAATATTATCCTTGTAATACAGACATACCACAACACAATAAGGATTAAATTCCCTTAACTGACTTAACTATAACTTGATGAACTTAATTCAGTGTTAGTCAATTTACGAGCGCCTCAGGTAGCCGCCGCTATAAAAATTAGTAAGCCCTTGGTTATTTGGATTCCGTAAGACAAGTTGCTAAGCTACTATGTAAGAAATAAAGGATAGACTAAAATTTGTTGATAACTTTAAGATTAAGTTAAGAGAGACAAAATTGTTGATCTAGTGTATGTATGGTGCATGGTGTATGTATGGTGGTGTGAATGTATGGTATGGTAAGCTATCACGAGGTCCTGAATTCAAATTCTAGGTCGGACCAAAGACATTGATTTAAAGGCTTATTTAATTATTTTGAGTCTGAAAAGTGCTATTGATTTTCTTTTTAAATACTTAACATTGTCAGCTATATATTTAGAACATAGTACAGCTTTACCACAACGCATAAGGAATATCTATAAATAAGGCGTGACGGCATTTATTTTTTTATTTGATCCTTAACAATAGCAATATCTATAAATAAGTTTGTCAACACATATAACTATATAGCCTTTTTCAATGATAAAATTCTTTTCTTAAGACGCAGCCCTACCCTGTGACTTAAAATCCTGTGTCGTGGTTGGATTCACAAACACAAGTACATTGACATACACAAGGCACCCAGACCGAATAAACTTTCGCGGGTTACACAAAGATTTGTTTCGTGCGGCTATTGAATTCGGAACTACCCGGTTCCTGTGCGTAGAGTAACCTATTCTTTAGCACAAGACCAAGCCGTCATCGACATTAAAATTTTATTTTCTATCATTAGCCCTAACCTGGTAAAGATTAGGGCTAAAAATTGGATGCATACAACACAAACCCGGTCATCCTAGCCATGTTTGCGGGACGCCTTTGTCCTGTAGGCCCTAACCTAGTATAGGTTGCAAATAAAAACTAGATACAAACAACACAAAGCTAGTCAATCTAGCGATGTGTGGGGAAGGCCTTGGTCCTGTAGGCCCTGACCCAGTGAAGATCCCAGCTAAAAACTGGATGCGTACAGCACACAGCTGGTCATTCTAGATGTTTGGGGGGAGGCCTTTATCCCGCAGTAGACGTGTTTCGGCAGCTGATGATGATGAACTTGCCGATTGAACATATAATATAACTACGGAACCAACAAAAAAATCCAGCTAGTCATCAAACTATCCAATAATATATCATTGGTGGAAATAAACTTGTTAAATCCATTCCTCCGGTAATGTCGCCCACTTACGATCAGGGTCCACATAAACAGACGTTTTATTGTTATTGCCCGATATTGTTTATTTACAGACACATTAACGAATAAATCATTGCATTGTCGTTAAATAAATCCGTAATGGATAGGAATTTTAATAGTAATAATTCAGCCCACTCTGTTTCAGCAAGGGCTTCCACAAATCGAGGAGGAGAGATTAGATTAGATTAGATCATACTCCACCACGCGGATCCACTGCGGTGCGTCGAAGGCAGGTTGTAGCCACCTGCTGTTGGGACTTACCAAGCCGGTAGATGTTACTTATTGAAATATTCTTTACTAGTTTCTGCCTGCGACTTTCTCCGCTTTGAGTTTACACAGTAACCTAACATTTTTAGGAGATATAAGTATCTTATGTGTACCATCCAAACTTCTAAACATACATACTTTCAAATCTTACTAATATTATAAATGTGATTTTTTATAATTGGATATTTGTTACTCAATCACGCAAAAACAGCTGATAGGATTTGGTTGAAAGTTGGCACACAGATAGTTTATTACCTGGATTAACACATAGGATACTTTTTATCCCAAAGAAAAATGTAAGCTTTCTGTCTAAAGTGAACGCGGACGAAATCGCGAGCAGAAATTAGTTTATAATATAAGTAGGATTAGTATCGTGCGGAGATCGAACCCCCGACTACTCCACCCAGTTGGCTGAGCGGCTTAAGCTCTTAACTACTTCAGAATCAGAATCTTTTGTATTCATGTAAACCATTATAATACTTATTAATCGTCAAAAAAGCTCTTCACTTGGTGAAATTAAATAGGAGCCTTGGTTTAAGTGTAGGCTCTTCGATTCACTTGTTCGAGTACCAGGTTCGACGCCCGCACACGCGTAACTCTTAACTATAACCCTACGACCGCCAATAGTTCACCAAATAAAACCCAACCTATTTTTATCCGCTCGCATTTTCCGACATGATATTATTGTATACATTTATACGTTATCTGGAGGGTTGGGAAGGGTGGCGTGTGGGTTGAAAGACGATATTTTCACCTCGGGGAGGTAAGCCTCTATTTATATTGTATTATTATCGTTTTCATCGATTTGCTATAGTAGGTTGTATTGAAGGAAGTTGTATTAGAGGCAACTCCATGTTTGAAAGAATTTGAGACACTTCAAAGTATTGATTTGCCAAAAAATTGCAACACTTGTTACACACATTAAGACCAAAATACTTCAACGAAATGTAGATGCACTATGCTCACCTTTTCCTGAAGCTTTGAGAAAATAGGCAAGTTATTTCTTATTATTATATTTAGGTACGTCATGCTGCGTTTTTACTGATTTTGGATTATATTTTTGATATAAATATTACTTCAACCCTTCCCTAAAAGGCTTGGTTTCAACTTCAAAAGCTTTTGTTTGAAAAAAGCTAATTTCAACCCCAAAGTATATCGTTACATTTTCTGTAACATATTTCATCTAATTCAACATAAATCTCATAATAACCAGCACATATCAAAATTAAATTACAAAATAAAAACACTACAATATTGACATATCTAAGAGTATTCACTAAATGATAAGTCATATTCAACCGTATAAGCGTCGAAATAAGATCCATACGTACTTCAGTATTTTGCACATCAAAGAGATAATATCAATGTAGCTATTTAGATTAAATCCACAAGACGCTAACAACGGAAAATTAACTGTAAGTTTGTATGCTCAGAATTTGTTTTTGTTTTGTAGCGTTATGTGACTTAGATCATTTTGGTTTAAGTATGTCCAAATGATGTGTCATCTACATTGATAACCCGACCGTTTCCGAGACGTCGTAAGATGAAACGGAACAGTAAACAAGCCATGACAATCGTTTTTAGCCGACTGTCATCCAGGTGGGCCGCTTGCCGAATAAAAATAGACTCAAAATCAATACAATACTTGCCAAGATAGCGGTAGGGATGATATTTATCGATAGATTTTAAAAATAGTATATTGATAGCATTTATTTAACATTGTATAAAAAGTGGTTAAAAATTAAGGAAAAACTTATAATAATAAATAACTTATAATAATTGTATAAGGAGCGTCAATAAGCAACTATTGCAAGCAAGCATAATATGAATTGATCAGGTAGTCATTAATTTTTATGACATCCGTGTAAAGAAAATATGGCGAAATTTCACGACATATATATTTTTGGGTGTATTCTTCGAAATGCCTCATACCAATAAATGGTTATTAATTTTTTTTTCTCATGTACAAAAAGGTTGAATTCAGGAAATTCATGGGACAATTAAATTAAATTTAATTAACCTAAATTTTGAAGGTCAAAGGTAAAAACTATAACGCAATTGTGTAATTACGATAAAACTATTTAATTTTGTCACTAGTATAAATATCTCACTCCTTGCACTGTCTTGTTGATCAAAAGCAATCACCGGTCTTCAAATCCTCTTTAAACAATGTTATTGGGGGTGTCTCTATCGAAAAATTCTCACCAGTAGTCCGTAGTCAGCATTTGTGCTCTGTACACAAGGGCAATATGCTCGCTCTTTATTACAATGGGATCTTACTTAGTAACCCATGTAGATACTACACCTTTGCTATCCCCGGTTCTGGTATTAAGGCGTAATGGTGAGTTGGCAATAAATGTCTTGGAGGTCATTTACATTATTGTTGATATCTACTTGCGTAGATTATGATAGTTATTGTAAACATAAATGTGTTATTTATCAGTTAATTGTCCATCTAAATCCACGATTATTATCTATATAAATTAGATTGTTAGCTACATAAAACCAACAAATATCTTATCTTTACTACACAATTAGGTATCTATATAAAAATCGTGAAGTTTTGTATAACCAATTTCCTTAAACACATATATTCAATACTTAAAACGTATAACATTTACCGTATTGCGCGCAATTAAAATGATTAAAATAAATGCTTTACTTATTAGTCAAATTATTATTGTAATTTCTTTGCTATTAAATGCTTTATTAAAAAAATTCGGGCCATTTTTATACATAAATAATTCAGTCAATACTGTCCCACTGGGAAAAGGTCATCTCTCAAAAATAGAGATTTACGAACCGAATTAAGTATGTATTTCAAAAAACAAAATTATATGACCTAAATTCTATTCAAATCCCAAAACTGATATCTACATTTTCGTTAGCAGCTAAATAAACATACATATTTATTTGCTTGCTTTCATAAAAAGAGACGTCATCTGTAAAATGCCCAAATAAATACTAAAAAAATACACTCAAATGAAGTTGTGGGCACAGCTAGTAAAAACAATACCTCGACAACCAGTGTAGCCACATCACTACAATCCCGTAGGGTTGTCAACTCACTCTAAGTAATCGCCCATTATCTATATCGATTCAGCCCGCCACTGCCCAACAATTCCCGATCCCGGCTCTACCACGAACACCTCTAAGCATAGACTAACGATCGACAACACCTTACATTTGACGTCCATTGCTGCTTTTCACTCGCAACTCTACAATAAATTACTTACTGATAGCATTGTAAATCGTTCCTAAAGTGGAATAAAATAAGTCGCTTTTTCGTGGTAGAGCTTTTACACTGATTTTAACATCGCTTAAACTGTATCGGATGGGTAATGAAGCGATCGGTAATAATTGATTCAGGCTTTTAATTCGTTCGCTTTATTTTATTATGGGATTGTTATAAATTGTTCCTAATATTTTAAATTGTTGATTTCAGAAATGGAATGTGATTTTTATTTTTATGTTTAGCCATGTGCCCAGAAGTACTCTCCTTTGTACTGTGCCAGTAACAAACGGGAAATTTCATCAAAAAAAAAATAAACACCTTCACGGCCATGTTCCTCAAGGCGAATGGTAGACGTGTATGTTTACTCCTACTTTTCGCCAGCGATGTTAGGTTTCAATATAATAAAGGACGAACCTATTGCCGTCTAGACTGGGAATTTTCTATAGGAAAACTACATCAGATTTGCACCCAAGACTACGTGATCGCTACGCGCATTAAACGCCATTAGACTAACGAAGCAATCGATTATTTTTAATCCCCTATTAGATTCCCACTAAGGGAATGAACGTAAATAAATCCTTTTTTAATGCTCACCTATATTATAACGGCAAAAATCATCTTAACCATAGAACGATAATTTCACGAAGTTAACGTAACGCACAGCGTTTAATTGAGAGCCCTGGCAAGTTCTATGGACATTATAGCTACGCTAATTTTCCTATTTTTCGCAATAAATTTTCATTTGTTTTGGTTTAATTGAAGAGACTGATATCTCTGACCATCTCGGCTTGGCAGCTTTGCCAGTTATCCGGCTTTAGGCGGACATATTTGGCGTTAACCGTCGCATCCAACTAAATATTTACGAGTCCGGTCTGCCCGGCTTTTGTTAGGCTTTCAGTTTACTCGTTTCACGCTCGCAACAAATGATGATGAGACAAAAGGCTAAGCACGAATGAATTGACGATAGCGTAACGCTATTAAATTGATATGCCATCCTTTTTACACTTAATTATTAGTATTAATATAAATTCGAAAGTAACTGTCTATCTGTGTGTCTGACTGTTAAATTTTCACGCCCAAACCGATGATCAAATTCGGCAAATAAATTTCATCCAGGTGAGAAATTTCATCCTTTCCTTAAAAAAAACGTTAAGGGCCTATCACGATCGACCATTTATGGTCCGAGAGAGTGACAGTGATGCAATTACTTTACAAAAGAATAATAAGGGACGAATATTGTCGAACGAATATTGTGGACGAATTTGTTGTTATTTATGATATTTCATACATGGAATGTTCGGAAGACTCATACAAGAAATTATATCATCTAAAATGCTTGGCATTATCAACACAGCAGTTCGAAGGGTTCACACAAGAATATAAAGATAATTGGAAGTGTCCGGAATGCGTATGTACTATACCGAAAAAAGATAATTCTGAAACACCAGTACGAGGAAATACAGCAATGAATAAAACGTTTACCCCCAGCACCTATGTGAATATGGAACGTGGAAGTCGTCTTAATCAAAATGACCAACGTTTGATTTTAAATGAAGAAGTTAGTGATATACTGCAAGAAATACGTGCGTTTCGTCTAGAGATGAGAGCTTGTATTAATGAACAAAAAACAGAGTACACACTACTACAAAATAGATTCTATAAAACGGAAAAAGAGTTACAGGACTTAAAAAAAATATTGACGGTATTTCAGAAAAAAGCCGATAAAGCTGATTTGTTAGAAACTCGCGTTAAAGTTTTAACAGAAAAAAATCAGTGTCTTGAAACTCGCCTGAGTAAGCAAATATCAGGAAACGAGAATACCCAAAAGCAACAAGAGCCAAAAGAAAATGTATCATTTGCAAACGCTGTTAAACAAAATAAAATTCAGGTAGTTGAAAAGAAGTGTAATAATGAATCTATAAAGGATTGTGTGGCCACTAAACCGGTGAACATTATTGAAAAAGAGAATAATAGACAGCTCACATTTAACAAGAGTCCTAAAATGGTGGTTTGTGAGCAGGATGGAAAAAGAAAGGATATAGAAGAAATGGAGCATGAAGATAACACAACACAAGCGAACTGGACAACGGTGAATAGGAAAAGAAATCGATATCTTAGTAGCGATGTAAAAAGAGGGGGAAGTACTAGTGCATCTATTATACAAGGAATGGAACGAAAAAAATATTTACATGTCTGGCGTTTACAGAAAGAAACAACAAAAGAAAATTTGGAAAGTCATGTTCGGAATATATGTGGAAAAGAAATACCAGTAATAGTAGAAAGAATTAATCATAAGACAGCGCGGGATTATGCCTCCTTTATCATAGGAGTTCCAGAAAGCAAGTACGAAGAATTATGTGGTCCAGAAAACTGGTCAGTTAATATAGAGTTTGCAGAATGGGTGTGGTTTCGTAAATCAACCAAAAAAGCAAAGACGCCGGAATAAATACGTTGAAATATATTATCAGAATGTGAGGGGTCTTCGAACAAAATTAGAAGAATTTAGCTTAGGGGTCTCCTCCGCGAGTGCAGATTTATTCGCGATAACAGAAACTGGCTGTAATGAATCAATTAAAAATGCTGAACTGATTCCCCCGGGATACACTATATTGAGATGCGATCGGGCAGACGGGCGGAAACAAGGCGGAGCGTGTCTCGTGGCCACACCGCGTCTAGAATTACGACAAGTATGCAGCGACGTAAATATCGATGATCATATGTTCGAACTAGTTTGTGCTACCGTGTATTCGCGAAATAGATTACAATTTTTACTGTGTGTTGTATATATTCCACCAAACAGTAGTGAGAATGAATATATGTTGTTATTTGAAATAATTGAAAAATATTGTAATAGGTACAGTGACGTGTTAGTTCTTGGAGACTTTAATTTACATTCTTGTCCTGTAAGTATTACCAATTACTTTGAATGTTTTTTAACGACTTGTGGATTCACTCAGAGTAACAGAATACGTAATTGCAATGATAGACAATTAGACCTAGTGTTGGATACGTTTAGAGAGGGGGTCAGTGTACAGGTACGCGCGTCAGGGTTACCGCTCGTGCCTGTGGATGCATACCATCCGCCGCTTGAGGTTACCGTCGGCTTGCCCCACCGCGATCTGCCTATACCTGTTAATTGTGTTGAGCCAGATACGCACAAATCTTCAACTACGGGGTGGAATTTTAATAAAGCCGATTTTACGTCTTTATATGTATCGTTAGGGGCGGTAGATTGGACTCCGTTGTATAAATTAGATTTAGAGTTAAGTTTAAATTATTTTTATGAAACGATTAATTCTATTATAAATAATTATGTACCAATGAAAAAGAGAATCGGCTTAAGTTCGAGGTATGTGTATCCCCAGTGGTACACCTCGGAAATAATCCATCATATTAAACTCAAAGCTTCTCTTCATAAGCGATATAAATCGACAGGGTCGAAGGCATCTTACGAACCGTTTGCTCGGTGTAGGACAAAGGTTAAGAATATGATAGCGTTCGCAGAAAAGCAGTACAGGCATCGTATTCAAAATCAATTTTTAAAAGATCCTATGTCTTTTTGGAACTATGCTAAGTCTAAACGGGGTAGCAGAAATACACATAAGATTTTAAAGAACGGCGAATTTTTATCCAACGAACAATGTGCTATAGAGTTTGCTAGTTTTTTCCAGTCTGTGTACAGTCCAGAGCGAGCGCATTTATCCGTGGATGCAGCTGTAGCTAAAGCAGGTAGTGATAACGGTGCAGCCCGAGTTTGTGTGGACAGACTACAGTTGAAAGACGTGCAGCGCGCACTTCAACAACTTAAGCCAAAAAAGTCGTGTGGCCCGGATCGTATTCCACCATTCCTATTTAAGGACTGCAGAACAGTCCTGGCTGAACCTTTACTTCACATGTTCAATTTATGCCTTAAACAAGCAATATATCCGGAGAGATGGAAGCTAACTAAGGTCGTACCAGTCCCAAAAGGACGTGTGAGCGATAAGGTGGAGGGATACAGACCGGTTGCAATATTATCTACTCCCGCCAAAGTATTTGAGTCAGCTTTGCATAAAAGCATATTAACGCAAGTCAGCGGGCAACTCGCAGATGCTCAACATGGGTTCCGACCGGCCAGGAGTACTACAAGTAATCTTCTCAATTATATGGCGGACATTGTGCCGACCGTGGACAGTGGGGGACAGACTGATGCTGCTTACTTTGATTTCAAAAAAGCATTCGACCTTGTCGACAATGACGTGTTGCTTACAAAGTTAGCAGTAACCGGTTTCACTCCCCATCTGCTGCGTTTTTTTGCAAATTATATGAGAGATAGACAACAATACGTAGAATATGCAGGAATCGTGTCGGAACCTTATTTTACGCGATCTGGCGTAAGTCAAGGTAGCAACCTTGGACCTTTGGAATTCATAATAATGGTGAACGATTTGCCAAAGGTTGTTAGAGATGCAAAATGTTTACTGTTTGCCGACGACTTAAAGCTATCTCTCACTATCAAAAGTAGGGATGACTGTGAGAGGTTACAAAAAGACATAGATAGAGTGGCAAGTTGGTGTAAGTACAATCGATTAGATTTCAACATCTCAAAGTGTGTGACCATCACTTTCTCTCGTTCTCGCGCTCCGGTTATCTGGAATTACAAAATTGACGGGACGCCGATGCTGAGAGTCACAAACGTAAGAGACTTGGGAGTAACTCTCAACACCGAGCTAACATTTCGAGATCAAATCACACAAATCTGTAAAAGAGCATATAGAAGTTTAGGATTTGTACTTCGCATGTCTCAAAGCTTAACAAATATCAAAGCTATTACAACCCTATATAATGCACTGGTTAGGAGCCAACTTGAAAGCAACGCAATTGTTTGGGCCCCGCATGAGACCAAGTACACTGTCATGTTGGAAAAAGTGCAAAATAAATTTATTAGATATATATACATGAGACAGCACGGGGTGTACCCGTTTTATCCATTAATGTATCCAACTTTATTTATATTAGGTATGGTCGGGTACAACGAATTGAGGGTTAGGAGGAGCCTCGCGCTCGTCTCATATATGTTCAAAATTTTGAGAGGCAAGATTGAAAATGGTGACATGTTGGAAAAAATAAAGCTGTGTGTCCCGGATAGGTATGTGTGGCGACGCCGGCGGCCGCCGCTAGTGGCTGTGCCGCGCGCGCGCACCAACTTGTTACAGCAGGCTCCGCTGACGCGCGCGCTGCACGCTCTCAACCGGGTTGCCGTCGAAACGGACTTATTTAACTGTACTCTGAGTGAATTCACAAGGGTTACAACATATATATTGTGTTACAAATAAAACGTATAATAAAATAAGATGTCGACACTACTGTATTAGGGTAATATCCTGTAAAAGTAGCGGTAAGAGTGGAAAATAAATAAATAAATAAATAAATAAATAAATAAATATATTGATCCCCTTAAGGGTGAACCTAACCCAAACTCCCAAAAATAGGCTCTATTTACAGAAGATTGTTGATGAATCTACTGCGCAATTTTAATAAGAAATATATATATATCTCAGGTCTGGAAGAGGATGTTCGGATCAAGTCTTCTCACTCCGCAACATCGTAGAGAAGCATCTGGCAGTGGGGCGGAAGGTTTTCTGCGGTTTTGTAGATCTGGAGAAGGCATTTGACAGAGTTGTGCGAAAGAGACTTTGGGGCATTTTGTCAGAGTATGGTATAGATGGCACTCTGTTGCGAGCCGTCCAGTCCACTTATGTGGACTGCAAGGCGTGCGTACGGGTGGGTGGTAACAGGTCACCCTGGTTTGACGTTAAAATCGGCGTCAAGCAGGGTTGCGTGTTGTCCGCTAGACTGTTTATAATATATCTGGACAAAAGTCTTCAAAGACTGAAAGCGATGAATGAAGGTGTACAAATGGGTGACTTAGTGGTAAACCATCTACTTTATGCAGATGACGCGGTTTTAATAGCGCCAACAGCCACTGATCTGCAAACACTAGTCACAGTTATGAAAGACGACTGCATGATCAATGGCTTACACTTGAATGTGAAGAAAACCAAGATTATGGTTTTTGAAAGGGAAGAAACCAGAACGAATGTAAGGATTGTGGTTGGTAAGGATGTGCTGGAGCAAGTGAATGAGTTTGTATATCTTGGATGTGCCTTCAGTAAGGATGGGAAATACACCGCTGACATAGAGAGAAGAGTGAGTGCAGGAAACAGAGTGAATGGTGCGATGGGAAAGCTACTCGGGAGCCGGCACTTAAGCCATAAGAGTAGGTATGAAAGATAGTATCGGTGTAAAGATGAGAAAGGGCATGCTCCGTTGGTTCGGGCATATAGAAAGAATGCCAGAGGAAAGAATGACAAAACAGATATACAATGTGAAAGTGGAAGGATGCAGGTACCGGGGAAGACCTAGACTATCTTACCACGACCAAATAAACCGAGTCTTATCTGATGGAAAAGTCAAGAGTCTCCGTAACCGGCGAGCGTGTATGAGACGAACTATGAGAGTCGAGGAAGCCAGAGAGGTATGTACGGAAAGAACCTTTTGGAACTCTGTACTCTCTGCCTACCCCGCAAGGGATCTGGCGTGAGGTTATAGATAGATAGATAGATAGAAATATATAAATGAAGATGAAAAGGTCGTGAATTTAATGGAAGGACTAAATTTAATGCAATTTTTGAAATTATGCTTTTAAAAAATTCTATCTTGAATATATCAGTGGTTTGACATATAATATAATAATATTAGCGCTGTTATGAAACTGCCCCACTGTTAGGCACGGGCCTCCTCTCAAACTTAGAGCGTTTAGGGCATAGACCACCACGCTCGCCCAGTGCAGGTTGGAGAACTTCACACACCTTCGAGAAACTCTTAGATGTGCAGGTTTCCTCACGATGTTTTCCTTCACCGGTAAAGCAAGTGATAATTAATTTTGAATACGAAAATGCTTTTGAATAGACAGAGGTGCATGCCTGGGTTTGAACCCGAGACCTTTGACTTTGGAGTCCGACGGTCTAACCACTGGGCTATCACGGCTTTGCTTGGATTGACATATATTATATCTAATAATAAATATGACTTTAAAGCTACTCTTCTACTACTCGCTACGCTTCTCATTACTTTTCATAATTATGAATGGAATTTTGTGTTGCTTAATTTCTTTTCTTTTTTAAAAAAATTGATGCAAATGTTAATCATGAATGAATTTAATTATTTCGATATAGGAGAGCAGAACTGGAAAGATGTAGGTACCGGAGAAGACCTAGACTATTTTACTATGCCCAAACAGACCGTGTCTTATCTGAAGTCTTCGTAATTAACTATAATAGTGGAGATAGCTCAAGAGGTCTTAAGGATAGAGCTTTTTGAAACTCTGTACTCTCTGCCTACTCCAGAAGGGATTTGACGTGGTGATGTAGTTAGATATATGAGTTGCTCGTCTCCTTATGTTAGTTTTGATATCGGGCTAAATGTCAATTTTTAAAATCGGGCCAAATTTATTCTGAATAATATATATCTACAATTAATGTCATTACACTCTCAATACTTTCAGATGTAGGCAGAAATAACAAAAACATGTGACAAGAAAAGACATGTCTGTTATTTCTTAATTCATAATTTTACGATTTGATTATCATTACGCTATCTGTCGGCAAGAAATTTAAACTTTCAAGCCCGAGTTCTCAAGCTCTACGGCGTTACGAACTCCCTTAAGAATTGGTCAAATAGCCGACGGAGCGCGACGGGATCGTGACAGAAGCGCTCGTTTACATTCGGTCATGACGTTTGTCGTCGCGCCGAGCGGGCTACGCTGTGTGGCGTCTCCCGTACATTTCAGTACAACTACCCAAGCCGCGCGACCGTCGCGTATTTGTATGTACTTCGGCAATTTGAACCGTGGTGAGAACTAACTGTACTCTTTTAGTTCTTGGATTCGGGCCACTATCAAAAATATAAAAATTTTGTATTTTTTGTACTGATGTATGAATGTATGGCCAACTTTTAAAGGTTGTAGGATGTCCGACTTTTAGGATAAAATTTATAAAGCGCCAAGTCCGATTTTCATATTTTAAGGCACCTAGCAACCTTAATTCTGAAGTCGTAAAAATATTATGTTATTCAAAAGTATGTCTAGTAGTATGTGATAACAATTATGTTTAATCTAAAATTATAATGCGATGATCACGAGGATAATGAGCTCCAAAGCAAGCTAATCGACGAATAAATTTATATTGTTTATCGTTCCAATAAATTAAAACAGTTCCAAAAAGTAATACAGGTTGATAAATTTAATATTTAACGTGTTTAAAATTTAATTTAAAAAAAATCGTCACGCTTTTTATTCCTCAAGCAGATATGCCATAGGTGTACTGTGTGTACCTATTATTGTAAATTTATATGCGAAGGTACACACATTCGCATATAATTTACAATATTAGGTCCCAATATAATAAGGGGCTCCGGACGGATACTAGGATATTTTCTTTACAAAAATTACCTTATGCCCGTCCTAAGATTCCAACCCAGGACCTCGTGATCGTCACGCGCCTTACTACGCGCACCACTAAATCAATGGAGCAAAGCAGTTCTTTTTCTCATATAAATTTTATAACTATGCATCTCGTTGAAATTCACGGGTACTACTCGAATGTGTGTGAATGGCCTCCACTGTTGGTCACACTTTACAGCTTCACCGGACAAGAGGGCAAGCGTGCAACCACTACGCTCGAGCCAGAAGGGCAAGGGGGCAACTAGCTCAAGGGCGCCTCAAGGAGGAACGGCCTCGGTTTGGGCAGTCGCTATGGGGGAGGGCGTATACTAGAAGTCTCGCCATGGTGCTCTGCACCGGCCGGCGGGCAAGGGATTCTTCGACCTCACCGGCGATGTCGGTGTCTGATCCTGTGTACGGTATCTGTATCTGAAAGAAGGAATCCCGAACCTTTTAAAGGTTTACATTGGGGCATGGGTCCAATACGTAGAGATCCATTGAGAAAATTTAATGTTAAGTAAGTCACCTGCTATAACTATTATTGTTATTTAGTACTAGCTGTTACCCACGGCTGCGCGAACGTTTATTTTGTAATATCTTATAAATTATAGCGTACTAGCTTCTGCCCGCGACTTCCTCCGCATATTAATTCCGGTAATACACTATCTGTGTGCCAAACTTCATCCAAACCGCTTAGCCGTTTTTACATGATTAAGTAACAAACATCTATACATACAAACTTTCACATTTATAATATTAGTTGCCTATGTGTTATTCTGATGTATTACTGTAAAGTTTCATCAAAATCCATTCAGTAGTTTTTGCGTGAAAAAATGACAAATATCCATACCGACATCTATCGTGTGTGTGAATGATCTACGCTGTTGGCCGCGGGACCTTTAGGCCTCGGACACGAAATCAGCGCGAGCGGGGCGGCGGCGGCGGCGGCGCGAGGAGCGGCGCGTTTCAATGCATACATTTATATGGAACTGGCCTCGAAGGCAGCGGCGCGGGGAGCGGGCGGCAAGCGGCGTACGAGCGATGCGTACCAATCTAGCGGTGCCCGCGCGTCTACATTGACGTAGTGTTGAGTTGTAGTATTCTTTTTTGCTTTTTAACGACCGAAGTTTCAAAATGCCCGCCGACGTGTTGGAGCAAATTAATACAATGATTTTTGATAGAATTTGATTTGATAGATTTGTTTCCTGGCCCGGTTGTAGGAATTTACATCTTCTTTTGCCCACAATAAATCAAACTTTAGGAAGGAATTAGTATCAAAAAGATGTTGTCGTTGCTGTTTAGACATTTGTTCGCGAACAAAGATACTAATTTCTCGTAACACAACACTACGCCGCTCTAGCGCCGACCGGTCTGCCCGCTGGCTTCGACACCGGGTACAGCGTTGCCGCGCCGCTCCCCGCGCCGCCACCGCCGCCGCCCCGCTCCCGCTGACTTCGTGACCGAGGCCTTACAGCTTACCGACATCCACCCTTACAAAATATTAGAATAAAGCTTGTTTTTAAAATCCAACCTGTATACTGATAACATAATCAGAACTAATCCCCGTGTATTAATGTAGATACACACTTTTGTTGTAGATTAATGGCATTAATGCATACCACTCGAACGTACCACTCCATAGATAATATCATGTCTACATATCTTCACGACCTTCTTGATTTAGTGGTAAACAATGCGATTGTTGATTACGGGGTCCGGGGTCGAATTCCAATTCCATCATCATTATTCATCACCATCATTTTCACAGAATTTCTGAGATGAAGGGAGGGACTGGAATGAATAAACTTTTTGTTTTCTTTATGTTTATGGCATCACGACGACGCGTATTTTGCCAATGTCAAGTATTACGAATATTAATTTCTAAATTAATTCAACTCTCCGATGAACTTGATGACAACGATGATAATGAAATTAATGAAGTATCCCACCCTGGATAGTAAAGCGGTGGATACTTTACATACCAATTGCAACGGCCGTTTTGAGGGAAGTCAAAAAGGCACGTTTTATCGTTTTGTTACAATTGCCTTCACTCATGCACATATAAGAACACATAATGGTTAATATTCCACCAACATTACACATTATTAGTCGAAATCAGCCGCGTGGTTCCCGGCTTAGAATAGCCGCGTGGTTCCCGGCTTAGAATAGCCGCGTGGTTCCCGGCTTAGAATAGCCGCGTGGTTCCCGGCTTAGAATAGGACCAACCCATCTCATCCCATCGGGTGTCGTACAAGGCGACTAAGGGAAAACTAGGGAATGGGCAGCAGCGTTCCCTTAACACTCCGACGACCAATAACTGCGCTCGCCAACCCGCCTGCCAAGCGTGGCGAGTATGGCAAACACCCCCAATTATGGAAGAAAGTAGGAAAACCAGGCCCCTAGTCCCCGGCGATCCTGTTCGTCCTGGCCACGGTAGCAGCCATGGTAATGACAGGACAAGGGGTGCTAAGAATCTCCGGCAGAGATTCGGCTACCACCAAAACCGAAAATTGGCCCTGGTGATATACAACGCACGCACATTGAGGACAGATGAGAAGCTAGTTGAGCTGGAAGAAGAGTTAAACAAGTTGCGGTGGAGTATTGTTGGTTTATCGGAGGTCCGAAGAGAGGGCGAGGACACGATAACCTTAAAATCCGGCAACTTGTTTTACTACCGGGAGGGCGAACAGCAGTCCCAAGGTGGTGTCGGATTTATCGTCCACAAGTCACTCATAAACAACGTTGTGTCCATCACTAGTGTGTCGAGCAGGGTAGCGTACCTGATACTCAGAATATCCAAAAGATATTCGCTGAAGGTCATACAGGTCTACGCACCGACCTCGGCATACTCAGATGATGAGGTCGAAGTTATGTATGAGGACATTAGTAGAGCCATACCTACTTCCAAAGCACACTTTACAGTAGTTATGGGTGACTTCAATGCGCGACTGGGCAAACGGGGCGATGATGAGTTGAGAGTGGGGCAATTTGGATATGGGCAGCGCAACCCCAGGGGTCAGAGGCTGGCCGAATTTCTGGAGAAGGAGGGACTTTTTATGATGAACTCTTTCTTCCAGAAGCCGTTTCATAGGAAATGGACCTGGATGAGCCCTGATGGTTTCACAAAAAATGAGATAGACTTCATCATGAGCACCAAGCGACAAATATTTAATGATGTCTCCGTGATTCACAGGGTAAAAACCGGCAGTGATCACCGAATGGTCAGAGGCACATTAAATATTAATGTCAAAATGGAAAGATGGCGTCTGATGAAGTCTACGCTCCGACCTTCTAATGCACATATCCAAAACCCCGAGAACTTTCAACTCGAATTGTCAAACCGCTTCGAATTGCTAGACAGCAGCGCATCAGTGGACGAAATCAACAATAGGTTGGTAGAGACTGTCCATACGGTCGGGTCCAAGCATTTTAAGCCCCACCGTAAAAATAGGCCTCAAAAGCTATCTGACTACACCCGAATCCTTATGACTGAGCGACGTACCATGACACTCCAAACCTCCGATGATGCTTAGTCCTATAGGCAGCTCAATGGACAGATATTGAAGTCCTTGCGACACGATTTACGGTCCTTCAATACAAGACGTATTGAGGAGACCATAGAGCAGAACAAGGGCTCCAAAGTGTTCGCAAGAGACGCGTCTATTGGGCAAAGCCAGTTGACGAAGCTGAAGACGGAGGACGGAAACGTAACGTCGAATAGGTCAGAGGTGCTCAGGGAGATAGAGAGGTTCTATGGGCAGTTGTATACCTCAGTAGCTGAACCTGTTGTTGACTTGGTAAAAGACCCAAGAGCCAAGCTAACCCGACACTACACTGAAGATATCCCGGACATCAGGCTGTACGAGATTAGGATGGCTCTCAACCAACTTAAAAACAACAAAGCGCCGGGTGAAGACGGAATTACCGCAGAGCTTCTGAAAGCGGGTGGATCGCCGGTACTTAAAGTCCTTCAGAGGCTGTTTAATTCCGTCTTGCTCGAAGGAAAAACGCCGGAAGCATGGAACAGGGGTGTGGTGGTACTCTTTTTCAAGAAAGGTGATAACACTTTATTAAAGAACTATAGGCCCATCACACTGCTGAGCCATGTTTACAAGTTGTTTTCGAGAGTCATCACGAATCGTCTCGAACGCAGGCTTGATGAGTTCCAGCCTCCCGAACAAGCCGGTTTCCGGAAAGGCTTTAGTACCATAGACCACATACATACGCTGCGGCAGATTATACAGAAGACCGAGGAGTATAATCGGCCACTATGCTTGGCGTTTGTGGACTATGAGAAAGCCTTCGATTCGATCGAGATTTGGGCGGTTCTTAGTTCTCTCCAGCGATGCCGCATTGACTATCGGTACATCGAAGTGTTGAAGTGCTTGTATAATAACGCCACCATGTCAGTCCGAGTACAAGGGCAGTGCACGAAGGCGATCTCCATAAAAAGAGGAGTAAGACAGGGAGACGTCATTTCTCCGAAACTGTTTACGACCACCATAGAGGACGCCTTCAAACTCTTGGAATGGCGAGGACTTGGCATTAACATCAATGGCGAATACATCACTCACCTTCGATTTGCCGACGACATTGTGGTCATGGCGGAGTCGCTGGAAGATCTAGGACAAATGCTCGGCGACCTCAACAGAGTATCTCAACAAGTGGGTCTTAAAATGAACATGGACAAAACGAAAATATTGTTTAACGTCCATGTCGTACCCACCGCACTCACCGTTGGGAACTCAACTCTTGAAGTTGTCGACGAATACATTTACCTGGGACAGGTAGTCCGGTTAGGTAGGTCCAACTTTGAGATAGAGGTCAATCGACGAATCCAACTCGGCTGGGCAGCGTTCGGGAAACTGCGCAACATCTTCTCATCCAAAATACCTCAGTGCCTAAAGACTAAAGTTTTTAGTCAATGTGTGTTACCAGTGATGATATATGGATCAGAGACGTGGTCTCTTACTATAGGTCTCATAAAAAAGCTCAGAGTTGCTCAGCGAGCTATGGAGAGAGCTATGCTCGGCGTTTCTCTACGTGATCGAATCAGGAATGAGGAGATGCGGTTCTGGGTGACCTCTCCCAGGGGCATAGCCCTATGCCACCGCACGCGTCGCGGGTTGCGGATAGCGAAACGGCTTCCAGATATGGAAGCTAGCTGCCTAGTGCAGTCGCGGACAATAGGGCGGTTCACATAGAGGGGTGCTGGGGGGTCTATGGCTAGGCTTCCTCTATATAATAGCACAAAACCCAATGACAGTGAACGACAGTGGCGAGTAAGAGCCGCCACTTTAAACAAAGCTCTGACCCGGGGAGACTGGCCTCGTCAACCTTGGATGGTAGCCAGTCTAGGAGAAGGTACTCTGAAACCAAACCAAACTGCTGCCTTGCAGTAAAGTGTTGAATCACTCAAGGCTAGGTGGCCACTCCTTAATAGAGTGTCAAACAATAACATGAAAGCGGGATTTACAAACAAACTACCCCAGGAGGGTACCAGTACAAATACTGGAGAATCCCTCCCTGAGCCCTGCTCAGGCAGCCCCACCGTTTCTGGGGGGGGCAAAATTTCGCTTAACTACAAGGAACAGTCGACTAATGAAAATGTACCATCTTCAGATGCTAGGCAAAAATCACGAGTCCTTTGCCAACAAGTATTCCATAAAGGAATGTTTAACATAACTGGACCAACTCCAACCAATGAACCTCATACACCCAAGCAACTAACAGCAAACCAAACTACACCAGAATGCGAAATAGAAAATAATTGGATTGAAATTACTAGCAAAAAACGTCAGCGATCCAGCCCGGATAATATTGCGTTACATAAACAAAGTAAACTAGACTCATACTGGCTATCTCAACCAATACCTACTTCCAACAGATTTGCCGAACTAGAGAACGCGAACCCGCTAGAACCTATGACTACGAAAGAGAAACCTGAAACAATTACCAAACCACCACCAATCTTTGTTGACCGAGTAAGCAACATAGCACCCCTTACAAAACTTTTGAATGAGCATGTAACTGATTGTTACGAATTGAAAATACTCAGAAATGACCAGGTCAAAATACAATCCAAGACCTCTGAGGCATATAGGAAGATTGTAAAAGAACTAGAAATAAGAAACACAGAATTCTATACATATAAGCCGAAACAAGACAGGAGCTTTAAAGTGGTTTTGAAAGACTTGCACCATTCTACGGACCCTGAAGAAATCAAAGAAGCCTTGGCCATGTTAGACCATGAATGTATTAATGTCTGGAATATAAAGCAAAGTAGCACCAAGAAACCATTGCCAATGTTCATAGTGGAAATTAAACCAAACAGTAACAACAAAACTATCTACGACATTACAAAATTGTTGAACTGCAACATACGATTTGAACCACCGCTACCTAAAAAAGATATACCACAATGTGCAAAATGCCAACATTATGGTCATACAAAAGCATACTGCAGACGAAACCCAAAGTGTATTAAATGTGCAGGCGACCACCTATCTCAAGACTGTCCACGTAAAACAAGATCTGATGACGTGAAGTGTATACTTTGTAATGGAAACCACCCTGCTAATTATAAGGGATGTAAGATTTATAGAGAGCTACAAAAAATTAAATATAGCCCTGACTTAGAAAAAAGAAAAAGACAAACACCAATAAAAGCCAAATTGACAAACCAGCCATATAGCAACACAGTACCAGAGCGAGGAGCGAGACCAACCTACGCAGAAATAACGCAACAAAACGAACGCCCTAATGTTTCCAATAAACATGAGCCTCAAAACATGACCCTGGCACAAAGTAATTATGAACTGCGAGAACTAGTGACTATGATGAAACAAATAATGCAACAATTGACGACAATGACGAACTTAATACTAACCCTCACGACAAAAATGACTCAAAATTTAATGCCTTAAAAATAGTATTATGGAATGCCAATGGGCTGACACAACACTACCTAGAAGTAAAAAAATACATACAGACAAACAACATTGACATATTATTAATATCAGAAACGCATTTTACCAACAAAAGTTACTTTTGTATGCCTAACTATAATTTCTATCAGACCATGCACCCGGACGGTAAAGCGCATGGTGGGAGCGCAATAATAATAAGAAATAACGTTAGACACCATTTAGGTAATCCCTACAGTACAGAAATAATACAAGCTACAAATATAATTGTCGAGGACTGGACTGGACCCATTACAATATCAGCTATTTATAGTCCGCCCAAACACAACATAAAACAGTCTGACTATGAAGCTTTTTTTGCGACTCTGGGGAATAGGTTCATTGCCGGCGGTGATTATAATGCCAAACATACATTTTGGGGTTCAAGGATAATCACTACAAAAGGTCGACAGTTACTACTTGCTATTGAGAAACTCAAACTTGGAGTAGAGTCCACTGGAGAACCTACTTATTGGCCAACCGACAATAGGAAAATACCAGACTTGATAGACTTCTGCGTTACTAAAGGCATAGCAAAAACACATTTAAGCTCGAAATCTAGCTCGGAACTATCTTCGGACCACACTCCCGTGGAGATAACACTGAGTAGAAGAATTATACCTAAAGAAATACCATGTCGACTGCATTCTCGCAAAACCAACTGGAACTATTTTCGAGAAAAGGTCGCGAATTCTATAAATGTGAACCTGCCACTCCAGAGCGACGACGATATTACAGAAGCCGTTGAACACTTTAACTCTGTTGTTCAGAAGTCTGCATGGGAAGCGACACCAAATTCGATAGGAACGAAACAATACTTACCTAAGTGCTCCCTGCCTGCGACGAAACTATTAGCTGAAAAACGTAAAGCTAGAAAGCGCTGGCAGCAAACAAAGTTCCCTGACGATAGAACGCGGTATAACGCCATCACAAAAAAGCTCAAGCGGGTGTTGACTGACGAACGTAACGAAAGCGTTGCAACAAACTTACGATACCTAGACGCTACACCATCAACAGACTATTCACTCTGGAAAGCCACAAAAAATCTAAAAAGCCCAATATCATACCAGCCGCCTCTAAGAAAATTCGACAACACATGGGCTACCAGCGATTTCGAAAAAGCCACATTATTCGCTGAGCATCTCAAAGAAGTATTTGTGCCTAATCCAGATGCTGGGTCAACTAAGATAACTCAGGTATCAGACATATTGAACGAAACCCATCAACTAGAGCTACCAATAGACAAATTTAAGAAAACTGAAATAACGAATGCAATTAAAAAACTAAATACAAATAAAGCACCGGGGTATGACTTGATAACGGCCAAGTTGTTAAAAGAATTACCAAAGATAGGCATACAATTCCTCACTCATCTATTAAATGCCATTCTACGCAGATGCTTTGTCCCACCGCAGTGGAAAGTGGCACAGATTGTTATGATTCCTAAGCCTGGAAAAAATCCAGAAGACGTGAAATCGTATCGCCCAATTAGTCTACTTCCTGTTGCTTCAAAATTGATGGAAATTCTGTTCCTTACAAGATTAAAGCCTATTATAGAACAGAACAAGGTAATACCTGATCACCAATTTGGATTCAGACTAAAGCATGGGACAATAGAACAAATCCATAGACTAGTAGAAACCATCCACAAATCATTCGAAGAAAAGAAGTACTGTACTGCTGCTTTCCTTGATATATCACAGGCGTTTGATCGAGTCTGGCATGATGGACTTTTATTTAAAACCAAAAAGGCACTGCCCATCAATTACTATAACTTTATAAGGTCTTATCTTACAGACAGAAACTTTTTTATCAAGTATGGAGAAGCCATAACTAAGTTAAACCCCATAAAATCTGGAGTACCCCAAGGCAGTACCATGGGGCCCATCATGTATCTGATCTTCACAGCTGACTTACCAATTACAGACGGGGTGATTATGGGTACATTTGCCGATGACACTGCTGTAATGTCCATTGCCAAAACACCACAAAATGCTTCTAAAAAGCTACAAATTGCTTTAAACGAAATATCTGCATGGCTTAAAGACTGGCATATAAAAGCCAATGAATCTAAATCAATTCAAGTAACATTCACTACCCGACGGGAAACTTGTCCTCCAGTTGTTCTAAACACTATACAGATCCCGCAATCTGAGGAAACAAAATATCTTGGAATTTACCTAGATAGGCGATTAACTTGGAGAAAGCATATATTTACCAAACGCCTAGCACTGGGCCAACAGAGTCGCAAAATGTATTGGTTACTAAATAGAAAATCACAACTGTCCCTAGAAAATAAACTACTACTATATAAAAGCATAATTAAACCAATATGGACATACGGGATACAACTGTGGGGCACAGCAGCCACATCAAACATTGAAATCCTCCAAAGGTTTCAAAACAAGACGCTTAGGATGATAGTAGACGCACCTTGGTACATTTCAAGCGACAGACTACACCACGACCTAAACATTAAAACAGTGATACAGGAAGTCATGGCCCAAACAACAGCCTACAAGAGGCGAATACAAAACCACCCAAACCTACTTGCAAAGAATCTGATGACTGACAGCCGACACCCCAGAGATCGAAGGCTGAAACGTAAAATGCCACAAGATCTACTCCAGAGTAGATAATTGCTCGAGGGCTTGTCACTGGACCTGTTCCTCCCAAGACATTACTACATCCTAACCAATTGCTAAATGTCCCCTGCTCGGACAGATTGCAATAATAAAAGGAAAAAAAAAAAAAAAAAAAAAAATACCTCAGTGCCTAAAGACTAAAGTTTTTAGTCAATGTGTGTTACCAGTGATGATATATGGATCAGAGACGTGGTCTCTTACTATAGGTCTCATAAAAAAGCTCAGAGTTGCTCAGCGAGCTATGGAGAGAGCTATGCTCGGCGTTTCTCTACGTGATCGAATCAGGAATGAGGAGATTCGTAGAAGAACCAAGGTCACCGACATAGCCCTTAAGATTAGCAAGCTGAAGTGGCAATGGGCGGGCGACATAGCGCGAAGATCGGACGGGCGTTGGGGCAGAAAGATTCTAGAGTGGAGACCACGTATTGGCAAGCGCAGTGTGGGACGACCGCCTGCCAGATGGACCGACGATCTTGTGAAAATGGCAGGAAGTCGTTGGATGCAGGTGGCATCGGACCGGTTACGCTGGAAAGCGATTGGGGAGGCCTATGTTCAGCAGTGGACAAGTATAGGCTGAGATGATGATGATGATGATGAGTCGAAATAACACAAGTTTTGGAAATTAAAACATATTGACAACATCACTCTTCGACTTCCCGCCAAAAAAACCAAAATCCTGAATAAACTTTCTTCATTTGTATTTCTTAAATTTTTTTATTCTTTTTTTTTAACAAACGTGAATGTTGTATTACCCGTGTTGGTTAATCTACATAAATAAAAAATAATTGTGCAATGTATACAAGCGTATTTTTTGTTGTATTTGTAATTGTCAGGACAAGGTTTGTATGAAAGAAAATGTTTGAAAAATTGTAAGGAAAACTAAAAAGAATCTCTATATAAAAAGTGGGTGAGTGAATGAGACAGAAAGCAGTAGGGAGCATAGATATGGCATTATAGTCCTTTTCACTGAATATCGTATCGAGAAATTTATAACAAAGACTAAATCGATATTCATAAAAATAATTAAGAACAAAAAGGGAACACAATAAAATAATCTCATTATTATATATATTTATTTATATCGAATCAACAGCCTAAAAAATACGTTTCAAGCTTCTAGCTCTAAAAAGGACAATACTTCCATACAACTTTTCATCCCCGCCTTTCAAGCCGTTACAACCCTTTTTTCGCATTAAAAAGTAGCCTATTTCCTTTCACAGGCTCTAGACTATACGTGTACCAAATCGGATTAGTAGTTTTGGCGTGAAAGTGCGACAGACAGACAAAGTTACATTCACATTTATAATATTAGTAAGAATAAAGATTACCGAGTTCAAAATGAACAAGGTTCTCAATTCGTCTTTTATTATAGATTAAGATGGGACAGTAAGAGCAGCTATCTCAACCGTTGTAGATACAGAAAAACGGCCCTAGGAGACTATCCTTAATTTTTGCAATATTTGGAGCTGAATTAACAGATTCTGAAAAAAATTTACAGTCATCAAGAAAATGGACAATTTAATCAAAAACGTTGTCTACTACTCATTTAAGATGTGACATATGCGTAGAAAGAAGGAATTACGGCCATAAACAGTGCCCGAAAATTATACGTTAATTATATGTCAACAAGTCCATAATAGTACCAACGTTTCGTCACCCTACTTAAAAGAGATGTAGGGCTTCTTATATTGTTTTATCTGTTATACTTACATCAAAAAAAGAAAATGTTATTTTGGTTGTTTTGTGATAAAAGTAGTAGAACGTAACGTTGTATAACGTTATATTATTTTAAAAATATCAGCAATTGTAGTTCATAGAACTCATGGTCGCATAAAGGGAAGATCTGGTCTCATTTTCTTCATAAGTACACGTGTGCGCAGCCGGGGCGAGCAGCTAGTGATAAATTAATAAATGATCATCATCCATAAGTATATAATATTATATTAGCCCTGTTAAGAAACTGTCCCACCGTTGGGCACGGGCCTCCTCTCAAACTGAGAGGGTTTTGGCCATAGGCCACCGCGCTGGCCCAGTGCGGGTTGACGAACTTCACACACCTTTAAGAAACTCTTAGGCATGCAGGTTTCCTCACGATGTTTTCCTCACCGTTAAAACAAGTGATAGTTAATTGTAAATGCGCACATGCTTTCGAAAAGACAGAGGTGCGTGCCTGGCGTTGAACCCGAAACCTCTGACTTTGCAGCCCAACGGTCTAACCACTAGGCTATCACTGTTGTCATTCATAATTAGCCGAAAAATAACCACTGCAGGGCAGAGGCGATTCCTAAAGATCTTCATGAGAACCAGCTTTGTTGACCCGGTTTAATGGCAATAGGCTCACCCCCTAATACACCGGGAACTAACATGCAAAGTGTGTGTGTACACTAAGGAGGTTAAAAATATTTGTTAATTATTTTTTTCGGTCGGCTACCCCATGTATCTGTAACACGTACCTGTCTTAATAACATTGTGAAATTTCAGTTGCATTGTAATTGCAGTTGCAATAATCATTTTGATTTTGATTTCAGTAAAAATTTATATTTTACAGATATATTTGCTACTAGAAAATAAAACTAATTTAGTATTCAACTGATAAACTGACAAATAACACTATATATAGAAGAAGAAGAAGCCGCCGACGCGCTAGACATTGAAGCAACAATTACTACCTGCGAAGCAAGTCACCCGGTCACGCGAGTGGTCCCTCTGTGACCGACGTGTGGAATAGCGTGTTTTGCGTGTGTCAAATTAAATTAAATTAAGCCGTATTATGTCGTTCCTGCCTGTCAAAATGCTGTTGGGATCAAAAAGAAACATGATGGGATCATATTTTACACCTAACTAACGCGTTCAGGTGCCGTATTATTTAAAAATCGAAATCATTCTTCCGTCTGGAATTGTCATAGTAAAATAGCCGTCCATTTTGATAATGTTGCTATTATAACAATTTTAGTTTATCCTACTTTTATTTGCTGAGGACTTTATTAGTTCGAGTATTAACTAATAATTATAAAGTTAACTATTACATCTTGGTTTTAACATATAACTAAATCATTCTGAATATATAACTAAATCATTCTGAATATATAACTAAATCATGAATTTTAATTAATATTTTTGTTATCATCATCATCATCATTTCAGCCTATACTTGTCCACTGCTGAACATAGGCCTCCCCAATCGCTTTCCAGCGTAACCGGTCCGATGCCACCTGCATCCAACGATTTCCTGCGATTTTCACAAGATCGTCGGTCCATCTGGCAGGCGGTCGTCCTACGCTGCGCTTGCCAATACGTGGTCTCCACTCTAGAATCTTTCTGCCCCAACGCCCGTCCGATCTTCGCGCTATGTGGCCAGCCCATTGCCACTTCAGCATGCTAATCCTGAGGGCTATGTCGGTGACCTTGGTTCTTCTACGAATCTCCTCATTCCTGATTCGATCACGTAGAGAAACGCCGAGCATAGCTCTTTCCATAGCTCGCTGAGCAACCTTGAGCTTTTTTATGAGACCTATTGTAAGAGACCACGTCTCTGATCCATATGTCATCACTGGTAACACACATTGACTAAACACTTTAGTCTTTAGGCACTGAGGTATTTTGGATGAGAAGATGTTGCGCAGTTTCCCGAACGCTGCCCAGCCGAGTTGGATTCGTCGATTGACCTCTCTCTCAAAGTTGGACCTACCTAACCGGACTGCCTGTCCCAGGTAAATGTATTCGTCGACAACTTCAAGAGTAGAGTTCCCAACGGTGAGTGTTTTTGTTATTGTTGTATGTTATTTATGTAGATTTTTGTGTATAGTCTAATTACTATTTGAAAATCAAAACACTTAATTTTAAGAACATTTTACGTTATTTTACTCTATATTTTTCTTTGTGAACTATGCGAGTGGAGGAAGCCAGAGAGGTATGTAAAGAAAGAACCTGTTTGAACTCTGTACTCGCAAGGGATCTGACGTGATGATACGAGTATAGATAGATAGATTCTTCTTTGTTATACATTATATTTTTCCCAAAAAAAAATTGCATATTTGAAAGGCAATGATCACTCTCTTTTGGTTGAGATAGTAGGCTAAAATTTATACACATAATGACACATACATGTGTATCAAAACCAGGGAGCGGCACAACTTCTACGCAATATTTTGTCCCATACAAACGCTTACCACATTAGTGTACACAGTACTCTTACTAGTACTTAGTGCAACACCCAGATGAAAAATTTAAGTGTAATAGTGTTTATTTTCATATTTTTTCTTCGTGACATAAGGATAGACATGAAGTTTTCAACAGTGGAAGAATGTAGAGGTAGTTTAATCAATGAAGAAGCGCAGCACCCTTTCTCTTAATCCTGTACAATGCAAGTTTAAAATGTTCTGCTAATGCGTTAGTTGTATCGTTATATAACTCGTATGTAACGATAGAGACAGATAACAGACTAGGGGAACACAACACACTTGTACAGGATCAGGCGAAAGGGTGGAGCAACTCTTAATTGGCATAGGATATAGATACATCCTATACTACAGAATCGGCACGTAACTATATTTACTAAAAGTGTAGCCTCTCTTAAACTTAACCATCCTATGCCGCAATAGAAAAACTACTTAAAAACGACGAACTAAGAGAATAACAAAAACAAAATATAAGCAATAAAAAATCAAACGCACGAACAATTAACTCAGAACTCCGAAAATCAGGGAAAACTCACCAATTGTCGACCACTGTTTGAACCGACTCAGACAAAGGCACAAAAGGGTTTAAAAATACTCCCCAGCCCAATTAATTAGAGACAATTAGCCGCCCTTCCTGCAGCAACAAAAGGTAGAAAAACTCTTCTCATTAATTACGAGGCAAAGAGGGCGAAAGGCGAAACAAGACTAGGTGGGGAAGGTACGACCCGCTTTGTTTTTTGAAGTGAAATCCATTTGAGGGACACGAGTTGTGGCAGACGAGACTGCGGAATGCGATATTTTATTTAATTAAGGTAATGTGGAATAAGGTACAAACAAACTAAGACAACGTTTAAACAAACTTAGGCCACATTTATAACGGGTAATGTATCAAGATACGTTGCGTGAATCTGTGTTAATATGATCACATCATTTCATAATCCGAATATATTGGTATTCTTGTGAACCATTATAAGATCAAAATCAAACAAGATCAAAAAGTTTGTTTTATTCATGTAGACCAAAAAGTACTTATCAAGTAAGAAGGCTAGTGATTACTTAAGGCATATGTAAGGCATGTGCATGTGTAAGAATGTCATTCCTGTGGAGAAGAAGGGCATGATTCCACGGTTGATCTTTTAAAAATGAGTTTTACAATTCTTTTTGTGTACATTGCGTTCATTGGGTATGGGAGAACAATGGAAAATGAGCTAGATAGGCTGAAGTAACTAACGTAAATGTAGTCACATTTATGGTATATAGCGTATCTACATAGTCCTCTCATTTGCAAAATTGTGACTTTGTAAAGGAATTTATATAATTGGCTGCCTCGTTGATCTAGTGACAAAGCGCATCGCTTTGTGATCACGAGGTGCTGGGTTCAAATCGATCGGACACGTAGTTTTTCTAACGAAAAATTCCCAATATGAGTCCAGAGTCTAGAATTGTGCCCGGTATATGGCAATACAGCAAGTCAGCAAAATGTGGGTGTACTCAGTTCACCTCTGCCACCCCCGCTTGGGGAATATAAGCGTGACGGTGTGTGTAATATATATAATAGGAAGTAATGGTAATGATAATAAGACCAAATAAAAAATAATGAGTGCGATCAAAAGTCTTGATTATAGCTCCAATGTGATGCCGAAAGAGACAAAATAAAACAGTACTACAAGTCGGAGGATAATGGACGAACCACCAGCAGCACCCGTTCATGAGTATAACTTGGAAGCAGCCATCACTCTCATCAACTATTGGAGGGAAGAGAGTGACCCGCTCCACAGACATTATAGACTGTCTTGTTAGTTATTGGCGCACAGTGTAAACGAACACAAAGTCCTGGCTTAGCATTCTAGGCTCTAATCCTAGGTATTAATGCATCGTCAAGACCGCTTCAAACTGTTCCGAATTCCGGTGAAGAAGAAGAACAAGAAACTTTATGGTTAGTCTTTCAAATTTAGAATAAATATATTCAAAGCTTTAAAAAATATATTCTAAGCTGTCTAAATAAAATGTTGTATGGGAGAACATTCTAGTCTAATTATAAGACTCTTTAATCCACACTGATCATCTAGTAATCCAGACTGTGTCCACGTCACAAAATCAGTGAGAAAGAATACGTATTACACATCTCACCTCGATTTGTGAGAAAAGGCTTTTGCCCGGGACACTAAAGCCCCATTTGGTTTTTCTACCAAAGCTAAGAAAATGCTATGATTGTCACTCACGATGGGCTTCGAAAGAAGGCTAAAGATTACCTAAATGGTAACGAAAAGAGACATTCTTGTGGTTTTTTGCGAAAAGATTCAGAAAGCAGAAGATCCACAGGAAATGTCATCATTATCGTTTTCAGAATTACCACATTTGAGTGGCAGTAGGCAAGTGGCAAAATGTAGTTTCCAAGTGGCAACCATGTAATGGATTACGGGGTAGATCGCCACAGAAGATGAACCAGCCAAGGTGGCGAGTAAATGTTGGATGGAAAGCACGAAAGCCGGTAGACGTGTCGACCTTTGGAGACCTAGGTTTTGCAGTAGACAACATTATGATGATGACAATGATGCTGATGAACCTATGAAATAAAGCAATATTATTCATGGCCAGCACAAACATCTCTCACCATCGATGAAAAGGTAGGCTAAACGCTTCTCATTTTCCTTTATTTATTTATTTAATGCTTTATGCACTACAGGTACAAAAGCGGACTTAATGCCTGAGGCATTCTCTACCAGTATACCTTAGGGTGATGCAAAAACTAGTGAAGTAGGTAATAAAATCTATAGAAGATAAAAATAAAGAGATGAAAGAAAATATAATAAGTTACATAGATATGGTATATATAGATATATATAACTATATATACATATAATAATAAATACACATATACACAAATTAAATTAAAATTGAGATAATTTTGCTAGTTTTGAGAGATAATCCTGTGCTTTATTTTTAAAAGACGAGCTATTTGTGGCCATCCTGATATCCTGAGGCAGTGCGTTCCATAGCAAAATGGATTGGACAGAGAAAGAAGAGTGTATAAAATTAGAATGGTGAGAAGGGCATTGGAGAAGAAAATTATTAAAAGAGCGAAGATGTTTATCATGGTTAGAGCATAGAAATTGAAAATGGGAGGAAAGATAATCAGGCGAAGCAGGAGAGTAAAGAATGGAAAATAACATTGTCAGTGCCCGTAGAGTCCTGCGCTTGCGAATTGGCAACTACTTTAGATGGGATCGATACTCAGACACATGGTCAAATTTACGTAAATTAAATATAAATCGAATACAGTTATTTAGAAGGCGGTCGAGTTAGTTGAGATGATCTGCATTCAGGTCGTAGTAGCACACATCACCATAGTCGAATATAGGAAAGATAAAGGACTGCACGAGCATTGTTTTCGTGCTAGAGAGGAATAGGTTTTTAAAGCGATACAGGTATCGCAACATCCCGGTGCCCTTTTGACCGACGGCTGTGATTTGGGTTTGCCAGCTAAGTGTGTCGTCAATGTGCAAGCCGAGATCTTTGACACTAGAACTAAAGGGTATAACTGTACCATTGAATAAAAGTGACGGCAGAGTAGAAATATTTACTTTGCTTATAGTTCCAGAGCTTCCTACAAGAATAGCTTGACACTTAGCCGGGTTAACAGTCACTCCGAACCTATCAGACCAGTTCTTGATAGCCCCCAGATCCTGGTTTAATTTGCCAATAGTGTAAGAGATTTGATCGGCACTGTCTTGTGAGTAAAGCTGAAGGTCATCCGCATAAAAATGATACGCACGCTGAAGTTCATAGGTTATTAGATCAATGAAAATGTAAAATAGAAGAGGAGAACTCCCGTGAGCACATACGGTAAGTAATAATGGATAATAGGACATCATGACTGACGGTGTTAAAAGCATTGGAGAAATCTACTAGGACAAGACAAGTAACTTTATCTATATTATCATGTGTGTGTGTGTGTGTGTGTGTGTGTGTGTGTGTGTGTGTGGGTATGTGTGTGTGAGTGATGTACGCTGTTGGCCGCGAGGCCTTTACAGCTTCACCGGACTTAAGGGCGAGCGTGCAACCACTACGCTCGAGCCAGAAGGGCAAGGGGCGACATACTCGAGGGCGCCCTCAGTTGGGACAGTCGCTGTGGGGGGACGGGCTGCACTACTAAGTGCACCGGTCAACCGCCAGCTATGGGAGGGGATCTACGACTACGTCGTCGTCGCCCGTATTCTGAGCGGAAAGAATGGATGACAAAGCATCGGGGGAATCGGAGAGAACATGTCGCGGCCGGCGGTGGCGGCAGGGGTCGAGGGGGGGGGGGCTGATCGTAGTCGGCGGCGGCTACGATTAACGGATTCGCATGGGTAGATGCGTTCGCGAAGTGTCGTGTTGTCGCCTTTTTAATATAGGCGCGAATAGGTTCGAGACCTAGATCGGAGTGGAGGTCGACGTTCCGTACGAACCAGGGGGCTCCTACGGTTTTACGGAGGAAGCGGTTTTGAACCACTTGGAGTTTATCGATGTGAGAGGGGGCCGAATGCCCGAACACAACACACGCATAGGTCATGATGGGTCGAACGCATGCCCGAACACAACACACGCATAGGTCATGATGGGTCGAACGCAAGTTTTATAAAGCGTCACCTTATTTCTAAGGGACATTTTACTCCGCTTGCAGATTAACGAATGGAGACGACCGAGCACAAAGGATGCTCGGTGACGGACCCGCTTGATGTGCGGGCCGAAGGACATGGTACTTTTTAGGGTGACCCCTAGATATTTGACCTCTTTGACCCAGGGAATGGGTCGGTCGCACATGGTCACTTGGCCGAAATTACTTCTAGGGCGGCGCAGGGAGTGGCGCGGGGTGGCACCTCTGGAGAAGAACACCGCAGCGCTCTTGTCTGGGTTCACCCCAATACGCCACTTCCTGAACCAATCCCCTAGGGAATTGGCGGTTGCCTGAAGGTTTCTGGTAATGAAACCCTTATTCCTATGCGAGACGTAGAAAGCGGTAGCATCCGCGAATAGGGCTAGATGCGCCTTACTCGAACGAGGAATGTCGTTCGTGTAAAGGCTAAACAGGAGGGGCGAGAGAGCTGAGCCCTGCGGGACTCCAGCTCGGGTGGAGTGGAGAGTGGAGCGCGTCATTTCGACGCGATATCAGAAAGCGCGATTTGACAAAAAGTCTCGTATGATGAGCACGAGTCTGTCCGGCACACCCATTTGGTAGAGCTTGTAGATCAAGCCGTTGTGCCAGACTTAGTCGAATGCCTTCGCGACGTCGAAGAAGAGGGCGCCCGTGTAGACGGGTTTAGGTCTGTTAAGACCGGAGAGGATGTACTCCGTGATGCGGTGCACTTGGTGGACGCAGGAGTGTTTGGCTCGAAAGCCGAACTGCTCGTCGATAAGGATACCTGGACAGTACAAAGTAGGCGCTCGTAGACCTTAGCCAGGGAGTCGAAGAGACTGATAGGGCGGTAGCTCGCGGGGAGATTACGAGGTTTGCCGGGCTTGGGAATGCCTATGACGTCTGCTTCCTTCCACTTAGCGGGGAAGGTGCAGTTCGTCATGGCGGCGTTCATTATGGCCACTAAGAGGCAGATGATTTGGGTGGGCAGGCATTTCAGAACGCGATTCGAAATTCCGTCAGAGCCGGGGGCTTTTTTGGTTTTGAGACCCATAATGAGATCTTCGACCTCCGTTTGGGTGATAGAAGGTAAGGAATCGGCGGGGGGGGGGGGAGGGATGCCCTGCGCTGAGAGCTGGGGGTGCACTGGCTCTCGAGGGACTATATTATCAATTAACACCATATTTACCCATCACAAGTGCGATATAACATTAAGTGATATGACATGTCATCCACTTCCATATTAATTACAATGCTTTCAACAGCTAACAGATTACTAACAACGGGCTTTATCACTATTATCTAAGCTAATCCCCATCAGACACGGCGAGTAGGAAAAAATATATATTCTAAAGTACATCACACCCGATACGGCGTATTTTAATCAGCACATAGATTATACGTGTCCATTAAAAGGTAGCTATCAATTATAAAGATAATCTTTAACAGTGCTGATAAAATTCGACAGTGCTGAACAAACCTCCGCAATGTGCGCGTGCAGACAAAAAAAGTCCTTCTTCATAGAGGATATACTGAAAGATGTCAAGAAGAAACCGTATAAAAACTTGAGTCATGAACCTACGAAGCCTTTGACATGTGTTAAAACTACTGCGGAACCCAAAATCGAAGCTAAAGTTGAGGAAAAAACTGAGGTTCCGGTGAAAATCGGCGTTGTTTGCGAT
Organism: Phalera bucephala; assembly: GCA_905147815.2. NCBI lineage: Eukaryota > Metazoa > Arthropoda > Insecta > Lepidoptera > Notodontidae > Phalera > Phalera bucephala. The sequence goes on along the minus strand of LR990627.1, from coordinate 26,054,019 downwards.
AGGCAGAAGAATGTTGCAATTGGCAAAGTAAATCTTGAGCAGAGAAGGAACACGTATCCAGTTTATCCTACGCCGATAAAAGCTAACTTTCAATGGGGTTATAGAGGAAAGGAGCCAGTAGGGTTCGTGGAAAGACACCCTTTTAACTACTACAGCGATACAATGTTAAATACTAACCAAATATTAAGAAGTCAGTTGGCGGCAAATAGATTTGTGACACATCCGTTGACAATACGACAGGCTTATGGATTTGATAGAGGTAAGGGTGTTTTTATTTTATATACCTACTTAGATAACTGTAGGACATCTATTTAGAATTCTGTAAGTGTATAATGTATACCAATGGTTAGAGAACTCGAGGTCAGTCAACTTGACATTTCGCGAGCGCAAGTATGACTTTTCAATATTATCACTTTTTAATTTCACAAAAAGAAATCGAACTGTAAACTTGAGGATTGTTAATATTAATGATGTAACATAGAGGTGCGAGTAACTTAAACTGACTAGTGCCATCTAGTGACAATGACGATCAACTTGTAAACGTAACAAAGACGTTAATATCCACAATATCATAAAAATGACGTTTTAAATTATCTGTGATTATTTCCGCCGCGTCACTTTGTTTTTAATCAACATATGACCACAGCATAAATATAGTATGACGATGATATCCAACGGACGCCTTATTTCAAATCTAAAGTCATGTTTTTAGATTGCAAGCTAAAATTGGTTATAGGGGTAATTTTTAAACCATCGGATACCTGATGAACTTTTAAGTTACAAATTAAACGGACTTAATCCCAATTACAAAAAGTTCACTATTAGATAACATTTTAGTTCATAAAGTGAAACATTTGAAGTTATACATTCCTGTAAATGTAGTTTTTAATTTACTTCGCCAGATCCCTTGTGAGGTAGTCAGAAAGCACAGAGTATCAAGAGATTTCATACAGACCTCGCTAGCTTCCTCCACTCTCATAAACTTCGTCGTTTACGGAGACTCTTGGTTTGCCCTTCAGATAAGACTGTCTATTTGGTCATGGTAAGATAGTCTAGGTCTTCCCCGGTACCTGCATCCTTCCGCTTATTTGCAATTTGGTCCTGTTGTACCTATTATATTCCATGAATAACTTTTATCTCATGATTAAAAATCAGCCCTTAGATCATAATTCTAATCACCTCTAATAAAGCTAATAGACCTAGACTGTGCTAATATGACAGATAACATTGGCGTGCTTAAATATTGTGAAATATTTTGTAATATTATTGAAATATTAAAAACGTCCCTTATTCTTTTGTAAAGTAATTTCATTACTGTCACTCTCCCGGTCCATCAATGGTCGATCGCGGTAGACCCTTAACCTTTATGTATTGTAGTATGAGTAATATGCGTAGGTGAAAATAATGATTAAGCGTGACTTTTTAATTTCCTTCAAGATGGCCGTCATGATGGCTGCCTGTAAAGTATCCACCACTGCCTCGTTGATCTGGTGGCGTATAATGCGCGTAGCCATTACGAGGTGCTGGATTCAAAGACGGTGTTACTTTTAAACATATCAAATAATTCGTTCGTTTCTTCTATCGTTTTTTTTCTTTCTTATCTTTTTTTGAAAAACGTAGCCCCACACTACAATTTATTCCTGTGTCGTGGGTGCGTTTACAAACATGAAAATTTACATACACAAATACCCAGACCGGAACAAATAACTGTGGATCACACAAAGATTTGTCCCGTGCGGGAATCGAACCCGCGACTATTAGACGCAGTGGGCGGAGCAGCTTAAGCTCTTAACCACTGCGCTAAATCGTCCGTCAATGAAGTCCGTCCGTCCGTTTCGTTCGAAGTCTGAAATAATGTCCCTCATAATAGCAATTGAGCCATCCTTTATAACATGGAAACCTAATATAATATTGTCGGCAAAAATAGCTGTTCTATGTAAGAACACGTTTGCCACTCCGCTTGAGGAATAGTGTGTGTGTGTGTGTGTGAATGATGTACGCTGTTGGCCGCGAGGCCTTTACAGCTTCACCGGACTTAAAGGCGAGCGTGCAACTACTACGCTCTAGCCAGCCAGAAGGGCAAGAGGCGACATACTCGACTCGGTTGGGACAGTCGCTGTAGGGGGACGCCGGCTATGGGAGGGGATCTACTACTACGTCGTCGTCGTCGCCCGTATTCTGAGCGGAAAGAAGGGATGACAAAGCATCGGGGGGGTCGGTGAGAACATGTCGCGGCCGGCCGTCGCGGCAGGGGTCGGGGGGGAGATCGTAGTCGGCGGTGGCTACGATTAACGGATTCGCATGGGTAGATGCGTTCGCGAAGTGACGTGTTGACCTTTCGGCCTTTTTAATAAAGGCGCGAATAGGTTCGAGACCTAGATCGGAGTGGAGGTCGACGGTCCGTACGAACCAGGGGGCTCCTACGGCTTTACGGAGGAAGCGGTTTTGAACCACTTGGAGTTTATCGATGTGAGAGGGGGCCGAATGCCCGAACACAACACACGCATAAGTCATGATGGGTCGAACGCAAGTTTTGTAAAGTGTCACCTTATTTCTAAGGGACATTTTACTCCGCTTGCAGATTAACGAATGGAGACGACCGAGCACAAATGATGCTCGGTGACGGACCCGCTTGATGTGCGGGCCGAAGGACATGGTACTGTTTAGGGTGAGCCCTAGATATTTGACCTCTTTGACCCAGGGAATGGGTCGGTCGAACATGGTGAGGAATAGGGACCTGACGGTGTTTATTTTTTTTTTATTTAAATATCCAGGACAAGTCAAGAGTCTCCGTACCCGGCGAGCGTGTATGAGACGAGCTATGAGAGTGTAGAAAGCCAGAGAGGGATGTAAGGAAAGAACCTGTTGGAACTGTGTACTCTGTGCCTACCCCGCAAGGGATCTGGATGATATTGATAGAAAGATAGATTTAAATATCCACCACTTATCAGTTAGGGATATTGTATTATTTTACCATAACCAAGTAAACCGTGTCTTATCCGTGACCGTATTATGATGTGCAAGTCCAGTCACCATGACAGGCGGACGTGTATTAGACGACTATGAGGGTAAAGGTAACGAGAGAGATCTCTAAGTAAGGATCCTCTTGGAACTTTGGTGCTTCCAACCTAACCTGCCTCTCTGATGTAATGATATACAGATAGATAGATCATCATTTTCACTAGGAAATAAAATGTTTGCAAAAAAGAGGATAAGGAACATTAAAATAAAAAAAAGAAACAAAATATAAATTTAAATTTTTAAACGCTGTTAACAACTTGAAAAAAAAAATTGAAAAAGAAAATTACATGTGAGTAGAAGACAAACATGCTTAGTTTCTCGCCGGATCTTCTCAGTGACGGTCGTGTTCCGATCCGATAGTAGATTATAGTCTTAGATTATAGTCTTTTTCACCAGTCATGGGTACGCTGACGTTTAGAATTTGACGTTTCTAGAAATGTGGTGAGGTATCGAGAAAATTTATAACGAAGAATGAATCGATATTAATAAAAAATATTTAAGAACAGAAGATAACAAAATAAAATATCTCATTATTTATTTACGAATCAAGCCATTGGTTAGAAACATTATCTGACAAATCGCTTGATTCGTTGTGTACGTGTATTATTATTAAAAAATCTATAAAACTCTCTGTTTTAATATGACAAGATAGCGCATCCAGGTTTATGTATTAATTTATTGACAATGAGAATATTAAATATTTCAGTCAGATACATAGAATAATATATTCGTAAGAAAATCAAAACAATTTTGTACATTATTTAAAAAACAACATATCAATTATACCGATTTTATTGTGTCAGCCCTGAAATGCAAACCGTTACAATTTACATAACTGAGTGATAGTTTTATTAGGTTTTAAATTTTTGAAATAATTACGCACATTTATGAACAGTATATGATTTAAATGAAAAGTAAAGTAGATTTTGATGCATTTTTATATTCCTGTTTATGTTTTGGATTCTTTATTTTCAATATGCTTAAATACAATATGCGTGAAATGGATGAAACGTCACCGTACCCATGTCTCGTGAAAAAGACTATAGTAAAATGAACAAAATATGAACTTGACAATTTGTAAGTACCTCCGCTGGGTTTATACAATAAATGATTAAGTTTAAGCTTCTTTGAAGAATTCAAATTTTAGTTGATATGATTATCTAACAGAAAATCGATAAAGGACGGAGGATTTTCACGATGCGTATTGAATTACGTTGTTTGCGTCATTCGTATCTAATCGTGCATATACGATCATTCAATAATAGTTATGTCTAAATTTATTAGTAAACAAATTGTCGTCAAGCCAACACGCGTTGTGTGTGTGTGTGTGTGTGTGTGTGAATGATCTACGCTGTTGGCCTCGAGGCCTCTACAGCTTCACCGGATTTTAAAGGCGAGCGTGCAACCACTACGCTCCAGCCAGCCAGAAGGGCAAGAGGCGACATACTCGAGGGCGCCTCGGAGAGGCGCCCTCGGTTGGGACAGTCGCTGTAGGGGGACGGGTGCACTACTAAGCGCACCGGTCGACCGCCGGCTATGGGAGGGGATCTACTACTGCGTCTGCGTCTACGGCGTCGCTCGTATTCTGAGCGGAAAGAAGGGATGACAAAGCATCGGGGGGGTCGGTGAGAACATGTCTCGGCCGGCGGTAGCGGCAGGGGTCGCGAGGGAGGTCGTAGTCGGCGGTGGCTACGATTAACGGATTCGCATGGGAAGATGCGTTCGCGAAGTGACGTGTTGACGCCTTTTTAATAAAGGCGCGAATAGGTTCGAGACCTAGATCGGAGTGGAGGTCGACGTTCCGTACGAACCAGGGGGCTCCTACGGCTTTACGGAGGAAGCGGTTTTGAACCGCTTGAAGTCTGTCGATGTGAGAGGGGGCCGAATGCCCGAACACAGCACACGCATAAGTCATGATGGGACGAACGCAAGTTTTGTAAAGCGTCACCTTATTTCTAAGGGACATTTTACTCCGCTTGCAGATTAACGAATGGAGACGACCGAGCACGAAGGATGCTCGGTGACGGACCCGCTTGATGTGCGGGCCGAAGGTCATGGTACTGTTCAGGGTGACCCCTAAATATTTGACCTCTTTGACCCAGGGAATGGGTCGGTCGAACATGGTCACTTGACCTCGGTTCCTTCCGGGGTGGCGCAGAGAGTGGTGCGAAGGTGCACCTCTGGAGAAGAGCACCGCCGCGCTCTTGTCCGGGTTCACCTCGATTCGCCACTTCCTGAACCAATCCCCTAGGGTATTGGCGGCGGTCTGGAGTTTCTTCGTGATGAGGGCCTTGTTCCTCGGAAAGAGCGGTGTCATCCGCGAATAAAGCTAGTTTAACATCACTCGAACGAGGAATGTCGTTCGTGTAGAGGCTAAACAGGAGCGGAGAGAGCACTGAGCCCTGTGGGACTCCAGCACTGATGGAGTGGGAAGCGGAGCGCGTCATTTCGGCGCGATAACGAAAGGCGCGATTCGACAAGAAGTCTCGTAAGATGAGCACGAGTCTGTCCGGCACACCCAATCGGTAGAGCTTGTAGATCAAGCCGTTGTGCCAGACTTTGTCGAATGCCTTCGCGACATCCAGGAAGAGGGCGCCCGTGTAGACGGGTCTTCCGGGCCCATTGAGACCGGAGAGAATGTGCTCCGTGATGCGGTGCACCTGATGGACACAAGAGTGTTTGGCTCGAAAGCCGAACTGCTCGTCGATAAGGATACCCCTGGACGTTATGAAGTCCTTGAGCCTCGCCAGAAGGAGGCGCTCGTATATCTTGGCCAGGGAGTTGAGGAGACTGATAGGGCGGTAGCTCGCGGGGAGATTGCGAGGTTTGCCGGGCTTGGGGATGCCAATGACGTCCGCCTCCTTCCACTTAGCGGGGAAGGTGCAGTTCGTCATGGCGGCGTTCAAGATGGCCACCAAGAGGCAGATGAGTTGGGCGGGCAGGCATTTCAGAACGCGATTCGAAATGCCGTCAGGGCCGGGGGCTTTTTTAGATTTAAGACCCATTATCAGATCTTCGACCTCCGTTTGCGTGATAGGAGGCAAGGAATCGACGGGGGGGAGGGATGCCCTGCGCTCGACTTCCCTATCTACCGCGTCGACGTGGGACTGGTCGACGGACTGAGAGCTGGGGGCGCACTGGCTCTCGAGGGAGTCGGCGAGAAGCTCGGCCTTTTCGTCGTCGTCGAAGGCTGGGGGCGCTGCGCCTGAAGGGCGGGACAGCGGGGGCATGTCAGTCGTGGAGTCGGATTTGAGGCTACGCGCCAGCTGCCAGTAGGCCAGATGCGACGGCGCGATTCCCTCTAGGAGGACACCCCACTGATCCTCCCGGACCTCCGCGACACGACGCTTTACCTCTCGTTGTAAAGCGCGCATCCGGGCCCGATTGGCTTCGGTGGGGTAGGAGTCGTACGCTCGGATGGAAGCATTCTTGGAACGAATGAGATCCCTAACATCGTCCGGCAGTCGAAAGCGGTTGAGGTAGAAATCTTCCGCTTCGACTTGCTTGGACGATCGACTGACAGCCGATCGGATGTGTTCGGTGAAGGCATCTACGGCCTGATCGGTGTCCTGAGGGGACGGGATGGAGTCCGAGCTGAGAGGCAGGGGGGGACCAACACGCGTTTCGTACCTACCACCTGACGAACGCATATATGCCAGGAATTTAACATTATTTTTTTATCTATGTATATCATCACACTAGATCCCTTGTGGTGTAGGCAGAGAGTACAGAGTTCCAACAGATTCTTTCTTTACGGACCTCTCTGGCTTCCTCCACTCTTTTAGTTCGTCTAATACACACGCGCCGGTTATAAAGACTCTTCTTTTTCTTTTTTATAAAAATGTATCCATACACTAGGAATTATTCCTGTATCATGGGCGCGTTTACGAACCTATATGTACGAACCTATACCTATATGTATACCTATAAGTCCTAAATTCACATACACAAACACCCAGACCGAAATAAATATTTGTGGGTCACATAAAATTGTCTTGGTCTTACAATTCCATCCCTGCACGAGACAATTTTCGAGGGGGCACACACAAATTATCAATTTACATTTTTTTATCTAATCTAAATACTAATCCACCACCGGACCGGACCGGGTCCTCCACTGAAAAGATCCGGGGAGAAACTCAGCAGGCTTGGCTTTTTATTTAATCCCCTTCTCCTTTTTCTGCTTTTTTCAATCATGTTGTATGAATACCATCTATAATATTTGATAGGTCATTGGGCAGGGCTATAAATGCCTATTTCCTTCGCCTAAAAATACAGATTAAATAAATATTATGTAGATAAAAAAATGTCCCAATTATAAAGTACACTGTTATTTCGTTATCAGTTGAGTGTCTGTTAATACGATAACAATATTGGTTATTAGAAAAAAAAAACATCTTTAATTTATAGTTTACTTATCATTACTTTTATCGATTGGTTTATCTATATTTGTGTATATGTTTTTTATAACCAATCGGGTTATTATAATCAGGTTATGTTCTAGAAATCCAAATTTTTAAAATAAAAGTTCCACGGAGAATTGAGGTAAAGAATATTTTACAGTTAGATAGATAGATAGAGTACCTTTATTGTACACCAGTGATATTCACAATTAATTACATAGCTAGGTACAATTGACGGTCTTATTGCTAAAAGCAATTTCTTCCAGACAACCAATGTATTAGAAGAAGCAACATAAGGAATAGGGCAGTTTTGGTGGCGCACACTATATATATATATATATATATATATATATATATATATATATATATATATATATATATATATATATATATATATATATATATATATATAAAACATATTGTCATCATATTACCTGCATATATATCATAGTTATATTACAACATTATATACATACATATACACACATAAAATACTATGCAAATATATAAACATATCTTACACACAATACAGACAGTGTGCAGTAGAGAGTTCATAAATATAAGAACTGGTGGTGAACCATCTTTTAAACCGACTTCAAAAAGGAGGAGGTTCTATGTTTGTCTGTATGTATGCTTTTTTATGTATGTTCACCGATATTTCCGTAATTTCTGGACCGATTTGAATGATTATTTTTGCATTGGGTTCTGTATAGCTCCAAGGTGGTCCATTTTAATTTCATCGGTACGGGTAATTTCATCGGTTCAATCCTATATGTACCCTGCCATAGAACTAATCGGAATATTAACCGACTTCAAAAAAGGAGGTTTACAATTCGTCTGTTTTTTTATAACGTCTTTATTTATAAACTGTTTTTGATGATTCTTTTTGCGTTGGGTTTAGTATAGTTTCGAGGTGGTCTCATTTTAATGAAATCGGTATTGAACTTTGGACTTTGAAGATACACCAGGGGACTCCTTAAGGGCGAACAGCACGAATGTATAGATTCCGTTATTATAATAATAATAAACCCGCAGGGCAGCTTGTGGCGAGCTATTGGTGTGTAACGACACCACGGACCCGAGTGCTTCAGAGAGTCGGTCAGGGCCCCCAACTTGGCGTGTCTTCGTCGGTCAAGTGGAAACCGAAGGGTGCCCGCAGGACTCTCGGCTCTGGATAGCCTTAATTGACCGCCCAGAGAGGAGCCGTGAGAGCTATATCGACGTAGGAAGATAATGCGTTCCTACGTCGATGTACTCCAGGGGTGGAAGTGTTAAAGGGCATAACGCCGCGAGTAACTTCGGAGAAAGCGCAGCACACCTCTCTACATCCTGAGCCGCTCACACCGGTGTTGCCCTCAGTTGTTCTAGGACGACCGTTTGAGGGCCCATCTAGTAAGCGGCGAGTCACCGCCGGCCACGGGTAATTAGGTATCACTAATTATGGCCGGTATCCGTCCCCTTTGAAATAATCCAGTTTTTGTCCATCAAACCTTATTTACATAGCCCTTGTTTTCTTTCCATAATTTACAATAGTCCTTGCACCTGCCGGGGTCAGTTCGCTGGTTATATTTCTTCATATTCAGCAAGTGATCTCAGCAGGTGGCTTACATAACATTAACTTCTCGCAAAGGGCCTCTACGTGTTGGACCCATGTCCCCATGCAAGCCTTTCAAAGGTCCGGGTAAAGCCCATGAATCTCAGCGAGATACATATAATAATAATAATACTAAAGTCCAGCCGTACGTCCGAATCGAACACCCGATTCACGTTGGGGGCGGACACGTGATATAAAATTACTGGCACGGCTAACATGGCTCTGGCAACCCATTCAATATGGAGACCAGATCGAAAAGTAAACGTTTAGGGCCGCTGCCCGGGGGCGATCGTCGGGGCGCACCTGGAGCTGACGTTGGATGCGGCAGCATACAAACCGTCGGCGGAGAGCGATTGAATAGGCGGGTCCTCTCCGGGTCACCCGAAAGTACTACAGCCAACCAGACAAATGACAGACAGACTGACAATCACAGTAGAAACTCATCTCCACCCTATTCAATATCTGAACCCTATAGCCCTTCCACTTCTTCATACATACCTTCAGCAATATCTTCACCAGACTACATTTCTAGACAAACATCCAACCCTCCCACCTTTGATGTTGCGCAGGAGGTGAATACCTTTTTGCCTGCGTCCACTAAGGCAGGGAAACCTAGAGTGCGTATGAAATGGTCGAATGATGTGAACATTTTCATCATGCGCACATATTACTAAACTTATAATATATATATATATATATATATATATATATATATATATATATAACTAAACTTGAAACGGATATGACTTGCTATAGAAAAACTCTGCATCAACTATTTATACAATAACTAACACACAAAACAGTAATATTTGCATCCAATCTCGGACACATTCATACACCTCACAACAACACACAAAGCATACACTCACAGCTGAAAATGCCCCTCTAACTGTTGACACTTCTACACAAACTCTTCTCACACATAGTTTATTATTAGAATCGGAATTAGAAACACTGAAATAGAGCACACCTAGTGAAGAACAAAATACAATTTTTTATGAGGAATTAACGCATGCAACGTAGCGCACGTTGCTAGAGTACGCGGGAACAGAACCATAAGAGCGAAACTTCCAAAATTATATTACAGTAAGCAACTTACGGATTTAGTAGAGCTATTTAATAATTGTATATTGAACCGATAAGTCACCGAAAATATGCATTTTCGGTGACTTGTTAGCAGATATTCATACACTCATATATTGTAGCGCTATGGTTATAACCAAAAAACTAGGGTATAAAATATTTAGTAGCAGTCACCAATCAACACCAAAAAAGAACTTAGTGCCCGCTTGGCAAAGGCGACTACAGACAGACATAAACTAACTTAGATCAGATATAGGTAGGCTTACTCAATTCATCAGAGGAAATCGGTCGAACAAAGTTGTAACTAGGGCAGAAAGTATATTTAAAAACTATAAAATTCACACTAAACACAAAAAATAATAACTTACCTGAAGAATACCTCGACACGCTTAAACAAAAAAAGCATTACATAGAAAACAAGACAAAAAATTATTTAAAACTAATGAAAAGATGTTCTATCGACAACTAAAGCTACATAAAGGTACCGATACTAGAGAAGAAAGCACAGAAACTGTTACGAGGCATTCCTTTTAAGTTTTGTCGTTTAAAGAAAAAAACACAACTAGAACCTTATAGTACTTTTTATTGTTTTTCAAAGTATTCACCACGTAGCTTAATACACTTTTCCATTCGCTCAAACCAGTTATTATAACATTTATTCCACTCTAAAGTGGGGGTATTCAAAATGCCTGACTTGAAAGCGTCGACTGCTTCTTCACCGGGATGGAACCTTTGACCACGAAGATTTTTCTTAATTTTAGGAAATGTAAAGTAATCGTTAAGGCTTAGGTCAGGACTATATGGAGGATGGTCAAGAATTTCTACTTTTTCTTGCTTCAAATACTCAATCGTTTGACGAGCGCTGTGTGAGCTTGCGTTGTCGTGGTGCAGGATGATGCGTCGCTTTGAATTAGATTTTCGAAGTTCGGCGATGACTTGTGGTAAACAAACTGTGGTATACCACTCTGCGTTAACCGTTCTACGATCTTCAAGTGCAATAGTCGCAACATGGCCGGTTTTTCCAACGAACGTGGCCACCATCTTTTTTGAAGTGCTTCGAGAACGAACAGCTTTAGTCGGCTTTGGCTCGTCTTGAAAGACCCAGATTGTAGACTGTTGTTTGGAATCAGGATCGTAGGCATAGATCCAAGATTCGTCACCACTGATGATGTCGTAGACGTGATTTGACTCTCCTCGGTTGAACCTTTGCAGAGTTTTCTTACACCATCTGACGCGGGCCGCCTTGTGATCGTCGAAAAGCAGATGCGGTATCTAACGGCAAACTAGCTTTCTCACACCAAGCGCTTCATGCAAGATCTTCTGAATGGTTGCCCCTGAGATGCCTAATAGAGCCTCTATCTCTCGATACATCACATGACGATCTTCGAGAATTAGTTGTCTCACAGCAATGATGTTATCTTCAGTGAAGGCGAATTTTGGGCGTCCTTCGCGAGATTTGTCCCTAACACTAGTATGTCCACGCTGGAATTCTAAATACCAGCGTTCTACAGTCCGCAGACATGGGGCTTCATCACTGAACACAGATGTTAGCTCTTCAAAGCACTGAAGCCGTGTCAGGCCTCTTCTAAAGTTGTAGAAAATTATTGCACGAACATTTTCCTTAGAAAGATTCATTTTCGTACGTAACCTGACAGATTTCAATCGACGCTGTGACTAAACAATAGCATTAATCTTAATACTTTCAACTGTTTTGAGATTCAAAATTTAAACACATTCGAATATACTAGAACAGTTCCAAATTCAAAATTGCCGGGAAATATGGAAACGACAGAACTTAAAAGGCATGCCTCGTACGAAAGAAAAACTAGAGGAATTTTGGTCGAAAATATGGGAAAATAGAGTAACACACGTAGAAGGCGCCTCATGGATAGCGGAAGAAACAGAAAAATGGGCAGGACTGAATGAGATGGAATTTCAAGAAATTTCTGAGGAAGACATAAAATCTGTTACCTCTAAACTAAACAACTGGAAGTCACCAGGAATTGATAACATTCATAATTTCTGGTTTAAAAAATTTCATTCCCTACACAAATCCCTCGCCAACAGTTTTACAGCAATCTTATTAGGTAAAGAACCCATCCCTCTATTTATTGCCAGAGGTATTACGTATATGATCCCCAAAAGTAGAAACATTCATGACCCCTCACAATTTAGACCTATTACATGTCTCCCTACTATTTACAAAATTTTAACATCAGTAATCACCCAGAAAATTAATGCACATGTCGAGGCAAATAACATTATAGCAGAAGAGCAGAAAGGTTGTAGGAGGAACCATATGGAATGTAAGGAGCAGCTTGTTATTGACTCAATAATTCTTAAACACGCAAATACAAAGAAAAGAAATCTACATTGCACCTTCATAGATTATAGTAAAGCATTTGACAGTATTCCACACTCTTGGCTGTTAAAAGTTTTAAATATATATAAAATAAACCCATGTATTATACAGTTTTTAAATCAAATAATGTCATTATGGAAAACTAACCTACATTTCCGCAATAGAAATAACTCAGTAATTACTAGAGAAATAACCATTAGAAAAGGTATTTATCAGGGTGACTCTTTGAGCCCATTATGGTTCTGTCTCGCGCTCAACCCACTATCCTCCATATTAAATGATTAGGGTATAATCTGAAAAATACGGAAAATATAAATACAATAGTGTTGCATCTAATCTACATGGACGATATAAAACTTTACGCTAAGACAGAAAAAGATAAGCAAAAATTAATACAGATTACAAATAACTTTAGTACAGACATAAATATGGAATTTGGATTAGACAAGTGCAAAAGTATAAATATTAAAAAAGGAAAAGTACAGCCCGGAAACTACATATTAGACGAGGAAAGAACTATATCGTCCATGGAGCCAGATGATTTATACAAATACCTAGGCTACAATCAGGCTAAACAATTAGATCATACAAGTTTAAAGCGAGCCATAACAATCGAGTACAAAACTAGAGTCAATACAATTTGTAAAACACATCTTACAGGTAAATATCTTATCAAAGCAGTAAACACTTACGCTATCCCTGTCCTGACTAATTCCTTTGGAATAAATAAATGGTCGAAAACAGATATAAACAATATTGAAATTAAAACTCGTGCGATTCTGACCAAACACAAACACCTACACCCTAAATCAGCAGTGGAAAGGTCATCAATCAATAGAAAGGATGGTGGCAGAAGTCTTATAGATATTCACGCCCTCTGGGAAAAACAAATTGATAACCTCAAGTCTTTTTTTCATCGTAAAGCTAACACTAGTAATTTACATCGAGCGGTCGCCGACAATGACAATAAATTTACCCCCTAAACCTATATGAAATATCTGAAAACCTGCATACAGTAGATTCACAAGTAAACAAGGATAAATATAAAATAGAACAATGGAAAACAAAAACGCTACATGGTCGGCATCCACATGATTTACTACAAACACACATAGACTACCACGCATCCAATAATTGGCTTTTAAGCTCTAATTTGTTTCCTGAAACCGAAGGATTTATAATAGCGATCCAAGACCAGGTAATCAATGCTAGGAATTATAGGAAGTATATAATAAAAGAACCAACAGCTACAGATGATAAATGCCGTAAATGCCACAGACAACCAGAAACCATACAGCACATTACAGGAGCATGCCCAACCCTCACTCAAACCGATTATGCACATAGACATAACCAAATAGCTAATATCATCCACCAAAAACTAGCCATCAAATATAAACTCATCCCAGAAAAATATACACCTTATTACAACTACGACCCTAATCCCATATTAGAAAATACCACACATAAAATGTATTATGATCGCGCAATCCTGACTGACAGAACGATACACTTCATCAGACCCGACATAACAATATACGATAAAATAAATAAAATAGCACACATAGTAGATATCGCCGTTCCAAACACTCATAATTTAGTAAAAAAACTATCACAGAAAAAATAAACAAATATACTGAACTAAAAGAAGAAATAGCTAGAATATGGAAAGCCAATAAAGTGTACATAGTACCCATAGTTATATCTACCACAGGAGTGATTCCTAAATACCTGCACCATAGCCTTAAATTACTAGACCTGCCACCATACCTTTATAGTAATATGCAAAAAGCTGTTATTCTAAATACGTGTAGGATAGTTAGAAAATTCATGCAGAGTGATGAAGTAACCCCTCCGAATGACGACCAGGAATATTTAAATGACGACTACTTGGTTTCGACCCGTAGCCGCCATTAAGTTACCAGCTTCAAGCTGAGCAATTTGAGCATCAAAAAAAAAAAAAATATTTCTTTGTTTCTTCGTAAAGGTTATCAGGTCTTATAAGTTAGTACATATAGCATGCTCAAACTGAACTCATTTGTGAGAGGCTGGTGCCTGCACTAGGTAAACCTGTGTTACAGGTAACCAGGCTCTCATCCCTTAAACAAGTACTGGTTTAATAAGTAGAAACGTGAAGACATTAAAAGGAACATTCTCTTAATAAGAGTAAACTAATCATAAAGTTAGATCGATAATTAAATTATATATCGATAATTAAGTGTCTTTGTGTGTGTGTATTTGTGCACACATGTGCAAGAAAGAAGAACGGTAAGCGCGATTCTGGAGAAATTGTGTACTATGTGTATATTAATTATAAATACAGTCATAAGTAGGATTAGTAATCAAAAAGTAATGCGGACTGTATAAGATTAGCAAATGGGGATAAGGTGGTCTTCTGTTTCCGTATAGGACAAACTATATAACCATTCCGTTAATACTTTCTTCAGTTTAAACTTGGTTAGGGTATAAATGGATAGGATAGCGTTAATTTTGTTGTATAAGTACGGTCCAAGAAAACATAAAAATCTGTGTGAAAAACTAGTTCTAAATAATGTGGATGGACAAACAGCATTTATTCGACGTTTGGTAGAATTGGTTAAGGGATTATAGTTTAGGCATAAATGAGTTTTAATAACGGTATTATACACGAAGAGTTGGCGGACAGTGAGAACATTTATTTCTTGGTAAAGGTTTACGGTAGGAAACTTTAAGTACTGCTCTCTGCGCCTAACCAGGTGAATTAAGTTTGACTTCGAAGTACCACCCCAAGAAGCAGTATGTCAGAATAGATTGAACTAAAGCAAAATAGATAGATAGATAGATAGAATACTCTTTATTGTGCACACCAAATACATTATAACAAAACAAAGTAGTTGTTGTAAAATAACAAGCACAACTGGCGGTCTTATTGCTAATAGCAATTTCTTCCAGACAACCAAGTCGAAAGAAATACAACAAAAATAAAGGGCAGTTGGTGGCGTACATTTATTCGAATAAAGTAACTATACATATACAAAATATGACATACATATATACTAAGAAATATATTAAATTTATACATAGTGCAATAGAAATAAACGTAACGTATAAATAAGGATAGGTAAATACAAAAGGTTAGAGGTTATAACGGCGTCTCACTATTGACAACAGAGAGGAAGTGGTTCTTAACCATCATTTTAAAAGTAGCAAATGTCTGTGCACGTCTAATTGACTCAGGTAATGCATTCCACAAGCGGACAGCTTGAACTGAAAAAGATTTGTAAATATGTAGTTTTTAGGATTTTTTCATCAGATATATGGCGCAAATTTTTAAAAATGTAATTTATCTTTTTTGTTCTTGCAGTCAGTAAATCAATATGGGCTTCAAAGTTTAGATTTTTATCAATTCTCCAGGATATTTTATTTTCTCAACAGGAAGAATAAGTAAGCAAGAGCAGTTAGCGTTGTAGTTAGGGCAGGTATGTGCTATGATCTGTTGAGGTAATCCATGGTTATTATTTCTGTTCTTGAGAGCAAAAGCGATGTATTGCGATTTATCGATGTTTAAAATCAAACCGTTGGAGCTGAGCCATTTGGTTACCTTATTTAAACCTTCTTGCGCATAACTATAGGTTTCTTTCCATATATCACCTCGAAAGATAAGCGCGTCTGCGAAAGCGATGATCTTTCCATTTTTAAGTGGTAACTGGCAGAGATCATTTATGAGACTAAAAATAGCGTGGGACCCAAAATACTACCCTGCGGAACACCTACAGTAATAGGAAGGTCCTCACTTCGTATACCATCAAGTAGAACACGTTGTGTTCGGTCCTTGAGGTAATCTGAGAATAATTGTAATTGAGTGCCACATATACCAAATAGTTGCAAGTTGTTGAGTAGTATAGGGACAGAAACCGTTTCAAAAGCCTTTGCCAAGTCTAAAAATATCGTAAATACTTTTTTTCTTCTCATCCATATTTAACACTATGTTGTGTGTTAATTCATGAACAGCATCGCCTGTAGATTTTTTTGTACGGAAACCAAACTGTAAGCTGGCTAACAGATTTTTTCCTTCTAAATAATTAACAACTCTCTGGTTGACATTTTTTTCTAAAATTTTTGAAAAGACTGGTAATTTAGAAGTAGGTCGATAGTTGCTGACATGGTCTCTGTCACCACTTTTGAATATTGGGTGGATAAGAGCTCTTTTAAAAGCAGTGGGGAAAACTCCGGTAGAAAAAGACAGGTTGCAGATATAAGTAAGCGGTTCTAATAGGATACTTTTATATCTTTTAATGAAATAGTTAGAAATGTTATCTAGACCAATGGCGCAGTCACTTTTGACGTTGTTTATTATAATTTATATTTCTTTTTGAATCGGTTTGTAGTAAACCAAAGGAGTGAGTTTGGGATGGGGACTGAAAAAGGAAGGAAGAACTTACAGAGTTAGTGCCTTGTGCGCTGTTTCCTATATTTACGAAATAATTTTATTAACTGTATTTGCTGTTTCTAAGGGGTCGTTATTAGTAATTAGACTAGTTGTAGGGATTATTTGCTTAGTTGTATGGGTTATTGTTGTAATTGCTTTCCAAAGTTTTTTACTATTATTTTTGCCTTTAGCTATTCATTCATCTCATATTCTCGCTTAGAGTTTTTAATTATGGAATTGCAGAAATTTCGCTATCGGGTGTAGGTTAGTTTAAGGATTTCATTATCTGGTTCTTTTTTTACTTTCAAGTGAAACATATCTCTATTTCTCATGCACCTTAACATGCCTACAGTGATCCATGGCTTGACGGTATGTTTGCGTCTTGAAATATTTACAGTTTTAGTGTAGTTGTCAAGTTCAGAATTTAAGGTGTTTATTGAAAAGGAAACTGCAGTATTGATGTTGGCCATGGAGAAAATCGGGGCCAGATTAATTTTATTTAGAGACATGTCGAGAGCAGTATAGTCAACGCGTTTGATAAACCTGGTACATTGATATTTATTGGGGACCGCGTCTAGGCTTAGTATGACACAGTAATGATTAGTGATTGTAGTGTGAGCAACGTACCATTTGGCATCTGCTTTAGTCTTAAGAATAACATGGTCGAGGCAGGTATGTGTGTGGGTCGGTATAGTATGAGCTGGGAGCATAGCATGACTGGCTAATAGATTTAGGTAGTTTGAAGCTCTGTAGTCTTTTGAAGAATTAGATATATCCAAATTGATGTCACCAGCTAAGATAATAGTTTTAAAAGGAGCTAGGTTAAGTAGAGTATTGTTAAGAGATTCAACAAAATTACTAGTGTTATTTTGACCAAGGGGACGGTAAATAGCGATAATAACCTTGTCATTGTTAGCTTTAATGATCAGACAATTCGCATCATTAAAAGAAGGTTCTGTTATTATATAACTATGAGAGGATCTATAGTATACAACTACACCCTCATTTCGTGTTATATTATTCGTGGTGTGGACATAGCTGTAGCCATTCAATTCAGGAATCAAAAAATTGTTGCGTAGCTAACATTCAGTCAATAAAATAACATCCCAGTACACTCTAGAGCGTTGTTACAAAGTTTGGAAATGGGTTATGTTACATTGAATACTTCTGATGTTTTGTACCAATAAATTAAGAACCTGTCCAGACGTATGTAACATGGAAGCACAATTGTCAATATCGCAGGTATTACCATCAGCCAAAGCTATCTTGTCTAGATCGTGATGAATATCATTAACGTTGGGATCGAATTTTTATATTTAAAATTACCACGTTATTGGAACTCATAATACCAAGGTTACATTCAAATGATTTGGTAATTGAAAGATGGATACTTGTTACGATTTGATGCAATTGCGCCGGAATGTGCAAGTTGCGTTGCTTGTAAGTTAGTTTGGGCGTTATGTGGGGGTAACTGTAAAGAATTTGCGCTTAATAAGAATGATGTGAGTTTTATTATTACATACGATAAACGTTTTATATCTGGTGAGTAAGTGTATGTGCATAGGTATTAGGAAATTAAAAGAATAACAAAATATACTATAAACTATTAAAAATAATTTAAAGACACTTGAATGATGCCTAGTCACAGTTTGTGGTTTTGTTTATTATGATTATTATATCAATCCTGTAGGTACCTTACTGTACAACTCAGCAAAATAATATAATATAGGTATATAAATATTAGTAAATAAT
This sequence comes from Phalera bucephala, assembly GCA_905147815.2. Taxonomy (NCBI): domain Eukaryota; kingdom Metazoa; phylum Arthropoda; class Insecta; order Lepidoptera; family Notodontidae; genus Phalera; species Phalera bucephala. The sequence continues at coordinate 26,035,396 of LR990627.1, read as the reverse complement.
TCAACCGTCACTTAAAATTGTAAAATAAAAATCTTTTAAAAAAAAGGTAAGCCGACTTCAAAATGCAAAAAATAAATATTTGAAGTCGGTGCCAAGTAGCCGACTGCACTAACCGGCACCGACTTCAAATATTTTTTTTTTTTCTTTTTGAAGTTGGTTTAACTTTTTTTTAAATATTTTTATTTTTAAAGGACGCCTACGACTGTGCACGACGGACTGTCACAGGTAATGCATTCCACGAGCGGACGGCTTGATTAGAAAAGGATTTATCGAAGTAGTTGGTAGAATACATTGGTGTTTTCAGCTTTAGATTCTCCGATGACCTTAGAAACCTTGAATGTGTTTCGTGAAGGAAATCAAATTGTTCTTTGAGGTAAGTGGGAGATGTCGGATTAAATAAGATATTATAAAGAAAAGATAATATGTAAGCATTCCGGCGAAAGCGAATTGGTAACCACTCGAGTCTCAAACGAAATTCAGAGATGTGATAGTATTTGCGAAGACCAAATATGAATCTAATGCAAAAATTTTGAAGTCGCTCTTGCTTGTTATATTGGTTCTCTGTGAGATCAAGATAGCTGGCGTCTGCATAAACTATTATAGGGAGAAGAGAATGTGCACATAAGTGACCCTGCAGGAGCAAAAAATTTGCGACTAACTTCTTGAAGTTGTGGGCCCGAAGTAAAAATTGTGTGAATATAAAACCCCAAATTTTTAAATATTGCTTATTGGTATGGTAATATCGTCAAACTTAATTTGGGGTAATTGTGACCAACCAAAGCCGCGTCCATTTTGTTAGTGTTGCTACTATGATAATTTTATTTTTCCCTACTTTTATTTGCTAAGGACTTTATTAGTTCTAGTATTAAATGGTACTTCTATAGTTAACTATACATCATGGTTTTAATATTTAGTTAAGATGATGAAGATATATTTTCCCTATATAAAATTTCTGCAAACCTTAATAGTTTTAGTATATCTATTTCTTGAGTTTAAAATGCATTAAAATAGACTTCTCTAATGTCATCAACATTTACCCATAAAATGGTAATCTTACTTACCGGGTGCGCGACGTTTGTTGAATTTTTGGCTTCACCGCACGGCATACAATTATGACTGGACTCGGCTTCTGGAATACCACCGCATCGGAACGCGGCCTCCAGTAAAAATATGTGACGAGAAACTCAGAAGGTTTGTCTTTTTTATCTAACCTTCTTTTCAATATTTTTTATGTTGTATAAATATCCAATGTTATGTTATATGATTAAGTTAACGATCTAGCTCATGTGATTCAGGACTGCGTGCCTTACGACTCGTAAGGCACGCAGTCGGTTACTGTGGCTAAAGTTGGTCTGATGTCTTCTTAAACTTATAACTGTACTTAGCACTATATATTATAAAACGAAGTCCCCCGCCGCGTCTGTCTGTCGGTCTGAAGGTCATAAACTCAATAACAACCAAAAGGATTTTAATACGGTTTCCACTAATGGACTTGAATCACTCAAGGGAAGGTTTATGTGTTAATTCACCCGTGCCAAACCGGGGCGGTTCGCTAGTAAGGTAATAATTATAATTTATCAGAAAATCATGTATATTTAGACGAGTCTGTAAAGAAAGGACCTGTTGGAACTCTGTACTCTCTGTCTACCCCGCAAGGGAACTGCCATAATTATAGAGATAGATAGATAGTGTATCCGAAAATTTTTTTTACAACAATAGTGAGTTTGTGTCCATTTTTTCGAACTCTGCATGTTTTTGAGTGTGATATAAGACTAAAGTGCCTTGAATGTTTGGTTAGAGATTGATTAAGTGTACGTACCCTTAACCAAACATCACTTTTCTGGTTTCTTCCCCAGTTCCCCCCGCCTGCTGTAGCCCCTGGTGGGGGGTAGGTGGGAGACGGAAAGGGGGGCAGGTCAGGTTCACGGCCGCGCAGACGGGCGCCCTGGAGCGCCGTTTCGGTGCCAGCAAGTACCTGAGCCCTGACGAGAGAAGAGCACTTGCGTCTACTCTGAGATTAAGTGATCGACAAGTGAGTAGACAAAAATTGTTACTAGTTAGAGCATAGTGCCACCTTAGAATAAACTAGAAGCCGCTGGCGCGCATCGAACTGAAGCAACAATTACTGCCTGCGAAGCAGGTAGTTACACGTTCACGCGCGTAGTCACTCTTACTAAATTGAATTACGCCGTCTTGTGTCGTTTCTGCCTGTAAAAATGTTGTTAAGATCTAAAAGAAGCATGATGGGATCATATTTAATACCTAACTAGCGCATTCAACTGCCGTATTATTTAAATATCGAATTAGTTATTTCGTCTGTAATTGTCATAGTAAAAGACGCGTCCATTTTGTTAGTGTTGCTAGTAGAACAATTTGATATTATCCTACTTTTATTTCCTGAGGACTTTATTAGTTCTAGTACTAAATGGTATTAATATAGTTAACTACTACATCATGGTTTTAATATTTATTTAAGATAATGAAAATATGTTTTCCCTAAATTAAATTACTTAAAGCCTTAATATCTATTTCTTGAGTTTAATATGCATTAAAATACACTTTACCGGAACAATGATTTTATTATCACCTACTTTAATGTCATCAACATTTACCCCAAAAAATGGTAATCTTTCCGGGCTGCCAACATTCCGCGGGTGGAAAGTGCGGTGAGTGCGGATGTTGTTGAATTTTTGGCTTCACCGCGCGGCGTGCAATTACGACTGGACGCGGCTTCTGGATTATTTTTATTCTAGTGCCACTTCATTTTCTGTGGATATTTTAAACGGTATGTATGAGATTAACAGTACTTAGTAGGTACACCTCTGCCAGCCCCGCTTGGGGAATATAGACGTGACTGTATGAGAGTAAAAACGAGAGAGAACTGTTGAAACTTTTTTCTTGCTGCCTACTCTGCAAAGGATCCGTCAAACTATAAACCGACTTCAAAAAGCAAAAAAATAAAAATATTTGAAGTCGGTGCTGGTTGGTGCAGTCGGTTACTTAGCACCGACTTCAAATATTTTTATTTTTTTGCTTTTTGAAGTCGGTTTACCTTTTTTTATAAAAGATTTTTATTTTACAATTTTAAGTGACCAGTGAATTATTCTATAGTAGGGTACCTATAGGATTGACGTAATACCCATAATATCTCAATTTACACATGCCTATTGTTTGTCGTTAAGGAGTTCCCTGGTGTATCTTCTAAGTCCAAGGTCCAATGTCAATAAAATTAATATGGGACCACCTTGGATATATACTGAACCCAATGCAAAAAAAAATATCAAAATCGGTCCACAATTGACGGAAATATCGCTGAACATACATAATAAAAAAAAGCATACTAACAACCGAACATAAAACCTCCTCCTTTTTGAAGTCGGTTAAAAACGAGCCAATTTGTCTGTATGGACCAGAATAATGGTAATTAGCAAATCAAATTGCAACTACGATGGACAAGAGCAAGTGGTTCTTATTCACCTTGCAAGATTTGACCTTCCCAAACATTGGAAAATCTTGTAAAAAATGAAACACCGCACTCGCGCTTAACTACCCTCAAAATACGCACAAAAAACCAGACTACTTTCACTTCCAAAATAGAAACGAAATTTTCAAAATATCTACTTAGAAACATGAGTAAAACAATTCAACTATTGCATACAAAATTAATAGCACACTTACCGCCATAATTTCATAAACTCATCCACCACCTCGTTTCCAGGTGAAGACGTGGTTCCAGAACAGGCGCGCGAAGTGGCGCCGAACTACACCCGACGCGGCCGACGCGGGCAGTCCGCCGACCGCTGACGAATCGGACGACGAAGTACACATAGCCGAGGACGACTGATCACGAGAATAAATGAGACCTTTTACCATTGACGATGTTATTTTATTTCAAAAGCTATTATTCCTCGTATTCATTCTGTAATCTCTGCCTACCCCGCAAGGGATCTGTCGTGATGATATAGATAGATAGATTAGGGGATAAATGTAACACGCGGACTTGAATGTCGCGTGACAACTATCGAATCTTTGAAATATCAGTCTGGGTATTTGTGTATGATGTGTGTATGTAAATTTTCATATTTGTAAACGCATCCACGACACGAATAAATCCTAGTGGGGCTTCATTAAAAAAAAACAATAGAAACAAACCATACATGGGAGTTACACACAGCTCGGCGTACCGCGGCGGGCGCTGCCTCGACCCGTCGGATAATTGTCTGTGTAACAGCACTATGATATATACAACTGATCCTTTATACGGTAAGCACATCAAACAACCATTTTCAAAAATATTTTATTAACAAACTAAGTTCAAGGGAAAACCTCAAAAACAAACGAACTCCTTAACACAATAAACCGATCTGTAACATAATAACCCTTTTATTTACATCCTTACAATTAAATTAGCCCTCTTGGAGGACGTAGGCCTGGGGTCGAATCGACCTCTCGACGATTTCTTATAAGCAAACATTAAAAAGAGTAAAACAATGTATCAAAACGCTTTCTTTTTTAGCTTAAAAACTTATAATGAAGGTCAAAGGCATCCAAAAGATCGACTAGCCTTGTGGTCTACAAGGCAGACCGAAGTTTTGGTGAAGGTCTCGGGTAACAGCTGGATGCGCACAGGACAAAGCCAGGTCATCGTGTCGAGCCATGTCCTGCAGTGACCGCCTTTCGCCTAAAAATATGTTTATCATGTGTATATCAATATGTAAGATAGTCTGTCTAACGAAAGCTGAGACTGATTTTTTAAAGTTTTCACAAGCTGGCAATACTGAGACTTATGTCACCTATTGTTCTAGTAAATTATAGACATGGACGAACAGATTTGATCATTAAAAATCCATGATCTTGAAGCCCGCTAAAATTATTTTATGTTTTGTTATTCATCCATAAAATTCTACATGATTTGAATTTAACAACTCCAAATGTGAAATCTTATTAATCCTGTGGCATCGCATTCATGGAGTGCATAGTAGTCTCCAAACAATCAAATTTAAGACTTACAAGAAATTGATTTATTATATTCAAGCCGATAAATATTAGGTTCCCATAGCAGAAAACCAAAGACTTCACACGAAAAATGGTATATGTTAAAATGATATAATCTCTGTATAACTCCCCCCTACTCCTTCTTCTCCCTCGTTTTTCCACTTTTGTGTGGTTATAAATGTGCCTTAAAATCATAAACTTATTTGCAGGATTTTTGATTATGCTCCACTATTTTTTAAAGTCATAAAAGTAATCAATTATCAAAACCGTTTATTCCCAGTTCATCCGGGGTTGCACAACCTAATTTATTTAAAGTTGCCACCCTTTTCCACTCAGCTCTCATTAGACAGAGTCTAGATCATGTGTAATCTCAGATAAAACTTACATAAATACTCATAAAACACTACACACTTATTTATCAGTAAGTATAATTTACATAATTTTTAATTTTTAGTTTTACATTTTGTGGCTATGCATATAATTTAATCATGATTGAACAAGATAGAACCACAGACCAAAATAATGGCATAGACTTGAAAGTTACAAACTGCTCTATATAATTATTCGAGTATAAGTAGGTTAAGCCGCTGTATCCACCGCAATCTAAGCTATAGTTAAGTAGTAACTCATTACCTTAGCTGCACTTGAACCATAGCTTACCCGATTATAGCTTAGCTAGCCGATGGAAGCAACGCTTAAAACAAACTGACGGACGATTTAGCGCAGTGGTTAAGAGCTTAAGCCGCTCCGCCCACTGTGTCTAATAGTCGCGGGTTCGATTCCCGCACGGGACAAATCTTAGTGTGATCCACAATTATTTGTTTCGGTCTGGGTATTTGTGTATGTGAACTTTCATGTTTGTAAACGCACCCACGACACAGGAATAAATCCTAGTGTGGGGCCACGTTTTTAAAAAAAATACAAAATTAAACTAATAATGGAAACTAGTATAACTATAAGAAATCAAACCATTCAGTCAAAAATCACGATGCCACCCGTGGTTCGTTGCATAGTATTATTATTATAAATAGATTTTATACAATATAATGTCTCATTTCGATAGCTTTTAACAGAAACTTTTATATAACTTTATGCTTATCCGTAACCCGTAAGCCCCTTGTGTATAAAAAGTTTTTTTTTCCTTTTTTAAGATGGCCATTCAACGAAACAGTTGTATAACTTATCACTGAAGTGAACTCACTTTTAAGTGTTTTTTTTTACCCTTTTATTGTGAAGACAGTAATAAATAATTATAGATACCGACTATCTACCTCTAATTCTCTGTTAAGTATATAATATTTACAATGTCATGTAACATTGGACCAGGGGGCGCGGTTAAATCGAGAGCTATAAGTACTACTATTAACTCTTCTTGAACTACAAGTAGAGTTACACTGCTATTCAATTTACGAGGTTCGAGAGAAATAATAATTAACTAACTGTTAATACACAATATCAAATGTAGAATATCGATTTCTCCTAGGCATGTCGATACATTCGAAAGTCTATATTCGAATCGTACGCACTACAATTTTCAATTAAATCTAGCAGAAAATGATTTTTGATTTATCGAATCGACATCTATTTTTGAGATGTCAGAAAGAAATTTATTTTTCTTAATCCTTCTTCTTCTTTAAGTTATGGCTTCACACTCATTTTAAGTGTATTTTGCCAGTGTCTAGTGAGATATGTAATCGTGTTTGTTTAAATTAATTCGACTCCCCGATGAACTAGATGACAACAATGATAATGAAATTAATGAAGTACCCCTACCCTGGATAGTAAAGCGGTGGACACTTTACATACTACCAATTGCGACGGCCGTTTTGATGAAAGACGAAAAGGCACATTTTATCACCTTGTTACGATTACCTTCACTCATGCACATAGAAGAACACATAATGGTTAATTTTCCACCAACATTACACATTATTAGTCGAAATAACACAAGTTTTGGAAATTAAAACAAGTTGATAACTTCACTCTTCGACTTCCCGCCAAAACTCTTTTCTTAATCCTTCTTCTTCTTCTTCAAGTTATGGCTTCACACTAATTATAAGTGTATTTTGCCAGTGTCCAGTGAGATATACAATCGTGTTTGTTTAAATTAATTCGACTCCCCGATGAATTTGATGACAACGATGATAATGAAATTAATGAAGTACCCCACCCTGGATAGTAAAGCGGTGGATACTTTACATACCAATTGCAACGGCCGTTTTGAAGGAAGTCGAAAAGGCACGTTTTATCACTTTGTTACAATTACCTTCACTCATGCACATATAAGAACACATAATGGTTAATATTCCACCAACATTACACATTATTAGTCGAAATAACACAAGTTTTGGAAATTAAAACAAGTTCACAACTTCACTCTTCGACTTCCCGCCAAAACTCTTTTCTTAATCCTTCTCTTAGCACCATTTTTGGATGCGTCCAATTTAAAAAATAAAAAAAGGTATAAACTAGAACGACGTTGTAGTGGTTAGTAAATTAGAAGTGCATAAATTAGTCATACGTGCAGGCACAAAAGTGGTAAATCTTTATTGATTACCACGTTTTTGTAACGTAAATCTGTCCAATTCGAGGGGCTTTTAAATCGATTCAGTGGTTCTCTCGTGAAATCGATTAGTTGATGAATACCTAGATTTAAAATCTACGCTTGCTGAGTATCTCGTTATCTTATAATAAGTAACTTAGCAATGAATATGAATGCCATTTACGAATAGTTTACTAACTTACTAACTACCAAGGATAGTGATTACTGTCAGTAAAATTTTGACAGAGTTTTCATACAAAATATGTCAAAATTCTATCCGTAGTACTCAATCCTATCTTTGAGTTAAATATTGTAACAGGCCGTCAATAGCTCGCCAGTCTATCCGCGCCCAAAAGTAGTCCTTGTTATCAGATATACTTTTATTAAATATGTCATTTGCGCTTCAAAACTAGACACTTTTTATACTAAAACACGTATCTAAAATATCCTTTGAGTTACATTTAATCAGAACAGTAAAGAATCTTTAGTTATACTTACTATGAAAATATGTATTTTTATACAAATCTAGAATTATTATTGAGATAAATACCTTACATACGCACTGTAAGTAATTATTACCTACACCCGGACGAGTCGTGGGCAGGTGTCACACACATTTACAGTCATCGACATAAACAACAAAACATTTTCTGTTTTTCTTTGGGTCAAATCCATAATATCTGCGAGCGAAAGCCCAACAGTGAAAAAAGAACAATTCAATAAGTAATATCTCCATAATAATACTAATTTATTGTATTAAAATCACCCACCAAACTTAAAATAACCTTCGGTGTTCCGAATTGCCACCCTCCCTAGCTATGATATTCGGATAGGTCAGTAGGTAAATTTTACTTACTGAAGTGTTCTTTTTATTCATTTTTATTACCATATTTATTTAGGCTTTTGCTCCAGGACGACTAAAATTACACCATGTACAACAGGTATGTTCCTAATGTTTATCTTTGACAGTATTTACAAATGTTTTTAAAAAAATAGTAGCCCATTTGGCAAAACTGAGAATGTTCAGCTACTCCTATCGCCGACTGTACAAGCGAATAACACAAAATCAAATGACACTAGAGTATCCAATAGATGAATATCCCTGACTAAACGGACCAATCACGTGAAGGACAAGTCCACGGTCACCAACCCGCGCTTCACTTTTTCCAACAATAAGAGTTTGTGCTCACGTCTTGTGCTAATTATTGTACAAGATACCGTCTGTTTTCTAAGTGGCTAATTTTATAACTATTACAAATATTGCGTGATAATAAAGACAATAAAATTGATACGATTCAAAATTAATTTATTTTATTCATTCATTGATTTACTAACCTTTGCTGTTTGTCCAAAGCGAATCAATTTTAGCGTCTTAGTTACTACGCCATAGTTGTACATAAAATCAGGCGCTTAAGACAAAACACATATTACATTGGCTATTTAATATTCTATGGTTTATGTTCAATATGACAATTAACTGTCTTTTCTGTATGTAATAGAATGTATAAGAATGAAGTATAAATTTTAATCCTTATACACTCTGGAAGCTTACCACTATACTTTAGCAATATTATTGTAATATTACTTTGCCGTAAGAAACGCGGATGTACACAGTTTAATACCCCTGTCTCTTTTTCAAAGATTGCAATAACATTGCTAAAGTTTGTGGTTACCGTATACTGTTTTCTGTCTCATTCATACACGTGGCAGTGTGTACTGTAAAATGAATCATATAACTATAGTGTTTTAGTCGGATTTCCTTAGCGCGCCCCGGGCACGCCACGCTTTGAGGAGGTTAAAAGAGAAGTAGAGCTGGAAGAAGTGGATCTGCGAGGCTAGAAGCACGAAGCCGTACCATAGAAGACCATAAGGATAACCCTGGAAAGAATATTACATATGTTTAAACACCACACTATAGTAATTTCTGTGTCGTGGGTGCCCACCGAAACCCAGACCTTTGTAGGTCAGTGTCAGAATTTTGTAGGTCACACTAAGATTTGATACGTGCAGGGATCGAACCCGCGACTGTCCAGTAAACGGAGGGGCCTACACTCTATCTACTGAATCAAGCGAACGTCAAAATGTCTTACTGCTCGACAAATTCCGCTCACAAATAGGGGGTGTGGTAAGTAGGACACACTCCATGTGGACCCAGCGCGGACTAATGAAAACAGGTCTGTGGCGATCTGGCAGGGGTGTAGTGCGTACACCCACATTGCCCGATGCACTAAAGGGCGTGCCCATCGACATTATACCGGGCACAATTCCAAAATCCATACCGCTGCTAAGAGTTTTTCGATAGAAAAATCTTAATAACACTTTTTCTAATCTAGTATTTATTTTATTGATTTGATTTATTTGACATACCATAGATAAGACACACAAGTTTAAACAAATTATACAGATACAATATTTTTGTTTTACAATATATAGGAACACCTGCATTCGAACTAGGTGAGAACCTGTATCTCGAAATGCAGCTCTTCCCTCAGTAAAATTGGGCGGTCTATTTGCCATTTTACAATATCAAAGAGGTACAAACATTGGACTGTGTGTGTGTGTGCGTGTGCGTGTGTGCATGTATGTGTGTGTGTGTGTATGTGTGTGTGTATGTGTGTATGTATGTATGCGTGTGTGTGTACGTGTGTGTGTGGTGAGGTGTACATTTGGTTATGGTATAGCTAGTTTGACCTAGTGTTCTAGTTCTCTATATTAATTAACTTCTCAGTATCTTCATATGAAATACCAACCAAATAGTCCTGAATTTTTCTCTTGCAGCAGTACTTATTTAAGGGAAATATGTTAATTATTTTGTTAATTTTATTATATATATAAGGGCCAATAAATGTATAAAATCTTCTGACAAATGAAGTTCTTGGTGTATGTTTCTGTATACATACAGTATATTTTCTGCGTTTTGATAGAACGTTTGTATCAAATGAGATGTCGCAATGTTGCTTTAGTAGGATACTCTGAATAAATAGCTGACGTACAGTAAGCACGTTACAGGCCTGGTATAATTGTAAAGACGGAAATAATATGGGTCTAGAGGTCATTATTTTGAGGACTGCACGTTGGGCTACCTCAATATTTTTCATATACGTTTTTGGAGCGCCCCCCCAGCTTGTAATGCAATATGTTAGTACTGACTGACATAATGCGAAATAAATTTGTTTCAAAAGATGAGGATCAACGACATGTCGAAGGGTCTTAAAAACATAAATAAATTTACGTACACGGGAGCACAGGTTTTTTATATGTTCCTTAAAATTAAGGTGACTGTCAATTGTAACTCCCAGGTATTTGATATGATCTACTCGTTCCAAGGACATACATGAGCATACTGACTTAATATCCGCAGGACATTCATGAGAGACAATACTGTAGTTGTTAGGAGGTGGATGTCGTACACTAAATGCGATATACTTAGTCTTTTTAGAGTTTAATGTTAGAAAATTATCACCCAGCCATTTTCTAACAACATTGAAACCTTCTTGTGCAGAACTGTATACGTCGTCCCAAGTATTGGCGGAAAATAGAAGAGCAGTGTCATCTGCATAAGAGATTATTTCTCCTTGAGGGAGTTTAAGGTTGGTTAGGTCATTTATGTAAAGTAAAAAAAGTGTGGGGCCCAAAACACTACCCTGAGGTACACCATATTCCACCAAAAGGTCTTCACTAGTAATTTTTCCCACACGAACGCACTGCCTTCGCCCAGTCAGATAGCTTTCAAAGAGCTTTAGTTGGGTTCCTCTAATACCCAATCTTTCTAGTTTGTTTACTAGGATAGGGATCGAAATTGTATCGAAGGCTTTGCTCAAATCTAGAAAAATGGATAAACATTTTTTTCCCTTATCGAGATGGGTAGCCACATAATTAGTCAAACTGTGTACTGCACCGTCAGTTGATTTCCCTCTGCGGAAGCCAAATTGTTTATCAGATAGTATTTTATTTCGTTCTAGATAGTTTATTAGTCTAATGTTAATGGCTTTTTCCAAAATTTTTGAGAGTGCGGGTAAAATCGATATAGGTCTGTAATTATTTATGTCATTTCTAATACCATCCTTGTATATGGGGCGAATTTGGGATTTTTTCAGAGCTTCCGGGAAGACACCACTTTCCAGACAAATGTTAAAAATGTATGTTATTGGTGGGATCAAGAACTCTTTATTTTGCTTCAATATAGTATTGGAGATTTCATCCCAACCCACACAGGAATCCATTTTAAGTCTAAGTATAATTCTTTCAATTTCATCTTCACTTAGGCTTTCCAACATAAAAGAGTTGGGCTGCGAGAATTTAGAGGACGAATAATTATCAAAAGGGCCATATATCGAATTAGTGCTCGAATGTTTCTGAGCCAATTCTTTTCCTGCGCAAACGAAAAAGCGGTTAATATCATTGGCAGCCAACTGAGGAGTACTGCGTATTTTTAAAAGTTCCTCAGGTTGTTTAGTGTCTTTATTAGTATTGGTAATGGTCTTGATAGTTTTCCATAAAGTTTTGGGATCATTTTTAACTTCTTCTATTAACTTTTTATCATATGCCCGTTTGACTTTTTTTAAAATGCTATTGCAGTAATTTCTGTAACGCACGTAAGTTATTTTTAAAACTTTATTTTCCGGTGACTGTTTAGACTGTTTATGCAATCTATCTCTGTTTTTCATACAGCGTAAGAGACCCTGAGTGATCCAGGGCTTAATAATTTTTTTACGTCTTGCTAATTGAATCGTTTTGGAATTACTTTTTAAAGCCGCCTGTATATTGCTTATAAGATAATCTAAAGAGAAATTTGGATTGTGGGATTGATAAATGGGATCCAAGTTAATGTTTGATATAGTCAACTTTAATGTTTCAAAATCAACTTTTAGAAAGGAACCAACTGCGTAGCGACGTGATTCTATGAGGTCAATGCTAATCACAACTGGATAATGATCAGTTAAATTTGTATGGGGGATTATCGTAGTTGCGAGGCACTTAGTTTTAATCAGCATGTGATCAAGACACGTTCCACTAGCTTCCCTGGTCACTTCTGTATGTGCTGGTAAAAGTCCGTGAAAAGCAGCAAGAGTAAGGTATCGCTCACCTGACAAATCTATTTTTATATCGTTAATGGGTATGTTGATATCACCTGTTACAATAACGTTTTTAAAAGAAGCGAGTCCTACTAAAATATTATTTAGCGATATTAAAAACGTATCAATATTTTTGAAGGAGGGTGAGCGATACAGGCATATAATAGCAGTCTCTTGATCGATTGACATTAGCAAACAATTACCTTCTAGAAATTGTGGCTCTTCGACTGCGAAGTTTAGATCATCTTTAAAGAAGACTACCACCCCATCGTTTTGGTTATCATTTTGTTTTGTGCCAAAAGAGCGATACCCAGGTAGCTTTGGTATAGTTGTGGTAGTTGATAACCAACATTCAGTGAGAACCAATACATCACAATCAATTTTTAATCTGGTCAATAAAATTTCAAGTCCAGACATGTTGCAACTAATGCTTCGAATGTTTTGTGTAAGTATAATTAAATGCTTAGTTGGGTTACTTGATATCAATTTATAGCAGTTATCGATGTCACCGGAAAAAGTCCTTGAGACTTTCATTGAATCTATTTCTGTAGGTAAATTACTAAAATTATCGAATTTTGCAATAAAATTAAAAGGAAGCATGCATAATGTACATTATTATAAATAAAAAAATAAAAAATAAAAAATATTTACGCGCGCACAGGCCAGTAGAGAGTTTATACATTTTTTTAAAAGTACGTATCACCATGGAAAACTGATTTATGAAGTACACTAAATAATATTTAACTAAATGTATAACATATGAAAACTGAAAGTTTTTGTGGTGTGTGTGTATAATGATTCCTTGTTTTTGTAGTGATTTCCGTGTATGTATAATGTGTGTGATATTATGATGAAATTGTGTTTGAGTTATTAAATTATTTAGATTCAAATTTTTTTGACTTGAATTATTAATATAAATTAGTAGAAATACAAGTGTTATTATGAAAGCCATAAAAATTAACAAACAATATAAATAATTAATTTGAAGTACTGTTTCATTTACTATACAAATTATAGACAGTAGTCATGCGGCTGACTTAAACCTATTGAGGTCTGCTTCGGTGTCAATTCTGGTAGCAGGTAGGCCCTCCCGCCTGCGGATGTAAATCTTCCCATAAGCGGTCCAGCAATACCGAATGTCATCCTTTGATTTAACATAATCACGTGCAAGGAAAAATAGGCGTTTTTTCTTTAGCGTCAGATGTTCAGACATGAAAATAGGCATTGATGGTCCACCGATATTTAAGTCAGTGGTGCCAAGTTTTTTATCCTTATGGTTTTTATTATAATTCCTGTAAGCTTGCAGTAATATTTCCTTCCTTATGACAGTTGTTAAGTCTACCACTACGGTGCTTGCGCCAGTACATGAACGTACCTTAGGCTTGAGACGGTAAGCATCTCTTATTTCCGATTCATGAATTACGGTATTCAGAGCTTTCCCGGCATTTAAAATAATATCAGAAAGACTAGATTTGTTTTCTCCTTTGGTTTCAGGTAAATTTCTAATTTCAATACACGTAGACTTATTATACGCTTCCTGATTTTCAATTTTTTCCTCCAAATCATTTATGTAAGATATCTTGTTCATGTTCTCTGTCTCTAACTTATTGAGTTGTACCTTTATATCATCATATTGCGCAGATACAAAAGTTAAGGCATTACGTAAATCGTTATGTTGCTCTTTTAGCTCGGTCACCGCCGCTAGTAGGGTTTTATACTTAACGTCCTGCTGTTCAGTGAATTTTTTTTTTTTTTAAACATTTCTTTAATTTCTGTCACAAACACAGAAATATCATCTACGTGCTGATGTTTTCGCTTGAGCCTCTGTGTTACATTCACACCTTGTTCTCGCTCGGCTACTGTTTGGGTTTGATAATCTGGCTCAGAGTCGCAAGGTAATTCTGTTGGCGTATTCGGCGGAGTTCTCCTTAGTGGCATTTTATAAGTGGTAATCAGTCAGAAATACCACTAATAACTTAGAAATGCACAAAAAGACCTCACGGTGGTAAGACGCGAACTTTGTACGCTGGAACGGTCAGTCACACACGTATTGGTGGTGCCTTGTTGGTACATTGGTGAATAATGTGCGTTGCGATTACGAGGTCCTGGGTTCAAATCCTAGGTAGGACAAATGTAGTTTTTCTATCGAAAAACTCCCAGTATCAGTCCAGTCTGGAATTGTGCCCAGTATAGGCAACAGGCTCGACCTTATTACATGGGACTTAACGTCGTCGGCGAAAAGTGGGTGTACACAGTACACCTCTGCCAACCCCGCTTGGGGAATATACGCGTGAAAGTGTTTTTATTTTATTTTATAGTATTTGTATCTAAAACCTCGTGATCGCCAAACGCACCACTACCCATTAGATCAACGAGGCATGCATTTTTTATATTCAACTAACAGTTATGTGCGGCTTCATACCCAGTCCACAACAACGCCACCCACTGGGTCTATGTTACTTCTAGATAATGTAGCTTTTTAATGTGAAAGAATTATTAAAATCGGTTATGTAGTTTCATGGTTAATCGATAAGAAGCAAACAAATCTATCCTTTAATAACATGAGTATAGTATAGATAGTGACCCTGCTAAGCAAAGGTCTCTCCCATGACTACACTTTACACCAGGCATGTCCATGCATCCCGCGTGGCGGATGCGGCCCACTAAGCATTTCCCTGCGGCTCGAATCAATTTTGAAAACAGACAGATAATGCAGCCCGCGAGCGTGTTAAGGACCGTCATCTATATCATCACGCCAGATCCCTTGCGGGGTAGGCAGAGAGTACAGTTCAAGTTCCAACAGTTATTTTCCTACTAATATACTTGTCCTAAAATAGTACTTTTTTTCGTTAACCTTTTCAGTAGTTTGTCTTCTTTAAGATTAGATTTTGCGGCCCAACTAGTCTACGCCTTTGGCCCACCAGTGACTTGTGAGTTTGACATGGCTGCTTTACACAATCATTGGCCATTTCTGACTATCCCTCTACATAAGCGCCAAGGTCGCCGCGCCATCTTTTTCGGTGTTCGATGCGCGTGGCGCTATTCGATGGTGATTTCTGCCCACCTATCAGGGCTAAATCTACTCTATCCAATTCAAATCTTGTCTATTGACTTCGTGGGAAGATCACTAAAAATACCCCAATGTCCAGTACAAAGATACATCGTGTAGATGGACCAACAAACGAAGGAAATAATCCTGTGTGAAGAGCAGACACCCTGGTTAATACAAGTTATAGTAATCTAACAAGTAACCAACCTGCCATAGCTCAATGTCCACTTCAGAGCTGTCATCATCATCCTCATCCATGGACAGGTACCTCCACACGTCCCCACAGTAGTACAGGATGCAGTAGAGCAGGGGGCCAAAGCCGAGGATGCCCACGCCGTACATGTACCGTCTCAGCTGCTTAATGTTGTTCCGTTTGATCGCGGACAGGCCCAGGAATGAGAGGAGCAGAGAGAGACACCACACGTATTCCCATAGCACCGGCTATAAGACAATGTTATTTATATAATACTAGCTGTAGGCGTGTTTATCGATGGGGAGAGTGACAGTGATGCAATTACTTTACAAAAGAATAATAAGGGACGGATATATAGAGGGCGCGCTCGGAAATACACGACGTATGTGGAACAATCAATTTCATCATTTTCTAAAAAAAACTACACTATGAAATAAAAAACTGTTTCTCAAGAACTTTGCTACAGTTATTTCCTATGTTTCTAAGTCAATTCTATTGATAATTTCGTTTAATCATGTATTCCTTTTACCAGATTCTAAAATATACAGTAAAAAAATCACATATCGAAATATTAAGTCTCTAATCCATATTCTTCTTGAAGTGCCATGAAGTACAAAAACACATTTTTTCGCGGTAGCCTCTTAACCGCAGCATCGTGCTAAATATAGCAATATGGACCTATTTCTATTGATGTTTTAATCATCAACATGAGAGCCCTACGCTACGCCTATGAGTCCTACAAATGAGATGTTGTGTATATGAAATTATATTTCTAACAACTAAGAAATCCTGCCTGCCTGTAGTTTGGCCATAGGTAGCCTTTCACACTGGATCGGGTAATATCAACACTGTAAAATAGAGTAAGATCCCAGGCTGGCCAGACTTATGTTATTTCCATCGATATTTTTCAAATTCTATCATGGTATATTTTTGATTTTCAAGTTCCTGACGTTTCGAGTGCTTTCCAGTACCCATAGTCACGGGAAGCACTATCTGTATAATTCGCGTAAATCTAAGAACACAATATACTGTGCGACTACAACTGGTACCTGTGGTATCTGTAGCTCCTCTATCTCCAGTATAAATATGTCGAGTTTGTCGAGAATGTCGGCGGAGAGCTTCGCCAGCATCACC
Organism: Phalera bucephala; assembly: GCA_905147815.2. Lineage (NCBI taxonomy): Eukaryota > Metazoa > Arthropoda > Insecta > Lepidoptera > Notodontidae > Phalera > Phalera bucephala. Next base: position 26,018,408 of record LR990627.1, on the reverse strand, counting down.
AGGAACAGCATGTGGTGGAAGAACACGCAGTACTTGAGCCTGGACTTGTTCAGGGCACTGGAAACCAAGTACAATACAAGTAGTATCAGATACAGATACAGATTAGGAGTCATTTTGAATACAAAACACCGTCATACCTACCTCCCAAAAGAGAGGATGGTGTGTACCACGCAATATAGAAGTATAAGTGAAGACACTTAAGACCATTCACAATATCATTCCTGTGAAGGATGCCAAGTAGCTCCATATTAATATAACGAAATATAAAGCACTAGTTTCTTTGTCGGAGTCTGGAAATGTGCCCGGTATATGGCAATAGGCTCGCCCCTATTACATGGGACGTAACATCGTCGGCGAAACGTGAGTGTACTCAGTACACCTCTGCCACCCCCTCTGGGGGAATATAGGCGTGACGGTGTGTTATTTAGTTTCTTTGCAGACAAAAAAAATTTAGGAAGAGTCCATTTTCTCTCAGGTGGCTATGAAGTGAAATGACGAAAGTATCAATTTATGTTATAGATTTATGCTTGAATGTGTGAGGCACAGGTACTCCAGAGCATTCAGTTTGTAGATACCGGAGTATATCTTCTGCTTTAAGTGTCAAGTATAAAGGGGTTTTAGGGTGTGCAAAATTTCCAAACACCTCATTCATCCTCACGAAGAGCTGGGAATCTCTTGAAGATTTTTTACTCCAGTGAAACAAAATCAAAATAAAACATAAGTAGACATGGAACTTTTCACATGTAGAAAGTGATTAATCATATAAAAAAATTATAACTTGTTGATCCTGCTGCTATTCATATCACACTAGGTTTGAAATTGCATATTTGCACACAAGTGAGACGCTAATTAACAATAGCTTCAGCAAATCAAGAATGGCTATGAAATTTGACATGTGAAAAATACCAGTCATTTCCATGCCTAAACAAATGACAATTTTTAGTATCAGATGGGACATCTAACCTTTTGAGTACTACTCTACAAAAGTGCAATGCTTCAACACTGAGCCATATAAATTCGTCAAAATGTTGTTTAATACTGACAGTAGAATGTTGAGCAATTAAATAGTTCTCTATGTCTCCAAATGTAGTATACAAAAGATTATGATATCAGACAAATGACTGCCATATTCATAAAATTATGGTAATTAAGGAAGAGGCTCAATCCCTGACACCTTCCAAACTATTTGGAAATATTTGTCAGGATCACAATTCTAAGAATATTTTAACATACAAGTCAGGAAAACGTTCTGATGACATCAATTCGGCTATTGTGAGATCTATGTCATTGGACCTGCAAGAAATCAGCATCAGCAGACTGCGAATACCCAGTGTCATACCCACGGAAGAACAAAAACGAAGGAAGTGTCCTTAAGCTAAAGTCCAATTCGCACAATTACAAAGTGAATACTAGGTGTGATATAGTTTAGTTGACAGTTAAAATTTTTAGTTTTGTAACACTTTTTAACTTTTTATATAGTGCAATAAGGGATAAGTCCAGTTGTTTTTACATTGTTAGTAAGTCTGCTCGGCTAAGCTAGGGATATTTTATTTATTTTAATAAAAAAATAGCTTTAGGAAATATTCCTATGTTGTGGGTGCATTCCATCGAAACCTGGGCGGTTTTGGATGCTCTGCAGCGATGTCGCATCGATTGGTATGTTACCGCCACAATGACCGTCCAGCTCCAGGACCAAAAGACCAACCCGATCGAGCTGCGTCGAGGGGTAAGACAGGGGGATGTAATATCCCCCAAGCTCTTCACCAATGCACTCGAAGATGTCTTCAAAACGCTGGACTGGACTGGGCGGGGCGGGGTATTAACATCAACGGTGAATACATATCACACCTTCGGTTTGCCGATGATATCGTCATCGTGGCAGATTCACTGGAACAATTGAGCGAAATGCTGCATAGCCTAAATGGAGCCTCTCGAGGTGTCGGTCTCGGCATCAACTTGGATAAAACCAAGATCATGTTTAATGAACATGTCACGCCGGGACCGATCTACGTCGATGGTTCGATGCTCGAAAATGTTCGGGAATATGTCTACCTTGGTGACAAGTTGTCCAATTTGGTAGAAACAATTTCGAGAAAGAAATCAACCGCAGGATCCAATTAGGTTGGGCAGCATTTTTTGGCCTACTACGTCACGTTTTCTCTTCTCCTATACCGCAATGCCTGAAGACAAAAGTCTATAACCAATGCGTCCTACCTGTTATGACTTACGGGGCTGAGACGTGGCCACTCACAATGGCACTAGTCCACAAATTCAAAGTCGCACAGCGGGCTATGGAACGAGCTATGCTCGGCGTCTCTTTGAAGGATAAAATTCGTAACAAGGTAATCCGACAAAAAACCAAAGTTACTGACATAGCTCGCAGACTCAGTAAGCTAAAGTGGCAATGGGCTGGTCACATCTGCAGCAGGACCGACGGCCGATGGAGCAAGCGTGTCCTATAGTGGAGACCGCGACTTGGTAAGCGTAAGGTAGGACGGCCCCCAGCTAGATGGACCGACGACCTCAAAAAGGTCGCTGGGACAGACTGGATGCGGAAGGCGGAGGACCGTGTGCAATGGCGCATGTTAGGAGAGGCCTATGTCCAGCAGTGGACTGCCATAGGCTGATTGATTGATTGATTGTGGGTGCATTTGCAATCAAAACTCTTTTGCGACTCAAGCTCTTAATCAACAGACAAAACCATCTGTCACTGCATGTGCATTTAGCATAAATTATTGTCTGCTGTGCAGTAGCTGCATGGCACTTCCTCTAGATTGTTTTTTCTATGACCAGACCAGACTAGCAGTTATGAGAAGTAGATTAATGCGAGCTCTGTAAAAGATGTACGGAGTGAAGCTGACCAACCGTTTTCGCAACAGCGTAGTAAGAAAGCAAGTAGATATGAAAGATAGTATCGATTGAGAAAGGGTATCCTCCTTTGGTTCGGGCATTTAGAAAGAATGACAAAACTGATATACAATGTAAAAGGGGAAGGATGTAGGTACCAGGGAAGACCTAGACTATCTTACCATGACCAAATAGACAATCTTATCTGAAGGACAAAGGAAGCCAGAGAGGTATGTAAGGAAAGAACTTGTTGAAACTCTGTACACTCTACCTACCCTGCAAGGGATCTGGAGTAATGATATAGATAGATAGATAGATTAATAATTACTATATAGCATTTCCTTTTATGGCATCTACTGGAACAAAGAGAGATGGAATTTATATGGGTTTCATAAAATCTTAGACATGTGTACAAATAACAAAGTGGGGGACTTAAGTTTTATAATATGTATTGATAGCTGTATAGTATCCATATAACAAGTCTGCTTGTTAGATTATTTTCCTTTGAACTAAAATTAGTATCGCATAACAACATGTGTATGTAATTTTGTCCTAGTTTTGACTACAATGTGTGAGCAGAACAGTGGTATTGTATAGTTTGTACAGAAGGCTAATAAATGTACCTACCTAAGTATTTCAATTACAATTATAGAAACATTTCATGTTAGAAACCATATAGTTAATAATTAAATGTGAAATATGACCAATGCGCAAAACTCAGTTTTCGGACTTTCTTTATTTCACTAGATAATTAGAAAATCGTCTAGAATATTTTTCTACATCTCTACTTGTCGAGATTCAAACAATTCGCGCCAAACATATTCGCTATCGATCGCTTTTGTCTAAAAATAATTTGACGGAACTTGGTCGAATTCTATATCAACTTCACATCAAGTTTACGCTCGACAGCCAATTAATTCTCTTCCGTACGGCCTTAAATACTTGTAAATAAGCCAAATTACGTACCTAATCTGATATTGTGCTGCTATTTTCTCTCTATGCTCGTAATCCGCTCCATTTGTTCCAGTCACCATAATACCACCACGAGAAGCCATTATTCTAACTAAATTAAGTAATTTACAAGTAAAATAAAAACTCTATATCGAAATTAAATTCACTCAAATGACATCATTCAGATAATCCTGGCAAAGATTTTTCTTTCCAATCAATTCATTTTTCCCATCTGCCAAATGAGAGCCAACGAAATGCCAAAAATGCCAACGTCTCAAGGTTTTTAATTACGTTCCTATTCACGGTTGATGACGAAACGGTTTCGTTGCTTCGATTAATTTCCCTTCAAATTCTACTAAGCGATAAGATAAGTATACTTTGTCTTATTTGTAACATAAAAAAGATGGTAAACTTTTTAGAAAATAATAACACTGATTATTATTCATCAAATAAATTGTTTTATTGAAAAAGTGTAACGAAACGTGATACTGACGTTCAATTTCGCAATCGGATACACGTAGGTAAAGAAATTAATTCAAGATTTTCATAAGCAGTTCTAAAATTCGAAGTAAAAATCAATTACTACCATGAGATAAATGCATGATAAACGTAAAGCGTAATCTAAACAAGTATGAAATTAATTTAATACGCAATTTATAACACAAATGATGTATTGAAGACACAATTATACACCCGATTCTTTTACAAATTTATCAGGACAAACAATGGAATAAAGAAGTCTGTTCTGTGGGACAAACCACGAACTATTTTTTAAATGATGCCCCCACACTGGTATTTAGCTCTATCTACCTATATCACGCCAGTCCAATGTGCGAAAGGCATTGGTATTTTGGTAATTATCTAATGATCGTATGTTTCACGCTTTCTTACTAGTCTGTTACGAATATGGTCAGTCAGCTACACCTATAATCCGTAGAGCTCTCATTTCGACCGCATTTATCCTGCTTTCGTTCTCTTTCGGGGACGGCCTAGACTACCTTACCATGACCAAATAGACCGTGTCTAATCAGAAGGGCAACTTACGTCTCCGTAACTGGCTAGCATGTATGAGAAGAACTATGTGAGTGGAGGAAGCCAAAGAGATCTGTAAGGAAAGAACCTGTTGGAATTCTGTAGTTTACCGCGCAAGGAATCTGACTATCTCATACAATAGAAATTATCTCAAGATAGCAAATATGTAGTGTAAGAATAAGGACATATACTTTACGATGTGGTGCACAGCTTTAACTGATGTGTAAGCCCGGTAAGGGTTACTTTTCAAATTCTGTTTTGCACTGATGGCTATTTATCCCAATGAGACGTAAATTTAATATTTGAAGAAAGCACTGCCTACTCAAATGTGTTCGAAAAAATATTAGTAGTTCACACAGACATTTGTCTCGTGCAAGTATTAAACGCTCAATTACCAGATCTAGAGAGCTGTAAATAGACCGAGCATTTTTTTTAATAAACCATACCACCAGACTATTCCTCTGTCGTGGGTGCGTTTACAAACATGAAATTCACATAGGTATGCAAACACCCAAACCAAAACTAATATTTGTGCGTCACACAAAGATTTATCCCGTGCAGGCAGCAAAGTCGCGACAAATTGATCCAGTGGGCGAAATAGCTTAAGCTCTTAACCACTGGAGCGAGCTGGCGTCCAAAAATTGACGATGCAATACCCTTTGTCCTTTTTCACAAAACCATAGCAATAATGAAAAATATGCCGGCAGAACAATCTGATTATGTACATCACACTATCATGGGCGATTTTAATACTAATGTCCTTGCCCACGATTCCCCTCGTAAACTTCTACACCTCATTGAGTCAGCTAGCTTGCACATTCTGCCTCTCCAGGCTCTGGCTCGACCTCATTCTTACCTCTAATCCTTCTCTCGTCTCCTCCCATGGTCAGCACGATGCCCCTGGTTTTTCTCATCATGACCTTATCTTTCTTTCCTATGTCCTAAAAGCTCCCAAACCACATTCCAAAAGTCTGCATAAGCGTTGCTTCGCCCGAATGAATATTGATAAATTAAACGAAGATGCATCCAAACTCAACTGGATACGCCTAACAGAAGCCGAGACCATCGATGACAAAATATGCATATTTAACGAAACTTTAACTTTAACGGTAATTCAGCTTTACGATATCCATGCCCCTGTAAAAAAGTGAAGTTGAAGCGACCACCCGTTCTGTGGATGACTACGAGAATTCGAATGGCCATAAGGCGTAGAAATCGCGTATTTCGTAGATTTAAAAGCATCGCAACTAAGATAACTGGGCCAGTTTTAAGATTGCAAGAAATCGGTGTAATAATGATTTCATGATACGTGACGCTAAACGCCGCCATATTCTTAACAATGTTGAATCTTCTTCGCCTGCTGATATTTTGAAATTCCTAGGCACTTTACGTATCGGCAAGTCTCGACATCAAGACCTACCAAGTACAATAAACTTAGACGATCTTAATTCCCATTTCTCCACAGTTGCTCCTGTCGATCGGCTAACTGTACAACAATCTCTAAATTTTCTAGGTGGTCTTAGACGCCCGAACATTAATCCTTTTTACTTGTCTCCAGTCGACTCTTGTGAGGTTAAGAAGATCATAATGTCTAATAAATCCAGAGCTTTTGGCTGTGACAAAATGTGTTGATTTATGATCGTAACTATTTTGGACTATCTCCTTCCAGTAATCAGTCACCTCGTTAATTTCTCTTTGGAGTCCGGTATTTTCCCGACTCTCTGACGAAAAGCTTTTGTTCGCCCCCTGGCCAAAATTCCTAATCCCTCCCATCCCAGCCACTTCCATCCAATCTCCATTCTTCCTTTTCTTTCAAAAGTGCGTGAGGCCTGCGCTCATAAACAATTATCTCATTTTATTTACAATTATAAATAAATTAATTCTCTTTAATCTAGTTTGAGGCCTGGCCATAGTACCGTTTCTGCCCTCCTTAAAGTGATTGGTGTCATTCAAGCAGGCTGGGATAATACCAAAGTCACCGTGCTTGTATTGGTCGATTTTTCTAATGCCTTTAATACCGTTAGTCACGATATCCTTTTGTACATTATCTCAAGAGTCGCTGGATTGGTTTTCCTGTTATCTTCGAGAACGTCAGCAGTCAATTTAGAGTAATGAAGCGTCGTCAGTGTGTGTGTGTGTGTGAATGACCTACGCTGCTGGCCTCGAGGCCTCTACAGCTTCACCGGATTTTAAAGGCGAGCGTGCAACCACTACGCTCCAGCCAGCCAGAAGGGCAAGAGGCGACATACTCGAGGGCGCCTCGAAGAGGCGCCCTCGGTTGGGACAGTCGCTGTAGGGGGACGGGTGCACTACTAAGCGCACCGGTCAACCGCCGGCTACGGGAGGGGATCTACTACTACGTCTACGTCATCGTCGCCCGTATTCTGAGCGGAAAGAAGGGATGACAAGGCATCGGGGGGGTCGGTGAGAACATGTCGCGGCCGGCGGTGGCGGCAGGGGTCGGGAGGGAGATCGTAGTCGGCGGTGGCTACGATTAACGGATTCGCATGGGTAGATGCGTTCGCGAAGTGACGTGTCGACGCCTTTTTAATAAAGGCGCGAATAGGTTCGAGACCTAGATCGGAGTGGAGGTCGACGTTCCGTACGAACCAGGGGGCTCCTACGGCTTTACGGAGGAAGCGGTTTTGAACCACTTGGAGTTTATCGATGTGAGAGGGGGCCGAATGCCCGAACACAACACACGCATAAGTCATGATGGGTCGAACGCAAGTTTTGTAAAGTGTCACCTTATTTCTAAGGGACATTTTACTCCGCTTGCAGATTAACGAATGGAGACGACCGAGCACAAATGATGCTCGGTGACGGACCCGCTTGATGTGCGGGCCGAAGGACATGGTACTGTTTAGGGTGACCCCTAGATATTTGACCTCTTTGACCCAGGGAATGGGTCGGTCGAACATGGTCACTTGGCCGAGATTACTTCTAGGGCGGCGCAGGGAGTGGCGCGGGGTGGCACCCCTGGAGAAGAACACCGCAGCGCTCTTGTCCGGGTTCACCTCAATACGCCACTTCCTGAACCAATTCCCTAGGGAATTGGCGGATGCCTGAAGGTGTCTGGTAATGAAACCCTTATTCCTATGCGAGACGTAGAGAGCGGTATCATCCGCGAATAGGGCTAGATGCGCCTTACTCGAACGAGGAATGTCGTTCGTGTAAAGGCTAAACAGGAGCGGAGAGAGAACTGAGCCCTGTGGGACTCCAGCACTGATGGAGTGGGAAGTGGAGCGCGTCATTTCGACGCGATAACGGAAGGCGCGATTCGACAAGAAGTCTCGTAAGATGAGCACGAGTCTGTCCGGCACACCCAATTGGTAGAGCTTGTAGATCAAGCCGTTGTGCCAGACTTTGTCGAATGCCTTCGCGACATCTCGGAAGAGGGCGCCCGTGTAGATTGGTTTGGGTCTATTGAGACCGGAGAGGATGTGCTCCGTGATGCGGTGCACTTGGTGGACGCAAGAGTGTTTGGCTCGAAAGCCAAACTGCTCGTCGATAAGGATACCCCTGGACGTTACGAAGTCCTTGAGCCTCGCCAGAAGGAGGCGTTCGTATATCTTGGCCAGGGAGTTGAGGAGACTGATAGGGCGGTAGCTCGCGGGGAGATTGCGAGGTTTGCCGGGCTTGGGAATGCCAATGACGTCCGCCTCCTTCCACTTAGCGGGGAAGGTGCAGTTCGTCATGGCGGCGTTCAAGATGGCCACCAAGAGGCAGATGAGTTGGGCGGGCAGGCATTTCAGAACGCGATTCGAAATACCGTCAGGGCCGGGGGCTTTTTTAGATTTAAGACCCATAATCACATCTTCGACCTCCGTTTGCGTGATAGGAGGCAAGGAATCGACGGGGGGGAGGGATGCCCTGCGCTCGACTTCCCTGTCTACCGCGTCGACGTGGGACTGGTCGACGGACTGAGAGCTGGGGGCGCACTGGCTCTCGAGGGAGTCGGCGAGAAGCTCGGCCTTTTCGTCGTCGTCGAAGGCTGGGGGCGCTGCGCCTGAAGGGCGGGACAGCGGGGGCATGTCAGTGGTGGAGTCGGATTTGAGGCTACGCGCCAGCTGCCAGTAGGCCAGATGCGACGGCGCGATGCCCTCTAGGAGGACACCCCACCGTTCCTCCCGGACCTCCGCGACACGACGCTTTACCTCTCGTTGTAAAGCGCGCATCCGGGCCCGATTGGCTTCGGTGGGGTAGGAGTCGTACGCTCGGATGGAAGCATTCTTGGAACGAATGAGATCCCTAACATCGTCCGGCAGTCGAAAGCGGTTGAGGTAGAGATCTTCCGCCTCGACTTGCTTGGAAACTTGAATATATTGGCATCCGTGGAAATGCACTCAGCATGTTTCAAAGTTACTTAACCCAACGTACACAGAGTGTAAAAATTGATGATTTTGTGAGTAGAGAAGAACAAATTGTTTATGGTGTGCCCCAGGGGAGTATTCTCGGGCCGACGCTATTCCTTATATATATCAACGACATGTGTCAACTTCAACTTCCGCATTGTAAGGTAGTTGCTTATGCGGATGATACTGCTCTTCTTATTCTTGGGGACACATGGAGCGAGACTCGACGACTGGCAGAACAAGCACTGACAGCAGTGGTGAAATGGTTACACTCTAACTTACTAACACTCAATTTGAATAAAACGCACTATGTCACTTTTTCTTTGTGCCTAGCTTCCCAGCCCTCATATGACTCTTACGTAATGAAAGCCCACCACTGCAGTTCCAATCAAACAGAAAGTTGCCGCTGTCTTCCCATCAAGAGATCTAATGATATTAAGTATCTAGGTGTTCAGATTGACAGCACTCTCAGCATGCACAAGCATATCGACTCACTTACTTCTCGAATCAGAAAGTTAATATTCGCATTTAAAAAGTTAAGATCATCAGCTGACCCTATGACTCTTAGAACAGTATACCTTGTGTTGGCTGAGTCTGTGTTATCGTACTGTATTGCAGCCTGGGGAGGAACATATAAAACATCTCTTATCAAACTAGAAAGAGCACAGAGAGCTGTCTTAAAAGTAATGTTAAAAAAGCATATTCTTTATCCTACATCAAGCCTTTACTTACAAAGCGACGTACTTACTGTGAGACAGCTCTTTGTCCTTCACGTAGTTTTACGTGTACATAAGTCCCTTCCCTTTAACTATAGTGCTTACCACTGCAAAAGGCGGAGAGATCTTGTTTGTGGGAGTAAATTGTCTAAAACTGCTCTAGCCTCCAGAAATTATATGGTGTTGGGTCCTAAACTTTATAACCTTGCCAACAAAAGCAATAATATTTATTGTTTACCCCTTTCGCAGTGTAAATATACGATCAAGGCCTGGTTGAAGAAACTATCTTACGATGACACTGAAAAATTACTCATAACGACAAAGTAGATTCTATTACAAACTCTATACACACACAAATACACACACACACACACACACACACACACACACCCACATGCACACGCACGCACTCACAGGTAAGTATATCCGCATGTGAAATTTGTAATCATTATTTATTCTGATTTTAAATTGTAATTTACTTTTATTCGGAATTTTCTTTGGGACAAGTTTTATTTTGTATTTAATATAATAATAATATTTTGTTAATTATAATGTACCAATTGCACAAAATAATAATATTCTCTGTACTTATAGGAAGGCGAAGGTATCTGTCATACAGTTTTTCTATAACTAGTACAGATACCACCGCACCACAAAGTTGTTGCTCTTGTTCCCTATTATTAAGTACATATAATAACTGTGATGTAAAAAAATGCCTCTGAAACATTGAATAAATTTATTATTATTATTATTATTATTGGACGATCGACTGACAGCCGATCGGATGTGCTCGGTGAAGGCATCTACGGCCTGATCGGTGTCCTGAGGGGACGGGATGGAGTCCGAGCTGAGAGGCAGGGGGGGAGGGTCGGCATCCGCCAAGGCCGTGCTTAGCGCATGCCAATCCACCACCGTCTTTTTGGGTCGCTGAGGGGCGGAAGGGGGGGAACCGAGTCTCATGACTACAGGTCGATGGTCAGAGTCGAGTTCCTGGACTACTTCCAAGGAGTGCAGCCGTAGGGTGACACCCTTCAGAAGCGCCATGTCCAGGACGTCGGGTCGGTGATTGGGATTGTTAGGATAGTGGGTAGGGTGCATGGGTGCGATGACGTCAAAGTCGAGAACGTCGACCAGGGCGTCAAGGCTCCTACCGTTAGGGGAAGTGGTGAGACCGTTCCAGGCCACGTGTTTGCTGTTGAAGTCGCCCGCCAGAATGACGGCGCTTCCCAGATTGAGGAGTGCTTCAAAGTCACTCCTGAGAACGGATTTAGTGGGGGAAAGGTAAACGGAGGCGATCACGATGGGCTGGTGCCCCGTGAGAGAGACGCGACAGACCGAGGCTTCGATGTTGGTGAGCGCGGGGGGATCGAGAGGGATGCAGTGCAGGGACCTCCTGTAGTAAATGAGAGTACCGCCTCCGCGGGAGCCGATTCTGTCATTGCGCACGAGGTTGTAGTTTGCGATCCTAGGATCGCGTTGTGCGGGCTTCAGGAAGGTTTCCTGCACGAGGAGGATATCAAGTTGGTGATCTCGGAGGAAATCAGCAACCTGATCTCGCTGGGAGCGAAGGCCATCGGCGTTAAAGAACGCCAGGGATAGGTTGTGGGGCTTTAGGCGGGGAGATCGTAGATCCATTATTGGGTGCGGGGGGGTTGGGTTTTGAGGGACGCCAGGACGTCATAGACGTCCCTGTATTCCGCGGCCAGGAGAACCTGGTCCGCCAAGTTGGTGGCGGCGCGGAGACGAAGGGCGAGTTCGCGGACTCTGGGGAACAGTGCGGGGCTTATAACCGCCGAGACGCTCATTATCAGGTCGACGTCCTGACTGACGTTAGTGGGCGGAGGGGGACAAGCCGCCACCGGCGGGATCGCCGGTGCGCGCTTCGGGGGGCGGGCGGGGCCCACTGACGCAGGGTGGGAGGCCGCGGTGTAGGGCAGCGGCTTCACCCACGCGTTGGCGCCGAGAGACGGCCTGAGCGGCGGGGGAGGGGGGGCCAGCTTCCGTGTCGCGGGAGCGCGGGGAGCCGTGGTCGCTGGCGCAGAAGGCACCGGACGAGGGTGCGCTGAGGGCGCGGGGGGGTGTTGCGCTGAGGGCGCAGAGGGGGGGGCAACCGCGCGGGGGCGGCGGCGGCCGCCGCGCCTCGCCCGGCCGCGCTTACCCTTCGGGGCCTTGGGGCAACCGCGATAGTTCGCGGTGTGCCCCTTGGTGCCGCAGAGGACGCAGCTGGGGGGCTCGGCCGCCGTCTCCTTCGAGCGGGCGCACTGGGACGTCGCGTGGTCCCCGATGCACTTAACGCATCGAGGGCGCGCGTGACAGTTTCGGGCAGAGTGCCCGTACAGTTGGCAATTGTGGCACTGCCCGGGCGTGCCACGTTTGTGGGGGGCCTCCACGGAGAGGCCAGATATATGGCACACGGCCTTCAGGTCGAAGACCCTACGGCCGGACTCGGTGCGGTCGAGGACGACCAGCACCATGTCGTACGCCTCCTTGGAGCGCCCATTGACCATCCTGTGCACCTGGCGCACAGGAAGGTCCTGGGACTGGAGGTCGGCCTTGATGACGGCGGTGTCCAGCTCCCTCGGGACACCGCGGATTACCACCCTGAGCTCCCTTTCCTCCTCCAGGGTGTATGTGTGATAAGCGATCTTGTTGGATCGCAGGAACGCGGATAGCCGTCGGTGGTCGTCCGAAGACGCCACCTTGACGGCTATGCCTTGCGCGGTGGAACGCGCGTGCGTGTAGTTTATCTGGCGATTATATATCGCCTTGGAGATGCGCTCCCAGGCGCTCTTGTCCTGAATGACAAGCGGCGGGGGAGTGATGTTCGGACGTGCGGGGCGCGCGAGGGGGGAGGCCCTCGCGGCCGCGTCGGGAGACGGAGACGGCCGGGGGCCGGAGGGGCCGGGAGAAACGGAAACGTTTCCGGCCTTCTGGATTTTGGGTGGCGGCGAGTCGCGCGGTTTGCGCGCCCGCTTCCCATTCGCGATGGGAACGAAGTCGTCCTCCGACGAGAGCGACGGGGACGGGGACCGGGCGGGGGCGGCGCGTCGCGCGGTCGCGCGCTCGACCTCCATGTCCGAGTCCGAGAGAGGCTCGGACCCGCATGGCGAGACGGGGCGGTCGGCGGGGGTCTGGGGCGGCGCGACTAAGTCAGTTCGCGGCGCGGCGAACGGAGCGGAGCGCGCAGAAGGCGCGGGGTGCGCGGGGCCGGGGGACGACGCGCGCGCGGGCGACGCGTCGGGCGAGGCGGGCGAGTACGTCGCCCTGAATTCCCGGACTATGTCCGGGCAGCGTAGGACGATGTACTTCGTGAGCTCCCGGACGAACTCCGGAGGGAAGTCTTCCGCCATTTCCAGAGGGGAAATGGCAGGGCGAGTGAACTAAAAAAAAAATAAAAAAGGGCCCTGAGACCCGGGCGTGAACGTTGCCCTGATCCCCCCACCGGGCAGCGGCGGGGGGGTGGCACTTCCGGGGAGACGCGGTGCGCCCCTTTGCCTTAAGGGCTAACGGGCGGCACCAAACCCTAGCTGCTCCGGGGCGAAGAGAACCGCCGCACGGAGAACCCTAATATCGAAAACAGTTATGAAACTCACCGTTGAGAAAACAAAGACCGCGGGAGGGCCGGCCGCGCCGTTGGCCGACGCGGCTGCCTAGCAACCCACGTGATTGGTCACGCCGGGCGATACGCGAACCGTACCTACACGGGACGCAAAAGCATACGCACAGCGAATGCAAACACGTAAACACGCAAGCACAACACACGTAAGCACAGCCGCGACAAACCACGTAGGTCACGGAAAACGACCGTTACTAAAAACGCGGGAAGGCCGACCGCCGTCAGAACGGCGAGTCTACCTAACGGCTCGCCTTGTTGCTACGCGCGAGCCAGACGCGGAGAAGTAACGTCGCAAGCCCTTATATGCGTACGTATACACGTATATGA